>OY728151.1:2006408865-2007653265 GCA_963277665.1 Viscum album | reverse complement strand
TTTACATTTTTTTGGATTTATAGGGATTTTTTAAGATATTTATGAGTCTTGGGGTTTTAAGGATTTTGAGGGATTTGGGGTGTTTTTAGGGTTTTAGGGTTTTATCCTTTTGGGGGATTTTTGGTGTTATAAGTTTTTTTCATTTTTAAATGTTTTCATATGATTTTTTCTGGGTTTTTTAGGTCTTTATATTTTAGGGATTTTTTTGGATTTTTAATATTTTTATGGTTTTTAGGGTTTTAAGGATTATGCGAGGTTTTAGGTTTTGTAGGATATTTATGGTTATTTTTGTGTTTTAATTTTTTTTTAGTTTTTTAGTGTTTAAAATGTTCTTTAGAGTTTTTTTATAAAATTTAGTGGTTTAAAGGGGTTTTCGAGTTTTAGTAGTTTTTGGGTTTTTATGGGGTTTTAGGTTTTTTTAAGGTTTTGGGGTTTTTCTGGTCATACAGTTTTTATTGTTTTTAGAATTTTAGGGTTTTATGGTTTTTAAGTGTTTTTATGTTTTTAATGATTTCTTATATTTTTCATGGTTTTAGGGATTTTTACATTTTCAGGGAAATTTTGAGTTTTTTGGTGTTTATGTTTTTTAGTGTTTTATGTATTTTCATGGTTATTAGGGGTTTTTATGTATTTGGGAGGTTTTTGAGTTTTTAGGGTTTTTAAGCATAACATAGTTCTTTTAATTTTTTCAAGGTTTAAAGGGGTTTTAGTGTTTTTAGTTTTTCCTTAGGGTATTTATGGGGTTTTAGGGTTTTATTTACTATTTTTAGCGGTTTTATGGTTTTCAGGATTTTTTAATGATTTATTGTATTGTTAGGGGTTTTTAGGTTTTCTAGGGGTCTTTGGGTTTTTAGGGGTTTAAATTATTTTTCAGTATTTTTTGTTTTCTTAGCATTTTTATGAGTTTTAGAGTTTTTATGTTTTTAGTGATTTTAGGGATTCCATAGTGATATTTACAATTTTTAGGGTTTTTCGAGATTTTTATAGATTTTTGGGTTTTTGAGGTTTTTATCATTTTTAGGTTTGAATGGGTTATATGTGTTTTTAGGTTTTTAATGTTTTTTAGGATTTTTCTGTGTTTTAGTGTACTATTTTTGTTTTTTGAGATTATTTTGGGATTTTTAGATTTTTTTTTGTTTTTCATGGTTTTTAGGTATTTTTTTTGGTTTTATAAGGTTTTAGGGTTTTATATTTTTTTCGGTCATTTGGTTTTTTAGAGTTTTTAGGGGTTTAAAGGTTTTTTAGAGTTTTTAAATTTTTTTGGGGATTAATGATTTTTTAAATTTTTTAGTATTTTTTAGGGATTTTATGAGTTTGTAGATTTTTTTTGATTTTTTTAGAGATTTAGGGTTTCAGGGGTTTTAGTATCTTTCTAGGTTTTTCGAGTTTTCATCATTTTTTAGGTCTTTAAGATTTTTATATGTTTTTGAGTTTTAGTTTTTTCATATTTTTAAGGGTTTTGGGGGGTTTTTTTCATTTTTTGGGATTTTTATGGTTTTTAGTGTTTTAGTGATTTTTAGGGATTTTATGGATTTTATTGTTTTTTATCATTTTTAACATTTTTAGTTTTTTGGGGGGGTTTAAGTGATTTTTGGTATTTATGGTTTTCTTTAGGTTTTTCTTGGTTTTTAGTGTTTATTACATTTTTAGGGATTTTTAAAGATTTTTTAGGATTTTTTTTAGTTTTTAGGGTTTGTAGGGAATTTATTATTTTTTATGGTTATTATGGTTTTTTTGGTTCTTTGATTCTTTTGAGATTTTTAGGTTTATAAATAGTCTTATGTTTTTATAATGTTTTTACAAGTTTAAAGGGTTATTTGTGTTTTTGGTGGGTTTTTAGGGTTTTTGCAGG
Source organism: Viscum album (assembly GCA_963277665.1). Classification (NCBI taxonomy): domain Eukaryota; kingdom Viridiplantae; phylum Streptophyta; class Magnoliopsida; order Santalales; family Viscaceae; genus Viscum; species Viscum album. The sequence continues at coordinate 2,007,651,413 of OY728151.1, read as the reverse complement.
TTTTTCTTGTTTTTTATGATTTTTAGGGGTTTTAGGGGGTTTATGGTCTATTTTTAGGTTTTTAAGGGTTTTCATGTTTTTAGGTTTTTTGGGGCTTTAAGTGTGTTTATGATTTTATTGTTTTATAAGGGGTTTTCTTGGTTTTTTGGGTATTTTTATGTATTTATGTATTGTTAGGGTGTTTTGGGATTTTAATGGTTTTTAGGGTTTTTAGGGATTTTAAGAGTTTTTAGGGTTTTAGGGTTTTGAAATTTTTTTAGAGTTTTTAGGTTTTTAGTGGTTTCAAGTGTTTGTTTTTTGTTTTTTAGGTTCTCATATGGTTTTTAAGGGTTTTATGGTATTTACATTTTTAGGTTTTTTTATTGATTTTTACTGATTTTTTTGTTTTTTTTTGTTTTAGGGACTTTTGAAAGATTTTATGGTTTTTAGGGGGTTTTAAGGTTTGAAGGTGTTAGGTTTCAGAGAGGGTTTTACGATTTTATAGATTTTTAAGGATTTATTAGTGTTTTATCTGGGTGTCTATGGTTTTTTATATTTTTAATTTTTTTTTGGGATTTTTTAGGATTTTTATGGTTATTTGGGTTTTTTATAATTTTAAGTACTTCTAGGGTTTTTATGGGTTTTAATTTTTTTATGGATTTCTTGGGGTTTAGGGGTTTTATTTTGATTTTTTAAGGTTTTAATGTTTTTATAGTTTTTAAAAAATGGGTTTTAAAAGGTTTTTAGGGGTATTTATTTTTTTGGGGTTTTACAGCCGTTTTAGGATTTTTATGTTTATTAGAATTATTATTGATTTTGAGAGGTTTTACTGTTTTTAGGGGTTTTAAGTGTATTGATGTGCTTTCTGATCTTTTAAAACTTTTTAGAGTTTTTTAACATTTTTTAGAGTTTCTAGGTTTTTTGTGTTTTTAGTGATTTTAGGGTTTGTATGGATTTGTAGAGTTTTTTATGATTTTTATGCGATTTTATTGGTTTTTTGGAGTTTTAGGGTTTTTAGAGTCTGGTAATTAATGGGATTTTTAGTGTTCTTATAGTTTTTTTTTGTTTTTGGGTGTATTAATTGTTTTTTGGCATTGGACGATTTCATATGGTCTTTTAGGTATTTTTGGGTTCTTAAATTTTAAAAGATTTATCGGGATTCTTTAGGTTTTTTATTTTTTAGGGATTTTAATGATTTTGAGAGTTTTTAGGGATCATTAGGGTTTTGGGTTTTTTTACAGTTTTTAGTGTTTTTGGGTTTTTGGGGTTTTAATTCTTTTTAGGTTTTTATGGTTTTCATTGGGGTTTTCCTGATTTTTTTGTTATTTCATGTTTTAATGGATTTTAAGGTATTTTTTAGGATTTTTATGTTTTTAGGGTGTTTAGGGTTTTAATGGGGTTTTAGATTTTTTTTTTGTAGTTTTTAGAGTTTTAATGATTTTTAGAGTTTTTTTAAAAAGGATTAAAACAGTTTATTGGTTTTAGTGGCTTTTAAGGGTTTTATGTGTTTTTAAGGATTTTTAAGGATTTTATGGGGTTTTATGGTTAGCTAGATTTTATATTTTTCTTTTGATTTTAGCATATGTAGGGTTTTATGTGTTTTAATTGTTTTTAGGATTTAAGGTTTTCATAAGTGGTTTTAGGGTTTTTTTACATTTTTATTTATTTTTTTGGTTATTAGGAATTTTATGGGTCTTCAGGGTCTTCAAGGATTTTTTTGGGTTTTAGGGATTTTTACGGGTTGAAGGGGTTGTAGGATTTTTATGGTTTTTTTTCATTTTTAGGGTTTTTTAGAGTTTTATGGTTTTTAATGGGTTTTAGGGGTATTTAGGGTTTTATGGGTTTTTAGTGTTTTTTAATGTTGTGGGACATTTGAAGGATTTTTTGATTTTTAGTTGTTTTAGGGTGTTTTATGGGTTTTTAGGCATTATTGATATTTTTTCAGTTGTATGGTTTTAATTGATTTTAAGGGTTATATTGTCTTTTATGATTTTTATGGTTCTTGGTATTTTTTATTTCTTTAAGTATTTTATGTGTTTTTAGGTTTTTATGGTTTTATTCAGTTTTTAGGGATTGTTTTTGGGATTTTATGGGATTTGATAAATTTTCATTGTTTTTGGGGAGTTTAGTGTTTTTAATGTTTTTTTTTCATTTTTAGTCTTTGAGGGGGTTTCTGTGTTTATAGGGTTTTATTATTTAATATAGTTTTTAGCAGTTTTGGAGTTTTTTATGTTCTTAAAGATTTTAGGGATATTCATAGGATTTTTATGGGTTTTAGTGTTTTTAGGGATTCTGTTCTTTTAAGAGGTTTTTATGGATTATTTGGTGTTTAAGGTTTTTTTTGAGTTTTTAGGCTTTTATGGGGTTTTAGAGTTCTATAAAAATTTTAGGGGCGTAAAAGGGATTTCGATTTTTGTTAGTCTTTTAAGGGGTTTATGTGTTTTTAATATTTTTATGGTTTTTAAAGTTTTTATGGGTTTTACGGGTTTTCATGCTTTTTATATTCTTTAAGGGTTTTTAGTGTTATCAGCCATTTTTAGGTTTTTAGTGGTTTTAATTTTTTGGGGATTTTAACATTTTATTTTGGGTTTGTAGGGTTTTTAGGTTTTATTTTTCATTTTTATGTATTTTTAGGGATTTTTAGGATTTTTATTGTTTTTAGGGATTTTAGGGATTTTGTGAGTTTTAGTGTTTATAGGGTTTCTACTGGTTTTTCCCTTTTTGGGTTTTAGTGTTTTATGTGTTATTAGATTTTTATGTTTTTCTTAGGGTTTTTTAGGTTTTTAGGGTTTGTTGCATTTTTTTGGGTTTTTAAGAATTTTAGGGGTTTTGGGGTTTTTTTGGATTTTGAGGTGTTTTGGTGATTTTAAGGTTTTTGTGGGTTTTTTATGGATTTATTGAGTTTGTTAGGGTTTAAAAGTATTATTTTTGTTTTTAATGTATTCTTGGTGTTAAATTTGTTTTATATTTTCTTTGTGGTTTCAAGTGTTTCTTTGAGTTTTTTTTATAGTTTTTAGCGTTTTTCATGGTTTTTAGGTGTTTTAGGGATTTAGGATCTTCTTAAGATTTTTATGGTTTTTAAGGGTTTTTAGGTATATCAGTGGTTTTAAGGGTTTTTAGGTTTTTATTTTTTTCTTTGGTTTTTTTGGTTTTTATGGTTTTTTATGTTTTATAGATATTTATGAATTTTTTAGTATCTTTATGGTTTTTTGGTTTGTATGGATATTGAGTGTTTTTAGTATTTTAGGGTTTTTAGCATTTTTTGGATCATTTTGGGTTTTTAATGTTTTTAGATTTTTAGGTTTTCTTATGGGTTTTATAGGTTTTGGAGTTTTTATGGTTTTAATGGTTTTTATGGGGTTTTAGGGTTTCTTATGAGTTTTAGGTTATTTAGATTTTTTTGTGGGTTTTAAGAATTTTAATGTCTTTAATGATTTATTAATGTTTTTGATCTTTTTTTTATTGATTTTCATGTTTACATGGATTTGTAGGAGTGTTTTAGGATTTTATCGTTTTATAGGGATTTTTGAGAAGTATTAAAGGTTATTAGGTGTTTTATGATTTTATGGTTTTTTGGATTTTATGTTTTTTTAGCCTTTTAAGGTTTTTAGTGTTTTTATGGTTTTTTTGTGTTCTTAATGTTTTTAGGGGATTAATGGTTTTTTTAATTTTTAGTGATTTTTGGGATTTCAATGGGGTTTTAGGTTTTTACGGTTTTTTAGGGTTTTTAGGGTTTTTAGGGTTTTAGGATATTTTTAGGGTTTTTAATTTTTTTTGGGGGTTTTGGGGTTTTATGTGTTTTTTGGTTTTCTTGGTTTTCTTATGATTTTTGGGTTTTTAGGGGTTTTATGTGTTTTTAGAATATTTGTGGGATTTTTGTTGTTTAGGGTTCTTAGGGATTTGGAGGGTCCTTAAGGGGTTTTATTGATATTTGGGTTTTTTGGGCAATTTTGAGTTTTTTTTGGGTTTAGAGGGTTTTTAGAGTTCTTTATCTTTTTTTGGGTTTCATAGGGGTTTTAGAGGTTTTAGTTGGTTTTTTGGTTTTTTGGTTTTTTTAGGGGTATTAATGGTTTTAGGGGTTTTTAGGGGTTTTTTTGTATTTTTAGGGATTTTATGGTTTGTTTAGGGTTTTTAGTATTTTAAGTGTTTTTTGATTTTTATACCTTTCTTCATATTTTTTTAGGGTTTTTAGTGTTTTTTACATTTTTATTAAATTTGAGGGATTTTTTGTGATTTATATGGTTTTTGGGGGTTTTAGGGATTTTAGTGTTTTTAGGGTTTTTATGTTTTTTAAGATTTCCGCTATTTTCTTGGGTTTTAGTGATTTTAATAGTTTTTTGATTTTTAAGGATTTCTTAGGATTTTTAATGGTTTTTGATTTTTTATGATTTTTGGTATTTTTACAGACTATTATGATTTTTATGATATTTACGATTTTTAAGGGGTTTCTGTTTTTTCAGGGATTTTTATGTTTTTTGGGGGGTTTTATGTTTTTTTGGGTTTTTATCATTATCTTGGTTTTAGGGCTTTTAAGTGTTTTTTCTTAGTTTTCTTCACAGTTTTTAGGGATTTTTACGTTATTAAATATATTTAGTTTTTTTAATATTTTTATGGTTTTTATGGATTTTTAGGGTTTATAGGGGTTTTTGGGTTTTATGGTTATTTTTTGTTCATACGGGTTTTTTTTAGTTTTTAGGGGTTTTAAGGTTTTTTTGTGTTTTTTGGGATTTTATGGATTTTATAGTTCTTAAAATTTTTATGCCTTTAAATTGATTTGATTTTTTAGTAGTTTATAGGGGTGTTTATTTTATTTTTGGCATTCAATGGTTTTTATGGTTGTAGGGTCTTTTAGGGGAATTTAGAATTTTTAGAGTTTTTAGGTTTTTTAGGGTTTTAAGCATATTTTCTATTTTTAAGGTTTCATAGGGGTTTTCAGGGTTTATAGGGTTTTTTATAATTTTTTTGTTTTATGGAAATTTTTGGATTTATATGGATTCGTAGGGTTTTTACAGATTTTGAGGATTTTTAGTGTTTTTATGGTTCTTGGGATTTTAATGTATTTTTGGGGTTTTAGGGATTTATTTGATTTTCATGTATTTTAATGTTTTTATTCTTTTTATTATTTTTAGGGGTTTAAATCTTTGTTAGAGTTTTTTTGGTTTTTAATGTTTTTATGGATTTAAGGGGATTTATGGTCTCTAGGGGATTTAGTGTCCTTTTTTGGGGTTTTAGGGTTTGTAGGGTTTTTTAGAATTTTTAGGTGTTTTAATTGTTTTGTGTTTTTTTATAATTTTCCTATTGTTATCAAGGTTTTTATATTTTTAACATTTTTAGGGATTTTTTAGGATTTTTATGTTTTTTGGGGATATTAGTGAATTTAAGGGTTTTTTGGTTTTTTTAGAGATTTTGGTATTTTCTTGTGTTTTAAGAATTTTTTAGGTTTTAAAGATTTAAAGTGTTTTTAGGGTTTTTAATGGTTTTTAAGATTTTTTACATTTTTAGTTATTTTTGATATTTTTTAGTATTTTTAACATTTTTTTGGGTTTTATTAATTTGGAGGAGGTTTTTTGTTTTTATATTTTTTGTATTTCAGTGTTTTTTTCGTTTTTTAGGGTCTTAAATGTGTTTTAGAGGTTTTTAAATTTTACTGGGGTTTAAAGTATTTTTTTAGATTTTTGTGGGGTTTTAGTGTTTTTCTGGTGTTTGGGTTTTTATGGTTTTAGGGTTTTTAGGGTTTTTATGGGTTTTAGGATTTTTAGGGTATTATAGGGGTTTGGGGTTTTTAGAATTTTTAGGTTTTTGGGGTTTTAATTGGTTTTAGGGTTTTAATGATTTAATAAATCTGTTTAGGGGTTTTAGGGTATTTTGTCTTTTTAAGAATTCTAGGGATTTTTTTAGTATTTTTATGTTTTTAGGGGTTTGGGGATTTTAGGTTTTTTAGGGATTTTAGAATTATTTTGTTTTAGGGTTTTTAATTATTTTAGGTTTTGAAGGATTCGATGGGGGTTTTCAGGTCTTTTCTATTTTTTACAATTTATGGGGATTTTTATTCCCTTTTTGTATTTTTATAGTTACTGTGGTTTTTATGGGATTTTGAGGGTTTTCGGGGGTTTTTTAGGATTATTTAGGTTTTATCGATTTTTTAGGTATTTATGTTTTTTTGACTTTTTAATGGTTTTTTAGGTTTTTAGAGTTTTTTAATGTTTTAGAGGTTTAATTGGTTTTTTGAGTTTTTTGTGGTTTTAGGGTTTTCATAGATTTTATGTTTTTAGGGGGTTATTATTTTTAGGCATTTTAGAGTCTTTTTAGGGGTATTATTGGTTTTAATGTCTTTTAGGTTTTTAGGGGAATTGTTTTTTTTAATTTCTTATTAGTGTTTTTCAATATTTTTAGGATTTTTTTGTTTTTAGGGATTTTTATGTATTTTTTAGCTTTTTTGGTTTTATAGTGTTTTTAGGGATTTTGGGGTTTTTAGGAATTTTATGATTTTTAGAACATTTAGATTTTTTAGTGATTATAATTGTATTTATGTTTTTAAGGTTTCCAATGGATTTTTTAGGGTTTTAGCTATTTTAGTTATTTTTAATGATTTTTTATAAATTTTGTGGTTTTTAAGGGTTTTGGGGTTTTTGGGGGGGTTTTAGGGTTTTTATATGTTTTTTTAGAATTTGGTTTTTAGTTGTTATGGTTTTAAGGGTTTCTAGAGTGTCTTAACATTTTTATGGGTTTAATAGGTATCTAGAGTTTTTAGTTGTTTTTGGATTTTTAGGATTTTTGAGGGTTTTAAAGTTTTTAGGTGGTTATATGGTTTTAGGGGTTTTCTATTTTTTTATGGAATTTTTATGGGTTTTTGGGTTTTTAGAATTTTTTGAGACTTTTAGGTTTCTAAAGGGTATTTAGTGTTTTAAGGTTTTCCTTGGGTTTTTTTTCATTTTAGAGATTTTTACATTTTTTGGGATTCTTAGTACTTTTTTGATTTTTTTGAAATTTTTAGGTTTTTGAATGATTTTGATGGTTTTTACTTCTTTTTTATTTTTAGTGGTTTTAGGGGTTTATTGGGCATTGGGTCTTTAGGGTTCTTAAGTATTTTTTGGTTTTTATAGTTTTCATAGGGGTTTTAAGTGTTTTTATAGGGTTTTATATTTTTATGGATTTTTCGGGCCTTTTTAGGATTTTTTATATTTTCAGGGTTTTTGATATTTTTAGGGGTTTTCTGATTTTTAGGGTTTTTATGGTTTTTTATGTTTTTAGGGTTTTTTTATTTTTTAAGGTGTATATAGTTTTTTTCTTTTTAGGGGTTTAAAGGGTTTTTACTTTTTTTAGTCGTTTTAGGGTTTTTTCTGGGTTTTTAAGGTTTGTTATGTTTTTAGGGGTTTTTTTAATTTTTATAGGGTTTTAGGGTTTTTCGGGGTCGTTTTAGGGTTTTTAGGGTTTTTAGCATTTTTAGGTTTTTTGGGATTTTAGGTCTATTTTTAAAATTTTAAATTCTTTTGGGATAGTGTGGCCTTTTAGGGTTTTACGGTTTTCTGAGGTTTTTTATTTTTAAGTTTTTAGGGGTTTTAAGTGACTTTATATTTTAATATTTTCTTTGGGGTTTTCAGGGTTTTTCTGTTTTTCGGGATTTTTAGGGGCTTTTTTGGATTTTTATGTTTTTAATGTTATTATGGATTTTGAATCTTTTTGAGTTTTTGGGTTTTTTAGGGTTTTTAGGGTTTTTTCATTTTAAGGTTTTTTTAATGTTTTTTTTGTTTTAAGGATTTCCTATGGATTTTTCAGAGATTTTAGGGGTTTTATATTTTTGTGATTTTTTGAGATTTTTTAGAATTTTTATGGGTTATAAGGGTTTTTGGGGATTTTGACAGGATTTAAGGTTCTTGAAGATTTTATTTGGGTTTTATGGTTTATTGGATTTTTTTACTATTTTGAGATTCTAAGGGGTTTAAAGGATTTTAGTGTTTTTTAACATTTTTAGGGGTTTAATGGGTTCTTATAGTTTTTTGTGGTTTTTTGGATTTCTATGGGTATTTAGGTTTTTTAGGGGTTTTATGGTTTTTAAAGATTTTAGGGGGTTTAGGGTCTTCTTGGGCCTTTATTGTTTTTAATGTTTTTATGGGTGTTTTAGTGTTTTTTGGTTTTGGATATTTTCTTCATGTTTTTAGGGTTTTTCAGCTTTTTGTGATTTTTATGGATTTCTAAGGATTTTTATAAGTTTTTTTTGGGGGTTTTAAGGATTTTGAGGGTTTTTTGCTTTTTATTGTTTTTAATGTTTTTAGGTTTCTAGGGGTTTTGATGTTTTTAAGATTTAATGTTCTCTTTTAATTATCTTATTATATAGTATTTTAAATGTTATTATGTAATTTTGGGAATTTTTAAGATTTTTATTGGATTCTATGGTTTTTAGGGATTTTAGGGTTTTTATGGTATTTAGGTTTTCATTGTATTTTTGTGGGTTTCTTGATTTTTTTAACAAAAATTATATATTTCATACATTTTAGGGGTTTATTGGGATTGTAAGTCTTTTTTTGTATTTTAATGTTTTTATGTGTTTTTAGACTTTTTATGGGTTTTATGGGTTTTATGGTCATTAGATTTTTTAGGCAAAGCAGGTTCGGGGCCAGGCGTGTCATGACCCCACAAAATTTATTAACAAAAAAAGTAAGTACAAGGCTTTACAGGTAAGGTCTGCGCAATCAAGTATGCAAGTCACCCTTCATGTCCGAGTCCACAAGGGGAGTACAAAAATTTGGTGCAACAAATGACCACATGGAACATCCATCCTCAATTGCTTTCTTGGAGAGCATGTTTTCCACCTTGTTCCCTTCCATGTATGCATCTGTGACCATAATGTTCATATCCTGAGAAGTCCTCAGACACTCAACCCATTGTGGGAGGAGCCTCCATGGGATTTTCCTTGTTTTTCTTTTGAGGGCTTCCACTGCCACCATCGAGTCAGATTCAATCCATTGCTGCTTCCACCTAAAGTGAACTGCAAACTGGACAACATTAATCATGGCCCAAAGATTCGCTTCATATTCACACTCATTCCCAATGAAGTGATAAAAGCAGCCTTTAACAAAGCCTATGTACGTCTGAAAAATACCACAACAACCAGAGAGACCAGGTGCACCCAGGGCAGCACCATCCACATTGAATTTTATCCATTCTAGGATTTGTGGAATCTACCGAATGAATTTAAAGTCCCTTGGTTTTTATGGTTTTATTAATGTTTTCTGGGTTTTTAGAGTTATTTTACATTTTTAGGGATTTTTGGGGTCCTTTTGATTTTTATGGTTTTAATATTTTTATGGGTTTTTATGTTTGTATGTTTTTTTAGGTATTTTTGGTTTTTATGGTTTTTGAGTTTTTGGGTTTTTCATGATTTTTTAGGTTTTTTAAGGGTTTATGTGGGATTTTTAATATTTTTAGTGGTTTAAAGGGTTTTTTGAGGTATTATTGGGTTTTTTGGGGTTTTATGGGTTTTAATGATTTTTAGGGGTTACATGGTTTATAGGGGTTTTTAAGATTTTTAGGGTCTTTTAGGGTTTTTAAAATTTTTATGTTGTTAGTGATTTTATGTATTTTTAGGTTTTTTGGGTTACATTGGGTTTTTAGGGTTTTAGGGATTTTTATGCTTTTAGGTATTTTTGTACTTTTTAGTATTTTTATTGATTTTTTTTATGGATTTTGAGGGGTTTTATAGTTTTTAGGGGTTTTAGGGGTTTTAGGGGTTTTGGGGTTTTTAGGGATTTAAACAGTTTTTAGGTTTTAGCGATATTAAGTGTTTTTAGGGATTTAATGTTTTCTTAGAAATTTTCTATGTTTTTAGGGTTTTTTATATTTATAGGGATTCTTAAGGAATTTTTCGGATTTCTAGTGGTTTTTTGGGATTTTGAGGTTTTTTAATGTTTTCTGGGATTTTAATGGGTTTTAGGAGTTTTTAGGGTTTTATGAATTTTTATATTTTTAATGGTTTTAAAAGTTTTTTAATTTTTAAGGATTTACTTAGAGTTTTCACAATTTTTTGTGATCTTTAAATTTTTAGGAATTTTTAGGGATTTTTTTGAATTTTTGGGTTTTTTTGTTTTTAATGAATTTGATATTTTTTTGAATTTCTTATTGGTTTTAAGGTATTTAGGGTTTAAGTATTTTATATGTTTTTATGGGTTTTAGTCATTTTTAGGTTTTAATGTTTTTAGGGGTTTTCAAATTTTATATGGTTTTTATGTTTTTGGGATTTTTGGAAGTTTTATATCATTATTATTTTTAGGGGTTTTAAGGAAATTGTGAGGTTTTAAGGTTTTTTAGGGTTTTAGGGATTTTTAGTTTTTTGGTTTTTTGGTTTTTTTGGTTTTTTTGGTTTTTTTTGGGTTTTAAGGATTTTTTGGGTTTTTTGAGTTTTTTAGAAAAAATAGAGGCTTATACAGTTTTTATATTTTTAGCGGATTTTAGTGTTTTTATGGTTTTTTAGGGTTTTTAATGTTTTTACAAGTTATTATGTTTTTTAGGGTTTTAGTATTTTTAGGGGCTTTTAAATATTTTTTGGGTTTTTAGCATTTTAGCATTTTATAAGTTTTTAGGGGTTTTATGTTTTGTTTATGTTTTTAAGGATTTCTTTGGGGTTTTCATGGTTTTGATGGTTTTCTAATTTTTTTGAAATTTTATCGATTTCATGGTTTTTTATGTTTTTTAATGATTTTTTGGATTTTTTGGGGTTTAGGGGTTTTAGGGTTTCATAGGGTTTGAGATTTTTTTTAGGGGTTTAAAGTGTTTTTATGTTTTTAATGTTTTATGAGGGGTTTTAGTGTTTCTATGGATTTTAGGGAATTTTTTGGGATTTTTATTGTTTTTAGGGTTTTAGGGATTTGGAGGGTTTTTTGGTTTTTTTGGGTTTTAGGGTTTTTTTTGAGTTTTTTATAGTTTGAAATGTTTCATTATAGTTTTTAACATTTTTTTGTTTTTAAAGGGTTTTTACTGTTTTTAATGGGTTTTAGGGGTTTTATGGGGATTTAGGGTTTTAATGTTCTTCATGTATTTTATGGTTTTATGGGGATTTTAGAGTCTTTATGGTTTTAGCATTTTACAGGTTTTAGAGGATTTAAGTGTTTTTAGGGTTTTAAGGTTTTATTAGTTGTTTTCATGGATTTTAGGGTTTTTTATTTTTTAGATATTTTTATGAATTTTGTCGGATTTATTTTGGTTTTTTGGGGTTTTTGGGATTTTGAGTGTTTTTATGGTTTTTATAGTTTTAGGATATTTATGGTATTTTGGGTTTCTATGGTTTTTTAAGTTTTTTTTGTTTTAAATATTTTTTAGATATCTTTACATTCTTAGGTTTTTGAATGCATTTTATATATTTTGGTGGGTTTTTATAGTTTTTATTGGTTTTAATTCTTCTAAAGGGATTTATGGTTTTTTGGTTTTTTGGGTTTTTATGTTATATAGAGTTTTTAGGGGTGTTAGTGTTTTTACGTTTTTAAGGTATTCTTTTTATTTTTAGGGTATTCATGTTTTATTTACATTCATAGGGATTTTTGGGGTTTTTATGTTTTTTATAGTTTTTATGGTATTTATGAATTTTGAGGGGTATTAGGTTTTTAATATTTTATTTTTTTTGGGTGTTTTAGGGTTTTTTTGAGTTTATAAAGATTTTAAATGTTTTTTGGAGTTATTTTTAAAAAATTTGGGTTTAAAGGGTTTTAAAAATATTTAGTTGTTTTAGGGAATTATTATAGGTTTTTACAGTTGTAGGGGTTTTTAGTGTTTTAGGGTCTATTTTAATTTTTTTCATTTTTAAGTTTTTATGGGTTTTAATTGTTCTTAGGTTTTAATGGTTTTCATATGGTTTTTAGGATTTTTAGTTTTTTTTTATTTTTTGTGGATTTTTAGAGATTTTTCAGGATTTTAATTTATTTTTAGGGATTTTAGGGGTTTTATGTTTTTTAGGTTTTAATTTTTTTGGGGTTTTTTTCTTAGTTCATAGTGGTTTATAATTTTTTAATGTTTTTTAATATTTTTAGGTGTTTAAATGGTTTTTAACCTTATTAGTCATATTTACGGGTTTTTATAGGTTTTATGATTTTTAGGGTTTGATGGTTTTAAGGGGTTTTTAGGGCCATTTAGGGTTTTATAGTGTTTTTTGGTTTTTAGGGGTTTTATGTTTTTTTTTGGTTTTTAAAGAGTGTTTCTTTGGTTTTTTTGGTTTTTATTCATTTAGTGAATTTTTATTTTTTTATTGGTTTATAGGGTTTTATGGATTTTAAGGGGTTTTATTGTTTATTTTGAATTTTTTGGGTTTTAAGGGGCTTAAGTGTTTTTAGGTTTTTTTGGTTTTTAGGGGTTTTAGCGTTGTTTGGGTCTTTTATGTTTTTTTGGGTGTTTTAGGTTTTTATGATTTTTATGTTTTTTATCCTTTTTAAGGATTTTGATGGGTTTTAAGGATTTTTAGAGTTTTTATGGGTTTTTTGGTTTTTAGGGATTTTTTTATGTTTTTTCATTTTTACGATTTTCTAGAGTTTTTAAATTTTTTAGGCCTCTAAATGTGTTTTAGATTTTTAGTGATTTGTAGGGATTTTATGGGGTTTTAGTATTTTAAGGATTTAGGGTTTTAATGTTTTTAATGTGTGTTTAGGGATTTTTATGGTTTTTATGTTTTTCAGGTTTCTAGGGTTTTTGTGTTTTATTTTGGGTTTTATGGTTTTATTAGTGTTTTTCGGTTTTTTAGGGTTTTTTATATTTTTAGATATTTAAAGGATTTTTTGATTTTTTTGGTTTTTATAATTTTAAGGATTTTGAGGGGTTTTATGGTTTTTAGGGTTTTTAGGGTTCTTATGGGTTTTCATGTTTTTTATATTTTTCTGATTTTTATGGGTTTAATGTATTTTTTGGTTATCAAGGTTTTCTTAGGGGTTTTTAGGGTTTTTTGGGTTTTTATGTTTTTATGGATTTTTTCGGCATTCTATTATTTTTATGGTTATTTAGGGTTTTTAGGGATTTTGAGGGCTTAAAGGTTTTTATTTTTTTGGGAATTGAAGAGTTTTTTTGTGTTTTTAGGGTATTTAATGTTTTTAGGTACTTTTAGAAATCATAGGGGTTTAAAGGGTTATTCGAGTTTGAAGTGTTTGTTTTTTTATTTCATCATTTTTTAGAATTTTTTGGGGTTTTATTTATTTAGGTTTTTATGATTTTCTAATCGTTTTTAGGTTTATTGGGGTTTTAAATGTTTTTATGAATTTTTAATGATTTTTATGTATTTTTAATGTTTTTTATTGTTTTTTATATTTTTTTATATTTTTTATGGTCTTTACGGTTACACAGGGTTTTAATGTTTTTTATGGTTTTATGTTTTTTTTTGGGATTTATAGGTTTTAAGGGTTTTTAATGTTTTTTAACATTTTTAGGGTTTTAATGGGTTTTTTTAGTTTATAGTGATTTTTATGATTTTTATGGGTTATAATGATTTTTTAAGGTTGTAAAGGGTTTTAGGATCTTTTTAGTGTTTTTAGGGTTTTTAGCATTTTTATAATATTTCGGGGTATTTCAATGTTATTAGGTTTTTAAGATTTTATTAGGGATTTTTAGGGGTTTTATGGTTTATTATATAAGTTGGGATTTTAGGGATATTAATCATTATTTTGGTTTTTATGGTTTTTAGGGTTTTGGGAGGGTTATAAGGTGTTAATATTTTTTTAGGGTTTTCGGCTTTTTTTAGTTTTTTTAGGAAGTAAATGTTTTTATATTTTTAAACTTTTTAGGGGTTTAAAGGGTTTATAGTGGGTATTTATGGTTTTATGGGTTCTTACGGTTTTACCAATTTTTAGATGATGTTAAGGATTTTAGGATTGTTAGGGGTTTGAGGGTATTATTAGGTTCTTTTTAGGGTTTTATCATTTTTTAGGTTTTTGGCGTTTTAATTTCATTTCAGGTTTTTAAGGTTTTATTCGACCAAAAACAACCTTAGGAAGAAAATATGACCATTTAGGTCTACTTGGATTAGATTAGGACATTTATTATTAATTTATTTAAAGAAGGGTTAAAATAGTTAAAATCAAAGTATAATAATTAAATCATTTTTAATATAGGGTTATAAATAAGATAAATTCGACTATAAATATTCATAAGAAAGATAAAAATATTTCATACATAATGGAATTTTATTTCTAATTTTTAGACATTAAATAATTTAATTTATTTACGACACAATGATGATGCAGTAATTATCTTATTAATGAAATATTAACATAATTGATGTTATAAATACCAAAATAAATTCAATTTGAAACTTTTTATGAATTCCACTAATTTATAGGTTAATATTAAATGTTATTATTGATTTAATTAATTTTTTTTCGGACTAATCATGCTGTTATAATTTTCACAAAAATCAATTACCAAATAGTGTCAAAATTGACAGAAAATAGTTCTTAAAACAAATATTATATTATTAATTGTTATTATATTCCTAAAAATCTATGGTTCGTCCAAGATACTTATATCATGATAGGTGTATCATTAATGGACCACTTGGGGGTCGCTTGGATGTATATGGTACGTTTATTAACTATATAATATAAAAATACAAAGTGACATGGTAAATGTCAATCTAATTAACTAAGAGTTAAAACTAAAAGGTAAGGTTAATATAATGACCCAAACCTATATTAAATCTATTGGTTGAGAGTATTTCGACCCATACCCACTTTATCTTTAAAAGAAATAAATTTTAGAGCTATTAAATACCTAATATGACTTTATTATAAAATAATATTTTATGTTTTTCCTAAGGTGCCCCTCTCCTCCCTTATAAAAGGGAACCTCCTCCCTCTTCACCTCACACCCCATTGAGCCTTAAAGTTCATCAAAACCCTGCCAATTTCTCTTCTCCACTTCCCTAATAATATTCTAGAGGTCCTGGTCTTCTTTAAAGAACAATGTTAGTGCCCTAAGAGGAGGTTTCAATGAGGCACATCGAAGAAGATTTAATATCCGTTACCGATTCTTTCAAATTTATTTCTTCTTCAACTTCATCTTATTTAGTTGTTTCATTATGAAGTAATAACATAAGTATCACTCATATAATGTTTTGTTATAATAAATATTAAACAACCCTATTTCACCTTCTATCCATCCTATGGAAAACGAAATCACCACGCGTGCGTGCGTACGGAATACCGTCTCCACGCTGTGGTGTAATATGTTTTCTACCACCACCTTACATGGATGGGTATAATGTTGTAAATAAATAACTATATATGATTATTGTATTGTGATATTGATTCTAAAATATTATACATATGCTAAAATACAATTCCATGATCATGGGAAGAATATCATCGCTCGTGCGTACGTACGGACTACCGTCTCCACGACGCGATGAGATTCATTCTCCATGTTAACCATTCATGAATGATTATAAAGTATGTATAATGAATAATAATTAGACATATGAAATAATAATGATACTGGATTTATTTATATATATATATATTTATGTCATCTACTTAATTCCGTTCAATTCAATAAGGAAACGAAAACAGCGTTCATGCGTATGTACGACCTACTGTCTCCATGAACAGTGTATTCCATTCTATTTATCGATATATCATATATATATATGTATATATTAGATATAAATCATGTTTTACATTCTGGAATTAAGTAAATCAGGATATAAGTAATAATATCAAGAACAACAAGTCAAAACACGTACAATAAATGAAACGATTTTACCCAAATCGCTGCTTTTACATCGAATTTACAAAAGAACAGGTAATATAAATTCATAAGTAAAATATATATGATATCATATAAATGAATATGATTATGTTATAAGTAAATGAAAATATTTAAATCATTATACAGGAGGTTTTTATACATACTAAGCATATCAGACATAAGGTAAGGGAAAATCTCACAATCTCATTTTTATCCGAGATTGTTTATACTTTGGTATTTACTGGGGTGTATTTTATCATCCACATCCATGTTTCCTCAATATGTAATATTATTTCTATCCTACTACATTTGTTTAAATCCAATTCTACCCATTGGTGAGTTTTTAGTAAAAGATATGAAAGGAATCTTTTGTCGTTTTTAGTACGAGGTACTTTTTGACTTTTCCGGCCAAAGTACGAGAAGAATGTTTTTTTAATTTATACATAATTAATGGATTTTTATGATTTCATAGAACATTATTTCCATGATTATTCCTTTAAAAGTTTTCAAGTTTATTTCTAATCAACTTCTTTTAGTTTAAAATCGTATGACATGTTAAGAAAGGGAAAATGTTTTTGAAGTAGAAAGGATATTTTCCCCAAGAATGGAGTTCAAGTGTTTTATCAAAATTATTTTCCATCTAAGATAATATAGGGTTCTGTTTCTATCCCTATTTTTACATTTATTTGATTATATTATGATGGAATTATTTTTATGAAGTCTTTTTATCTTATATGATTTATGTTATGATGGCATGATGTTTAAGAATCCCATTTTTATTACATAGGTTATGCTATGATGTATGATTTATGATCTTGTGGCACACATAATAATGGTATCATTATAAGATGGGTGGGACCTATATCTCCCTACGATGCATTGGGTAAAGATTTATATCTCATGAGATAGACATGGCTGGAATGGTAAGTTAATCCGGTTCAGTAATACAGGAAAGGAAGGAGGAGTGAACTCGATTCAGAAAGGGACTTTGTCCACTAAGATGGTCTTGGAAGCAATGCCTTGGTTACTATGGAAATCATATCATGTACTTAATGGTTTCCATAATTACATGTTTTATTCTCATGCTATTTTATCATGATTAATGTTTCTTTATGACCTATGCCTTATGTACTGCCATGTTTTATGTCACTGCTCAAGATTTTGATGTCTAAACATTATGTTCATGTTTTTAAGTTAAAATGTATGTGATTTGTTCTATTTTATCCATGCTTACCCTTACTGATCATTTGAGATAACCCTTTATATATTTTCTTTTCCCCAGGATTTAAAGAAATGTTTTAGGTAAGAAAACCAAAAGGGGAATATCTTTATGGGAGATGTTGAAGATCTTTCACCATGATTAGAAGATTACGTTCTGAGTTTCCAAAGACACTAAACTATTACGGTACTTTGGTGTTTGTTTTTTTTTATGTATTAAGTATTCTTCAAAAGTAATGTAATGTCCATGTTCGTCAAGCTTTGGGTCTCTACAATTGGTATTAGAGGAAAGGTTTAGTTAACCTTTGGAAACTAGGATGCGAAAACTTTAGTGAGATCCCTAGAAATATTTCTATGGTATGTCTAGGGATGTCCCTATGGTCAGGTATACGTATAGGTTATATTACTAGAATTAAGGAAATGATATTATAATTAAACCTAAGATGTTAGATATCGAAGGTACTCCCCCTTTATTATGTTGTTTTCCCTAGCATGATTTTTTGCCTCTCACACTATACTTTTTGGGTTTTAGACGATGGCTGGAACCTGAAAGAACCGTGTTGATCAATGTAATGGACAATGTAATGATTTTACTCCTGAACAAACCAATGTTATGGGATATGGAGTGAAAAATATTATTTCTATACTTACACAAGCAATGAATCATTCTGGAATTCCAAATGAGCAGAGAAGGGAACAATATTCTATTGAGTCCTTCATGAGGCAACGTACACCTTCTCTCTGTGGGTATTCTGATCCACTTGTTATTGAACAATGGATTGGTACCATTGAAAAGATATTTTCCATAATTCGCTGTTCGGAACATGAAAAAGTCATTCTGGCTATTTACCGTTTAGAAGGTGAAGCAGATCAATGGTGGACTCTATTTAAGAATACGAGGCCCCAAGATCAAATTGAATCCATGGAATGGGATGAGTTCAAGAACATATTTTTCAATAAGTACTTCCCTCGTATTCTTCGAACAAAGATGTAATAGGATTTCCATGATCTTAAGAAAAAGGATGGTGAATCTCTTGGTATATACGAAGCGAATTTTACAAGGCTTGCAAGGTATGTATCTAGCTTTATCATCCAACCTGAAAGTAAAGTTGATCGATTCTTAAGTGGCTTAAAACCAAGTCTTTGGAGGGAATTAGCTGTAAGAGACTTCAGTAGCTATGAAAAAATTGTGCGTTGTGCTATCAAGGTAGAAATGGATATTGGTGTTACATATCCATCTCATGGTTTGGACAATAAACGAAAGATGGAGTTCAAGGAGAAATCTCAGAAAAATGGTGAAAACAAGATGAATGTTTCTTTATTCTCAAAGTGTGGAAAGAAGCATGGTGGAGGTTGTCTTAAAGGGGATAGAAAATGTTTTAAGTGTGGAAAAGAAGGTCATCGAGAATCTGAGTGTCGAAGTAATGGAAGAAGGGTTTCTAATGATGTGAATAAAGAAAAGACTGCAGAGAATCCACCACCAACACTTTCATGCTTCAAGTGCAATGAAATGGGGAATTATGATAATCAATGCCCTAATCCAAGGGTTAATGATGATCGACATGAGCAACCACTTAAGGAAAAGGACAAAGGGACGTCACATGAATTCACTATTGGCGATGCTGAATATGACAACGATGTGGTGGAATGATTAAGTGTTTATGTAATGGGATTCCAAAATAATGTTGTATATAGTATCGTGGAATATTGGAATATTTATGTATTGATCTATTGTGGTTTTCAATAATTTTATGGTACCAGTAACCATGGAAAGTGATTGAGATATTTTTGGAAAGAATATGATATGAGCATAATGAAGGGATAAGGAGAAAATGAAATGCTTGACAGTATTCATGAGCTCATGACTAATATAAGGAAAAAGTTATATCATGGTTTGAGTATATAGAATTTTTGAATTTTGGTATGTGGAAAGTGTTAACTTTTGACATCATTCATGTTTTCACTAAGATTCAATGGGTATTAATTTTTCAATAGAATACATGATTAAGGTTTTCACATGTTTGGAATGTGACCAACAAGATATATCTTATAAGGGGGATAAATGATGGTATTCACATGCTCGGTAGATGGCATTTCTAGTAATCATTTTCTTTATACTATAAGATTGGACAGAAGTATTTTGGATAAGCCTAAATATTGGAATGGATTATGTTGGACATAAGTTAGTATTGATTAAGGATATAACTTTTTCGATATTATTAATGGAATGTTATAATAATGTAGTTTTAGAAAATGGACAACCTATAGGACGGGCGGCAAACCATCACGTCGGACAAGGATGCGGGAATCGAACCCACAACCAAAGTGCGACAGGCCTTTATTGCCTACCACTAGCCTAAAAGAAGTCCCTGGTTAGTAGAAACTAGTTTTATTTTATTAAGCGCTGTGATAACTGAAGTATAAGTACATTTTAGCAACCATATATGATTAATCTCAGCATATATGGACTTATGTATATATATAATAAATTATGCTAAACTTTTTGAGATAGAAATAGATGGAATGACCTATCATTCTATCACATAATCTGCTAACACTTCACAGAAGACAAATTCAACTTCATTTCTTTAAGAGATGTAGTTGAAATTGTTCGAGGCACGAGCAATGGTGAGATTGTACCAAAATCAAGTAAGTATTTATTTTAATTAAATAATTCTTCAACTTTAGGGAAATGATCTTGAAAACAAAAAATGTTGTCCTAAGTGTCCTCATATAAGATGAATCAGATGGTACCTTAGATCATTACAAATTTATGGCTTTGTGATTTTTGGCTCTTTCAGAGCCATGTCCTCTACCACTCTCTATCAGAAAATGATGGTTAGATTTCTCTTCCAAATCCATATTTTCACCTATGTTCTCCTATGTGGAAACCCAGTAATTAGTTAATTTGGGTAACCATTACGTTTCATAATTTATTTTTTAAAGTTAATTTTTTTATTCCATTTTACGATGTGGGTTTCAATTAAATAAACTTTCAAGTAGAAAACCATTTATAACCCCAACGAATTTCAAGGGAGAAATTCATTTTAAGGGGGGTAAAATGTAACAACCCGAGATTTTAGGAGAATTATTCTTTTTAATTTCTTTGATGTCTTTTGTTGTACGCTACACCAAGATTCTCTTGGGCTATACGCAACACTGTATTAGCTTTCAGTTTACGCAACACTATTCTTGGATCGTGTTACACACAATTTCAAGTTCGTTTGATAGTAGTTATTCTACGCAACATTGAGTGTGTATATATATATATATTCAATGTATAAATGAAATATGGTTGGATTCTGTTATACAAAACAACAAAGAAGTCTTGCACTACACGCAACCCTGACTTGTCTTACATTATATGCAATTGTGACCTTCCTCGATAATGTGTGTAGTACGCAATACCGAGTTTCACTAAATGAGATATTATTATAATATTATTATGAACTAGCCGTTATGAATATTAATACCCACTTTTTGAAATTTTATAAATTTTATCTTTCAAAATGGACTTCATTTTTGGATTCAGAATATCGAAATTAGCCTAGGGTTAATTTTTGGTATTTTTCTGAAAACTTTCAATTTTTGATGAATAGTGAAAACACTAGGTTACTATTTAAAAACCAAATTTTTATTTAAATAATTATTTATTTTATTTAAATTTATTTTAGGTCAAAATTGATACATAATACCTATATAAGTTCAATGTAATTCATTGGAGTCATTTTATAATAATTTTTGATATATAAAAATTTTATTGAACTTTTTACCGTCTTTTACCTACCTCCTAGGAGCTTTTTGAAAACTTACATAAAACATAATTTTACCACTTCTGTGAGTGGAATTTCAAAAATCTATTAGATACAGTTAATATCAAGGACTAAAATTTGGTTCAATGAGATGAAAATACTTTTTGGCGAATAGTAACGTTTTACTTTTATTTACCACGGTTAAAAGTAAATAGGGTAATTAAGGGTAAAAATGAAATTATTATTAACCTAACACATGTCCTAATTCTATTGGATAAGTGTAATTCGACCAAAAAAGCCTTAGGAATAAAATATGACCATTTAGGTCCACTTGGATTAGATTAGGACATTTATTATTAATTTATTTAAAGAAGAGGTAATATCCGTTATCAATTCTTTCAAAAAAATTTATTCTTATACTTCATATTATTTAGTTGTTTCATTATGAAGTAATACCACCAGTATCACTCATATACTAGTTTTTTATTATAAATATCAAACAACCCTATTTCACCTTCTATCCATCCTATAGAAAACGAAATCACCGCGCGTGCGTGCGTACGGAATACCGTCTCCACACCGTGGTGTAATCTGTTTTCGACCACCACCTTACTTGGATGGGTATAATGGTGTAAATAAATAACTATATACGATTATTGTAATGTGATATTGATTCTTAAATATTATACATACGCTTCAATAAAATTCCACGATCATGGGAATAATATCATCGCTCGTGCGTACGTACGGACTACCCTCTCCACGACGCGATGAGATTTATTCACCATGTTAACCATTCATGAATGATTATAAAGTATGTATAATGAATAATAATGAGATATATGACATAATAATGATACTGGATTTATTTATATATATATATATATGTCATCTACTTAATTCCATTCAATTCAATAAGGAAATGAAAATAGCATTCATGCGTATGTACGACCTACCGTCTCCATGAACGGTGTATTTCATTCCATTTATCGATCTATCATAAATATATATATTATATATTATATATAAATCATGTTTTAAATTCTGGAATTAAGTAAATCATGATATAAGTAATAATATCAAGAACAAAAAGTCGAAACACGTACAATAAATGAAACGATTTTACCCAAATCGTTGCTTTTACATCGAATTTACAAAAGAACGAGTAATCTAAAGTCATAAGTAAACTATATATGATATCATAACAATGAATATTATTCTTTTATAAGTAAATGGCATTATTTAAATCATTATACAGGAGGTTCAGATACATACGAAGCATATCAGACATAAGGTAAGGGAAAATCTCACAATCTGATTTTTATCCGAGATTGTTTATAATTTGGTATTTACTAGGGTGTATTTTATCACCCACATCCATGTTTCCTAAATATGTAATGTTATTTATATCCTCTTATAATTGTTTAAATCAAATTCTACCCATTGGTGAGTTTTTAGTAAAATATATGAGAGGAATCTTTTTTCGTTTTTAGTACGAGGTACTTTTTGACTTTTCCAGCCAAAGTACGAGAAGAATATTTTTTTTAACTTATACAGAATGAATGTATTTTTATGATTTCATAGAAAATTATTTCCATTATGCTTCCTTTAAAAGCTTTCAAGTTCATTTTTAATCAACTTATTTTAGTTTAAAATTGTATGACATGTTAAGAAAAGAAAAATGTTTTTGAAGTAGAAAGGATATTTTCCTAAAGAATGGAGTTCAAGTGTTTTATCAAAATTATTTTCCATATAAGATAATATAGGGTTATATTTCTATCCCTATTTTTACATTGATTTGATTATGTTATGATGGAATTATTTTTATGAAGTCCTTTTATCTTATATGATTTATGTTATGATGGCGTGATGTTTAAGAATCCCATTTTTATTACATGGGTTATGCTATGATGTATGATTTATGATCTTGTGGAACACATAAGAATGGTATCATTATAAGATGGATGAGACCTATATCTCCCTCCAATGAATTGGGTAATGATTTATATCTCATGAGATAGACATGGATGGAACGTTAAGTTAATCCGGTTCAGTAATACAGGACTAGAATGAGGAGTAAACTCGATTCAGAAAGGGACTTTGTCCACTAAGATGATCTTGGAAGAAATGCCTTGGATACTATGGAAATCATATCATGTGCTTAATGGTTTCCACAATTACATGTTTTATTCCCATTCTATTTTATCATGATTAATGTTTCTTTATGATATATGCCTTATGTACTTCCATGTTTTATGTCATTGCTCAAGATTTTGATGTTTAAACATTATGTTCATGTTTCTAAGTTCAAATGTATATGATTTGTTCTATTTTATCCATGCTTACCCTTTATGAGAATTTGAGATCACCCTTTATATGTTTTCTTTTCCCCAGGATTTAAAGAATAGTGTTAGGTAAGAAAACCAAAAGGGGAAGATATTTATGGGAGATGTTGAAGACCTTTCACCATGATTAGAAGATTATGTTCCGTGTTTCCAAAGGCACTAAACTATTACGGTCCTTTGGTGTTTCTTTTTGTTATGTATTAAGTATTCCGCAAAAGTAATGTAATGTCCATGTACGTCAAGATTTGGGTCTCTATAGGGGGTGGCGCTACACAAAAAAATAAGGGAAGGAGGGGCCCCTGACATGATAGGGGAAGAGGTGAGAGGAAGAGAGAGGGAGAGAAAATTAAGAGAGAAAAGAAAATAAAAATAAAATAAAATAAAATAGAAAGAGAATAAAAAGAAAATGAAACCCAAAATAGAAACTTAAGCCATTATAAATAATAATAATAATAATAACCAATTAATAATTTTATAATTATAACAATAATTTAACTTTCAAAACCATATTAAAATATCAACTGAAATAATAATAATAATTATAATAATAATCTCAATAATAATAATAATAATCATCATATTATTAAGAAAACTCTTAAATAATATTATTTTATTTGTTTTATATTTTATATTATGATCAAAATATTGTAAACCCTATTGATTAATAAATTAATAGTACACCAAGCGGGGTGCATGGAAATACGAAATCGATCAAGCACTGCCTATGTGTCAGACGCTGCTAAAGAAAACATTCATTTATTGGTAAAATGAAAAAACTCACATCGAGTCTGACCCAAAAATCAACCCAGAAATTTTAAAGATGGATAAAATTATAAAATAAAAATAAATATTATTATGGATGACTGGGTGTGACATTTAGTGCATTAAAATACAAAAAATGCATTTACGACCATAACAGATAAACTTTCATTCAGAATGATGTACCATCAGTTCCTGTATTTTACAAATAAATCTACAGTGGTTTTCCATAGATTTTAGGTTGATCTGGATTTTTTTCTAGTTATGACTGTTCCATGCACATTTTAGTGTTTTAAAACACTAAAAACACATTTACAACCATAAATGGAAAACCGTCTTTCGGAATGGCGTGTCGTCCATTTATATATTTACCAATTAAATATATGGTTGTTTTCTTCTAATTTTAAGATAATACGACACTGTTCCTGATTTTTCCTATTCCACGCTTGTTTTATTGTTTTAAAACACTAAAAACACATGTATGGAGATAGTGGAAAAAATATCATTCATAATTATGGGCTATAAGTTCCTATATTTTATAATTTAATATACAGTGTTTCCTGTAATTTTAGGAAAATCTAACATAAATTGTCTAGTTTTGAACATTTTAGGCACATTTTAGTGTTTTAAAACCCTAAAAATGGGTTTATGACCATAATAGAAAAACAAAAAACTGGAATGACATGCCTTCTATTCCTACATTTAAAAATTAAATCTATGGTTGTTCTACCATGATTCTAGGAAAATATAACATTTTTCTTGGTTTTTACCATTACACACATGCTTTAGTGTATTAAAACACTAAAAACATATTTATAACCACAAAAGAAAAGTCATAATATGGAATGACCTGTCGTCGATTCCGAAATTGAAAAATTAAATCTACGATCATTTCCCCTGATTTCAGGATAATCTAACATCATTTATCCGGTTTTGATAGTTCCACACACGTTTTAGTGTTTTAAAACACTAAAAACATGTTTACACAATTATGAGAAAATTTTCATTCGAAATGACATTTCATCAGTTCTTACATTTCAAAATTACATTTATGGTCATTTTCCTTTTATTTAAAGAGAATCCAACATCATTTTCCTTTTTTCACCATTGCACACATTTTAGTGTTGTAAAACACTAAAAACATGTTTACGACCATAATGGGAAAAACATCATTTAAAATGACCTTATGTTGGTTCTTTTATTTTAAAATTAAATCTACAGTATTGTAACCTTATTTCAAGGAAATATAATGTCATTTTACTCTATTTTACCCAATGAAACTTGTTTTAAAGGATTTTGTGCCTTTAATAAGTGTTTACTGAGTAATCCAATCACACAACATGTCATATTGATGTGTTTTCTATGTGTATAAATAAAAACAAATAATCAGTGGTTTTACCTTTATTTTTGGATAATATGACATAGTTTTTTCAAGTTTTTACCATTCCACACACGTGTAAGTGTTTTAAAACACTAAAAAATCATTTAAGACCCTAATAGGATAATCGTTATTCAGAATGGGGTGATGTGAATTCCAACATTTTAAAATTAATTATATGGTCGTTGTCCCTTGATTTCAGGGAAATCCAATGTTGTTTTCTAGATTTTGACCCCCCCCAAACTTGTTTTATATGTTTTTGTAACTTTCATAAGTGTTTACAAAGTAATTATAATCAAACCGCACATCAGATTTATGTTTTATGTATGTATACCCAACAAAAACAACTAAGCAGTGGTTTTCCCTTGATTTTAGGATTATAAAATGTCATTTTATTAGTTTTGACCATTTTACTCACATTTTTGTGTTTTAAAACACTAAAATGTATTTACAGCCATAACAGGAAAATCATCATTGAGAATGTTATTTTGTCAGTTCCTATATTTCACAATTAAATATTCAGTCATTGTCCCATAATTTCCAGAAAATATGACTTGGTTTTCCTAGTTTTGATCCCCCGATACTTGTTTTTAATGGCTTTTGTACCTTTCACAAGTGTTTAATGAGTAATTTCAACCACACCATATGTCAGATTAATGTTTTGTCTCTACATACACATTAAAATAACTAATTGGTGGTTTTACCATAATTTGAATAAAATTTGACTTTATTTTCTATTGTTTGGACCCTTCCATGCATGTTTTTGTGTATTAAAAAAGTAAAAACGTGTTTACAGATATATCAGGAAAACAATCATTCAGAATGACATGCAGTTAGTTCCTACATTTCAATATTAAATCTAAATCCTTTTCCCCTAATTTTAAGAACATACTTGGTCATTTTTTTAGTTTTGACTATTCTACACATGTTTTAGTGTTTTAAATCACCAAAAACACATTTATGGATATAATAGGCAAAACATCATTCATTATGACATACCGTTGGTTCCTACATTTCAAAAATATGTATATGGTATTTTCCTTGGATTTATATGGAAATATGATGCCATTTTCATGGTTTTTATCCCATGAAACTTGTTTTTAAAGTATTTTTTACCTTTAATAAGTTTTTACTGAGTAATTATGATCACACTACATGTCAAAGGGATGTGTTGTCTATGCATACACATAAAAATACTAAAAAGTGATTGTCCCTTGATTTCAAGAAAATAAAATTTCATTTTTTGGTTTTCACCATTCCAAATACATTTTTTTAAAACACTAATAATACTTTTACATCCATAATAGAAAAAATTTCATTCAAAATGACATGTTGTCAGTACCTATATTTCAAAATTAAATATACGGTCTTTCACCCCTGATTTTAGGGATATCTGATGTCATTTTTCCGGTTTTTACCCCATGACGCATGTTTTTAATGTATTTGGTACCTTTCATAAGTGTTTTTTGAGAAATTTCGAATACACTACATATCGTATTGATGTGTTGTCTTTGTGTACACATAAAAAAATAATCAGTGGTTGTCCCTTTATTTCATAACAATTTGATGTCATTTTTGAGTTTTGAATGTTACATGCCTATTTTAGTGTTTTAAAACACTAAAAATGCGTTATATCACTATAGTGGAAAAATAATAATTTAGAGTGATGTTCTTATGACTCCTAAACTTTAAAAATAAATCTATGGTTTTTGTCCCATGATTTCAGGGCAATATAATGTCGTTTTCCAAGTTTTGAGCCCCCTGACACTTGTTTTTAAAGTCTTTTGAACATTTCGTAAGTGTTTACCAAGTAATTACAACCACACCACATGTTCTACTAATATATTGTTTATGTGTAAATATCAGGAACAAAAAATGATTAGGTTTCCCATGATTTGACCTCAATATGAGGCTGTTTTCTATCGTTTTTACCATTCCTTGCACGTTAGAGTGTTTTAAAACACTAAAAACATGTTTGCAACCATAATGGGAAAGCCATCATTGGGAAAAAAATTTGGTGGTTCATACATTTAAATATTAAATCTACGGTCATTTTATCCTAATTTTATGATTATACAATGTCTTTTTTGTTTTTTACCATTCCATGCATGTTTTAGTGTTTTAAAATACTAGAAACTTGTTTATAGAAATAACGGGAAAACCATCATCTGGAATGAGGTACTGTC
The DNA here is from genome assembly GCA_963277665.1 of Viscum album. Classification (NCBI taxonomy): domain Eukaryota; kingdom Viridiplantae; phylum Streptophyta; class Magnoliopsida; order Santalales; family Viscaceae; genus Viscum; species Viscum album. The sequence goes on along the minus strand of OY728151.1, from coordinate 2,007,624,085 downwards.
AGTTCCTATATTTATAAATTAAATTTATGGTTGATTACCCTTTATTTCAATATAATATGGCATGATTTTACTCTTTTTTACGGTTCCATTCTTGTTTTATTGTTTTAAAACATTAAAATGTGTTTATGGCCATAATGGGAAAACTGTCATTTAGAATGACATGCCGTCAGTTCTGACATCTCGCAATGTAATATATAGTTTTTCCCATTATTTCTAGTAAATAAAACATCTTTTTTTGGTTTTGATCCCCCAAACTCTGTTTTAAAGGCTTTTTTACCTTTCATAAGTGTTTACTGAGTTAAAATTGAGAAAAAAGCTTAGATTGTTTTCAAACTTATGGATAATGATCTGTAATATTTTTTGGATGTGTAGGAATCAACCACATGTCAATCCAACACAATATGTGGTTGTAATTACTCAAAATGTGTGCTTTATATGTAAACATGTCATTTTAATTTTTTATGGATGTTGTATGTGTTCTTTGCAAAGTCAATAAGTGTAAAATAGAGTTCAGGACATCAAAATGGAAACACATCTAGAAATAAAAAAACATAAAACTTTATAAGTATATTACAAAAATTTTACACTTGTATTTTAAATTAGTTAGCAAGGAATAATAAATTAATATTACCTTTACTTGATTATCAATGACCTCATTTTTCCAAGCTGTGGGAATATTCCTATTATATTTATGATTAATGGGAATTCTCACTATCTTGAAAGTAATCTTCCAAATAATCTGTCCATATATTCTAGAAGCATCACTGGAAAGCACCCCAAACTCATCAAATGGAACAATAATATTTAATTATTTCAGATCCCATATATTTATTGTGTTCATATATTTATCCCTTCTATGTTATATTTATCTTATTTTACAACTATATCAAACAATTAATAAAATATAAAGTCATTTTTAAAAAATGACATCCATACCAATAATGAAAACTCACCAATATCCCCTAGATGGTGGGGTAACCAACTGCTCCATCATTATTGGTGAATCAAGTGGTGGGATACTAATGACATCTGGGGAACATTTGGATCCCTAGCAGTCTCAGGTACAACAAAATCACTAGGATCTATACAGGATGATAGAAGTGGTGGTGTGCACTAAGATGCTAATCGGCTAGAATCATGATTTTTTGTTCTCTACATTCCTATATTATAAATGGTTAAGGTATATTAAATATATAAAAAAATTTAAAACCAAAATATTTTTACAAAAAATAAGAAAAACTATAAAAAATTATATTTTTATGAAACACTTATCAATTAGAAATTGTAATATAATTTCATTATGAATTTATACATTAAATTATCTTCATCTTCATTATCTCCATTTTTATTGACCACTATTGAGATGAGCCTTCATTTTCACCGTCTCTTGCATGTTCTATCATTATGATATTGTTAATAAAAAACTGTTCAATATTTTGTGGTTGATGAGGTTTAATGTCTCAAATCACTAATTGATCTTCATCGACCATATCATATACGTATCTCTACTTTAAGTGTACAACAACACTCTAACATTCAAGTATATAATAATTCACATAATAAACCATCTTTTTTTTGTGAATATAAGATAAATGGACCATTATCTCTATTCTCACCATCCATAAAGAGAGACAAGTTGATAGAATTAAAATGTAATGAATCTTTTGATATACCCCTATCAAAGTCGACCCACTTTATTTTGAATAATAAAACTAAAAATTGGCCATGATAGTTTAATTACATTTTATCAATCATATCCCCATAGTATATCACCTTTACAAAATTTAAACACACTACTATTTTGAGTATTCAAGTATTCTTCACGATAAAATATACAAAACCTAAAGCAATGAATATTTTAGGAATCAAAACTCTTAGACTTTATTAGAGTAACTCAAGCCAAAAACATAAAATCATTCTATATTTTAGCTCAATTTTCAACATTAATTATCTAGACAAAAAGATATAAGATGCTACTTTTAAAATATAAGAAATAACCACACATCAATAATATAAATATTACTATATACTTACATAATGGGAGAACTATTTGAAAAAATCTATATTAAAATATTTTGTTAATTCCAAATCATTTAGAGCTCAAACCCTTAGTAACCTCTTTTTTTATTTTCACAATAATTTAATAAATGGATTTTAAATAAAACTATTGTGTATCACATATCTATGTTCTTGTAGAAACTCCAATTCTGTCAGTGTAATATGTTCCCCTTTCCAATTGGTCATTCAATAGTAGGAAATACCAAGGACTAATTTTTAGAACTAGAATTAGCGGAGATATCATCAGCATGTCCAACATGATTGAATCCATTCTCAATACCATCAAAATACCTAGAATATAAGTTCAATCACTCTTCAATTATGTAACCTTCAATAATAAAGCCTTAAGGTTGAGCTTTATTCCACACATATGATTTCAAATTACCTAATTAACTGATGAAAAAAATAAGAAACATATTAAAAAAAATTTGTAATGAGTTGATAAAATCTAATTCACCTATGAAAATAAAAAAATATCAACATACCTCTCAATTGGATACATTCTTTGATAGTGTACCGGTCCACCAATTTTATATTCTTCAACTAAATGAACAGTTAAATGAATTTTGACTGTGAATAATGAAGGGGTAAATAACATCTACACATTAAATCATGTCAATAAAATTCTTTCGTAAAGTCTATCATGCTTGGTTGAAAATATTGTTCTTATAAAAAAATCCTGAAAAGGTACAAAACTCAACTAGAACCGCAATTACTTTTTCTGGTTAAGTATTATGAAAAGTAAATGGAAACAACTTATCCATAAAAATATGTGAGTCATGAATTTTGAATCCATGTAACTTTTTATGTTTTAAGTTAACATACCTTGATATGTTACTTGAATATTCATCTAGCACATTTATATTCTGTAAAGTTATAAGGAATATTTCTTTATCATGATTTTTCATTATAGTAATAGCCAAATGATACTTTACATTCTCATTTTCCCACAAACAATGACTTATATTCATTGATTCCAAATCTTTACTAGTATTAAGGTGATCCTTCCATTTACCCTACTCAATAAGGACTGTAAAAATTACATTATCACAAGCATTCTTCTCAATATGAATTACGTCAAGATTGTGATGTATCAAATTAAATTCCCAATAAGGAAGTTTGAAAATTATAATCTTTTTCTTCCATAGTTGTGTTCCAGTTTCTTCAGATACTATACCTCATACCCTTTTCCCCCTTATTTAAACTGATAACATTTTCAAAATTCTTTAGTGAAATTCATTAATTGTCCCAAGATTTTGAAACAAGACAAGATCTTTAGTGAAATTATCATTTCAATATCTCTATTGAACCATGTCTTAATAAAAATGAATTTATGAGAAGCATTAAGAAATATATTATGACACATAAAACAAAATTTTATACTATGAGTCAATCATTGAGGTTAAAAATCAAAATTACAAATAGGACAAGCCAAACCAATATGAGTATTCCAACTATATAAATTTCCTAGTCGAAGAAAGTCATCAATTTTCCTCATTAAAGAAGCCTGCATTTTGAATATTTGTCTCATTGAAACATCATATGTTTTCACGCCATTATCCCATAATTATCTCAATTCATTGATTTTATGTTGAAGGTATACATCAATGTCAAATCCAAGAATTTTATTTTCAGTAATAATCATCAAATAAATCAAAAAAGGTATTATTAATACCCATCCATAGAGGTATATTATAGGGGATCAAAATAATTGGACAAATGATATAATTAATACTTAAAGTACTAAAAGGTTTAAAACCATATGAAGTCAATCCCCAATGTACAATCCTAGGATCCAAAAAAATATAGATATAGGAAATCAAACATATTCCATGATGTTTAATCTATTGGATGTATCATCAAGCCATCCTTACTATCATAAGAATTCCACTTCATGTCATTTATAGTCTTATACTACATGAATAATCTTTGTAAGTGTGGTTTTAGAGGAAAGTAATGTAGTACCATTCTAGGAGATTTCTTATTCTATTTATTATTAGGGTTTATTTTATTTATACTCCCACTATTTTTATGTGACTTTATTATTCTTATATTACATCTTACACAATCTTTTTTATCAGACTCTTCCCCCAGTAAAGCATGAAATCATTATGGCGTGCATGTGTCTTTGTATAATGAAGTCCAAGTTTATTGATGAATTTCATCATATCCAAGAATAATACAAGGATATTAGATTCAATAAATTCATCATTAAGTAACTATAAAATCATGTAAAATATTTTTTCATTAATTCCATAAAGACAATTGATATGATACAAATTATGTAGAAAAGAAAAATTAAAATACATGGCACACCCTTCATGCAGTTCTTTCTATCTATCTCCAAATTATTCATAAAAATCATTTTTGTTCACTAAAGTTCAAAGTAATATTGACCTACTCCAGATCAACTAAAGATTCTATTGATATATTGAAATCATAGAAACTCGATTCTGCAAAACCAAATGTTCCATTTAAAAAACTTCTAACTGAATTATCCTATGTCGGGTCACTTTGTATTTCATTGACAGTATTGTCATTATTTTGACATTACATATGATTTGATTCACCATGCCAAATACAACATACATACCGATTAAGAAAATATTAAAATATCAAATTCTCATATACTTTGTTTCTTTTAAACCATCTCTTGAATTTAAAACCAGGACACAAACATTTTATTCTACCACACACTGATCAGTTTGAAATTACATAATATAAAAATTATTCCAAACCCTTGGAATATCAAGGTGCGTTTTGAGGTAAATTAATCCTACTTTTATCCATATTTATTTGACTGTATTATCCTTGTGCATTAATATATAAATATATAAAATTTTAATTAAATAGGTAAAATAAAAATTAAATATCACCCAACTTCACCATTAAATCTTTCATAACAACTATAAAGAAAAATGTGATGCTTAAAATAATGATTTTTTCTTAATAAATTTTTAATATAAAAATATGAATCAAATAAATTATTATTTATCAAAAAAATAGATGAATGGGATGAATAAAATAAAAGAAAATAGTGTATTATACCCCAGTGTTGTAACCAAGGAGAGTTCATTCCATTGAAAATTTATCTACATTAACCAATTTCCTAACCATTTCCCATGCTCTAACTAAGACCAAGAGTACCTATTCAAAAACATTAATTAAAAGTATAATTTATTTGGATATCATGATGTGTTCATACCCAAAATATTCAACTTTGTATGACTATATTCTATTGAACATGTTCAGTGCGACTTCATGTTGTTCCATGAATTATATAATCTACTATGTTTACATAACATCAAATCAAATGGTCCTTCAATTTTTATCTAAACATGAAAATCATGATGTTAACATAAATATTAATAATTTCTACTGTGATTTTAAAACCAAATGTCAAAAAATTAGTCATTTGACTCAAAAAAAGAAAAATACATACTATAATTAGCTCTATTCAAAATCATGTTAGTTAAAATAAAATCAATGAAAATTTGTTGGCTGTTCAAGTTAACATAATCAATAATTGATTATCATTAATGTAAAGCTTAACCCTAACTACTCTATCCTTATTCAATAGAGTTTATTAAAATAAATTATTCCTCACATATGCATAAAACATGAAGTATTATGATAAATTTAAAATTTTTACAATATATTATTTTCATGGCCTTTATCCTTAGAAACCTTGCCATGGTTGGTGATGAAACCATTTGTGACACCAAAACACACTACCAATTGGCCATGAGTTGAAAAATAGCCTCAATTATGTATCTGTAAAAAATTGGAGGCATTAAAATATATAAAACAAAGATAAATTCATTAATATCAAATAGAAACCATGAAATTATGAATGATCTAGATTCCATAACGAACATATATCATAAATGATTTTTTTTAATTTAATACAACATAACCAAAATTAATGATTATTATAACTCCAAACAAATATCTTCAAAATAAAAATAAACCATTATAAAACAAAATTACATATATAATTACTGTACAATGAATAAAAAACAAATTTAATATTGTTTATATCACCCATGATTGTCTATCTAATGATACACAATAATAATTGTACAGTGAGGATGTTGAAACCTTGGGGGGGGGGTCATTTTCACTAAGGAGGGGATCCGATCTAGGAAGAGGGAGCTCATAAAGGGGTTCCACATCACCTTCAAAGAGTGTAATCGTGCTAGGGTGAGGGAGGTCGGGGGGGGGGGGGGGCAGATAGGAGGTTGGGGGGTCGAGGGTCGTGGGATCGGGGTCACCACGGATGAGAAGGATGGGGGAAAGGGGGGCATGGGCTCAGGGTCTCCACTAAGGAGAGGTGAGGAGGAGGTCGCGGTGCTGGGTGGGGGGGGGGGGGCAGGTCGAGGTCGCAGGAATGGAGAGAGGGTGGGAAAGGGATTATGGTTTTTCTAAATGTTTATGGGAGGTTAAATTGAAACCTCCATTAATTTCAAAAATAAAAAAATGACATGATGATTTTAGGAAACTACCGCTATATTATTTTAATTTTTTAACGAGAATTATTTTATGGAAGTTACTAGAACCACCGTTAATAAACTGCTGTTAACCATCAATTTTTTATAGTGTTACTTATTCTCTAGATGTAAGTACATCCTAATATCATGATCTTATTAATCATGAATAGGGATTTGACTTCTATAATATGTTCAGAAATATTTCATTCAAATAAAACTTATTATTGAACTCTTATCCTTATGATATGAAGATATCATAGTATATGAATTATTTAAATTTATCACTTATTCACGTGCCTTGATATAACAAAAATTATGTAGTAATTCTTCTAAACTATTTTCTTCACTCTTCTAAATCATAGTATATGATATGGAAATACCATAGTTCTTATTAATATTCCTTCTTATAAATTCACAAGTCATTATCTTCCTGAATTTCACCAGATAATTCTCTCTTCGATATACAGAAATATTCTTGTGGAATTCAGTATTAGGTTCTTTATTCATTATATTTCTCTATTTATTTTTTTTGAATTTTATATCCTATATATCATGAATATATTTTATGTATTTAAATATAGAAATCTTCCTTGTTTCATGGTAGCATGATATTATCCTGAATTATCATTCAAACATATCTATAAGACATTGTATTTTAATGCTTTATATAATATCTATAAATATCATGACCACATTTTCTCTAAGAAATATGCGGTCATTTTAATCCACATTGGAATGCATGGATCTCATCACAACATGGAATCTAAAATAAAAATATAAATTTTATTTACATAAAATATGATAGATTCACCATGAATTCAACCATGGTGTGAATGTTTCTCTTATTTTCTCATAGCTATGCATTTCACATAAAAAAATTTCTTCCATGACATGGCCTTCACTATTTTTCTGTTTTTTAATCACTATAACATGGTTCATCACATCCATAGTTTTCATAATAATCAATTCTCAAAACCAAATTTAAATAGTATATCATAATCACACTTATTAATGACATGCAATTATTCTTTACAACATGAAGGTAATATTATTAATATTTTTTCATGAATCACTACCACCTTTAAATAATTATATTTTTTTATTCATTGAATAAAAAATACATCGTCATATGGTTTAACATTCCCAAAAAAATTTAAAAAAATATCAAATTTAAATTATAATAACTATAAAACCTTACGTATTGAAAAAATCCTTATGCATCACAGTGTGAATTTGGTACTTTCACAGGGTTTTTACCTTTTCACACATTCATAAACTAATGAACCATAAAAAATATATCACACATTATCTTGAAGTATCTTATGCATTTTTAAAATTTTTTCCTTTGTAATATTTATATATGAGATATGATAAAAAACTTATGCAATATAAAAATGCTATGTATCACTATGTGCTCTGGGACTTCGTCAAATATTTTATTCTAAGAAAAACCTATTCTTTACTCAGAGTTAATTTTATGCATAAAATGTGTTTCTTATATATTATCTCTATCTATAACAGAAACTTACTTATCATACTACGATAAAATTATATATATAGGTAATATCAACACTATGTCAATTTTTTGTTCTGAGGAAAACCATATGTATACAATTCCATTGTAAATTTTTCAATATTTAACCCCAAATTCAAAAATTCTTGTAAATCACCTCAAGACCTATTTATATATTCTTAGGGGATCTATAATACATTTAAAAAAATCCCAAACCATTTTAAATAACTTTGTAAAATATAAAAATATTTCCAAAGATAGTCGATTTGCTTTCTAAATTCTTATATATTTTAAATTCTTTTCTTTGTGTATTTAATTATCCATCACAACTTTTTAAATTTAATATTAAGTCTCAATATACTATAGAAACTATCCAAGATATATTTATTTATAAATAATGTATCCTTCATGCTAAAAAATTCGTGGACATATTCTCAATTTTTTATCCATCCTTACACTTTAATCATAGATATTCAAGCTATCTAATACTACCCAATTTCTCAAAAACATTTAAACATATTATAGACAATAGTGACTTCTCCAATAAACAATAACACATATCTTTATTATTTATATCATCTTAAAAATCATCACATTTATAGGATTATTTCTAAAATATATTCATTCATATATTCCATAAAACAAAAAACCTTTCCCATTATTAAGGGAAACACCTTCTTCAAATTCATTGGGCTCTTTTTATATCACCACACTTCAACACTCATTGAAATAATTTCCCATATACATATTAAAAAAAATAAAAACTCAACTTCATAAATCCATTTGGGTTATTAAATCTCCATATTTTGATTTATGGCCAATACCCATATCAATTATAAGGTCTATTTTTCCCCTTCTTATTGACAATAAATGAAAAATGTGTAGAAGTCAAGGAAAGTCTTCTTCATTTCATTATTTATCTATGTTTTTTAAAATTTCTAGATAATCCCCTTTATTTTACACTTTTATTGATAGATAAATCTTTATTTACTTATATGAATGAGGATATCACATTTTTCTTAGTAATGATCTATAAATTTAATAACTATAAGTGTACGTGAGCATAAATTTTTGTAAAAAACATGAGTTATTAAATTAGACATAAATAATATCCAAATTGTTTTTAATATGTCATAAAAAATCATATTAAGCTTTCTTGGGGTTGTACAATCACTTTTTTATATAAAAATATTCACTTTTATTCAATAAAAACATTAAAATAATTCAATTAAAATAACATATTTCCCTATTTAAGTTACCTTATTGTTTAACAACCACTCCCTTAATAAATAAATTTTCTAAGATAAGAAAAAGGATAGAAAAATTTATTACTTTACCTAAACTCTAGTTTTATTTAAAACTATCATGAAATCAAATTAAAATGTAATAAATTAATTTAAAATCTTCTTAACTTAGATCCCCTCAAAGGATACACTCCAAATATCCTTATAATGGTTTTTTTCTTAAAAAAATGAATTCCAAGTATTTTATAATATCACTTGAAATATTGAAATGTTACATCAATCACGTCATGATGTATAACTCACCATGATATATAGATATCACATAAATCATCTCCCAATACATGAATTATCTTCAATTCTATAAATTGAAACAGAAACAAATAAATAATAGGGAATAAGGTGGAACTTATTTTGTCTTTAACAAGAGAAACAAGGTTGAGAATTTTCTCTATATTATGATAATAATTTCCTTATTTATCTTTATTTGAAAGAACTCTTCATGATTTAGATTTTCAAGAACTTCTCATGATTTCACTTCTGAATATCTTTTCATGAGTCATCATAATATGCATGGCCATATTTCTTTTCTTATATGTATATTTGTGTGGGATATCCTTATTAACATGAGTTGTCCACAAAAAACCCTCTATTAGACTCTTCTTCATATTATATAGCATCTAAAATTTAGTTGGAAGCATTATAAAATAGTTTCCTTAGTTATTTATAGGTTTATTTTACCTCCCACACAATATCTCATGATAACCACTTAAGAAATCCATCTATTTAACGTAAATTTTATTGTCTACCTTTATCACATTCACTACCTTATGCCTTCACTTTATTTCCTTTTTAACAGAAATTACATTGAAAAAATGCCAAATATCCTTTCAATTATATGAACTTTATTTTCTATAGTAGCCTGTAGGGTATATCTTGGAAGAGTTTTAATATAATCTTCTGTATAGTAAACCTATTGGTCACATCTTCCACAAATTTCTTCTATAAATTCAAAATTGTTTTGAGAAAACATACTTATTGATATTTTTGCTGAAAATTTCTTCATATCATGGCGATTTATACTCTTATATAGATGATTCTTCTCTTTCCATAGTTTAATCCCCTGATTCATTAAAATTGCAACGAAGTGACATGTTATACTAGTAGTCATATTATTTTCCCTCAAAGGTTCCATAATAACAACATTAATATTTGAAGTTATGTATTCCATAATTTTGATCAATCTATTACTGAAAATATTCCTAATATTTAAATTCACTACAAATATTATTTTTTCATTGTTTTATGATCCTCTATTTTCTCAAATTAACTACAACTCCCTTTAATATAAGAGAAAATCTTTCCTCACATTATTCAACACATACTAATTATGTTTTGGTTTCATAACCTTCACCATTAGATGAAATATATTTGGTTTAATTAGAATAAGCATGGAAAATTTCCCCTTTTTTCATTAGATTGGTTTTTAAAAGGATTTAGGATTATTTATATAGGACAAACATAGTTTCTTTCTAACATTGGATCATTATCTTCTAGGGTTTTTACCTTTAAGACACCTGCATTGTGTCCAAGACAACTCTTCTTCCTTTGTGAATAATTTCACATCACGATCTTTCAACATTTTATCATGTTCTGAAATCCACACCTTGTTATTTTTAGTTTCTTCAATGTAGTCATTCTCCTTTTTATCTTCATGTTCTCTACCTTTATCAAGTTTTTTTATTATTTTCTGAAGTTTAATATTTTTTCAATACATGATAAAATATTATCATTCAACATATGTATATTATAGCTCTCTACTTCCTCCTCATCACTACTAGAAGTTACTTAATGCATTTTAATATGAACCGTGAGGATAAAGTTTTCTTTAGTGGTATCTCCATATTTTAAATCACTAATTTTTATGAGTCTTTGGTATAATATTCCTTTTTTAATAATATTTATTCTTTGAAACTTCTTGTTTCTAGAAATACCCATTCCACTTTTCCCCGTTTATTTTTCAGAAAATAATCTTTTACTTTATCATTCTTAGTTGTAAAAGTTTTCTCTTTTTTACATTCAATTGTAAAATGTATAATTCCCAAAAAACTAAACCACTTTATAGGAAGCATACCTTGGTACTTACATCTTTATATTATTATTTTTTAAGTAAGAGACATTATTATCTCTTACACTTCATATATTTATTCATCATTTTTATAATTTTGGAATGAATCACAATTATTTTCTTTGATATTGATACCTTTATTGATTTGAAGTATATATACTCTTTGATATTATTCTTGAACTCATGATATTTTCTCATATCAAAATTAATAAACATATTATTCAATTAATCAAGGGATAAATTATCAATATATTCTAGTGTAGACACTTTAGCATCAAAACCATTTTGTATGTTTCACATAAATTTCTTAATAATGGTTTATTCTTATAAAGTATCTAAAAATACCATGATATTATTAAAAAATTTATTCACCATTGTTAAATAATCACCAATGGTTTCATAGTCATCAATTTTAATGTCTTCAAAATTTTCCCTCTAAATTTTTAGTTTGCCTTCTTTTACATTGAAAATACCTTCAACAGTGCCCTCAATCTTATCAAAATTTTATTTGGAAGATTTGTGTTCTATCACTTTATTGTAAACCGTATCAGATAAGAATATTAATATTGAATTCATTTCTTTCCATAAACCTATAAATTTCTTTTGTTTGAAAATTTCATAGGCTAAACTTTCTTAGTTTGAGTAAAACCTATTAAATTAGCTTCACTTAATTCTATACATTAATAGAGAAGAAAAACAATCATACCCTACTTAAAAACAAGATAATTTATTCCATCCAATTTTGGAACTACTATATAATAAACTAAATTCCTTTTCACTATATTCATCTTATACCATGATTAGAACTTTTAGAGGAAATCTAGTTAGATATAATACCAATTGAAGTGCCTAGGTGTTTCTACTGTATCATTAGGGGGTTGAATTAATGATAATTGTTTTTACAATTTATTTTTATTATAAATTAAACTTTTTGACCAGTTACAATATTTATCCACTTTATTTAATTCTCACCCTTACCCATAAGTAACCAAATATAAGAACAGTAAACCACATAGGTAATTTTATAAATTTTGGTCCCAATGTGGGTACATAATCCTTATTGTATTCATGTTGAGTCCAAGATACATGTATCCAATATATTTTACAAGTGAATATAATATGATATCTACCAAAACTATGCTTATATTTGTTGAGTGGTATTACAATATCTTGATTTTTTTTCTTTATTATAACTCCCACAAGTTTATAACAGATCCTTTCAAAATCACTAAAGAAGATCTTAATTTTTTCTTTAGAATCCACTACATCAAAATATCAATATATTATTCCCCATAAATAGGTATTCGATTACTATAATATGTTCAAAAAAAATTCATGAATATAAACTATATACTTCATCACTTATCCTTATAATATGAAGATATCATAGGCTAGAAATTAATTCATTCTTCTCAGTTATTCATGTGCCTCGACACACTAGTAGAAATGTCAACCTTCTTCTAAAATATTTTATTCACTCTTATCAATGATATTCTATGATATATAAATATCATAAATATTATTCTTTTTCTTCCTTATTCTATGTTACATATGTTTTTATCTTTCTAAATGTAATCAAACACTTTTCTCTTTGATACATAGAAATATTCATTTATAATTTAGTATGAAGTTCTCAATTTTTTTCCTCTCTTAAACTTCCTTTTATACCCCACAAAAAATTAATATATTTTCCATATTTAAATATAGAAAAATAGCTTGAATTTATATAACAAAATATTCTCCTAAATTCTCATTCAAACCAATTCATAAGAATTGGTCTTTTAATAATCCACATGATATCTAGAAATATAATGATCTCATTTTCTCTATAAAACCCACAAACATTTTAATCCTCACTGGAATGAATGTATATCATTGTTACATGTAATATCACATCACAGTGTGACTTTTTTAGATAAAACATGTATCATACACCATGTCTTCAATATACTATGAATGTGTCTTACTGATTATTATAGGTAATATTATCACATTAAACACTATTTTTCATAGAGTGTCCTTCAATATATTGTTTCTTCACTATCACAATGGGGTGGTACATTTTCTATATGGAATGGATGTTTCTCAATTCCCAAAACCATCTTTGTCAAGTATCCCATACTCAAATTTCTTCATGGGGTTCACTTATTCTTCATGATGTGGATATCATCCTATCAACATTTTTATTAAATCACAATTAGATTTCAATAATTTAGACGTTTTATTTATTGAATAATTAATTCAAGATCAGATGGATTAAATTATAAAGCCTCATTCTATGAAATATCAACTTTAAATTTCACCAACTAAAAAACCTTACATACTATGAAAATCCTGACACATAAAACCATGAGTCTGGAAATTTCAAAAGTTTTGTTACCTTGACACACATTCCTCAAATAATGACCCTAAAAAATATTATGTATTCTTATAAATTATCTTTCACATTGAATAAGTTTTTTTAATTTGTAATATTTATTCCTAATATCTAATAAAAAAATCACACAATATAAAAAATTTATGTATCAATCTGTGTTATGGGAAATTATCAAATCACTACTTCTGAGAAACATTTATACATGCTATAGAGTTACTTTTATCAATGAAATTTCTTTTCCATATTTAATCATTATATCCAAAAAAACTTATGCATCATGTTAAGAGAAAAATATATATATATGGGAAATCAACACTTTATCAATTTTATATTTTTAGGAGAACCATAAATGTTTAATTCCTTTGTCAATTTTTTAGGATTCAACTCAGAATTATATATTTATTGTAAATCATCTCAAAAAATATTTAAATATATTCTGGGAATCTATTGTAAATTCCAAAAATATTAAACCGAAATGAAATTAGAAAAAATTATAATATTTATATAAGTCTTGTATTTCATTTCAAAATTCTTGAAGTATTTAAATACTATTCTTTGAGTATTTTCAATATAAATTTATTACTTCTTAAATTCCATATTCAGTATTAGTCTAATCCATACATAATCAAAGTGATATTAAACATTAAATACAGTATCCTTTATGCTATATAATCCATGGATGAATATCAGTATTTCATCCGTCTTTTCTATTTAATAACAACTCTTTAATCTTTCTCATAAAATAATCTTTTCAACTCATTTAAAACATATTGTGGAAAGTGGTTATTTCTTCTATAACCAATGTAAATTTTTATTCACATTATTCTCATCTTAAAAATAGTTACATATATAGGATGGTTTCTAGAATTTTTTCATCCATGTATTCTAATAACTATTAATCATTTCCCATTATTAAGTACAAATAATTTTTCATCCTCATTAGGAACTTTTTCTATCACAAAACTTCATCACTCATTAATTTTTCTTCACATAAGCTTATTGACAATAGTGAAAACATAAAATTTATCAATAAATTTGGTTTCATTCATTAAGTAATTATAACTACACCTTTCATGTTTCATTATCAATATAGGTAATATAATATATTGACCTGCCTAGACGACGAACCAGAACAGCCCCCAAACACCCGTATGTACGAGCTCATACTTTTGAGACTTAGGTTTATTTAAATTTTTTATAAACAAAACCTTTATTTTCTTTCCTAGAATAAAAATCTCACATGTTCCAAATTCCATTTGACCAATATTTAGTATCCCTTTAGCCACCAAGAATTTTATGTTCTTCTTACTTATGTACCCAGGATAGAAATTTCATAACTCTAATCTTATAAAATTTATCATTTTGATAATTGTTTCTATATTTTATCTTCTTCTTAGAAAAAAAGTTATATATTTAAAACCTTTAGATTCCACCAGGGATCCCCATGTGATTTCCCACACTCTAATAATAAACATTTTACAAAATATTTCTTCTTAAAATTATCCTAATAAAATGTTCTTCAATTAACCAGGTATGTAATGAACTCAAACAAATTCCAAAAAAAATTCCATGTGAGATATTGGATTTCACATCACCTTTCTCTATGATAGTAAGAGACACATCATTACCAAGAAAAATATTTCTGATATATATTGAAAAATAGTTATTCATGATTCCTCTATAAGATATAGAATGAAATAACACTCAAGAATCAAAAAATACATTATTTCAATAGAGTATTAACACTGAGTAGTAAAAAAATCTCTCCCTTAACTATGATGTTCAAGAAAATTATAGAACCGCCACTTTTATAATTCAAACTGAAATCTCTTTAATCCCTCATCAGATGAACTTTCCTCCTAAAATTCTAAGATATGGGGTTGAGTCTGTTTTATTTACATATAATTATACCCTTATATTCTTCACTTAACTTTATACTTTTCTATTGAGTTACCTATCCTCTACCATCTATATTGAGTTTGTTTTTATATAGAACTTGGACTTTCCTATACTTGATCTTCTCATTCAAAATGATATCATGAACATCATAAAATACATGTTTTTATTTTTGTAAGAATTTATAACAATTTAAATCATAAAATCCAAAGATTCCAGTAGTGATGATAGAAACAAAAAAGTAGACATTAGATCTATAAACATTACTATTACTAATTCGAAATAAATTCAAATCTTGTTGAAGTTATTGAAATGATCAACAAATATCCTTCCTGTCAAAATTATCATGCTAAATAGCCTTCATATCATAGAGAATTTATAGATATATATATATTGGATTATCATACATATCATATTGAGACTTTATCAGTTATATAGTGGTCTTCACCTCCCAAATATTGTAGGAAATATTCCTTTCTAATGATATCAGTATCATTCCAAATTTATTTCTATCAACACTTTCCCATTATGATTTATATATGAATTATAGTTTAATTAATTTGAATGGAAGATTTAGGCCCCCTAGAATATATAATCCTATATCAACACCCTATAGATTCTAAATTCCATTGAAACAAACTTTCCAATGGAAACCATACCTTATTTTATTTTAATTCCATAAAATATAGAAAAATCTCACTAAATATAAAAATAAAAGAGATACATATGTTACCAAAGAATTTTATTCTAATTGAATAAATTATTTCCAAACTAAAAACTATGATATGACTTATTGGATTGCAAAACACCAATACTAGAATCACCCATTAAAACCTCAAGGTTAGAACCAGTTTCAAAATGTCCTAATCCAGAATGAACCCTTGAAATGACGTACCATAACTAAGAATGAAAGAAACCCCAAAAAACATAAAGAGATTCCTCACACTTAAACTCTCAAAAGTATATAAATAATAATACAAGTGAAACAAACCTATGGAATCATAATAAGAGACCATATGGTCCATATTTTAGTCCTACTATGAGGGAGAACACTAATACGTTCTTTTCTAAATAGAAAAAGAATATAAAATTGTGTCAATCACTCAATAAGTATATTCAAAGTAAAATTGAACTATTTTAATCTATTTATAGGGGTTCATATCTAGTGAAACTAGATACACTACATTTTTATTATTTCTAGGAAATCATCACTAATTTTGGCCACCTGTAGTTTCCCATAGATTGCACTGCCTCTGTTGATATCTTTCACTAAATAGTGAAAATACCTAGATCATATACATTTACTCTTATGAATCCCATTAAAATTTTTTACATGACCATTGGAAACCCTCTATTAATGTAATTTCACAATAGTATTTATCCTACACTAAGTGTACTTTCTCACTCCCATTATCCAGTCTATGTCACTTTCTAAAACCATTCTAAAACATTCCATTTTGGACCATGAATTCCTCCATCAGTCTTACACTAAATCAAGACTTATCTAGTTTAATTCAAAGATACAAATTATTTTATTCTAGAATCAAATAAATGGAACATGAAAAAGTCTTCACACTTTCCTAAAAGTAACAATAATTTCATAATTAGAAAAATTTATGGGAGCACCTACTGTTGATTCTATAAATATACCACCATTAATTTTGGATTGAAATCAACACTAAGAATTGAAATATATGAACTGTAATTTATAAAATTTTGGTCAAGACCAATGGGAGAATTGAAAATATTAGTTTCATTCCCACCATCATTGAAAACATATATTGGGATCACTTTAATAATAACACTGAATTGAGGTTTTAGAGAATATTTTATATAAAAAAGTTTTTCCATGTTTCTGGCCATATTATATGGATTATTGGTAGGTAGAAAAAATTACTACTAGTGAATATAAATTCAAAATTATCTATAAATTTTCTTTATCACATCATTGAATAAATCCACTTTTATTTCATTATAGATACTCAACCATGAGAGTAATAATAAAATATTATTATTTTCTCTACAAGTCTTTAATAAGACACATTTTCATACCAAGTCTATCTATCCACTTACCAGGAATATTAGTATATTATTTTAGTAAATACAACAACAAAATTTTGTGTTCTCAGTTCCATTAATAAACTTTTTATAACCAATTTATACCCATTGATCACCTGTAATTTATATTCATGAAGCACATTATTTGGACCAAAATACAACACTATTATTTTTGAAGAGACCTTATGAGTAACAAAACTCAATACATGAAATATTTAACCATATAAAAATAAATAATGAATATTAAAAGTTTATTTTATAAAATCAATGGTCTTACCTATTATTTCAACTAAGGGGGAAAATATATACTTTCTGAAATGTATCATCTTCTCAAATGAAATAGATAACAAATTTTACTTATTATCTATTTATATTACCTATATAACATGATATTAAAAGGTTAATATATACACATGATTACATATGATGATATAATATATAAATACTCAAATTATATATTGGATTTATCCATATAAAAAACCAATATTAAATAAGATCATGTGATATTCTATATCACACTCTTTAAAGATCAAATTAACAAACATATTTGATTTGGTAATTCATCTTTTTAGGGAAGTGATGGATAATTGTGCCCAAATTTCTCATATTTCCTTTATTTATTTCACATTTATTGGATAAATCATGTACTCAAATCACGTAAATACATTGAATATAAATATATACATTCTTGATTTAAATAACCTCTAATAATGAAAAATTTGGGAGGATTTATGTTCCTTGAATATGACTTTATTGTAGAA
Organism: Viscum album; assembly: GCA_963277665.1. Classification (NCBI taxonomy): domain Eukaryota; kingdom Viridiplantae; phylum Streptophyta; class Magnoliopsida; order Santalales; family Viscaceae; genus Viscum; species Viscum album. The sequence continues at coordinate 2,007,605,563 of OY728151.1, read as the reverse complement.
ATATTTATTTTGATTGGATATATCCAAAAAATGAAACAAGGTCCCTAAGAAGATGTTTAGTGGGAATCTGGACAATTAGATTCAACATTCAAGTGAAGAAAGATGAAGGAAAAAAATTTATATGAAGCATATATAATTAATGGTGCCTCTTACTACATTGTTTTTAAGAAAGTCTTTATCAAAATTTTAGTATAAATATCCTTATAAATTTGGAATAATTGAATCATAACTACCCTTAAATTATTTGAAAATAAATCCGTTATTGATATTAGAATAAAATCATTTATAAGGATGTGATAGAAATGAGTTTTAATTTAATTCAATTTCACCTCTCTTATATTAACCCATTTTTATATGTTTCTTGAATTCCCATAAAGAACCTTTACAATGTTTATTTTCTCTAGAAATTATTTTTTCTATATTTTTGTTATCACATAATAAGTATAGAGAACTTTCTAATTATTATAACCAATAAAATCATGATCTAGTTCAAGTATAATACAACAATCTTTCAAGTCATTCTGGGATCATAAAAAACGACATAAAAAATTGGTTGATCAGTTTGGAAAATAGAAGAAGGTAATTTTATTCCTCTAATTAATATTGCATTTAACAGAAAAATTCACCTCTTTATGGATTTCATCATACCTTTTCCCAAACAAATATTACATCTTTCAATCCATTATATACATCACTTCTTGACATACTCCGATATGGATTCTCGATTGTAAAGTCTTGGGTTTTTGATAATGTCATAATTCCCCAACCTATTTGAATTTTCCTATTTAGTGAGAATTACAACTCATATATTGATCTTCAAAACCTAATTCATAGAGTTTATTTGACCCAATGCCTTATTTTTATATAAGGTTTAATGGTTTGAATGTGACTTAGGGTTTGGGTGAGTTTCAGGTGAGACAGTGACCTAAAACTGTGTTTTGGGAAGGTGTAAAAAGAGGTTCATGGTTTGGGATAACAGTGTGAACTCCCAGGAGCAATCGTGTGTCCCTCCAGTGGTAACATACATCATTTGAAAAACCGTTTAGGAGTGGTGAATGTCCATGCATGAGCTCTGCAGTTTTTAGCAGAGAATCCACACGTGCTGCACACAGTTTGGAAAACCGTGCACCTAATTGTGCATAGTGTGGTTTTCAAGCATTGGGGATTTTACAATTGGTTAATAGTTATCCAAACCATGTGGTCCATTTAAAAGGGTGAAATTAATATTTTCCCTCTCCCTTATTTCTTTCTGTACTCCTTATTTTTTCACTATTCCATGCGCAATATAAGAGGTTATCCATTTATCCTCCTCCATTAGACATTAAAGGATCTTCATCATCCAAGCTTAAATCTAAGCTTAGTTGGTCTCATTAGAATAACATTGGTAATTCCTTCAATCCAATAGCTTAGTTTATTCATTTATCTCCCCACAAAGAAAGATAAATCCATGCAAGCTATTTTTCCCTATTTTTTTGGTCATTCATATAAAATGATGGTTTATTTTTATTTGACTCAATTTAATGGTAAATGTCATATGAGTGATCACATATTAGAAAACGTTAAGTGGTTATTATAATTATTCTTGATTTTTCAGATGTTTAAATGGTGTGTTCTATAAACGACTTGAGTTTTTACTGAGCACGAACCAAATAAATTAATGTTTTACTTTAATTAGATTAACAGGATGTTATGGAATGTTGTTGGGAATGACCTATCTATTGATGATTTATTCTAAGACTATTATGGGGATTTAGAACACATGATAAGATTAGTCTAGGTGTGGGTTTTAAATTAAATTGAACTATTTATATTAAATGCTTCAGTTTTGTGGGATCATGATGGGCATAGCCCAAGGATTGAGGTGATGTTGATAACAAGGATTGAGGTGATGTGGTTTGTCAGATTCGGTGAGGCCTGAGATACAAGGGGTTGATGATGATCATTAGGTTGAGGCAACATGTTCGTCAGATTAAGGAAAAAATTCCATTAGGATTGGGGGCATGGACTATATGATTTGAGATCACATTGACCATCATGATTAAGAGATATGGTTTCTGGGGAATGAGGTTTCAAATGATGTGTGTTAGGAAGTTTTGTGGTTTTCTCTCACCATTTTATGGTTGTCATTCTATTAGATTCATGTTCTCAAAAGTAGGAGTAAGATGAGTTTTTTTACCACTCTTTTTGGGTAGAGGACCACATAGATTATACGGCATAAGTGATGGTGTTGAACATCAGATATGTTGGGGCTGCTTACCGTAGAAATACACATAGTGGTTGATAGACAATTAGTTGTTGGTGTTGAGGTCATTGGTTAGGGACTGAGTCTCACCTTGATACATGAGGTTGTGGTCCCGGATATTGGAAGGACAAATATCACCATGTCTCGGGACATCAGATGTCGAGTCGACATTGATTATATATTAGAGTTAAGATATCACTGCGCCTTAGGATGTCGGAATTCTAGACAATGGTGATTTTCTGAAATGGCTTCTGAGGGAGCATGGAATTGATTATGAGTTTTTTTGGATGACATATTAAATGTTTGAGGGCACGAGGCATGAGTCTATTATTTATAGGTGGAACCCAAGGATTCACCTGGGTTTCTATTCATCAAGGGATTAGATTAGATATAAGGCATAGATCCTCACCACTACAATTATGATTATATAGAAAGGTTATTTATTCCAATTATATAATTGGGAGAATGTACTAAGAGATTACCAGTGATGGTTAAAGCATGTGATTGATTCCTTGTGGCTGTTGAGCGTATGGGCAGTGAGTTATTTATAAAATGTGATTTTGATTCCCTTTTATTTATATTTAGCATACACTAGTATAATTATGGATGTGATATAAGAGCACATTGGTGGGGAAGTATTGATATTATTTTCACACTATACACAAGTCCCTCAAGATGTGTGTATAATTTATGTATCTGAGATCAGGTAATGGATTAGACTTAGGAGCTAGACCTTATTGACCGAGTTGAACATTTTCATAGGATATATGGAATTGTATTATGGTGTATCCTCTTCATTATCCGTGTTTATCTTTTTTGTTTTATCATGGTTTATATATTTATGTACTAATGGTTGTCTATAGGTTACCCTTATTGTTTATTATTATACATGACATGCTATGATATGTTTCATCTATAAATTGTATTGTTTATTTTTTTCTTCTTTGTTTGTTCTTCTATTGATATTGTATTTTGCTTCCACTTAGTTTATTATTTCTTATATAGTTTATGGTACTCTTTCGCTACTATATTTATAGGCACATTTATTATTTTCACCAAATGAGAGTATAACTTCTCCACTGTGACCTAATCAGACCCTTACTGCTAGTGTAACATCCCAATTAAATAAATAAATAATACATTTTCATAATTATTGACATTTGTGAATTAAATATTAATTTTACTTAAAAGCGGTTGATATTCTCAATGGCGTACCTGATAGGCAACAACAGGTTTCTTTTAAATCTTACATTGCACACTAATAATATAATAATATTTTTTAATGTTGTTAACTCCTAGCCTTTGTATTGGTGGAAATGAATATAACTAACTACAATATGATTATACATGTTTGTTAAATGTTTTTAAATTTATCCAATAAAAGTTAGAGGCTTAAAATGTGAATGAATCTAATTTTAATCATAATTTACCTTAAATGGTTGATTTACAACCTTTTGATGGAGAAACCTTTTTAAATCTAGTTTTGATCACTTTTATATGTTATATTTGACAAAATAAAATTATTCTTTATAATCGGGACATCAAAATTTACATTGGGTAAATTTTTGGTATTTTTCTGATAAAATTCATTTTTTTATGAATAGTGAAAAATAATGTATTTTAATTCAAAAGTGCCTTTTTATCTAATTTATTTGTATGGTTATATTATCTTTTTAATTGGTTTTAAAGTTTAATTATATTATGTTTTTACCATTTAATCCAATGTTGGTTATGAGAATTAATTTCACTTTGAAATTGGACATAAACAAGTATCAGTCTTTTGATAATTATTATTTATTAAAAACACGCTATTTGTTTTGACAATGGGAATTAATTTTTAATTAATTAATCCAACTTATATGTTTTAAATTTGGTAAAATAGATATAATTTTTGAATTCATAATATCAAATATATAATAGGCTGATTTTTTTTATTTTTCTGAAAAACATCAATTTTTGATGAATAGTGAAACCACTAAGTCATAGTTAAAAAAATGACTTTTTCATTTAAATGAAATTTTACCACTTCTTTGGATTGAATTTCAATGATCCAACATACATTGTTGTTATTAGTAAGTAAAATTTTATTTAATAAGATAAAAATAATTTTTGGTGAATAATAACTTTTGACTTTTATTTACCGTGGATAATGGTAAATAGGGTAATTTAAGGTAAAAATAATATTATAATAATAAACAATTACCATAACACTTGTCCTAACATTATTGGTTGAGTCATTTATGACCATGGGCATCTTTGGTTTGATTTAGGGACCCCATTGAGCCACTTGGGAGTGATAATGACACTTTAGATTAATTAACTTAAAGTAAAGTAAAAAATGACATAAAAAAATATCTTTTTGTAAATTAATTTTTACAAGGGGTTATATAGATTATCTTTTCGACTAAAAATATTAATTGTAAAGATAAAAATATTTCCTACATTATTGTATTTTTTTATAATTTTTAGACGTCAAATTAATTAAATTATTTATGACACAATAATGATGCAGTAATTACCTCATAAATAAATGATTTAAATAAATAAAATTATAAATATTAAAAAAATATCCAAAACCTGTCCAATTATTATTAGATGATTTTATTTCGACCATTAGGCATCTTATCTATGACTTTAATTAGTTTTGGAACTTTAGAAACTGAATATCATTATATAATAAAATAATATTTTCACAATTTCCTAAAGAGCCTCTCCCCCCATTATAAAAAGCCCTCACTTATAATTCTTTCCTCACACTTTTCAAGACACATGGCTCATCTGAATCCTGAAAAAATAATCTCTCCAGATCCCTATACTCCTCCAAGAAGCCTTACCTTAGGCAGAAGGCACTTTAAGAAGACCTATTGGTTCAAACCAAAGGGAGTTACCCAAATTAAAGGTAACCGTTTCTCTTAACTTATTTTATTTTATTTTATTTATCCAACCTGTAACCTCTTTTTATTAATTTATTTTATAACAAAAATAGTATCCCCAATATACCAGGATGTTTTTATGAGAAGTATTCGAACTACACTTACACACACCTCCATCTAATTGGTGAAGAACATAATGTTTCTGTGAATGGAAAACAAATGCCTCACAAAATGGTGATTGTTCGATTATCTCCTACCACCGCTCATGGTGGCCATTAAGATGAAACTATATTTATATATAATATATATTATTTTTATGATTTCTTTATGCTTCTATATTTTAATTTTATATCATAACTTTATGGTTTTCATTATGGGTAAACATGATAATTTCATTTGAGGAAGTGCGGACTACGACCCCCTCAAAGTGATATGACTCATTAATGCCATATGTGGCATGTATAAAGGATAGAATTAATGATATAATATAAAATATTATACCGGAACTATAATATAACTATGTATCAATATGTTTTTATTCAATTAAAATAAGAAATATAAATAAAAGTAGCGTTCATGCGTACGTATGACTTACCATCTCTAGGAACGGTGCATTTCATTTCATACCTCGAAATGTTATGTACTATTATAAATACATGTATATACTTGATATCTATGATATACATGATATCTAAATCATGAATACCACTTTGTATATAATGAAATTTTGACCATGTGAACAACTTGTAATTATAGGATGTCCATTTTTGACTCATGTACCAAATATCGACAAAATGAACGTTATTAACATAAATGATTAAATAATGTTTATAACATGGAAATAGGTGATGTAAAAGGAATAATAAACTTGAAAAATGTTCTTAAGCTAGTAGAAATTAACTTTAGTTTATTATTTAGGAGATTAAACAATGAACGAGTCAAGTCAGACATGAGGTAAGGGACTTCATCTCAATCTCCTTTCATTGAGGCATATTTTGTTTTAATACACAATTTTCTTTTATACGCTGCATAAACACCTTTGAATTTTAATTTCATTCAAATGGAATATTTTTCTATGAATCATTTTACTAAATGACAAAAAATAATGTTTCTTTTTAATTCATGCAGTGACAACGACCTTTCCGCCGCCGCGAGTATTATGTGATCTTTGGCTTCCTTAACAAGCCGCAATGTTTTTAAAAGGAAAATAAATACATTATACTATTTTACGTATTTTGGTATTGAAAATGGTTTTGATAATTGATTTGTTATGTCATTATATTTAAATGATTTATTTTGATTGAAATGTGGAAATGATATCTTTCATTTATGTTTGTTTTATGTGTTACAAACTTGTTATGGTTCTTGGGTATTGTTACATATAAGGGAAGTTCCATGATAAACCTAGGGAGGGTGAGCCCGAGATAGCTCTCCAATGCCTTGAGTAATGTGACAGAGGTAAACATGAATGTTTCTCCTAAGATATTTAGGGAATATACTATGATGTGTATTCCAACGTAACTCCCTATGTAGCTGTGATAGCTACAGTGTAAGTATGATATGAATTCCACAAGTACCTTTATGATTTTTGATTACTGTGTGTTATTCAAAAATATTATGTTTTCATGAGGTAAGTAAAAGAGTTTATGTTTTTTATGTATTGATGGACTAATGATTTCTTTCTTTTTTTATAACCCTTACTGAGCTTTTTATGCTCATCCCATGTTTTGATTTTTTTTTCACAGGACCTAAAGATGAATAGGGTCAAGGATGGGATCAAGGAAAAGTCATGCTATCTAAAACACAAGACTAGACATGACTCTTTTTAGTAGTTTTTATTTTATGAAAAAATGGAGTCTGTGTAGAAGTGTATACCTTGTAATTTTAGAGATGTAATATAATAGTTATGCCCTAATTCTCTAAAACTCTAATCCCGAAAATATCCCCAATGTGAATTATTCATTTAATTCAAGATTATGTAATGTTTAAGGCCAGTTCGTTATATTTGGTATCAAAGGGAGGTTTATATAACTTTAGGAGTTTTGGTATTGTTAAATTAATATCCATAAATTATGTTATGTTAATATTGAAATTATATAGCATTTACAGATTACCATGTTGCTTCACCTAAGATATTTCTGTGTTCAGAATTGTTTTCCGCAGAGGAAACATGGAAGCTATGTGGGGAAGACATTATGAGGAAGACAACCTTCCAAATTAGAAACCTGATATGGTCGGAATTGGAACTGAACAATTTTTTTTAGTAATGAAATTGTTGAATCAGGTTATAACTGGTGGTGGTATCCATGCACGAGATCATACAGATCAACCACAGAGGAACATGTCAGTAGTGGAGAATTTATTGAGGTGACATCCCCCATCATTCAGAGGATCATCTAACCCTTTGCTAGATGAAGGGTGGATTAAAGCACTAGAGAAAATTTTTGAGGTCATGGGGTGTTCAGAACATCAAAAGGTTAGTCTCGCTATTTACCGTTTTGAAGGTGAGGCTGATTAGTGGTGGTCGATGGTGAAAAATATCAGGTATATTGAGGGGATTGCTGCTCTTGATTGGGATGAATTCAAAGGTATGTTTCTTGAGAAATATTTTCTTAAGGTGGTTCATCATAGGATGGAAAAACAATTCCTAGCATTGAGGTAGGAGGATGACTCAGTGGCTGCAAATGAAGAAAAATTCACTCGACCGGAAAGGTATGCTCTAAATTTCATACAAGATCTTGATTATAAAATCAATTGTTTTTACTCTGGATTAAATCCAACGTATCGAAGGTCTTTAGCTTCTCGTGAGTTCAAAAGTTATGAAAAACATGTTCGTTGTGCATTGAATGTGGAAATAGAGTTTTCCTATGATCAGGTGTTCTTTGAAAAAACAACAGAATAAGAGGTCGAGGTGGCATAAAAAAGGGACGAACTCTTCAAAAAAGTCTAATGGTAAGAAACTTAAGTTTTAAGTCTGTGAAAATTGTCATAAAAAGCATCATGGGGAATGTCTTTTGAATTTGGAAAGTGATACCGATGTGGTAAAATGGGACATAATTCTCATAATTTCACTGAAAAAGATCAATGTAATGGTATGAAACAATATGATTTACAGTTAGTAAATTTTTTTTAGTGAAATGAAATGTTTCATTATGAAAATGAGTGTCCAACGAAGAACTCAACTGAGGGAAAATAGCCGGACTAAAAGTAGAAACAGGTGGTGAACTCCTTTTAAACTACTTCAACAGATGTTGGGCCATCAAATGAATTAGTATCAGGTACAATGTTTATTTGTTCAGATTATTCCAATGTGTTGTTTGATTCGGGGTCTACACATTCATTCATTTCTGAGAAGTTTTCTCGTAAATTGGGAAATCCATCTCAAGATATGAAGACACAACTAATGGTAAAAACAACTGGAGGAAATTTTGAGACAAAAAGAAAACCTAAGAACCATCTTATCCTTGTGTGTGGGAAGAATCTACCAGAAAACCTTATTGATTTACCTCTAGTAGAGTTTGATGTTATTTTGAGTATATATTGGCTTTCAATTTATCATTCTAAGATTGACCGCATAGCTAAAGAGGTTTCTTTTAAGAAATATTTTTAGTTTGTGTACAATAATGAACCCTTTATTTTGACAACATATTAGGAAGCTGAGAAACTAGTAAAATATGGAAATTAATGTTACATTCCACATATTGTTGAAAGTAAAGGAACTGTTCAGATTAATGATGTGCCAATGGTAAATGAGTACCTTGATGTTTTTCCTGATGAATTTCTTGGAATTATACTTGACCGAGAAGTTGTATTTGCTGTTGACTTAGTTACTGATGCTAATACAATTTGAAAACCTCCTTATAGAATGACTCATATTGAACTTTTAGAGTTAAATAACCAATTGTAGGATTTATTATATAAAAGTTTCATTCGAGCTAGCACATCACTATGGGGTGCCCCTGTCTTGTTTGTTAAAAAGAAAGATGGTTCAATGAGACTTTTCATTGATTATAGAGTATTGAATAACATCACTATTAATAACAAGTATCCTTTTCCTCATATCGATGATTTGTTTGATCAGCTCTAGGGAGCTCAGTATTTTTCAAAGATTGATTTGAGGTCAGGGAACCATCAATTGAAAGTAAAGGAAGCAGACATTCCAAAGACTTCATTTTGTACTAGATATGACAATTATGAATTTATAGTTATGCTTTTTTGGTTTAACCAATGTACCTACATTATTCATGGATCTTATGAATATAATTTCCCATGATTTCATGGATTAGTTTGTGGTTGTGTTCATTGATGATATTTTAATTTATTCCAAAAGTAAAGAAGAACATAAAAGTCATTCAAGTGATGTCTTGAAAACCTTAAAATAAAATAAACTATTCGGGAAATTCAGCAAGTGTGAGTTTTGGTTACAACAAATTTCTTTACTTGGTCACATTGTTTCAAAAAACTGCATAACTGTTGATCCTACTATTACAAAGGTTGTTGAAGAATGGCCAAGACCCACAAATATAACCATGATCCGTAGTTTTCTTGGTTTAGCAGGTTATTACCAGAGGTTTGTTGAGAATTGTGAAAAGTTATCTAGTCCAATGACTAAGTTAACTAAAAAATGTGTTAAGTTATTTTGGTCGAAAGAATGTGATGATTTTTTTTAGGAATTGAAAATAAGATTGGTGAATGCTCCAATTTTGGCACTGCCTTCCAGAAATAGGGAGTTAGTTATTTATAGTGATACTTTGTTGAAAGGACATGGTTGTGTCCTTATGTAGAATGATCAGGTAATTACTTACGCTTCATGTCAGTTGATACCTCATGAGTTAAATTACCCTAAACATGATTTGAAATTAGCTGTTGTTGTTTTTTTCTTTAAAAATTTGGAGGAATCATTTGTTTGGAGTAAAATGTGAAATATATACTGACCAAAAAAGTTTGAAGTATATATTCACTCAGAAATAATTGAACATGAGATATAGGAGATGGTAGGAATTAATCAAGGATTATGATTGCATGATCCTTTACCATCCGGGAAAAGAAAATAAAGTGGCTGATGCTTTGAGTTGAAAAATTAATGCTTTATTAATCATGCTACATTTGTAATGAGATCCTTTAGTTTTTGATTTGATAAACATTGGAATAGAAGTTGTTGGTGTAGTAAATTCTTCTGTTTTCTTTCGGGTGTCAGTGAAATCATCTCTATTAGACATAATTAAGCAAGCGTAGAAGAAAGACAGTGAGTTACAGAAAAAGGTAGAGTTGGTTCATAATGGTATGTTTCTTGAATTTAACATTGATAATGATTTTGTTTTGATGTTTGGGAAGAGATTATATGTGCCTTGTGATTCACAGTTGAAGAATGAGTTGTTATGTGATGCTCATAGTTCTTTGTTTTCAGTTCATCCAGGTAGTAAAAAGATGTACTAAGATCTTCGAGAGTATTTCTGGTGGGATTGAATGAAAAGAGATATTGTTGAATTTACTATGAAGTGTTTGAAATGTCAGTAGGTTAAAGCAGAGTGGTAGTTACCAAAAGGGATGCTTCAGTATTTACTGGTGCCAGAGCGGAAATGGGAAAATATATCCATGTAATTCTTTGTGGGATTACCAAAGACATATCGAGGTAATAATTCAATCTTGGTTATTGTTGATCAGTTGACTAAATCTTCTAATTTTATTCTTATTCGAGATACTTTGTCTCTAGATCAACTTTCTTGGTTGTATGTTAAAGAGATAGTCAGGTTGCATGGTGTTCCCCTCTCCATTGTATCTGATCGTGATCCCAGGTTTACTTCTTACTTTTGGAAGGGCCTTAAGATGTCGTTGGGTACTGAATTAAAATTTAATACAGCTTTTCATCCACAATCAGATGGGTAGTCAGAACGAACAATTTAGACTTGGAGGATATGCTACGTGCTTGTACACTGGATTACCAGGGATGTTGTGACAAACATATTTCTTTGGTTGAATTTTCTTATAATAGCAGTGTTCATTCCAGTATAAAGACGGCTCCATTGGAGGCATTATATGGAAAGCGGTGTCAAACTCCAGCTGTTTGGGATGAAGTAGGTGAAAGGAAGATGATGGGACCAGAATTGGTAGAAGAGATGGCAGAAAAAGTTCTATTGATTCAAAATCACATGAGAACAACTCAGAGCAGGCAGAAACTTTATGCTAATAATCGAAGTAAGGATCTCTTTTTTGAGTTAGGTGATCATGTCTTTCTCAATGTTTCTCCATGGAAACGTGTGATGCGTTTTGGTAAGAAGGGAAAGTTGAGTCTGAGGTTTATTGGACCTTATGAAATCCTAGATAAAGTTGGATCAGTTGCATACAGAGTGGATTTACCTCCAATTTTATACCAGGTACACAATGTTTTTATTGTTTCAATGTTGAGAAAGTATATGCCATATCCATCTCATGTTTTATGTCTAGAGGTACTTCAGTTGGAAGAGAATCTCTCTTGTGAGGAACAACCAGTCCAGATTCTTAACCTTAGAGATAAAGTGTTGCGGAATAAGGTAATTCACCAAGTAAAGGTTTTTTTGGAAAAACCATATGGTTGAAGAGGTAATGTGGGAATCTGAAAATGCTATGAGGGATAAATACCTCCATTTATTTGATAAGTGAATAAAATTGTGAGGATGTAATTTACAAAAGTGGGGAAAAATGTAACATCCCAAGTAAATAAATAAATAATACATTTTCTTAATTATTCAAATTTTTGAATTAAATATTAATTTTACTTTAAAGGGGTTGATATGCTCGATGGCGTACCCGATACACAACAACGAGTTTCTTTGAAATCTTATGTTTCACACTAATAATATAATAATATTTTTTAAATGTAGTTAACGCCTATCAATTTTATTAGAGGGAATGAATATAACTAACTAAAATACTATCATACATGTTTGTTAAATGTTTTTACAATTATCCAATAAAAGTTAGAGGCTTAAAATGTTAATGAATCTAATTTTAAGCATAATTTACCTCAAATGGTTGATTTACTGCCTTTTGATGGAGAACCCTCTTTAAATCTAGTTTTGGTCACTTTTATATGATCTATTTGACAAAATAAAATTCTTCTTTAGAATCGGGACATCAAAATTAACTTTGGGTAATTTTTTGGTATTTTTCTTATAAAATTCATTTTTTATGAATAGTGAAAAATACTGTATTTTAATTTAAAAGTGATTTTTTATATAATTTATTTAAATGGTTAGATTATCTTTTTAGTTGGTTTTAAAGTTTAATTATATTATGTTTTTACCATTTAGTCCAATTTTGGTCATTTTAATTAATTTCCCTTTGAAATTGGACATAAACAAGTATCAACCTTTTGATAGTTATTGTTTCTTAAAAACACGCTATATGTTTTGGTAATGGGAATTAATTTTAAATTAATTAATCCAACTTCTATGTTTTAAATTTAGAGAAACAGACTTAATTTTTGAATTCATAATTTCAAATATATCTTAAGCTGAATTTTTGGTATTTTTCTGAAAAACATCAATTTTTGATGAATAGTGAAACCACTAAGTTGAAGTAAAAAAACCAACTTTTTCATTTAAATGATATTTTTCAACTTCTGTGGCTTGAATTTATAAAATCCCACATACATGGATGTTATTAGTAAGTAAAATGTGGTTCAATAAGATCAAGATAATATTTGGTGAATAGTAACTTTTGACTTTTATTTATCGCGGATAAAGGTAAATAGGGTAATTCAAGGTAAAAATAATATTATAATAATAGAAAATTACCTTAACACTTGTAATAACCTTTTTGGTTGAGTCCTTTAAGACCATGGGCACCTTTGGGTCAATTTTGGGACCCTATTGTGCCACTTGGGAGTGATAATGACACTTTAGATTAATTAACTTAAAGTAAAGGCAAAAATTACAAACAATTATCTTTTAGTAAATTAATTTTTAAAAGGGTTTATATAAATTATATTTTGGAATATAAATATTAATTTTAAATCTAAAATGATTTCCTACATTATTGTATTTTTTTATAATTTTTAGACATCATATAAATTAAATTATTTATGACACAATAATGATGTAGTAATTACATTATTAATAAATGATTTAAATAAATAAGATTATAAATATTAAAAAAAATGAAAAACCTATCCAATTATTATTGGATGATTTTATTTCGACCATTAGTCATATTATATTCTACTTCAATTTTTTTGTACCTTTAGAAACTGAATATCATTATATAATAAAATAATATTTTCACACTTTCCTAAAGAGCCCCTCCCCCTTATAAAAATCCCTCACTTATAATTATTTTCTCACACCTCTCAAGCCACTTGTCTCATCCAACCCCTACCCAAATAAGCTCTAAATATACCTCTCCTCCTCCTATAAGCCTTAACTTAGGCAGAAGGAACTTCAAGAAGTCCTTTTGGTTCAGACCAAAGGGATTTACCCAAATTAAGGGTAATGGCTTTTCTTAACTTATTTTATTTTATTTTACTTCTCCAACCCCTAAACTCTTTTTATTGCTTTGTTTTATAACAACAACAGTATCATAAATATACTAGGATGTTTTTCTGAGAAGGATTCTAACTACACTTACACACACATCCATCTAATGGGTGGAGAACATAATGTTTCTGTGAATGGAAAACCAACACCTCAAGAAACGATGATTGTTAGATTATCTTCTACCGCCTCTCATGGTGGACATTAAGATGAATCTATATTTATATATGATATATATTATGTTTATGTTTTCTTTATGCTTATGTATTTTATTTTTATATCATACCTTTATGGTTTCTAATATGGTTAAACGGTATAATTTCATTTGATGAAGTGCAGACTACCGCCCCTCAAAGTGATATGACTCGTTAATGCCATATGTGGGATGTATAAAGGATAGAATTAATTATATTATATATAATATTATACTGTAATTATAATATACCTATGTATCATTATGTTTTAATTCCATTAAAATATGAAATAGAAATAAAAGTAGCATTAATGCATATGTACGACTTACTGCCTCCATGAACAGTGCATTTCATTTCTTACCTCCAAATGTTATGTACTGTTATAAATACATGTATATAATGGATATATATGATATATATGATATCTATATCATTAATACCATTATGGATATAATTAACTTTTGACCATGTGAACAACTTGTAATTATAAGAAATCCATTTTTGAATCAAGTACCAAATGTCGACAAAACGAACGTTATTGACCTAAATGATTACATAATGTTTATAACATGGAAATATGTGATATAAAAGGAATAATAAACTTGAAAAACTTTCTTAAGAAAGTAGAAATTAACTTTAGTTTATTATTTAGGAGATTAAAGAACGAACGAGTCAAGTCAAACATGAGGTAAGGGACTTCATCTCAATCTCCTTTCATTTAGGTATATTTTGTTTTAATACACTAATTTATTTTATACACTGTATAAATGCCTTTGAAATTTCATTTCATTCAAAGGGAATCTTTTTATATGAAGTGTTTTACAAAATGACAAAATAGAATATTTATTTTTAACATACGCGGTGACAATGACCTTTCTGCCGCCATGAGTATTATTTGATCTTTGGATTCCATAACAAGCCATAATGTTTGAAAAGGGAAAATAAATACCATATACACTTTTATGTATTTTTGTATTGAAAATGGTTTTGATAATGGATTTTTTATGTCATTATATTTAAATGATATATTGTGATTGAAATGTGGAAATGGTATCTTTCCTTTATGTTTGTTTTATGTGTTGCGAACATGTTATTGTTATTTGGAATTATTACGTATATAGGTGGTTCCATGATAAACCTAGGGAGAGTGAGCCCGAGATATCTCTCCAATTAATTGGGTAACATGACAGAGGTAAATGTGAATGTTTCTCCTAAGAGATTTAAGGATTATACTTAGATGGGTATTCCAACATAAATCCCTATGTAGTGGTGATAACTACAATGTATGTGTGATATAAATTCCATAAGTACCTTTATGATTTTTGATTACTATGTGTTATTCATAAATCTTATGTTTTCATGAGGTAAGTAAAAGAGTTAATGTTTTGTACGTATTGATGGACTAATGATTTCTTTCTTATTTTGTAACCCTTACTGAGCTTTTTTATGCTCATCCCAAGTTTTGAAAAGTTTTTCACAGGACCTAAAGATGAATAGGGTCCAAGATGCGATCAAGGAAAAGTCATGCTCTCTAAAACATGGTACTGAACATGCCTCTTTTTTCTCAAGAGTTTTTATTTTATGAAAAAATGGAAACTGAGTATAACTGTCTACCTTGAAATTTTTGAGGTGTAATGTAATGGTTATGGTATAATTCTCTAAAACTCTAAAACTGAAAAGATCCTCAATGTGAATTATTCAATTAATTCAATATTATGTAATTTTTATGTCCAGGTCCTTATAGCTAGTCAAGATCCTTAACCATATAAGGATGTGTGCCTAAGGCCTAGTGGCCAACTACCCCAGATCACTGTTCGGATGGAGAACTAGGTCGGGGTTCTATATCAGTCTCAATGGTATTGTCAAACATTTGATGATTTTTTATGTATAAATGATTCATTAGAAAAAATCATATTTTTCTCATGAAGCTAAATGTATAATGAAATTTAATTTTCGTACTTTTTTTATTATTCATCCAAATTAGCTAGAATGTTTTAACCTTATAACTCCCATAAGACATCATTACATAAAAATGAAAATTGTTTATCATCCACATAATTACAGGAAGTACTGGAAATATTACATTTGAAGAAGCATTATATGTGAACACACCCAAATTCCATATAAACATCAAATATTTTATTAAAGATTAAAAGTTAACATTTATATCATTTATAGGATAAAAATTTCCAAATATGAGTATATTTTTGAAATAAAATGATTTTTTATACAAATACCATTTGGAAGGTTATAAATGTTAATGAAAAATGTGAGAAGATAATCAATTATAGTATTAGAAATTCCATACATGGTTTTCATAAGATTTATAAATATAAATAATTCCATATTATTCATTTTACTACATTCCTGATATATAAGATTCCTTGCAGCATCCAATACTTTTTTTTACTCTCTTAACCTCATCATTATCATTAGTTGTGTATTGTGTACTCAAACTATTGTCTTTTTTCTACAACCTACTGTCATTCTTGTGATTATTAATAAATATAAAAATATTATATATCAAATTATCCATTATACCTATTTAATTTATATCATAAATAGCCTATTCATTATTTTTATCTCTATTGTGAAACCAAACACAATATTTAGTTTTAAAATCAACTTTTTTATATGGTAAATTACCTCTCCTAACCTAGCCATGGTATTAGAATACAATTTTAACATGGTAAATGAATAAGGACACAATTTTAAGAATTAATAAATGAAAAATATAAAAAAAAAACTCATTGTGAAACACAATTGTGATATGATTAGTACCATAAATCCAACTTCTATGATTTTTGATATAAAGAAGGTAACTTATTATTAAAATTTACACAGTTGAAAATAATTAAAAAAATTGACAATAATGATTTTTTATAATATTAATGAGGGAAGTTTTTTTTCAATAACATAATATATATATATAGATCTAGTTTGAAATAATTTTTATATATTTTTATTTCACTTTATGCTTTGGAGACACTACCAAGTTATACTATTTTATTTTAATTTCCAAAATTATGGAAAATCACGAAAACCAAGAATATTGTGAGATTAAATTTATTTTATTTAAAATATATTATAAAATTTACTATATTTTATTACTAATATGTTTTTACAATATAATAAAAGAGGAAAAATTTAAATTTTAGTAATTTTACAATCACATTATATCTCAAATAATCATAAATAATATTTATATTCATCATAAATAATCAAGGGTGGTCGAAATAAATATTAATATATAAAATATAAGTTTCACTATATAGAAAAATCATTCGATTCAAAATAATTTTAAAACAACAACATCTATTATAAACATAATTAACACCCAACAAGCATTGCAAAATAATAATTTCCTTTTTTACTCTCCAAATCAGTTATTTGAATTTTAAAAATAAAAAAACTTTTGGTTAAGTGATAACCACATACTATTGGCCAAACCAGAAAGATAAAATTATAAAATTTTAAAACTAACACAAAATTCTAAATTTAGCATAAAATTTCAAAATACTAGGATATCATGGCATTGTTCCATGAGCCTAATTCCATCCCAACACACCTGGTGATGAAAAAAACTTGTAGTCACCAGAAACACCATGCCACCAATGAAAACCCACTGAAACCTCATTGGAACCACTAATTCAACTCAAAAAACCTTCAATAATGTGTATAAAATCCAACATAGAACATCAATGAAGGTAATAACTAGTGTATAGAAAAATATAATGCAATAGTAGACCCCACCAAATCTACCGTGGAAAAATGTAATACATATGAAGCCAAGTTCTAATTAAAGAAACATATCTTCCATAACCAAACCCAGTACCCCTTATTTAGTTTCCTCACCTTAGGAATCTTCCACCACATTGAATATGTACTACCTTCTCTAGAGAAAATAGACTTATGAAAAATACCAGGAAGATACTATAAAATTAGACCAGAGAGGTAAGACTGGGAAAATTATATAAGAAGACGAATGTGAGAAAGGGAACCAATAGATTCCAAAACCACCCCCATGGATATGAGGTGAAAGGAAACAATAGAGAACCTTAAGAAAAATAAAATATAAAAACTATAAAAAACTATAAAATGGGATAACAAACACAAAAATTTCAATCACTAAAATCCCTATCCACCCCAATTGCTATCTAGCCTAACCAAAATGGGTTCTAATATATTAGGTTAGGAAATAAGATTGAAGATTATGGAAGTAAGAAAAATCCTCAATAGTGTTCCATGAATGAAAACATAACCAACAGATGTGAAACCCAAAATGTATTAGCTAAGATACCATAATGAAATCCACTACTACTTTCTTAATCATCCATGAACCTCATCCTACCCGACCATATATTGGTTCAAGTGTGATGAGTCTAGTAGAGAGATAAATAGTGGAGGTCTAACGATTTCCTCGACTTTGGAGAGTATAGAAAGAATCACACTATTTAATACAATATATTTAGAAATAAAAAAAAATAAAATGAGGATGAGGTTCCCCCAAGACACACTCTCAATTATGGTATTACAAACACATAATTTTGAAAATTAACTCAAAAAACAACTGATATTATCCAATATAAACTTAAAAAAATTTCACATTAGTATTACATCTCAAAATAATATCATACAACACAAAGAAACTTATGGTTTAGTGTCTTTAAAGAATAAGTACATAGGAAATTAATTTTACAATACATGGGAACAATTATTGATAATAAAACTATTCTAGACTCCCTTATATACTTCTAATATGTTACATTAAAATTAATAACCTTTGGAAGCTAAACATAATAAAAGGGGTGAACTCAAATTTTGAGTAAAGGAAAACATATCAACATATCATCAACGATTAGGTCATAAGAATATGATTAAACATGGACAAGGGAGAAATTTATTATTAAAAATAACAAAGAAAAATGATATTTTTTTCGTAAATCATGATAGAGGTTCAAGTAATATCAAATGAATAAACATATACCATTTAAAAAGTGTATAGAATCATGAGATGATAAACATGAGATATGGATCTTTATCATTGGAATATGAAAATGAATACACCAGACCTCGAAAAAAAGCATAAAAAATAATGTAGAAGATCCATGGATTTATCTTACACAAAGAAATCTTATAGCCTCATCAAACCCAAACTATTTCAATGTTTTTATCAAAACCAACCATCTTAGGGATTTATCAGACCCAAACCATCTTAGAGTTTTATTGAACCCAAATGATATCATGGTTTTGTTAGACCCAAATTTTTAATAATGAATATCCATGCACATGGGTTACATACACATGATCATTCAAATTTCATAAATTAATTAATTAAAGTAAATAAAATGGGTTTCATATCATTTAAAAATGTTATCACCAAAATTTACCTCAAGAATGTGAACTGTTTGTACTGAAAATATTATCACTATAAAATATTATTTTATAAGAAAATTTATAAGGTGATTTATGGAATATAATTTCTAAATAAATAAATCATTTATAGATAAAGAGGAAATGTTAGTAAAATTTTAAAAGAGATTTTTTATAAAACACTTTTATCCTTATAATCAATGATAAAGTTGCATCTTGCAAAGGAATTTTTGAAAAGGATAAGGTGCTTGTTTTTTTGAAAAATCTATACTTTTAAAAGGAACATGCAAGAATGGATCCTAAAAAGAGATAAAATGGTTTCAAAAAGGTGAAGTAAAATTTTTTTTGAAACATTTTATGTTATAAATAATATTAAATAATGTAGATTTAAAAAGGAAAAAAATGTTATAAAAATGGAACATAGAGTGGAAGATAAAAATAGTTGATTATGAAACGATGAAAAATCATTTAAATATTATGAAATACCTTTATTGAAAATTAACAATGTATAAAGTGTTTTAAAACATTAATTTTAAAACATGTGAAGTTAAATATAGTGGTCAAATGAGTAAACACATATTTGGGTTTTAAAATATTAAAGGAAAACATTTTTGGGAATAATGAACTTGTAAATGGAGGAAAACCAATATTTAAAGGATATGATATTTTTTTTATTAAAATGATTTCAATTTTATAGAAATAAAATTCACAAATAAAGAATCATTGATTTAAAAAAATAATTTTACCTAAATAGGAACTAGTAAATATCTTATGAAATAATGAATTTGAATAATTTATCAAACATTGAAGAATGATGCTCACTGAATAACATTTAACTCAAAGAATGAAAATTTGAGCTAACCAAATACCTTTTGGATACCATAATTCATATGGAAGGAAACATTTAGAAATTTTTTTATGAGTTAGAAATGTATATCCATTGAAACAAATATAAAATATCACATAATAAAACCAAATAGAGAAATTTTGTCAACTTATATTAAATAAGTTCAAGAAGAACCATCATAACTAAATGAATGATAATGGAGTTTACAAAAACACTTACAATAATGGGAACTTAATAATAATAGGGTTACAATAAAATAGACATTAAAATATCATGAGATGAAATATATTTATTATACTTAAAGTAAATAGGGAAATGAATATAATATACAATATAAAAGATGGTGCACAACATCAAACAAGTATAATGAATTTGAAAACGAGGCAAAGAAGTCGTGACCTTAATTTCTTAATTTCCCAAAAGTAATTTAATCTCATATATATAAAAAATAAATTTATTAATAAACTATTTTATAACCTTATCCATATCTATAAAATTTTATAAATTTTATATATAATTATTTTCTACACGTATATAAGTTATTTATCATGTATTTTCAATATCAGGTGTGAGTTATCTTGATCATTTTGAGCTACTATCATAATAGTTTTGTTATTCATTATTATCCAAAATATCATTATTAAAATATAATATATGGTAATGGAATATATAACTTGTATTTATAAATAAATTTATTATCTCATTCCACTAGAGATTTAGTTATGTAGAATGGAAATGGAATTGGTGTCAACTTATTTTGGTAATTTTAATGATCTAAGATGATATTTTTATAAAAATTTAAATACATAATATAACCATTAAATAACCCAAAAAAACCATTATTTTATTATTAACTTAGAATAATATTATTATTTAAGTTCCCATTTTAATATATGATATAGTTTTATTGTATTGTTCAAGTTGGTGGTTGGACTAACCCGAACATAGACATACCATAATTCAATGGGTGTGTATGGTCAATAAATTGTTTATTTTGACATAATATCATTATTAAAGAAGAATAATGATATTATTTATATGTTTTTAAGGTTTTGAATCATATTTTAATGGGTTTTGATAAAGAATTAAAATCAAGATGAAAAATGAAAATGTTACTTTGGGGAGTTGGTAGTCTGCACATTGTACCATTAATGTTTTAATTTCCCAACCAATGAGATGGAATGAAGGTGGATTATAATTTATCTGTTAAAAAGATAATTATATTTTATATTTTATATTTATTATTCAATTTAATATTTATAACCACAGAAAAGATATAGTGGTGAAAAAGGAAGACGTTACTTCACGGAGGTAGTAATTTGCACAAATGCATGATCGGTATTTTTTTATTTTTATAAGTGGATGGAAAGGAATAAATAACGTTTTTTACATTAAAATAATAACACTTAATTATAATAATGATACTGAGTTAATTATATTACTATCGATTGGGAATGTTTTCAAGGGAAATATTAAGAATAAAATGATAAGGATTAAGTAATACTCATGTTTGAACCTTGAACATTATCTAAAATTATCCTTGTAAATGAAATAATTAAGATAAATTATTGTGACTAGATTATTATGAAATTTAGTGAGGATTATAGTAATATAAAAATGGTAGTGTTTTGGGAAGAAATCAAAAGTAATAAGGGTGGAATGAATTGGTGCATGTGTTTCCCTCTTATAAGTGAAGAAAATGGAACTTTTGGGAACACCCATTATTTTTCAATAATAGAATGAAAATATTTAAGGGTAAAAGGATCCAAAAACGAGAAATATTGAAGTTTGTGGTGGGAAAAGGTCCAAAAATCATCTAACTATCATTTGAACATATATTATAAACATTTCTCATGTCATTTACAATTAGGTATTTACATTTTCCATTTTCATTTTACCTATGGAATGAGATTTTAACTATGTAAATATAAAATATCCCCTCACACTAAATATAGGTGTGAATGACCTAAATTTTACCTTTATTTAATCTAATTCAATTTCTATGTAAGAAGAAAATTAACTTTTAACTTAAACATTTAATATATAGAAAAACTGTTTTGTAGATACTGTTGTCTTTACCATTAAGTGTTGTTAATATTATTTAGTATTGATTACCAATTGAATGAGTAATAATATATTTATATATATGTTTAATTATTATATAATAGTATTATTAAAACAATTCTTTGAAAATAACAGTTTTACCATCATTATGGTTAATAAATTTTATCTTATTAATCATACTTTTATTCCCAAAATGAAGCTGACCTTATAAAATAATATTATCACATAGATGAAAAACATTAAATCCATTTTCATAGATTTAATTTCTACAAGTGATGAAAACCTAGTAAAATATTTCTTAAATTTTCAAAATTTGACATATGGGTTTAATTAATTCAATATAATATTTTTTAAATGATTTATTTTACTTTATAAATATTTATTTTTATATAAGAATGGTTTCAAAAACTTTTAAGTCACTCTAGTACTAATGGTAACGATATTAGTAAAATTATCATTTTTCAATATTTACCTAACAATATATTGTTTTAGAAAAATATAAAAAATTAATATTTGGTTAATTTTGATATGATGAATTCAAAAGATGAAAATTATTTTATAAAATTAAAATAATAATTTTTTTTTATTTTATATGAAAATAAAATATATATAAAAAAATGATTTTATTGAAAAATTCCCTTTTAAAAATTTAAGTGTTCTTAATCCTTTTTTGTATGAATTTATAATTGATTACATTACATATTATTTACTATATGATTTATTATTCTTAAATTTTATTAATAATATTAATCTAATATGTCATGACTTATTTTAGTTTAGTGTTGCATGTGAAACAAGATATCTAATATAATATTAATTTTGAGAAAAATTTATTCCAAAATATTAGGTCATTAAATTCTATGCCACATAAATATATTTCATTATACCTATTTTTAATTATAAATCAATGATTAAAGTTGGAGATAGTATTATTAATATATTAATCAATTGGGATATAACTTCTGATATGGATTTGATTGTACTCTCTTAAGTTATATTAAGATAAATTTATTTATTAAAAAAATATTAATATTTCATAAAATCATGCAATAATGAATTTATATACCCTAATCATACATTCTATAAAAATATATTTCCCAAAACCATATGAATATCCAAGACATTAACCCAAAAAGAAATCATATTTTCCTCTAAAAAATAATGATATCTTTAACCCTCAAATTATATTAACCACTAGTTCATAAGGTCACACATTTGTCAATATATATCATAATTCCAAAAATGAGATGAAATTAACCAAAATATCATGGATATATTTTTTATTTAATAAATTATCAACTATAAGGTTATCAATACTATCCGACTCATTTATCAAAATCAATCATCCTTTTAAACTTAAGTCTTATCCACCCCTCAATCATGTGTTCTTAAATAGTTATCCCCAAAAATAAAACCTTGTCATAAAATAAGTTTTCAAGGTTATTGATACCATTAAATATATGTTTCTAAAAATTTAATGAAAATATACTGAACAACAATCCTTCTATTTCATATAATCCTTACAATATTTTCAATATACCAAAATATCATCAATAAATATCACTCACTAATGAAAATAGCTAATAGTTTAAATATATAATTTCAATTAAGATATAATCCCCACTACCTTAGGAATGACTAGGAAACCCACCTTTTCCATCATAAAAGTCATATAATAAAATTTTCATTCATTTAAGTATTCCCCCTTATTTATTTATAAGACACAATGGTTTCTCGATATATACCTTTCTTAGCTTCATTTATATTATCCTATTTTAACCAAATACTAAAACCAGAAATGGTAATGATAATATCCAAAATATAAATATGAAAATATCAATATAAAAGAGACTTAAGACTACTACAAAATAGTCCTTTAACAGTGTTAAAATTGTCTTTTATCAGTGCTAGGAAAGTGATGACTACCAAAGAGCGATTAAAAGCCCTAAAATTTTTTAGCGCTAGAAAAGCATTGAAAATGTAAACCATTGATCAATGGTTTTATTTATAACTTATAAAGGGGTAATTTATCAGAATTAATAAAATCACTGATAAAGGAACACTTTATCAGTTCTTTTAGAAGCATTGATAAAGGCTTCCTTTATCAGTGCATTTAGTAGTGTTGATTAAGGGGCATACTGCAACATACTATTCAATTTATAGAACACTGTAACACTATAAATAACACCCAAAATCAGAAACAATAGGTAAATATACATATTTTAAATGAAATAAAATTGACAATACAAATAAAAGAAAAAAATATATTATAAGAATTTAAAACATGTGTTTATATAATTACATGAGTAAGTACAAATTATCATAGAAATTAAAAAATATAAATATTCATTTGTCTTTGGCCCCTGACCCTGACTCATGATATTTCCGAACAAACCACCCCTACTCGAGAAAAATAAAAAACCAGTATAATAAAAAGTTATTAAATTATTATTAATATAAATAAATAAATTAAAAATAATGTGTTATTTTAAACTATACTTTGGGTCATACAAGGAACGTTGTGTATCATATTGATTTTTGGTTGATTCTTTCAAATCACACTATTTCTTGATTATCATTAAGAATTATCTCGATTAAGATAAAATAAATAAGTAAAATATACAAACGATAAGGAAATTTATTATGTAATATTAGATATAATGATGAGAAAATAATCTAGTCTCATTTTCTCAGTTTTGGCAATGTGATGCGTGTTTTTAACTTAAATGGAAATTATATATTGAAAACACAAAATTAGAGTAATACCGACAACACAATACATAGGATTAATGTGAGGATAATTCCCACACATATCAAATTACTTAAGGATAATTTTCTTAATGTATCAAAAAAAATCCTAATACATATTTTAATTTTTGAGTATGTCACTTGTGTTTTTTACTAAAATGTCATTTTAAAATGGAAACACGAACTTTGATTCATACCAGTCACATAGTGTGTTGTTTTGACATGATATTAATTTATACATGTCAAAAATGACTTATTAATCATTATCATAAATTATCAAGAAAATATTAGAAGGTTTTCTTGATTTTCAATAACTGACACGTTTTGAAATAAAATATCAACTTGAAACTGATAACAGATACATTGAGTCATGTAGGGATATTCATGTATTGAATTGAGGTGATTATGATTACTAAACCTAAAAAAAGACCTATTAATCTTTTTCATATATTATCACAATAACCAGAATTCATTTTCTTGGTTTTGAGTATTTTAGTTGTCTTTTTTACTAAAATTAATGTCAATTTTAAATAAAAAGACACGCTTGGAGTCATACCGGTCACACTGTACGTTGGATTAAGGTGAGTATGATTCATAAACATCTAAAATGACTTATGGATCATTTTAATAAATTATAAAATAAATCTTAATGTTTTTTCTTGGTTTTGAGTATGTCACTTGTGTTTTTTACTAAAATGTCATTTAAACTGGAAACATGTTCTTTATGTTATACCAGTCACATCATGTGTCGGTTTGATATGAGACCGATTCAAACATGTAAATAATTAATAATTAATTGTTTTAATAAATTATCTAAAAAATATGATTGTGTTTACTTGGTTTATAGTGAGGGACACTTTTTGAACTAAAATACCAATGTTTAACTGATAACAGACACTTTGAGTCATACTGGGAACATCATGTATCAGATGGATGTGAGGATAATTATTAAACTTCAAAAATAATTTTTAGATCATTTTAATAATGTATCAAAACAATATGAATGAATTTTCATGATTTTGAGTATGTTTTTATTCATTTTATCTAAAATTTCAATTTTAAATAAACAAACACAATTAGAGCCATACTAGTCAAACCACTAATTAGATAGAGGTGACGCTGATTCATATATGACCGAAAGAACGTATAAATAATTTTATTAAATAATCAAAACAATATTAATGTGTTTTCATGGTTTTGAGTACGTCAATTATAGTTTTTACGAAAATGACATTTTAAAATGGAAACATGCATTTTGAGTCATACCTGTCACATCTTGTGTCTATTTGACATGAGCATAATTGATAAACATCAAAATGAATTATGAATCATTTTCCTAATTTTTCATGATAATAAGAGTGCATTAGTTTTTTTAGTGAGTGTAACTTTTTGAACTAAATTATCAATTATAGACGAATAACAAACACTTTGAGTCATAACGGGAACGTTGTGTATCAGATTGAGGTGAGACTGATTCTTACATACAAAAAATGACTTATGGATCATTTTCTTAAAGTATTAGAATAATACGAATGTATTATCTATATTTTGGGTATATTAGTTTACTTTTTTACTAAAATTAATGCCAATTTTAAATAAAATGACATGATTAGAGTCATACAATACGCACCATGAATCAAATTATGGTGATACTGATTAAGACAAAAAATGTATTATGGATCATTTTACTAATGTATCAAAACAATACAAATTCCTTTGCTCAGTTTTGATTATGTTAGTGGCCTTTTTTTCTAAAATTAATGCCAATTTTAAATAAAAAGGCACACTTGGAGTCATACCGGTCACACCGTGTTTCAGATTGACTTTTTTTGTTGATTTCTAAATATCCAAAATTACTTATGGATCATTTTATTGAAGTATCAAAATAATCTGAATGTGTTTTCTCAGTTTTGAGTTCATTACTAAAATGAAATTTTAAACTAGATACATGCACTTTGAGACATACCAGTCACATCATGTGTCAATTTGATGTAAGATTGTTTCGTAAATGTCAAAAATGAATTATTAATCATTATAATAAATTATCAAGACAAACCGAGTGATTTGTTTTTAGTTTTTAGTGGGTGACCCTTTTTGAACTAAAATGTCAATTTTAAATTGACAACAATCACTTTGAGTCATACCAAGAACATCATGTGTAGGATTTAGGTGTGACTGATTCTGACACATAAAAAATGACTTATGGATAATTTTAATAAAGTTTAAAAACAATTAAAATGTTTTTTCTCATGTTTGAGTATGTTAGTTGTATTTTTTACTAAAATTATTGTCAATTTTGAATAAAAACACACACTTGAAGTCATACCAGTCACACCGTGTGTCCGATTGAGGCGAGGATGATTCCTACACATCCCAAATGACATATGGATATTTTCAATAAATTATCAAAACAATATGAATATGTTTTATTAGTTTCAAGAATGTTACTTTTCTTTTTAACTGAAATTTCATTTTAAACTAGAAACACACACTTTGAGTCATATTTGTCACATCATGTTTCGAATTGACATAATACCGATTAATAAATGTCAAAAATGACTTATGAATAATTTTACTAAATTATCAATACAATATGAATGCGTTTGTTCATTTTCCAGTTAGTGAAACTTTTTGAACTAAAACATCAATTTTAAATTGATAATAAACACTTTGAGTCATATGAGACACATCATATATTGGATTGAGGTGTTTCTAATTAATAAATGTGAAAACTGAATTATTGATCATTTTAATAAGGTATGAAAATAATAAAAATGTGTTTTCTTGGTTTTGAGTATGTCAGTTTCCCTTTTTACTAAAATTAATGTCAATTTTAAATAAAAAGACACACTTAGAGTCATACCAGTCACACCATGCATCCGATTGAGGTGAAGATGATTCCTACACATCCCAAATGAGTTATGGATCATTTTAATAATGTTTTAAAACATTAGGAATGTTTTTTCTTAGTTTTTATTACATCACATCTCTTTTTAACTAAAACATCATTTTAAAATAGAAACACACAGTTTGAGTTATACTGGTCACATCATGTGTCTGTTTGATGTGAGACTAATTCCTACACATCAAAAATGACTTATGAATTATTTTACTAAATAATCAATACAATATTAATGTGTTTTATAAATTTTGATTATGTGATGTTATTTTTAAACTAAAATGTAAATTATAAAATAAAAACACATAGTCTGAGTCATACTAAACACAATATGTACCAAATTGAGGTGCAATTGATTGATATTGTGATATGTGTTTTGCTTTCAACTATTTATAAAAATAAAAAAAGGGTAGTATATGTTATATTCTGATGTAAGAAGAAACCTCATGCTAACTCAAACACATCACATTTTAGGCAACATGGGGTTTCCTCTTCCATTAAAAAGGAATATGCTCTCGCTTTATTAGCTTGTTGAGAATAGTTGAAAGTAAAGTATGAATTCCAAAATTATCTATGAAAAATCTAAATAATTATTATATAAAAATGATAATAAATATAAAATACAAATAATAGATAAAATGATGGCAAGATTAATTAAATAAATAGTAGGAATTCAACTTTTCATGATGCTTGTATAAATTCTGAACTCATTCCCTTGTTGTCATTATCTCAGTTGTAGCCTTAAAGTTCAATATTTCACGAGAATGAGTAGCTTCGAAAAAACCACCCCAACATGAAAAAAAATAAACCACCTATATAATAAAACAATTCATATGTTATAAGTGATAAAAAAATAAATTAATCATAAATATGAAAAAATACATTAGTTCTATGGAAAATGATTTTGATATGAAAACACAAATATTGGAAAGCCTTTATAGAAGATTCGGTTTTTGAAATATTAAAAAAGAACCAACCAAAAAAGTTGAATATTAACTCACTAAAATTCATTGATAAAATATAGATGTAGTCGAATGTATTTCAGATCTTAGGAAATATATTTTCTCATTTTGACTATGTGATGTGTGGTTTGAACCACAATGTAAATTACAATATGAAAACATATAGTTCGATTCATACCTAGCATAATGTGTATCATATCTAGGTACACATGTTTGAGTATGTGATGTGTGTTTTTCTTTCAACAATCTATACAAAGTCATAAAGTAAAGAAATATTATATTTAGATGGAAGAGGAAATACCATGTAGCATAAAACGCCTCATCAAAAAGCCACATATTCTCTCTTTTATGGGTTTTTATAGATTATTAATGGAAAAATATTACTTCCCAAAATATTTGTGAAATAAATAAATAATTATTAGATAAAATAGATAAAGAAAATTAACATTAAAATAGTAGATAAAAAGGTGAAAAAATTAATTAAATAAGTAGTTGGAATTTAGCTTTTAATGATTTATATATACATTCTTGACCCATGTCCTAGTTGACGAAGTCATGTATTCATGAAATCTATGAAAATTAACAAAATAAGTTTTAGATAAAAATAATGATAAAATTAACTTATAAAATAGAGAAAATGATGAGGAAATCAACTAGGGAAATTTTTTTTTCAAGTTATATATCATTAAAATATGATATAATTATTTTTGATCATATGAAACTAAAATAATAGAAACTTAGTTATTATTAGATGAACCTAAAATAAAATACTTTAGAAGATCAATCGCAACATCATGATATATTAAAACACTTTACAATAACATAACATTCACATATTACACAATGTTCCCAAAACTTTTTTAATCTTTTTGGGTTGGCGAAAAACTCATATATAATAATTTTATGTCATATTATCTAAAAAATACCATAAAAAATCATATATTATTGGATTATACTAAACATTTGTGTATCCATTTATTTATTTCTATAAAACATTAACCATTAGTGTACACCTATCAATGTTTATTGATTAAACTAAAATAAATATTTACATTGAAGTTTTTATGGAACATAATAAAATATATCCTTCCCTTTCACCATAATAGTGATTACATACTCTATGATAAAACATTTACCTTAATTGTTGGAAAAAAATTTAGTGTGACACATTATGTATTTTCATAAGAAACTAACATCCATTATAAATTGCTTACCCCCTTTTGATAATATTAAACATCATTATAGCCTTTTACAACATCCAACTGAAACTAAAATATAGCACATCCATTAATTCTTACTGGATTGTTCTATATATTAGTATATTCTTTTCACTATTTTGGGTGATGAAAAACGCTAACATGACATCATCAATATTTTTTCATCAAAATGGGAACATACTTATTCTCGTGTATTTTTATTGAGAATGATGATGAGTTTTTTATTAATGAGATTATGAACATGGATCATTTTATATAATGAATTTCCACATTCATATTAGTGAAAAACCATTGGACACATATTTTTATTATGAGAAAGGTGAACAAGTATCTATATGAATAATAATAATAGGTCAAAAACCTCTACTCATGCAATGATTATGAGACTCTATGTGATATAATAGTGGGATGATTTAATTTCACGTCATGTACATTAAAAAGAATCAGTTCTAGTTAATCCATTTCACTAATGTAAACTATATGTATTACTTGTATAGATTTCACAAGAATTTGTGATATTATATCAAGCATCTAATTGACGAATGAATATTCCAAATAATTACACCACACACCAAAGTGAAACCACTGTATTTATCTTTTCTTCTATCATATATCACCATTCATGATGGAACCCTAAGGAGGGAATTAGTCTAATTTAATTCTAAAAATGATAAGGAAATTAACTAAAAATAGTTTATGAAATGATGAGAAAATTTACTAAATAAGTAGTAGGAAGTAACCTCCTCATGATGCCTGTATCCATTCTGACACCATGTATTTTTCAAATTCATTTCTAAAAAAATTATTTGCTTCATTATACTTATCCTTAAGAAATAGATCAAAAATAATATATAATAATTCTGATACTAATGATTAATAACCCAAATATATTTCTAAGGTAATTTCTCGTACTAGAACACAAATATAGCGGGTAATAACATAAATTTGTTGTCAGAATACATTCCAACACTATGTATGCTACCAAATCATCTCAAAACAAATTTACATATTCTTTTGAGTTTGATGGTTGTTATAAACCATGGTTGTACTGATAAAATATACACAAAAAGGATTAAGAAATATTTTTAATGAAATTTTAATTAACTTTTTAAATTTCATATTTGAGGATTATAGTCTTTTAGTGGTTTATGATCTATCTCATAAATTTTCAAATATTTATCTTACTTCATACACTACAAAAAAATTCTCAAAATAATTAAATTGTTTTGAAATATATTTTGATAGTTAAATATTTATATATATACCTTAATCTATTTCCATTTGAAATAATCTAGAGGAATTTTATGTTCATTCATTGAATTCATTCCATGATTTAGCCTATATTTAGTGACCATATCATCATTAAAAAATTTATTTTAAAATATAGATTGAAATATATAATTTTTAATTTTATCTATAAAATGTAGAGTGCAATGTATTAAAAATTCACAAAACACATCATTTTTGGTATGTTTTTTTGATATCCATGCATTGGATCCAAAAAAATAAATATTTGGGGTGTTTATATTGAATGAGATCAACATGCAGTTATTCATAAAAAAATAAGTATTGAAAAAAATAAAAATATATTTTATGTGATTAGATTTTATAGTTTTAACCCTCCATTGCAGACCTCAAAAGGGTATATCCTCTTTTATTTTTGTCTCCAATGACTAGTATATTTCATCTTTCTTCTTCTCAATTTCTTCCTTTTATAAAGAAGTTTATTTTGTGGAAATAATGTAGGGATGAATGAACCCAAATCAGGATTCACATGGTTTTACCATTATATAGTAGTGAAATAAATTTCTGTAAAAAATATTAATAGTTATTAAATTTAATGAATATATTAGATCCCTATTTGGATAGATGTATTATGAAAATTTAACTTATGTATATACTCACAATTGAGACTCCCAACCATTCATACTTGAGAATATTATTTATAATCTCGAGACCAACTACATATGTAACAGTAGTTCTAATTATTTTTTCTTCATATGGAATGTAAGAAATATTTCCATCTTTAAATGCAGTCTCTGCATGAAGTTGCAATGATAATAAACTTTTTCACTGGAACAAGTGGGGAGACGGTACTCCCAAAAGTTCTATTAGATTAAATGGTCAATTAACTAGATTTTCTTGATCTGACCTTATGTTTCCCTATCGCTTTATCAATATATAATAACATACCTAACTTACGACATTTTTTAATCAACTATTATATAATTTTTAAAGACATATTTCATGTGGATTTATAAGATTAGATGGCCATACAATGAATGTTACTATAGCATTATTTACTGTTTTAATATCTAAATCACCAAGTAGAACATTCAACTTAGCGGTCAAATCTTGAGCTACCTCAACACCAAATATCATGTGATATTTTTGGAGTTCATTATGATATATCTTTTCTCCTAACATATTATACATTGTACCCCTCACGAAAGGCAGTTCATGGGCGTTGATAGATTGAAATCACATACTACCCTATAGAATTTTATTAACATAATGTTATTAGAAGTTATTTAATTCACATTTAGGAGAAAGAGTAATCAAAAAATTGATTAGCTCAGGAAAGGTATGTTTTTAGGGGAATTAATATCCTCAAAGCTATCAGGGTCATTTAATTCTTCTTGTGTGGATATTTTTTTTCCACTATGGGTTTGCTTTGATCCTTTCTCATATTTTGGTATACCAAACCGGAAAATAATTAACCTAAAATGAATTACCAAAAAAGGCCCATGCCACAACATATAACAAGTTCTATATCAAAGGGAGTTCAAGTACAAGAGAAATATATAACCCCGATTTCCCTTTTTATGTTCCACAAGACATAACCAAGATGCATGATTACTCTTTTAACCATTATAAGAAACCCAATCACAATAATTCCTTTTAACCTAAAATGATATTTATTGTCAAATAACTGCATTACCATCAATAAACCCATTACTATGAAGTTTCAAGGTCTATATATAATGACCACATTCTTTCCCAAACAATTTACAAAGCTATCCACTAGTTGGAAAAACTATCCAAGGACTTACCTACTTAAGAGTCATTTAATCAACTAGTCAAGGATCATTCAAATCCATTTGTAATTTATTAATGGAATATGAAAATATTAAGTTTTTTCATGTAAAAATAGTTATTTCAACCATTTTATAACTAGACATAGAGTATTATTAAAAACAAAAAACCATGTGTGGACTTCCTACTTCACTTATAAATGGATCTAGCCTAGCCCATCCTTCAATTTAATACTCATCCAGTCCCATTTTAGTGTTCGCAAACATGGCCCCCATTAACTTGAAAAAAAACATTCATAAATTCATGTTATATATTACTTTATATCAAAGGTAAAACCTACAATATGATTATTAGTATTATATCACCTAATATCATTTCTTTATTTGAATCCATTTATTAGAAATTAGATAATCAAAGAAATAGGACCTAAATGAGGGTTTTTAAATTTAATAATGTTGAGGAAAGAGAAATAGAGAATGAAGATAGAGGGATTAAAATATCCATTCCATGATTATTATAATTACAAAAATGATATATTGATTGGGTGAGAGATGATGATCTGGTAAGCTTAGAAATGGATATATATGAGATTAATAGGAGAGGGGCCTCTTGAAATTGTTTGGTCGGGAAACAAAAAATGGGGGGGGGGTGTTAAAAAGTTTATAGTAATTTTTTAACTAAATTAATAATTATTGAAAAACTAATCCATATCATAATGGGTAATAGATTGGATATTAACCACCCAGTGGACAACCTAGGCTTACTGAACCCCTACCAACTGCACTAGGTACTCAGTGGTAACTGTAGTAAAATGATATAGTTTTTAAAATTGTTTTACTTCTCCCAAAATATAAAAATATTATATAAGGAATCCAAAAATATATGGAAAAAATAACATAAAAATATTACTATACTCAAAATTCAAATTCTAATATCAAAATTTTAAAACCACCCCTATTCCAGATTAATCAAAGATGAAAATTATTCAGTTCCACCGACGTGCATTGACATGGGTTATTACAGAATCCACTAGAGTACATTATCAATTTTTTAAAAATATTATGGTTTAAATTGAAAATACTATTTAAAGGTACTATTTAATGTGGAAAAACCCAATAAAATTCTTTATTTCAAACTTCAATATTTTTTATGATCCAAAATGACTCATCACTACACTCTGAGTTGTCACAAGTGCAATGGAAGACAATCCAAAAATGATATAATCACTTGATTTGAAAGAAGAAATGAAAAATTTATTTCCAATTATATTTTTATAGGGTTAGAGTATATATAAAGATACTCAAAACACAGTTCACATAATAATAAAACTTATTCAAGAACGAAATAATAATAAAAACACAAAAATATAATAATAAAATGAAAATACCTTTTCAAAAAGGTTTGGGATATTAAATTCAAACTTGAATTATAAAATAAAAGAATCCTTCGGTTTCAACCAATAATACTAATAACCTATTCATAAATGTTATCCTCTTCCTATCCAAGTAATTATAGTCACCCCAAAGAAATGTTATGGAAGAAGGAATGAGAAAGGCACCAGAGATCCTCGTAGATGAGAAAACTAGATAAATTTCTATAGATACCCAAAGCATGAAATACATGGACATTAAAGTAATTTTGTAGAATACTTAATACATAACAAAATTAGACACCTAAGGACCGTACTAGTTTCGTGTCTTTGAAAACTCAGAATATAATCTTCTAATCATGGTGAAAGATCTTAAACATATCCCATAAAGATATTCCTCTTTTTTTTTCTTACGTAAAACCTTTCTTTATATCATGGGGAAAAGAAAAAATATAAAGTGTGAGATCAAATGCCTAGTAAGGGTAAGCATGGAGAAAATAGAACAAACCATATACATTTGAACTTAAAAAAAACATGAACATAAAGTTTAAACATCAAAATCTTGAGTTGTGAAATAAATATTGGTAATACATAAGGCATAGATCATAAAAGAACATTAATCATGATAAAATAGCATGGGAATAAAACATGTAATTCTAGAATCCATTAAGAACATGTTATGATTTCAATAGTATCCAAGGCATTGCTGCCAAGACTATCATAGTGGACAAAGTCCATTACTGAACTAGGTTTACTTGTCGTTCCAGCCCTGTATTACTGAACCAGATTCACTTTCCGTTCCAGCCATGTCTATATAATGATATATAAATCTTTACCCAATGCATTGGAGGGATATATAGGTCCCACACATCTCATAATGGAATCATTCTTTCGTGTGCCACAAAATAGACATAAATCATTCATCATAACCCAAAGAATAATATGGGTTTCATAAACACCATCCCATCACAACAAAATCCATATAAAACAAATGGATATCATTTCATCATAAGAAAAATAAAACCATGTAAATAATAGAGACATTATACTTGAAACATAGAAATACTAAATAATTTTATCTTTGATGAAAAATAGTTTTGATAAAACACTTCAAATGAATTTTTGAGGAAAATATCCTCTATTCTTCAAAATCATTTTATTTTCACAAAATTCCATGAAATTTTAAAATAAAAGGTTTATTTGTTGAAAATAATCATGACATATTGTATAAGAATATTCATGAAAATAAGGCGTTATGAAACCGTAAAAATCCGTTCATGCTGTATAAGTTGAAAAAACATTCTTCTTGTACTTTTGTCGGAAAAGTCAAAAAGTACCTCGTATGGTAAACAAAAGAAACATTCCTTCCATACCACGTGGTAACAAAAATGATTTTAAACATACATTGAATAATATTAAACATTTTATGAAAACATTTTTGAGAAAACATGGACATGGATGATAAACATAACCTGAGTAAATACTTACGAATAAACAATCTCAGATTAGAATGAGATTGGAATAATTATCCATTACCATAGGTCCAATTTCATCCGTACATGTCCGAAACTCTTTTATATTGGGTTTAAACATATTATTAACTTGTAACCGAACCATAATAATATTTATGATATCATATATGATTCACTTATGATTTTATATTACCTGTTCTTTTGTCAATTTCATGTTAAAGCAGCGTTTTGGGTAAAATCGTTTCATTTATCGTACGTGTTTGGATTTGTTGTTTTTGATATTATTACTTATAACCTGATTTACGTAATTACATATTGTAAAACATGATTTATATATAATATATATTCAGCATATAAATATATATGATAGATCGATAAATGGAATGAAATACACTGTTAATGGAGACGGTAGGCCGTACGTATGCATGAACGCTGTTTTCACTTTCTTATTGAATTGAATGGAATTAAGTAAATGAAAAATATATGTAAATAAATAAAGTATCATTATTATATCATATATTTCATGATTATTCATTATATATAATTTATAATCATTCTTGAATGGTTAACATGGAGAATGAATCTCATTGCGTCGTGGAGACGGTAATCCGTACGTACGCACGAGCGATGATATCGTTCCCATAATTGTTGAATGGAATTGGAGTGGATGTAATAATATCTCCTAATTAGAATAATGTTGTAATAATTATATATAGTTATTATTTGCATCATTATACCCATCCAATTAATGTGGTGTTGGAAAAACAGATTACACCACAGCGTGGAGACGGTATTCCGTATGTACGCACGCACGGTGTTTTCATTTTTCGTAGGATGGATAGAAGGTGAAATAGGGATGTTTCATATTTAAAATAAAATATCAGTATATTAGTGATACTAATGTTATTAATTTACAATGAAACAACTAAATAATAGTAAGTATAATTATAAACAAACTTGAAAGAATCAGTAGAAGAGATTACCTCATCCTCGATGCACCTCCTTTAAACTTCCACTTAAGGGACTAGAGTTCATCTTTTGATAAGACCAGAACCTACAGAATATTAATAGGTAAGTTGAGAAGAGTAATAGTCAAGGATTGGCTCAGATTGAACTCAAATTTGTGTGAAGAGGGGAGGGATGAGGTGCCCTTTTATAAGAGAAGAGAGGGGCACTTTTGGAAACCTCAAAAATATTAATTGATAATAAAATCAAACCCCACATAAAAACATCAAAAAATCACTCAATTATAATATTATATGAGATAGGGTTATAATATCATCAACCAATAAAAATTATACAGGTTTTATGTTCATTTAAAACCTTATAATTTTGATTTATCCTTATTTAATATATTTAATTTTATTTGTGGTAATAATATTCTAATTTTTAAATTGTTATAAATACTTAATTATGTGCTGTGAATTTTGCATAATTAAATAAATTATTAAATTATAGACAATATAATTTTTAATTTGTAATTTTTAAATATTTTTGTGATTTTTAAACAATTTAATAATATGTTATTTTTATAAAATATCAATAGTGTCAATTTGGACACTATTCAATTATTTGGATTTAAATAAAATCCACACAGAAGATATATTCGAACAAAAATATTTAATAGATTCCTAACTTGTTATATTCATAAAAAAAATTCATGTAGAACATTAATTTGTTCATGTAATATTTATTTTAATATTTTTAAACCATTTATTTTATATTTCAATCAATAAAATAATTTCTACATCACTATTGTGTCACCCTTAATGATAATTCTTTAATCATTAAAAATTATAAATAAATTTAAATGATGTATATAATTTTATTTTCTTTCTGGTTACTATTTATGTTTGAAGGTTTATGAAGTATATTAGTAAATTAAAATTATTACACTTATAAGATATAAGAGAGTGACATGTTGTCACTATCTTTGGTTTTAATAATAATTACATCTTTTTCATGGTCAAAAGTCCATGAAATAAATCTATTCCGACCCTTAGGTGATATGGGTCGAATTTTATTCATCCAATAGAATTTTGGCTGGTGTTAAGGTAATTTTATAATCTTATTTTTACCCTTAATTACTCGATTTACCTTTAACTATAGTAAATAAAATTTACTGTAGTTACTATTCATAATGTCTAAAAATAAAAATTAGCCTATTATCATAATTTGGAACTACTGATTCCAAATAAGGAATCCATTTTTTCAATTTCAAAACATAGAAGTGGCAGTATTTAATTTAAAAATAATCCCGGTGTTGAGAAAATGTGTTTTCAAAGTTAAAACGTTGCAAAAGATTGAAATGTTTTTACCTATGAAATCCATGTAAAATTAATGATAATGATTTAAATTATATTAGATGGTAAAAACATATTCTATTTATACTTTAAAACCATTCAGTATTATAATTTAATCATATAAATTATCTCTATGAAAAAAGTTGTTTTTAATTAGAATTTAGCGTATTTTTACTATTAATCAAAATATGAAAGTTAACATATAAATATTAAAAAATTATCCAAAGTTAATTTTTATATCCTTATTGAAATAATTAATTTTATTTCATAAAATTGAACTTATAAACCAGTCAAAAATTAGATTTAAAATGGGTGCACCATCAAAAGGCGACAAAACTGCATTTTTTGAAAAATACATATTTTACCCAAAAAAATTATTTTTGTTCTCAAAAAATGTTCTATAAAATGTGTAAGATGAATTATAATGTCATAAAATTCAAAATTTAGTTAAAAATATTCCTAATGTCTAGTTCATAATAATATTATAACAATATATCATTATTTATTGAAACTTAGTATTGCGTACAACACATGCTATTGAGGAAGGTTGCTCTTGCGTGCAACACAAGCCAAGAATAGTGTTTGTGTATAATATAAGCTAATAAGGTATTGCCTATAGCATAAGATAATTTTAGTGTAGTGTACAACACAAGACATCAATGAAATTAAAAATAATATTTCTAATAAAATCTTGGGGTGTTACATTCTACCCCCCTTAAAATGAATTTCTCCCTCGTAATTCATCAGGGTTATAAATGATTTACTACATGAAAGTTTATTTCATTGAAACCCACATCATAAAAGGAATACTAAAGATTAATTTTAAAAATTAAAGTTAAAATCATAACGGTCACCCAAAGTAACTCAACATTGGGTTTCCACATAACAGAATATAGGTGAAAATATGGATATGGAAGAGAAATATAACCATCATGTTATAATAAAGAGTGGTATAGAACATAGCTATTAAAAAACCAACAATCACAAAGCCATAAATTTACGATGATCTAAGGTACCATCCAATTCATCGGATATGATGACCCTAGGAAAAAATTTTATGTTTTCAAGATCATTTCCCTAATATTGAAGAATTTTTGAATTAAAATAAATACTTACTTTATTTTGGTACAATCTCACCGTTTTTCGTGCCTTGAAAAATTTCCAGTTCATCTCTTAAATAAATGAAGTTGAATTTTTCTTCTGTGAAGTGTTATCAGATCATGTGATAGAATTATAGGTCATTCCATATGTCTCAAACATACGGTCGGCTAAAAATATATAAATAAGTCCATCCATGGTGAGAGTAATCGTATATGGTTCCAAAAATGGACTTATACTTCATCTATCATACCGCTTAATAAAATAAAACTAGTTTCTACTAACCAGGGACATCTTATAGGCTAGTGGTAGGCGATAAAGGCATGTCACACTTCAGTTGTGGGTTCGATTCCCACAACCTTATCCGACGTGACGGGTTGTCACCCGTCCTACTGGTTGCCTTTTATTCTAAAAGTATACTATTATAACATTATATAAAAAAAATTAGCCTTTAACAATACTATATGATGTCCAAATTAATCCATTCCATTCTTTATACTTATCAAAAATACTTTTGTCCAATCTCATAGTATAAAGAAAAAGATTACTAGAGAGGTCATCTACCAAGCATGTAAATACTGTCATTTAACTCCCATATATCATAAGATATTTATTTTGGTCACATTCCAAACATGTGAACACCTTAATCATGTATTCTCTTGAAACATGAATTACCATAGAACCTTAGTGAAAACATGAATGCTGACAAAATTTAACTCCTTCTACATACTAAAATCCCAAAAATTCTATATAATCAATCTATGATATCACATTGTTCTTATATCAATCACGTTCTCAATAATATTATCAAACATATTATTTTCTCCTTATCCCTTCATTATGCGCATATCATATTCTTTCCAAAAATATTTCAATCACTTTTCATGGTTACCTGTACCATTCAACATATACTTTCAAATACTGAAGGAAAAAAATAGTGTAACAATCCTTATATTTTTCATTATTTCATAGTACCATACATTATTCTAGATAAACATGAAATCATTCTACTAACTTCTTAAACTATTGACCTAGCTTCATCATTTTATTCCTCAACACTTCTTTCATCTAATATATCTTTTTTATTCTCTTCATCATCATCAATATAAATACTACAGATATGACTATGCTAATTCTATTCCTGAGATTTTCCCTTAGGGAATTAATTTTCATAATGCCCATACGTTCCCCATTTAAAACATTTAACCATTGTTGATGTCTTAGCAATACCATTATCCTTTTCCATTGTGTTAACTGATCCTTTTCCTTTGCAATTACTGGCTTTGTGTCCTTTTCCACACCCAAAGCATCTTCCAGTTCGTTTGAAACATTCTCCCTGAAGCCTCTTACCACATGATTTAAAAGAGGGAAATTAAACTTTCTTTCCTCTATGATCATCATGAAACTCCATCTTTCTCTTATTAGATGAGTCAGGAAACTTAAAAAAGTTGAGATTATTGATCATATTATGAGATTGATGATTAGGCATAATAATGATTTTTTGCCTTCCAAATCCCATTTCATTTGATTTATCATGAAGAATATCATTCCATTTTCCATCATATTATCCATTAACATGAATCTTCTTATTTCTAGCCATTTTCTAAAACCCAAAAAGAAAAGTGTGAGTTGAAAAAATCATACTAGGAAAGAAGCATAATAAAGGGGGAGTACCTTCAATATATAACAACATAGGTTTAATTATAAGATCTTTACCATATGTCTATGACTATAACCTATAATCATACTTATCCTTAGGGACATCACTAGAAATACATTATAAATATCTATAGGGATCTCACTACAGATTTCGTATCCTAATTTCCAAAGGTTAACTAAACCTTTCCTCTGATACCAACTATAGAGACCAAAAGCTTGACGTACATGGACAATACATTAATTTTTCGGAATACTTAATACATTACAAAAATATACACCCAAGGACCGTAATAGTTTAATGTCTTAGGGAACTCGGAATATAATCTTCTAATCATGGTGAAAGATCTTCAACATCTCCCATAAAGATATTCCACATTTGTTTTCTTACCTAAAAAATTTATTTATATCCTGGGGAAAAGAAAACATATAAAGGGTGAGCTCAAATTCTAAGTAAGGGTAAGCATAGAAAAATTGAAACAAACCATATACATTTGAACTTAAAAAAACAAGAACATAAAGTTTATACATCAAAATATTGAGTTGTGAAATAAATCTTGGAAGTACGTAAGGCATAGATCATAAAGGAACATTAATCATGATATAATAGCATGGGAATAAAACATGTAATTGTTGCATCCATTAAGAACATGTTATGATTTCCATAGTAGCCAAGGCATTGCTTCCAAGACCATCATAGTGGACAAAGTCCATTACTGAAACAGGTTTACTTGCTGTTCCAGCCCTGTATTGCTAAACCAGATTAACTTGTCATTCCAACCATGTCTATATCATGAGATATAAATCTTTACCCAATGAATTGGATGAAGATATAGGTCCCACCCATCGCATAATGAAATAAATATTTTGTGTTCCACAAAATAGGCATAAATCATTAATCATAACCCAAAAAATAACATGGGTTTCATAAACATGATCCCATCATAACATAATCCATATAAAACAAATGGATATCATTTCATCAAAATAAAAATAAAACCATGTAAATAATAGAGACATTATACTTGAAACAAAATCATACTACATAATGTCATCTTTGATAAAAAATAGTTTTTATAAAACACATGAAATGAATTCTTGAGGAAAATATCCTTTCTTCTTTAAAATCATTTTTTTCATAAAATGCCATGAAATTTTAAAATAAAATGATTTTTTTGAAAATAATCATGAAATAATGAAGAGTCAGCTTCATGAGAATAATCCAATATGAAACCGTAAAAATATATTCATGCCGTATAAGTTAAAAAAACATTCTTCTTGTACTTTTGTCAGAAAATTCAAAAAGTACCCCGTATGGTAAACAAAAGAAAGCTTCCTTCCATACCATGTGGTAAAAAAAATTAATTTTAACATACATTGAAAAATATTAAACATTTTTTGAAAACATTTTGAGAAAACATGGTCATTGATAATAAACATAACCCTAGTAAATACTTAAGAATAAACAATCTCAGATAAGAATGAGATTTGAATAATTATCCCTTAACTTAGGTCCAATTTCTTCTGTACATGTCTGAAACTCCTGTATAGTTGGTTTAAACATATTATTAACTTGTAAATGAATCTTAATAATATTTATGATATCATATATGATTCATTTATGACTTTATATTACCCGTTCTTTTGTCAATTCCATGTTAAAGCAGCGTTTTGGGTAAAATCGTTTCATTTATCGTACGTGTTTGGACTTGTTGTTATTGATATTATTACTTATAAACTGATTTACATAATTCCAGAATGAAAAACATGATTTATATATAATATATAATCATCATATAAATATATAATATATATCGATAAGTGGAATGACATACACTGTTCATGGTGACGGTAGGCCTTACATATGCATGAACGCTGTTTTCATTTCCTTATTGAATTGAATAGAATTAAGTAAATGAAATAAATATGTACATAAATCCAGTTTAATTATTATTTCATATCTTTCATGGTTATTTATTATATATACTTTATAAACATTCTTTAATGGTTAGCATGGATAATGAATCTCATCGCGTCGTGGAAACGGTAATCCGTACGTACACACGAGCGATGATATCATTCCCCTAATTTTTGAATGGAATTGGAGTGGATGATATAAAATCTCATAATTATAATCATGTTATAATAATAATATATAGTTATTATTTCCACCATTATACCAATCCATGTAAAGTGGTGGTGGAAAAAAAATTACACCACTACGTGGAGACAGTATTCTGTATGTACGCACACGCGGTGATTTTGTATTTCGTAGGATGGATAAAAGGTGAAATAGAGTTGTTTACTAATTATAATAACATATTAGTATATCAGTGATACTTATTTTATTACTTTATAATGAAACAACTAAATAAGATGAAGTATAAGAAGAAATAAACTTGGAAGAATCGATAGAAGAGATTATCTCATCCTCGACGCACCTCCTTTAAACTTCCTCTTAAGGGACCGGAGTTGGTCTTTTCAGAATACCAGGACCTCTAGATTGTTACTAGGGAAGTTGAGAAGAGTAATGGTCTGGGTTTTCCAGGAATTAAGGCTCAAATTTGTGTGAAGAGGAGACAAATGAGGTTCCCTTTTATAAGAGAAGATAGGGGTACTTTTGGAAACCTCAAAAATATTAATTAATAATAAAATCAAACCCTACTTAAAAACCTCCAAAAATTACTAAATTCTAATATGATATGATATAGTCTTTTAATATGATCAACAAATAAAAATTACATAAGTTTTATGTTTATTTTAAACCTTATCATTTTGATTTGTCCTTATTTAATCTATTTAATTCTATTTGTAGTAATAATATTCTAGTCCTTAAATTGTTATAAATAATTAATTATGTGTTGTGAATTTTCCATAATTAAATAATTTATTAAATTTTAGACCATATAATTTTAAATTTTAA
Organism: Viscum album; assembly: GCA_963277665.1. Classification (NCBI taxonomy): domain Eukaryota; kingdom Viridiplantae; phylum Streptophyta; class Magnoliopsida; order Santalales; family Viscaceae; genus Viscum; species Viscum album. Next base: position 2,007,561,777 of record OY728151.1, on the reverse strand, counting down.
ATTTTTAAATATTTTTTTTATTTTTAAACAATTTAATAATATGTTATTTTTATAAAATATCAATAGTGTCAATTTCGACACTATTCAATTATTTGAATATCAATAAAATACAGACATAAGATATATTCAAACCAAAATATTTAATATATTCCTAACATTTCATATTCATCAAAAAAATTCATGGAGCACATTAATATGTTCATATAATATTTATTTTAATATTTTTAAAACCATTTATTTGATATTTCAATCAATAAAATAATTTCTACATCACTATTGTGTCACCATTAATGATAATTATTTAATCCCTAAAAATTCTAAATAAATTAACATGATGTATATAATTATATTATATTTCTGGTGACTATTTATGTTCTATGTTTTACGAATTTTATAACTAAATTAAATTTGTTACACTTATAAGATATAAGAGAGTGACATGTTGTCACTTTCTTTGGTTTTAATAATAATTACATCCTTTTCATGGTCAAAAGTACATAAAATAAATCTGTTCCAACCCTTAGGTGATATGTGTTGACTTTGATTCATCCAATAAAATTTTTACAGGTGTTAGGGTAATTTTATAATCTTATTTTTACCCTTAATTACCCAATTTACCATAGTTACTATTCATAATGTCTAAAAATAAAAAAGTATCCTATTAGCATAATTTGGGCCTACTGATTCCAAATATGGAATCCATTTTTCCAATTTCAAATCATAGAAGTGGAAGTATTTAATTGAAAATTAATCTCACTGTTGAGAAAATGGGTTTTAAAAGTTAAAACGTTGCAAAAGATTGAAATATTTGTACCTATGAATTCAGTTTAAAATTAATTATAATGACTTACATTATATTAAATGGTAAAAATATATTCAATTTATACTTTAAAACCATTAAATATTATAATTTAACCATAAAAAGTATCTCAATGAAAAAAGTTGTTTTAATTAAAATTTAGTGTATTTTTACTATTAATCAAAATATGAAAGTTAACAGAAAAATATTAAAAAATTATCCAAAGGTAATATTTATATCCTTATTGGAATTAATAAGTTTATTTTGTCAAATTTAACTTATAAACTTGTCAAAAATTAGATTTAAAATTGGTGCACCATTAAAAGGCGACAAACATTTTTTTAAAAATACTTATTTTACCTGAAAAATTTATTTTGTTCTCATACCAAGTTCTATAAAATGTGTAAGATGAATTATAATGTCATAAAATTCAAAATATAGTTACAACTATTCATAACGTCTAGTTCATAATAATATTATAACAATATATCGTTGTTTAGTAAAACTCAGTATTGCGTACAACACGCGCTAGTGAAGATGGTTGCTCTTGCGTGAAACACAATCCAAGAATAGGGTTTTTGTATAATACAAGATAATACAGTGTTGAGTATAGTGAAATCTAATTTTGGTGTAGCGTACAACACAAGACATCAATGAAATTAAAAAAAAATAATTCTCATAAAATATCGGGGTGTTACACTTTCTCCAAGATGAAGAATGCTAGAGAACTTTAAAAACCATATTTGGTTTTTTATTATTTTTATAAAGCCTAAACCCCCTCATTGATATTTATATTAAGAGGGAATTTAATAGTCTCCGAAGAAGCTAATCCCATTAAACATCGAAGGATGTATAAGAAAGAGCCTCTAAAGAAATTTTGGATCATTAAAGAGACTTAAAAAATGGATTAAGAACCAAACCACCATGAAAGGTGGATTAATGAGACTATAAATATGATACATGTAAAAAATTATGTGATTTAATGGAATCTATAGGTAGGACTATAAATATCCATCATGTAATGGGCTTTGAATTCCCATTACTCCAATCCCAAGCCTTAATACCATTCACGATTTATTATTTCAAAATATTTTTATTTTAATAATATAAATAACCTATTATTTATATTATAATACCACATAAATTAATTAATTAAATAAATATTATTTAATTTAATATTTTAAATTTACAAAACATGCTCATGAGTAGGTCTTATTCATATATATGTTTCTGGACAAAAAAATCTCATGGGTATCTTATAGTGTGTGCATTGATCGAGTCCTGGCGGGGGACCACAAATTTTTCAGTTAATGTTATGAATGAGTGGTTCTCATCCATAGAACATCACATGATGGAAATAATCTTACTGGGGTTTGACCCAAAACACCATCAATTTTAGACCCCTTTTCAGGGGTGGTGGGTTTTTCTCACACTTTATGCATGAGTGGTGGTTGTACTAATGCATGTGTGAGTCGGTTTGGTGGTTCTGAAATTTGTGGGATATTTAGGGGTTGTTTATAGAGGTAGTGGAATAAGATGAGATCAGGTGTGGACACACAATGAAAAAAACCTAGGCAGGTTGTGGTGCATGGGCACATTTGATGGAATGGTTGGTGAAGAAATATCTTGGGGTAGATTGAAGGTCCCCTCCAGGCATACCAATATGAGTCATGGGTCAGGATTCATCTCTAAAGGTGTATTTATATAGGTTATCCCCCATATTAGTTATATAAATTATGTGTGTGTGTGTGGGGGGCGCATGTGGGTTTCATCCAACCAAATAAAAATAAAGGTGTATTTATGGTTCCCCCATAATTAAATAAAAAATGGGATATTTGAAAAAAATATAAAAAAATGAATAAAATAAGAAATATGGAAAACAAAAATCCTATTACTGTATATAATAAAAAACTTTTTTATGTATGAAATAATCACATTAGTCTGAAAAACCAAATAGATTTATCTTATTTGTGATCTCAAGGGACTTTTGTAAAGTTAAAATGATCCTGAATCTCTTTCAAAATCATAAACTAAGAGTATTATTTAGGGACATATTGTAACTACCTAAATTAAAAAGCGGCTTGGTTTTCTCTAACTCAATACATGTCCATTAGAAAATTTCCTTTATCCTTGACATTGAGATTAAATAAAAGACATGTATATTGTCAATCCCATATAGTTTATCTATTTTAATCAATTCCTAATAATACGAAATATTATATAATTAGATAACATGTAATTATATTGTCATGAACATGAACTTACTCAATCAAAACTCAATTGAGGGATATAATTGTAACACCCCGGGATTTTATGAGAAATATTCTTTTTAATATCATTGATGTCTTTTTTTGTACACTACACCAAAATTATCTTACACTATACTCAACACCGTAGTCACTTGTATTATACGCAAACACTATTCTTGACTTGTGTTGCACGCAAGAGCAACCTTTCTCAGTAGCGTGTGTTGTACGCAATACTGAGTTTCACTAAACAAGGATATATTATTATATTATTATTATGAACTAGCCGTTATGAATATTATTAACTAAAATTTTGATTTTTATAACATTATAATTCTTCTTACACATATTCTAGAACATTTTATGAGAACAAAATAAAATTTTCGGGTAAAATAAGTATCTTTTAGAAAATGCCGTTTTACCGCCTTTTGATGGAACGCCCACTTTAAATATAGTTTTTGACAAGTCTATAAGTTTTATTTGACAAAATAAAATTCTTCTTTGGAATCAGGACATAAAAATTTACTTTGGATAAATTTTTTATATTTTTCTGATAAGTTTCTTATTTTGATTAATAGTAAAGATATGATAAATTTTAATTAAAAACAACTTTTTCCATTGAGATAATTTATATGGATAAATTATAATATTTAAAGGTTTTAAAGCTAAATAGAATACATTTTTACCATTTAATATAATTTAAGTCATTAGAATTAATTTTACACCGAATTCATAAGTAAAAACATTTCAATCTTTTGCAATGTTTTAACTTTTAAAACCCGTTTTCTTAACAGCAGGATTAATTTTAAAATAAATACTGAAAATTCTGTGTTTTGAATTTGGAAAAGTGGATTCCATATTTGGAATCAGTAGGTCCAAATTATGTTAATAAGATTATTTTTATTTTTAGGTATTATGAAAAGTAACTACGGTAAATTTATTTACTATAGTTAAAAGTAAATCGGGTAATTAAGGATAAATAAAATATTATAAAATTAACCTAACACTTGTCTTAATATAATTGGATGATTATATTTTACCCTAAAAAATAATTTGGTCTAAATGGAATCTATTGGAACCCACTTGGAAGTGATTAAGACCTTTAATTTATTTTATTTAATTAAAATGAAATATGTCTCACTCAAACTTTAATAATTAATGTGTTTTTAATATAAGGTTATACAGAATATAAATTAGATTATAAATACTCATTTGAAATTTAAATTTTTTTTTCTTTATCATGGTAATTTATTTGTAATTTTTAGGAATATATAATTATATTAATAGCTTATACATTAATGATGCAAAAAAATTTTATTTTGTAAAAAATCACCAATATTGTTTTTATTAAAATAATAATACCCATAAAAACCCAAAAACTTGAAAAAAAAATATTGGTCGACTTTACCTACATCATAATAATCCAAGTGTCGACTTTTGGACCATTTGGATCCTTATAAAACAGATTATGACATTTATATTATTTTATTTTAAATGATGTCAAAGTTTTCACCTTCATAATTGAATAAACATATCATTTTAAAAGTTGGGTGTTTTAGAAGATATATTCTACTAAAAAAATTCTTATGAAATATATTATATGTATCTTCATCATAGTATTTTATTTTTAATTCTTATGCAACAAATAAGTATATTAAATAATTATACAAAAATGTTGTAGTAATTATTTTATTAAGAGAAATATCAAATAAATGGTTTTAGAAATATTAAAATAAATATTATATGAACTAATTAATGTCCTCCAAAAATTTATTAGATGAATATAATATGTTATAAATCTATTAAATAATTTGGTTCGAATATATCCTCTATGTAGATTTTATTTAAATTCAAATAAATGAATAGTGTCAAAATTGAAACTATTGATATTTTATAAAAATAACATATTATTAAATTGATTACAAATCACAAAAATATTTAAAAATTATAAAATGAAATTTATATGGTCTATAATGTCATTAATTACCCAATTATTTGCAATTTAAAACACATATGTAATTATATATAACAATTTAAAATTTAGAATAATATTACCACAAATAAAATTAAATAGATTAAATAAGGATAAATCAAAATTATAAGGTTTAAAATAAACATAAAACATGTATAAGTTTTATAGGTTGATGATATTACAACCCTATATCATCTCATCATTTAATTGAGTCATTTTTGGAGGTTTTTAAGTGTGGTTTCATTTTATTAGTAATTAATATTTTTGAGGTTTCCAAAAGTGCCCCTCTCCTCTCCTATATAAGGGAACATCCTTCCCTCTACTCTTCACTAAACTTTGAGCCTTAATTATCGGACAAACCCTGACCATTACTTTTATCAACTTCCGTAGTAACATTCTGGAGGTTCTGGTCTTCTCAAAATACCAACTCTCGTGCCCTAAGAGAATGTTTAAAAGAGGCACGTCGAGGAAGAGGTAATCTCTTCTACCCATTCTTTCATGTTTCTTTCTTCTTCTACTTCCTCTTATTTAGATGTTTCATTATAAAATAATAAAATAAGTATAAATCATATACTGATATATTATTATAAATATGAAACAACCCTATTTCACCTTCTATCCATCCTATTAAAAACAAAATCACCGCGCGTGCGTACGTACGAAATACCGTCTCCACGCTGTGGTGTAATCTGTTTTTCCACCACCACCATACTTGGATAGGTATAATGGTGTAAAGAATAATTATATATTATTTTTATAACATGATACTAATTCTGAGTTATTATATCATCCACTTCAATTCCATTCAATAATTATGGGAACGATATAATCGCTCGTGCGTACGTACGGATTACTGTCTCCACGACACGATGAGATTCATTCTCTATGTTAACCATTAAAGAATGACTATAAAGTATATATTATAAATATTAATGAAATATATGAAATAATAATGATACTATATTTATGTATATATTATTTACTTACTTCCATTCAATTTAATAAGGAAACAAAAACAACGTTCATGCGTACGTACGACATACCATCTCCATGAACGATGTATTTCATTCCATATATAGATCTATTATATATATATATATATTATTCTGAATATATTACATATAAATAATGTTTTAAATTATGGAAGTAAGTAATCATGGTCTATGTAATCATATGAATAATTACAAGTCAAAACACATACGACAAATGAAACAATTTTACCCAAAACACTGCTTTAATATGGAATTGACAAATGAATGGGTAATATAAAGTCGTAAGTGAATCATATATGATATCATAAATATTATTATGGTTATTTTACAAGTTAATAATATGTTTAAACCCACTATACATGAGTCTTAGACACATATGGATGATATTGGACATAAGGTAAGGGATTATTTCGTGTCACTTTTATTTCTGTGAGACATATTTCTTAATCACCAACTATTTATTTTGTATGGTGTTTATGATTACCATGCATGTTTTAAGATTTTTATTATGAAGGATATTATATTTACATATTTATGTAATTTTCTTTATTTTATGACATGTATGATTCCACTGATTAGAATTGGTAAGGGATAATTATTCCAATCTCATTCTTATCTGAGATTGTTTATTCGTAAGTATTTACTATGGTTATGTTTATCATCCATGTCCATGTTTTATAAAAATGTTTTCATAAAATGTTTACTATTATTACATGTATGTTTAAATTAATTTTTACCATTTTTTTACTTTTAACACATTGTATAGAAGAAATCTTTCCTTTGTTTACCGTATAAGGTGATTTTTGACTTTCTGGAAAAATTACGGGAAGATTGTTTTTTTATCTTATACAGCATGAAAAGATTTTTACAGGTTAATAATGATTTATTTCGAAAAAATCCTTTTATTTTAAAATTTTATGGCATTTTGTGAAAAGAAAATTATTTTGAAGAAGAAAGGTTTTTTCCTTAAGAATTCATTTTAAGTGTTTATTCAAAACTACTTTCCGTCTACGATCACATTCTTTAATATGTTCATGTTTCAAGTATAATGTTCCAATTATTTACATGGTTTGATTTTGTTTGTGATGAAATGATATCCATTGTTTTATATGGATTATGTTATGATGGGATGATGTTTATGAAACCCATTTTATTCATTGGATTATGATGAATGATTTATGTTTATTTTGTGGCACACGAAAGAATGATTTCATTATGAGATGGGTGGGACCTATATCTCCCTACAATGCATTGGGTAAAGATTTATATCTCATGAGATAGAAATGGCTGGAACGAAAAGTGAATCCGGTTCAGTAATACAGGGTTGGAACTACAAGTAAACCTGGTTATGTAATTGAATTTTTCCACTATGATGGTCTTGGCAGCAATGTGTTGGCTACTATGGAAATCCTAATATGTGATTAATGGTTTTCCACAATTACAAGTTTTATCCCCATGCTAAATTATCATGATAAATGTTCTTTTATGATCTATGTATCGTGTACTTCCATTTTTTATGTAATTTCTCATGATTTTGATGTATAGATTTTATGTTCATGTTTTTATGTTCAAATATTTATGGATTGTTTTATGTTGACCATGCTTACCCATATAGAGCATTCGAGATCACCATTTCTATGTTTTCATTTACCCAGGATATAAAGAAAGGTTTTAGGTAAGAATAAAAAAGGGGAAGATCTTTATGGGAGATGTTGAAGATCTTTCACTATGATTAGAAGATTATGTTCCAAGTTTCCAAAGACACTAAACTATTATGGTCCTTGGGTGCCTGTTTTTTTATATATTAAGTATTCTGAAAAAGTAATTTAATGTCCATGTACATCAAGCTATGGGTCTCTACAGCTGGTATCAGAGGGAGGGTTAGTTAAACTTTAGAAATTAGGATTCAAAAACATTAGTGATTGCACTAGAGATATTTCTAAGGTATGCCTTGGTATGTCCCCAAGGTTAAGTATAAGTATAGGTTCCAATCCTAGAATTTTGATAATGATCATGAATAAACTATGATTAAACCTAAGATGTTAGATATTGAAAGTACTCCCCCATTTATTATGTTGTTTTCCAAGTAAGATTTTTTCCTCTCACACTTTTCTTTTTGGGTTTTAGAGAATGGTTGGAAAGAGGAAGATTAATGTTAATGGATAATATTATGGAAAATGGAATGATATTCTTCCTGAGAAACCAAATGAAACTGGATTTGGAAGTCAAAACATCGTTATTATGCCTAATCAGTAATCTCATAATATGATCAATAATCTGAACTTCGGTAAGTTTCCTGACTCATATAATAAGAGAAATATGGAGTTTCACGATGATAATAGGAGAAAGAATGTTCAATTTTCCTCTTATAAATCATTTGGGAAGAGGCATCAAGGATAATGTTTCAAAGGAACTGGAAGATGATTTGGGTGTGGAAAAGAAGGACACAAAGCCAGTAAGTGCAAAATAAAAGGTTTTGTTAACACCATAGACAAGGATAATGGCATTTCTAAGACATAAAAAATTGTTAAATGTTTCAAATGTGGAATTTTTGGGCATTATGTAAACCAATTCCCTAAGGGAAAATCTCATGAAGAGAATCAGCATTGTCGTATGGGTAGTATTTATATTGATGATGATGAAGAGACTAAAAATGATATATGAGATGAATGAATTATTTTGGAATAAAATGATGAAGCTCAGCCAATGGTTTATTAAGGTAGTAGAATGATTTCATGTTTATCAAGAATAATGTATGGTACTATGGAATAAAGAAAAACCTAAGGATTGTTACACTATTTTTTTTCCGTGAGTATTTGAAAGTATATGTTGAATGGTACCAGAAACCATGAAAAGTGATTGAAATATTTTTGTAAAGAAGATGATATGTGCATAATGAAGGTATAAAGAGATAATGAAATTTTTGATAGTATTAATGAGCTCATGACTGATATAAGGACAAAGTGATATCATGGTTTAAGTATATAGAAATTTTGAGATTATGGTATAACTTTTGTTAGAATTCTTTTTTTCACTAAGGTTCTATTGTAATTCATGTTTAAAGAATACAGGATTAAGGTATTCACATGTTTCGAATGTGACCAACAAGATATATCTTAAGATATACGGTGGATAAATGATGGTATTCAATGCTTGGTAGATGACCTTTCTAGTAATCATTTTATTTATACTATGAGATTGGGCAGAAGTATTTTCGATAATCCTAAATGTTAGAATGGATTATGTTGGACATTAGATAGAATTTTTTAAGTATAAAACATTTTTCAAGAATGTTATAATAATATAGTTTTAGAAAAAGGACAACATGTCAGACGGGCGACAACTCATCACATCGGACAAGGTTGCGGGAATCAAACCCACAACCGAAGTGTGACAGGCCTTTATCGCCTACCACTGGCCTACAGGAAGTCCCTAGTTAGTAGAAATTAGTTTTGTTTTATTAAGTGATATGATAGATGAAGTATAAGTCCATTTTTGGAATCATATACGGTTAATCTCACCATAGATGGACTTATGTATATTTAATAATTTGTGGTAACCTTTTTAAAGAGTGATGGAATGACCTATCATTCTATCCCATGATCTTATTACACTTAACGAATGACAAATTAAACTTAGTTAATTAAAAGATGAAGTGGAAATTGTTTATGGAATGACCAAAAATGATTTTACACATAAATCAGGTAAGTATTTATCCTCATGAAAAAAATTCATTAACTTTAGGGAAATGATATTGAAAACCAAAAATGTTGTCCTAGTACCCTCATATTCGATGAATCAGATGGTACCTTAGATCATCACAAATTTATGGATTTGTGATTATTTTCTTTTTCATATCCATGTTCTCTACCACTCATCAACAGAACATGGTGGTTTTATTTCTCTTCCATATCCATATTTTCACATATATACTCTTATGTGGAAACCCACTGTTGTGTTACTTTGCGTGACCATTATGTTTCTAAATTTCCTATTTAAAATTATGTTTTAGTATTCCTTTTTTACTATTTGGGTTTCTATGAAAGAAAATTTCATGTAGTAAACCATTTATAACCCCGGCGAATTTAAAGAGAGAAATTCATTTTAAGGGGGGTAGAATGTAACACCCCACGATTTTATGAGAAATATTCTTTTTAATTTAATTGATGTCTTGTGTTGTACACTACAAAAAAATTATCTTTCACTATACGCAACACCATAGTCGCTTTTATTATACGCAAACACTATTCTTGACTTGTGTTGCACGCAAAAGCAACCTTCTTCAATAGCGTGTGTTGTATGCAATACTAAGTTTCACTAAACAACAATATATTGTTATATTATTATTATGAACTAGATGTTATGAATATCAATAACTACATTTTTAATTTTATAACATTATAAATCATCTTACACATATTCTAGAACATGGTATGAGAACAAAATAAATTTTTCGGGTAAAATAAGTATTTGTAAAAAAATGCAGTTTTTCCAGCTTTAGATGGTGCACGCACATTAAATATAGTTTTTGACATGTTTATAAGTTAAATTTTAAAAAATAAAATTTTTCATTGGAATGAAGATATAAAACATTACTTTGGATAAATTTTTGATATTTTTCTGATAATTTTCTTATTTTGATGAATAGTAAATTACGCTAAATTTTAATTAAAAACAACTTTTTACATCGAGATAATTTATATGGTTAAATTATAATATTGAATGGTTATAAATTATAAATAGAATATATTTTTACCATTTAATATAATTTAAGTCATCAGCATTAATTTTACACAGAATTCATAAGTAAAAACATTTCAATCTTATGCAACGTTTTAACTTTTAAAACCCATTTTCTCAACAGCGGGAATAATTTTAAATTAAATACTGAAACATATGTGTTTTGATTTTGGATAAATGGATTCAATATTTGGAATTATTAGGTCCAAATTATGTAAATAAGTTACTTTTTCTTTTTAGGCATTATGAATACTAACTACGGTAAATTTTATTTACCATAGTTAACGGTAAATTGGGTAATTAAGGGTAAATATAATATTATAAAATTACACTAATACTTGTATTAATATAATTGGATGATTATATTTTACCCTAAATCATACTTTGGTCTAAATGGAATCTATTGGAACCCACTTGGATGTGATTAAGACCTTTAATTTATTTTATTTAAAGAAAATGAAATATATCTCACTCAAACTATAATAATTAATATATTTATAATATAAGGTTATACCGAATATAAATTCAATTATAAATTCTCATTTGAAAGATAATTTTTTTATCATGGTAATTTATTTGTAATTTTTAAGGAAAATATAATTACTTTAATAGCTTATACATTAATGATGTATAAATTATTTATTTTGTAAAAAATCAATAATATTGTTTTTATTAAAATTATAATACCCATAAAAGACCCAAACACTTGACCAAAACTTATTGGTCGAGTGTATCTATATCATAAGCATCCAAGTGACGACTTGTGGACCATTTGGATCCTTATAAAAGAGATTATGACATTTATATTATTTTATTTTAAAGGATGTCAAAGTTGTCACCTTCATAATTTAATAAACATATCATTTTAAATGTTTAGTGTTTTAGAAGATAAATTAGACTAAAAGAATTATTCTGAAAGCTATTATATTTGTCTTTGTGATATTATTTTATTTTTAATTTTTATGCTAAAAATTAGTATATGAAAATATTATAGAAAATGTTGTTGTAATTATTTTATTAAGAGAAATATCAAATAAATGGTTTTAAAAATATTAAAATAAATATTATATGAACTAATTAATGTCCTCCAAAAATTTATTAGAGGAATATGAAATTTTAGTAATCTATTAAATATTTTGGTTCAAATATACCCTCTGTTTAGATTTTATTTAAATTCAAATAAACGAATAGTGTCAAAATTGAAACTATTTATATTTTATAAAAATAACATATTTTTAAATTGATTAAAAATCACAAAGATATTTACAAATTATAAAATGAAATTTATATGGTCTCTAATGTCATAAAGTATCAAATTATGTACAATTGAAAACACATAAGTATGTATATATAACAATTCAAAATTTAGAATAATATTACCACAAATAAAACTGAATAGATTAAATAAGGATAAATCAAAATGATAAGGTTTAAAATAAACATAAAAGATGTGTAAGTTTTATTGGTTGATGAAATTACAACCCTATCTCATCTCATCAGAGAATTGAGTCATTTTTTTGTGGTTTTTAAGTGTGTTTTCATTTTATTATTAATCAATATTTTTGAGGTTTCCAAAAGTTCCCCTCTCTTCTCTTATATAAGGGCACATTCTTCTATCTCCTATTCACTCAAATTTGAGCCTTAAAGCACGAAAAAACCCTACCCATTACTCTTATAAACTTCCCTAGTAACATTCTGTAGGTTCGGGTCTTCCCAAAAGACCAACTCTAGTGCCCTAAGAGGCAGTTTAATAGAGGCACCTCGAGGAAGAGGTAATCTCTTCTATCCATTCTTTCATGTTTCTTTCTTCTTATACTTCCTATTATTTAGTTGTTTCATTATAAAGTAATAACATAAGTATCACTCATATACTGATATGATATTATAAATATGAAACAACCCTATTTCACTTTCTATCAATCCTACGAAAAATGAAATCACTGAGTGTGCGTACGTATGGAATACCGTCTCCACGCTGTGGTGTAATCTATTTTTCCACCAACACCTTACTTGGATAGGTATAATTGTGTAAAGAATAACTATATATGATTATAATAACATGATAAAAATACTGCTATATTATATCATCCACTTCAATTCCATTCAATAATTATTGGAATGATATCATCGCTCGTGCAGACGTACGGATTATCGTCTCCACGACGCGATGAGATTCATTCTATATGTTAACCATTAAAGAATGACTATAAAGTATATATTATAAATAATCATGAAATATATGAAATAATAATTATACTAGATTTATTTATATATTATTTACTTACTTCCATTCAATTTAATAAGGAAACGAAAACAGCTTTCATGCGTACGTACAACCTACCATCTCCATGAACGGTGTATTTCATTCCATTTATCGATATTATATATATATATATATATTATATTCGGAATATATTATATATAAATCATGTTTTACATTCTGGATGTAATTAATCATGATCTAAGTAATCACATGAATAATTAGAAGTCAAAACACATACGATAAATGAAACAATTTTACCCAAAACATTGCTTTAACATGGAATTGACAATTGAATGGGTAATATAAAGTCATAATTGAATCATATATGATATAATAAATATTATTATGGTTCACTTAAAAGTTAATAATTTGTTTATATCCACTATACATGAGTCTCAGACACATACAAAATAAATTTGACATAAGGTAAGGGATTATTTCGTCTCACTTTTATTTCTGTGAGACATATACTTTAATCACCAACTCTTTATTTTGTATGGTGTTTATGATTACCATGCATGTTTTAAGATTTTTATTATGAAGGATATTATATTTAAATATTTATGTAATTTTCACTATTTTATGACATGTATGATTCCATTGATTATAATTGGTAAGGGATAATTATTCCAATCTCGTTCTTATCTGTGATTGTTTATTCGTAAGTATTTTCTGGGGTTATATTTATCATCCATGTCCATGTTTTCTATTTTTTTTCATAAAATGTTTACTATTCTTCCATGTATGTTTAAATTAATTTTTACCCTTTTTTTACTTTTACCACATTTTATGGAAGTAATCTTTGCTTTCTTTACCATATAAGGTACCTTTTGACTTTTCCAGAAAAAGTACAAGAGGAATTGTTTTCTAATTTATACGACAGGAAGATATTTTTACAGTTTCATAATGATTTATTTCAATAAAAAACCTTTTATTTTAAAATTCCATGGCATTTTGTGAAAAGAAAATTATTTTTAAGAAGAATGTTTTTTTCCTCAAGATTTCATTTCAAGTGTTTATTCAAAACTACTTTCCATCTACGATCACATTCTTTAATATGGTTATGTTTCAAGTATAATGTTCCTATTATTTACATGGTTTGATTTTGTTTGTGATGAATTGATATCCCTTGTTTTATATGGATTATGTTATGATGGGATGATGTTTGTGAAACCCATTTTATTCATTGGGTTATGATGAATTATTTATGTTTATTTTGTGGCGCACGAAAGAATGATTTCATTATGAGATGGGTGAGACCTATATCTCCCTCCAATGAATTGGGTAAAGATTTGTATCTCATGAGATAAACATTTTTGGAACGAAAAGTGAATCTCGTTCAGTAATACAGGACTGGAACGACATGTAAACCCAGTTCAATAATTGAATTTGTCTATTATAATGGTCTTGGCAGCAGTGCCTTGGCTACTATGGAAATAATAACAGGTGCTTAATGGTTTTCCACAATTACATGTTTTATCCCCATGAAACATTATCATGATAAATGTTCCTTTATGATCGATGTCTTGTGTATTTCCATGTTTTATGTAATTGCTCAAGATTTTGATGTATAGATTTTATGTTCATGTTTTTACATTCAAATATTTATGGATTGTTTTATGTTCTCCATGTTTACCCTTACCGAGCATTCGAGATCACCATTTCTATGTTTTATTTTCCCTAGGATATAAATAATGGTTTTAGGTAAGAATACAAAACGGAAAGATCTTAATGGGAGATGTTGAAGATCATTCACCATGATTAGAATATTATATTCCGAGTTTCTAAAGACACTAAACTATTACAGTCCTTGGGTGTCTATTTTTGTTATGTATTAAGTATTTATCAAAAGTAATGTAATGTTCATGTACGTCAAGCTATGTGTCTCTACAATAATTTATTACCCACCATATGGGTGAACACATACTAAATTTCATAATCAAATCCCTCTGCATTATTAGTATCATTACCAATTATATTCTATTAATTAAAATTCTGAAATGACACTATATAATTATGAAAGTATGAAACTTCACAGTAGGGGAAACTATTTGACCACCTCAAGTCAAATGATACATCACTAATGTTCACTTAAGTAACTAGAGTGAAAAATATATGACAATCTATGCAGTATAATTTAACAAGGCCACTCTAAATATATGTTTACTAAATTATATCTAAATAGTGATTAGTTTTATTGTGACACACTATGGGTCATTGGTATATGTAAATTCCATTTTTATTTATCTTCGAGTGTCTTCTTGGATTTTTTTTTACAGGGGTTGAAACTAGGGGATTTTAGAGAGACAGACCAGAGCACATGGTTTTCTCATGATTTGTTTAAATTGTGCAGTAACCATGTGGGGGGGGGGGGGTGCTATAGTTTTCAAAAGTGTGGTTTTACATAGTTTAAAAATTGTATGTCAAACTGTGTGAGACACCAGAGGAAACCATATGGCCCATTTTGGGTGGACAGTGGTGCTTTCATGTGGTTATTTCACAGTTTTTCTAATCATGTAGAAAACTATGCGACTCTGTCAATCTTATTAAAATTTATGTTTTTACCAAAATACACCTATCATATTTTTTTTGGTTTTGGAACTAATTTTTCCTACATGTATGAATCCTCTCTAACTTGTTCATGGAGGTCCTGCCTCTCATCGGTTATGGATTTTACCTTTGGTTCTTGGTGTTTTCATGAGTTATGTTAATTTCTAATCAATTACTTCTTCCTAATCTCCTCCTCACTCTTACTTCTTCCATTTTTATGGAGATATGGAACCCTGGGATGGTGCTGTCTGAATTCTGGGGCTTTAATGTGTTTTTTTCTTGATTTTTTATGGTGTAGGTTTGTGAGTCATGGTTATACCTCTTCCGGGTGGTCTTTATCAAGGACGATGAGCTTTGGAACAAATATGAGGTATGTGTATCTATTTAATGGGTGTTTCAATGTAATAACATAAATTTATAAGTTTTTTGGTTTTTGTTTAAATCTCCATTTAAATGAAATATGTTTGGTGATTTTTCCATATATAGCGTATTTCATGGATTTGATTGGAATTTTTTGTGTTTAAAGTGGGGATTTCCAAATGGGTGTATCTTATAAGTCCACCAAGTGTTTGATTAAATGGATCATATAGATTATTTTATTTCAAATAGATTTTTAAAGTGTTTTTAGAAATTATTTTAACTTATAAAGGGTGTTTGATAAAATAAGCACATTTTTTATGAAATGGATTGTGTTATGAATTGATTGATGTGGGAACTTGTTTGTGATGTGTTTAAATAGTGTGACACATGGGTTAATCATGGTGTGAGTGAGAGATTTATTTGAGGGACTATGTGAGGATTTGAAGGATGGATCTTGTGAGCCTCCATTTTTTCCAAGGGACCGAGTGATCCTTTCGGTAGGAAGATTGTAACGACCCAATGTTTTTCAATGGAGATTCCCTTCTTATAATTATGTCATAAAATCACATTAAAACACAACATAATGAAATGATAAGTGCTAAGTGACCATTAAACATAACTTTGTCACTTTTGTATTGGGAATTTTGAAAATCCGACATACACGCTTGTGTTCAAGATGATTTTTGGAGTCTAATAAATAAAAAATCATTTTTGGTGAATAGTAACCTAACCTTATGAATAGTAAGATACCCGTATGAATAGTGATATACCCTAATGAATAGTAATCTTACCTATGATAGTATAAAAATAATATTCAAGTGAAAATATGATGTACCTATATTCTAGAATAAGTAAATGAATGTTTTAAAACTGGTTTTTTAATAATAAATTATGATTTTGATTAAATATTAAACTAAACATATTTAGACAATTATTTTTGGAAAATGGACTTATTTTTTTTTTGATTCTACACATCGAAAAATGATTGGGGTAAATTCTTGGGATTAATCTGAAATACTTGATTTTTTTATGAATAGTGAAATACCGTAATTTCCAAAATAAGTTAAATAAGCTAATTATAGGGTCATGTGTGATGTTTTTCTGATGTAAGCCCACTTGGTTAGGGTTTAAATTATAAAATTACTATTCTTGGTCATTCAAGACTCACTATTCCTTGTCTTGTGGT
Source organism: Viscum album (assembly GCA_963277665.1). Classification (NCBI taxonomy): domain Eukaryota; kingdom Viridiplantae; phylum Streptophyta; class Magnoliopsida; order Santalales; family Viscaceae; genus Viscum; species Viscum album. Next base: position 2,007,544,669 of record OY728151.1, on the reverse strand, counting down.
GAAATAATAAACTAATGATTTTTTATATTAAGGAAACCCATCTCCCATCCACTATAAATACCACCCTTCACACCCTCATTTCCTCACACCTATCAAGCTTGAAACCTTGTCTAAAATCTACCCAAGAATCTTCCCTATCCCCTCCCCCACATACAATAGATTTTTTTCTCATAAAAAGACCAATCTTAGAGCCCATAAGGAGGATCTCATTAGGAGGATTCAAGAGGTAATTTCTCTCCCTCTTCTTCTTTAATTCCCTTTCAATTTCAAGTTCTTTTATTATTCTATCCCCTCTTATATTTGTCCAAATGGTATGGTAACACCAGAATCATGAATATACTTTAATTTTATGATACTAATGGGATATTTTATCATCAACCCATTTCCCTCTTCCTTTTATTTTATTAAAGAGAATGTTGTTCGTGAGGTGTTAATTTATCACCTTCAAGAACGACATGTTTACTTCTTCCATTTCTACCAAATGATCTGGACATGAAAACATTTTTATGGTTTAACCATAATTTTTTAGATGTATTATGTCCTATTTAATGTTCTATAACTGAATTATGTACATATTACTAAGTGATAAATTAAAACAAGTTTGTTGTGATCGAAAAACCGCCCAAATTAACCCAAACAATCATCATTTAATTTTTATCTAATGATTCATCCACATGGTATATAATATAAATCATTATAAGATAATTTTAAATTATATAATGTCATTAACAAAATATAATATCATTTCTGTATGTTTACCAATGTTCTACCCGCACTTCAATTTATGAATACAAGAGAATCACCCAAGAAAAACCATAAAAACGAACATCCCTGAACAATTTTTTTAAACACTATAAGTCATCCAAAGGAACAAAAAATGACATAATGAAACTATAATTAACGTTATTCTTGTATAAAAGCATCTGGAATTTATAATTAATGAATGTAATATCATTATACAGGACATTAAAGAGAAGGAAGCATTCAGATACAAGCTAAGAGGAAATTCTCGAACCCAAATTTCATCCTTTGGGTTCTCCCTCTTTCACTCCATTTTTGATATGGTTACTCCTAAAAAATCATTTTTTCATCATTTTCTTTCCTTTTTAGGGTTATACATGTTTACCACTATTGTTTATTTCAAACAAAATGTTTTCCAAAAGAACTCTTCTTTTAAGAACTCACCTTTTACTTTTCATTCAAGGTTGATGGTTCTTGTATCAAGTATGTTATTACCTCTTTGTTTTGGAATTACTAAGTTTATAAATGTGTTATTATGAGATGAAAACCATTCCTTTCCATGGGTTAGTTATGTTCATTATTTATATATGTGCTATGTGTCATGCATGATAATGATAATATTATGATGTGACGGGTGCGCCCAGAATTATATAGCGCAATATGTATGTTTGAATGTGACCGGTGCGCCTGAAATTATACAGCGCTCCAATGAATTGGGTAAAGTGATGAATATCATGAGTAAATGTGAAATTATATGGAAAAGATGATATATTTTTTCACAATTATGTGTGGTAGTTAACCACTAAGACATGATGTTTCATTTTTATGCATTGCCACACTTCAAGTCTTTTGTTTATGCTCCCTCTCATGTTCATGATATTTTCCCCATTTTATGATTATGCTCACCCCATTATATATTGTTCTTATATATTCTTTTATTGTTCTTTTAGCTCACCCCTTTTTATGTATATCCTTAGGTGGATACTTGTACTATGGAGAGGTATAGTTCTAATAAGAAGATAGAGAAGAATAAATTAAATAAATGTTTATTCTTGATGATGTAATTTCTATGTATGGTCCTAGTTTTCCCAAGATACGAAACCTTTGGATCCTCTATTTTTATTAATACTATGTTTTTTATCTTAAAATATTGTAATAATAATGTAAGAAAATGTTGGGTTGCTATAGTTGGTATCAGAGGCATGGATTAGTTAATTTGGGAATTAGGATTAGTGAACCCTAGAGAAAACCTCTAGCATGAGACTATGTACAAATATGCACACAAGAATCTCTACATTGGGATCCCATATGTTATGCTTTCAGTATAAATTGTGCAAATGAATAAGTTATTTATTCCTGAATTGTTGACTTATGTTTTCTTCTAACCTTTTATATTTTTGAAAATGGGGGGAACCGGGAGAAACCAAGCCAACAACTCGTGTGAGGGACAATGCAACGATTTCTCGAACGACATCCCCAATGATTTGGGAGGTGGAGTTCAGTACTTCATGGTGATGATTACCAAATTATCTTAGGTTATGAATAATAACCATAATAATGGGGAACGTCCTCCTTCAACATAGAGGGATCAACTGGATATCGAACGTTTTATGTGGCAATGACCACCGACGTTTAATGGATCTTCAGATCCATTAGTTGCAGAATAGTGGGTCAACTCCATGGAGATGATCTTTTCTGTGCTTCACTGTTCTGCGATGGAGAAGGTGACTCTAGCTGTTTATCGTCTGGATGGAGAGGTAGAGAAATTGTGGTCTTTGATTAAGAACACCAAGCCAAGGCATGAAATTGAAGATATGGAATGGGAATACTTTAAGATCATGTTTGTTAATATGTATTTCCCATAATCTCTCCGCACAAAGATGGAGAGAGAATTCATGATTCTTAAGAAAAAATATGGAGAATCTGTCACAACATATGAAGCGAATTTCACAAGGCCTGAAAGCTATGTTTTGGGTTTTGTTATCAAACAATGAGAGCAAAATTGATAGATTCATTAGTGGATTAAAACCACACCTTCGAAAGGCTCTTGCATTTCAAGACTTTGGGAGTTATGAATAAGTTGTTTAGTGTGCTCTCAAAGTGGATATGGAGTTTAGAGAATGTCCCCATGACTATGGTGATAAGAAACGAAAGATGGAGTTTCAAGTCGATGGATCTAATGATAAAGGTGGAAAGAAAACTCAACGATCCACATGCCAAATATGTGGGAAGTTGCACCATGGGAACTGCCTTAAAGGGATGGGGAAATTCTATAAGTTTGGGAAAGAAGGACATCATGCTCAAGAGTGTTGAAAATACTTGAAAATGAAGGATAATGTAGTAGAATAAAGGATAGAACCACCCATGGTTTAGTGCTACAAATACAGGGAGCTAGGGGACTATGCAATCCAGTGCACTAAACATTGAGTTCTCGAGGGTAATTAGTGTCAGTAGCCACCAATGTCAAAGGAACAAGAGAATTCTTATGCCATCACTGCAGCAGAAGTGGAGCAAGATAATGAAGTCATATAAGGTACACTTACTATTCACTCAATAATGGAAAAAGTCTTATTTGATTCTGGTTCTAGGCATTCCTTTATACCTTTAAATATTTCTAGAACTATAGAATTGATGCCCCGAAACCTTTAAGTAGAGATATCTGTAAAAACAACAAGTTGTGAAATCATTTCAACCCAAGTATTTGACTCTTCTCTTGTTGGCGTATGTGGGAATATTCTTTCGGAAAATCTCATAATACTTACCTAGGTAGAATTCGACACTATAATGGGAATGGATTGGCTCTCATTATATAGAGCACATATCAACTATCAAGAAAAGGAAATATCATTTCATATTCCGAACCATCCCATGCTCTTTTACAAATGCAAGGAAGATCATAAATCTCATTTGAAAAGTCCTTCATATGAGTGGATATTGATTCACTACGAAGAAGCATACATATCCCAAATGGTTGGGTCGAAGGATAGTTACAACCTTGAGGAAATGCCCATCGTGAGGGAATACGAAGATGTATTTCCCAAAGAGTTAAATGGAATTCCCCCAGATCATGAGGTAGAGTTCTCAATTGAACACATATCTGGAGCTACTTCTATAGGATGGCTCCTATCGAACTGGAGGAGTTAAAGAAGAAGCTGGAAGAGAATCTAGACAAAGGTTTCATATGCCCTAGTGCATCACATTGGGGTGCAACGGTGTTCTTTGTGAAGAAGACGGATGGAAAAATGCGGCTGTGTATTGATTATCGGGAACTCAACAAGATCACCATATAGAACAAGTTTCCTCTCCCAAGGATTGATGACTTGTTCGACTAGTTAATAGGAGCTCAATACTTCTCAAAGGTGTATATTCATTCTAGATATCATCAGGTAAAGGTGAAGAAGGACGATATTTAGAAGATTGTCTTCCGTACAATGTATGGGCACTATGAGTTTTTGGTGATGCCCTTCGGACTTACTAATGACCCTAAAATATTCATGTATTTGATGAATAGAGTCTTTAGACATTACCTCGATAGATTTGTGGTAGTGTTTATTGATGATATTCTCATCTACTCCAATAACAAGGAGGAACATGAAGAATATCTAAGACTTGTGTTGGCGACATTGAGAAAGGAGAAGTTGTACGCCATGTTCAGAAAGTGTGACTTTTGGATGGATCAAGTCACGTTCTTGGGACATGTGATCACAAGTGAGGGAATTTATGTGAATCCTTCAAAAACAAAGGCGATTGGGGAATAGCCCAGGCCCTCTAGTGTCACAAAAATCCATAGTTTTCTTGGATTAGCTGGGTACTACTGATGTTTTGTGAGAAACGTCTTACAATTTTCAAGCCCACTAACTAAGTTAACAAGGAAAGGGGTAAAGTATGTCTGGATGGAAGAATTTGAGGTAATCTTCAAGGAGAAAAATAGAAGGCTGATCACTGCACCTGTACTCACACTACCGAAAAGCAGAGAATGTTTTTTGATATAAAGTGATGTTTTAAAGAAAGGCTTGGGTTGAGTACTCATGAAAAATGATAATGTGATAGACTACACCTCACGATAGTTGATGTTCCGTGAGCAGAACTACCCAACGCATGATCTAGAGCTGGTAGCTATGATTTTTTCCTTGAAAATATAGCGACACTACCTTTATGGTGAGAAGTGTGACATATACACCGACCACAATGGCCTAAAGTATATATTCACTCAAAAGGAGCTCAACATTTGTCAAAGGATATGGTTATAGATAATCAAGTATTACGATTGCTCTATTCACTACCATCCTGGAAAGGTGAACAAGGGAGCAGATGCTCTAAGAAGAAAAGAACCCGCTACTCTATCCATGTTACAGATTGAGAAAGATCCTATACTATTAGATATGAAAAGGATGGATTTGGAGATCACAAGGGTAGGGGATACATCCTACCTTTCCCAAATTATTGTGCAACCATCCATCCAAGAGAATATTAAGGAAGCACAAAAGAATGATATAGATATACAAAAGAGGGTGAATATAGTAAAGGAAGGAAAACTGTAAGAGTTCCATATCGACGATGATAGTGTGATTCAGTTTGGAATGTGGCTTTGTGTGCGTTCATCACCTGGGATAAAGAATGGTCTATTGGGAAATGTACATAACTCAACTTTCTCGATCCATCCTGGGATTACCAAGATGTACTGTGATCTTCGAGAATAGTTTTGGTGGGATAACCTGAATAAAGAGATTGCAGAATATATATCAAGGTGCTTGGTATGTTATCAAGTTAAAGCATAGAGACAAAAGTACACTGGGATTATGTAGCCATTGCCTATACCCATGTGGAAATGGGAAAATGTTACTATGGACTTTGTCATGGGTCTCCCGAAGACGTCGAAGGGAAATAATGCGATATGGGTTGTGGTTGACTGACTCACAAAGACGTCCCATTTTATCGTTATTTAGGAAGATCTCTCACTTGAACAACTTGAAAAGATATATGTGAAGGAAGTGGTGAGACTGCACGATGTTCCACTCTCAATTGTCTCTGACCATGATCCAAGGTTCACATCTAAATTCTGGGGGAGCCTTCAACATTCTTTGAGTACTGAATTAAATTTTATAAATGGCCTATCACCCCCAAACTGATGGCCAGTCTGAAAGGACTATTAATACGCTTGAAGATATGCTCAGAGCCTGCTCTCTAGAATTCAAAGGTGGATGGGATAAGCATCTCCCATTGGTTTAGTTCTCATACAACAATAGCTTCCACTCGAGTATTCAGATGGCTCCATATGAAGCTCTGTATGGAAAGCGATGTAGAACTCTAACATGTTGGGATGAAGTTGGAGAACGAAATATACATGTACCCGATCTTGTTTAAGAGATGACAGAGAAGGTTCAAGTCATCTAGAAACACACCAAAGCTGTTTAGAGTCGAAAAAAGAGATATGATGACAACCATCGAAGGAACTTGATGTTCGACATTGGATATAAAGTCTTCCTGAAAATATAAACATGGAAGAGAGTCATGGGATTTTGAAAGAAAGGGAAGCTAAGCCCAAGGAACATTTGCCACTTTGAGATCCTTGACCGCATAGGAGCCGTGTCCTATCGACTTGCACTTCTACTAAATATGGCTCAAGTTTATGATGTGTTTCACTTATCACTCCTCAGTAAGTACATACCGGACCTCTCACATGTACTAAACTCAAAGGTGGTACAGCTAGAAGATGATCTCTCTTATGAGGAGCAGCCAGTAGAGATTCTGGATCAGAGAGATATGGTTATGTGCAACAAGAAAAATCATATTGTTAATGTTTTGTGGAGGGACCATAAGTTTGAAGAAGCAACTTGGGAACTGGAAGAGGCAATGAAGGAGAAGTACCCTCACCTATTGGGGTAAAGTGAAATTTCGGGGGTGAAATTTCTTAAGGGGGGAAGAATGTAACGACCTAATGTTTTTCAATGGAAATTCCCTTTTTATAATTATGTCATAAAATCACAGGAAAACAGAACATAATAAACTACTAAGTTCTAATTGACCTTTAAACATAATTTTGTCACTTATGTGTTTGGAATTTTGAAAATCCAACATACACGGTTGTGTTAAAGATGATTTTTGGAGTCTAATAAAACAAAAATAATTTTTGGTGAATAGTAAACTACCCTTATGAATAGTAACATACCCTTATGAATAGTGATATACCCTAATGAATAGTAACCTTTACTATGATAGTATAAAAATAATATTCAAGTGAAAGTATGATGTACCTATATTCTAGAATAAGTAACTGAATGTTTTAAAACTGGTTTTTAAATAATAAATTATGATTTTAATAAAATATTAAATTAAACGTATTTAGAAAATTATTTTTGGTGAAAGGAAATCATTTTTCGATTCAACACGTCAAAAATGGTTGGGGTAATTTTTTTTATTTTTCTGAAATACTTAAATTTTGATTAATAGTGAAATACCGTAATTTACAAAATAAGATAAATAAGCTAATTATAGGATCATGTGTGATTTTCTGGTGATGTAACCCCACTTGGTTCGGGATTACATTATAAAATTACTATTCTTGGTCATGCAAGACTCACTATTATTTTTCTTGTGGGGAAATAATAAACTAATGAATTTTTATATTAAGGAAACCCCTCTCCCCGCCACTATAAATACCGCCCTTCACAACCTCATTTCCTCACACCTCTCAAGCTTTAATCCTTGTCTAGACTCTGCCCAAGAATCTTCCCTAGACTCTCCCCCACTTCCAAGAGCTTTTAGTCTCATAAAAAGACCAATATTAGATCCCTTATGGAGGATCTCAAGAGGAGGATTCAAGAGGTAATTTCTCTCCCTCTTCTTCTTTAATTCCCTTTCAATTTCAATTTCTTTTCTTATTATCTCCCCACATATCTTTATCCAAATGGTATGGTAACTCTATTATCATGAATATAATGAAATTTTATGATACTAATGGGATACTATATCATCTAACCCATTTCCCTCTTCCTTTTATTTTATTAAAGAGAACGTTGTTCGTGAGGTGTAAATTTATCACCTTCAAGAATGACATGTTTACGTCTTCCATTTGTACCTATAGATCTGGTCATGAAACCATTTTTATAGTTGAAACAGAATATGTTATATGTATTATTTCCTATTTAAAGTTCTATAACTGACTTACGTACATATTACCAAGTGATAAATTAAAACAAGTTTGTTGTGATCGAAAAACCACCCAAATTAACCCAAACAATCATCATTTAATTTTTATCTAATAATTCATCCACATGGTATATAATATAACTCATTATAATATCATTTTAAATTCTTGAATTTCATTAATAAAATTTAATATTAGTTCGGGATTTTTACCCATGTTCTACCGAAACTTCAATATATGAATACAAGTGAACCACCCAAGAAAAACCATAAAAACGAACATCCCCGAACAATGTTTTTAAACTCTATAAGTCATGCAAAGGTACATAAAATGACATAATGAAACCAGAATGAAATTTATTCATGTATAAATGGTTCTGGAATTTATAATTAATTAATATAATTTCATTATACAGTACATTAAAGAGAAGGAAGCGTTCAGATACAAGGTAAGGGGAAATTCTCGAACCCAATTTCATCCTTCGGGTTCACCCTCTTTCACTCCATTTTTGATATGGTTACTCCTAAAAATCATTTTTTCATCATTGCATTTCCTTTTTGTGGTTATACATGTTTAAAAATATTTTTTATTTCAAAAAAAATGTTTTCCAAAAGAACTCTTCTTTTAAGAACTCACCTTTTACTTTTCATTCAAGGTTGATGGTTCTTATATCAAGTATGTTATTCCCTCTTTGTGTTGGGATCCCAAAGTTTATAAATGTTTTCTTATGAGATTAAACCCATTCCTTTACATGGGTTAGTTATGTTCATTATTGATATATTTTCTATGTGTCATGCATGATAATGTTAATATTATGATGTGACGGGTGCGCCTGGAATTATAGAGAACAATATGTATGTTTGAATGTGACGGATGTTCCAGGAATTATACAGTGATCCAATGAATTGGGTAAAGTGGATAATCTCATGAGTAAATGTGAAATTATGTGGACAATATTATATCTTTTTTCACAATTATGTGTGGTAGTTAAACACTAAGACATGATGTTTCATTTTTATGCATTGCCACACTTCAAGCCTTTTGTTTATGCTTCCTCTCATGTTCATGATCTTTATCCCATGTTATGATTATGCTCACCCCATGCTATAGTGTTCTTATCTCTCCACTTATTGGGCTTTTAGATTACCCATTTTTATGTTTATCTTCAAGTGGCTACATGAACTAAGGAGAGGTAAAGTGCTAATAAGAAGCCAGAGAAGAAGAAATTAAATAAATGTTTATGCTTGATGATGTAATTGCTATGTATGGTCCTAGTTTTCCCAAGACACTAAACCTTTGGATCCTATATTTTTAATACTATTATGTTGTTTATCTTAAAATAAAGTAATAGCAATGTAAGAAAAGGTTGGGTCTCTATAAAGACCATGTGATCTTCTATGTGGATTGTTGAGAGATCATGTGAGATCTTGGAGTTGGGATCATGTAAGACCGTAAGATATTACATTGCATAGCTAGATAGAATACTTGTTTACTCACTCATGATATAATTAATGGTTAGAGACCTATGTGCACATTAATTACTTTGGATTTGTTTAAATTATTTATGAAATTGTTTAGTTACATTTTAATGTGATGATATGTATTATTCCCAAATGTTCATTCTAAATTTTTATGGTTATATGATGTTAATGTTATGATCAACTTTATTATAAATTCTTGTTTATGTTGATAATACAAATCCTTGTGTAATTGTTTATTTATTTGATCCATGTTTGGAAACTATTATGTTAAACCATATCGTTTTTTGAAAAGGAAAACCAAAGGTGGTATTAATTGTTTACATGAAATTGGTTTGTTTTCATGTTGTTTATTTTTTAAAAATGTTTTTAAAAAAGTTTATTGGGTTTCATGGGTAAAATAATTAAATATTTTTAGGGTGGTATCCTATTTTTATTCATGCCTCACACCCTACATATGCCATTTTTGGTGTTTTTAGATTTTGTTTTACAGGACATAGGTAAAGGAAAGGGAACCATGTTCCATGTTAGCTCTTGTTGATTAACATCATCTAGTGTTTTGTACAGGAGACATGGTATCATAGGTATGGATTCATGTGGAGTTTTTTTGGGTATTTTGTACCTATTTGGTTGTATTTTTCCCTTTTTTTGATTTATAACCTTTCCTATGAGTTTGTATTGTTCATTTTGAGATACCATGTATATGTTCCACTACGAAATGCTTGGTATTTGATGTATGTCATTGTTTATGGTATCTATTTATCTTTTAATATTAACTATTATGTTTTTGGTATGGTAGTTATATTTTTATATATTATTCATGCCCCTTTACTGGTAGAGAAACCATCACATGATTTTGTTGGTTATTCTCAGTTCTCGTCACTAGTCCATAGAGATTGGGAATGCACTTTTGGCTATGTGGTTGGCCAACTCCTTTGATGGGTTTGGTAAACCTAGGTAGTTTCATTACAGAATGGTATAATCATAGGTTTTATATTTGGAATTTATTAGTAGATGGGGTCTAAGGCCTTTGGGACTTAAGAGGTAGGAATGGAAGAGTTCCTGGATAGCTCTTCTTTATGTCAAACATGGAGTTTACATGGGAAGTTTGAGATTGTTGTTATGTTTTGAACCCTATTTTGGGTTGTTTTTAGGATATATTGGCTCCATTTTGTGGGTTTAAATATTAATCCATTTTTAAGGGGTTTTATTTTGGTACTTTGTTTGTGGTTTGATGCTAGATTCTGATTAATGAAGCCAATGATTTGTGTCTTGTAGATAATTCCTCCCAAAAGGACCTCATCCAGGTGTAGATAGGGTATAGTTGAGAGTACCCCATAGAAGAACCATGGTATTGATCCATCATTTTATAGATTTAGTGATTTGTATGATCTAATAATTTGGTCAAGTGGGTGTTCATGAGTAGAAACAGATCGTAGAAAGTGCTCAATAGTTTTTGAGTTATAATCCACTGGTGTTTCATGAAGATAAGGGACCCAATGAGACAGAGGAGTGGTTGCATTGTATCGAGTGGATATTCATGTTCATGAATACCCTTGGGACCTCTAAACAGATATTTTCCACATATGTCTTAGAAGGATCGAGTATAAAGTTGTGGGAGTCATTGGAAATCATAGGGAATCATGGGGATATCACATGTACAACTTTCAAAGTGGAATTAAATTTAAGGTTCTACCTGGAGACCTTGATAGTGGTAAAGGCCTATGTGTTTCTAAATCAAAAGTATGGTAATAATTTAGTGATGGAGTGTACTTATAGATTTGTTAAGTTAGTTCATGTTTCTCTAGATCTCCTCATGAATTACTACCTTAAGACTCAGCATTTTGAGATGGTATTAAGACCATAGATCATATATATACACATTATTCTATGTATACTGAACAATTTAAAGGTTTTTGATAAAGATGTGATGATATAAGTTTTTTTTACTGGAAATATAGGTCTTATTGGTTTTCCTCGTATGGGTGGGAGCCATAGTTCTTCTTCATGACAGAAGGGAAAGGGGTATAAGTCTCAGAGAGGCAGTTTAAAGACTATCCAATAGTTTTTGAGATCAGCTTCTATGGATCCTAAGGGAAATTAGTTTTCTATTATATATGTTGTAAGGCATAAAACACTACACCAAATTTCCATTAGACTCCAAGGGTGTTCTATTAGTGTGGGAATTCAGAGTATATACATCACTTTTTTTTCATCTCATGGGAGTGATGTAGGCTCTGATTTCTCAGAGGGAACTTATCTGTAGTTATATTATTCCAAGGTTAGTGTATCTCATTATAAGGAAAATAGAAATTATCACTAGGGAAATAAGACTTAAGGGTGACTCCAAATGGTGGAGGTCATTCTAGAGGAATCATATTCTAGTCCGAACACTATTAGAGGTACAATATTTATTTTATCTTCTATGAAATTGGTTTTTTTGACACATGTTCACTATAGAAATTAATTTATCCTAATTCGACTAATTTATTGGTTATTGAAGATGATTTTATGCCTTATTTCATGTATTTTTTCACCCCATTGGGTGAAAAAATGGAGTAATGCATCAATTTCCTTGAGTGACATGTTGTAGTAGCCAGTGTGAAGGTTGTTTGGGACTTCCATATTTTGGACCTAGACATTTTGGATCTCATTATAAACATGGATTTTTTGATTAATTCTTGGGTCCATTCAATTTTTATCACCATAGGGTTTAATTCCTTACTCATTATGGGAGAAATCATATCATTCTGGGTGAGTGCTTTATGTGGTCAGGGAGGGTGGGACCAATTAATTTAGGGATGGGGTAAATATGATGCAAGCTGTTCAATTTTTTTCTTTAGACTATTGAGAAAAAAAATTTAGTTGAAATCCCAGTGGTTAGGAGTAGGTGAAATGATGTGTTTCTAGGGGACTTTTGGGGTTTCTTCCCTAGTGAGAAATCGAGTTTATTGTTGACCTGCTCCCTGGGAAATCCCAATTTCCTTACTATCTTATCAGAAGGCTTCAGTCGTGTTGAATGATTTAAAAGTTTATCCAGAAGATATTGAGGGAAAGAGTTTTATCTATCATATCATATCACCATGGGATTCACCAATGCTATTTACAAAGAAAGTGGATGGTAGCCTATGAATTTTCATAGACTACCAAATTCTTAACTTGACAACCGTAAATAATAAATACATATTTCCTAGATATAATGATCTGTTTCACTAGATCAGAGGGGGCCATTGTTTTTTAAAGATTGAACAGAGATTGAGGTACCACCTGTTGGGGTTTTAATAATAGGATGTTTCAATTACCACCTTTTGAATACAGTATCGAAATTTCAAGTATTTGGTTAGGCCATTAAGGATTACCAATTCTTCTACATTCTTTATGTTGCTTATGAAGTAGATTCTATGCCTTTTTTGGAATCCTTCATGGTTGTGTTTATTTATGAAATATTGGTATATTCCAAAATTTAGGAGGATCATTATGACCATTAGGAGGTTGTTTTGGGTGTTTTGAGAGAGTATCATCTATATTTGAAGTTTCAAAAGTGCTAGTTTTAGATTCGTGAAGTTAAATTTCTAGTTTATTTGATATTCAAGGAAGGAGTTTAGTTGATCAGGAGAAAGTAAAAACATTCATGTCTTGGGAGTAGCCAAAAATTGTGTTAGAAATTTACAGTTTTATGGTCTTGGAAAGGTATTATATATATTTTTTGGAACTTCGTCTGAATATATTCTTCGTTGATGGATTTTGCTATAAAAGTGGTGAATCTTGAATAATATGAGAACTTCCAAAGTTATTTTGAGTAGTTTCAGAACCATATGACATTGACACCTATTTTGATTCTTCATGAGTATGAGAGAGATTATGTAGTGTATTTTGATGCTTTTTGTGTGGTTTTGGGGAATGTTTTAATGTTGGATGGTCATGTGGTGGCCTATGTCTCATGGAAGCTATGCCCACAAGAGAGAAATTATCCCACCCATGTATATGAATTGGTAGCTGTTATGCATGTACTAAATATGTGGGTACATTACCTCTTTCAGAATAATTTCAAATTGTATTCAAATCATAAGATCCTGAATTATATTTTCTCTCCAAGATACCTAAAACATAGATATAAATTCTGGGTGGATTAACATCAGACCTTTGATATAGAGATTCAATTTATTCTTGAGAAGGGGAATGTGGTCTTCGACACTATTTTTTGGAATCTTCTAGTGTAGAATATTTTAGAATCATGGATGAGTGGGGTATAATTTCTTTTTTTATGATATGAGGCTTGAAGTTTCTAAGGATGGAGGGTAGTTATTATATGCTGGTGTTTATATTAAACACCCACTTATCTGTTGGGTAAAGATTGATCATACATCCAACCCCAAGTTCAAACAAATTATTAGAGCTATAAATGGGTGCAGGTGGAGACCTCAGGTGATTTGTCTCAGTATCCTGATAGTTCTATTCTCTTTCAGAAGTGTCTAGTAGTTCCTTTAATGTTGAGGGAGTAGTTGATGCATGAGGGGCATCATTCTTGTTGGGCCATTCACCCTAGGATTACCAAGATGTTCTATACTTTGAAAGGCTGGTATTGGTGACCCTGGATGAGATGTTTTGTTGAAGACTTTTTTTCCAGGTGCTTAACTAGACAGAGGATCAAAGTAGAGAATCAGAGACCAGATAGGTTGTTGTATCCAGTTTCCATACCAATATAAAAGTGGGATGAGATTTCTTTATATTTCTTTATTGGGCTACCTCATAATCCGATTGAAAATATTATATATGGGTGATTTTCAATCATTTTACCAAATAAGTGCACTTTCTTACCATAAGGTAGTCCATAAAGATTTATGACCTCATATTACTATATGCACGAGAGGTTCTTTAGATTTATGGATTGCCCTCAGTGACAATGTCAGACCAGAATTCCCCTTTTATATCTTTATTTTAGAAGGAAATATAATAGGATTTGGGAACCTAGTTGAGGTTGATCATAACATATCACCCATAAAAGGATGACCAGTCTGAGCAAACCATCAAGACTCATGAGGATATGTTTTGGGAAAGTGTACTTGATTTGGGGGGGGGGGGTTATAGAAAAATCACCTTACATTGAATGAGTTTTCATATAATAATAACTATCTATCCTTGATCTGTATGGCCCCACTTGAGGCATTATATGGGAAGCCATGTCAATCGTCGTGGTGTTGGGAAAATGTTGGAGATCATTAGTTGGTTGGTCCGAGCCACATTTGGATATGCCTGTGATAATTTTGCTAAATCATAAATGGTTAGAGAAAACTCAGAGTCTCCATAATTTTTATTCCAACCATATTCAGCATCCAATGGAGTTTTTGGTTGGTGAAAATGTGTTTGTTTAGGTAAAACATTAGTTGGGCTACTGTTATTTGGGTAAGTAGGGGAAATTGGTGTTATTTTATGTTGGTTAATTTTGTATTGTGGTGTGTTTGGGGAAGTTATCCTACCATTTAGAGCTTCCACCATGACCTACCTTGATCTATTACCTCTTCCACATCTCCCAACAAATGATATACCATCTATATCCATCTCAATTATTGAAGTGGGAAGATTTGGAGTTATATCCGGATGCCACAATTGTAGAGTAATCTATTTGTATCATGGATGTTTAGAACATGGTGCTCTATGGAATGTTTACCTTGTTAGTCTATGTGATCTAGAATAATGGTGGTGATATCCATGAAACATGGGAGTGAGAATGTTGGGTGAGGGATCTGTGACTTCACCTATTTTCTTCTAGAGATTCTTGAGGAATTTTTGGGGGAATAAAGTTGAAGGGTGGGGAGTTTTTGACACCCAAAGAGTCCCTATTATGTATATTTTTCAGATATATTTTTATTTTACTAAATTATTGGAGTTACCAAGTTTAAAGGAGTTGAAATAGGGATTTTTGAGGGAGACCGACCAGGGTACATGGTTAGTGCACAATTTTTCTAAACAATACGGTAACCATGTAAGGGGTGCTACCATTTTTGATAGTGTGGTTTCATACAGTTTGATAAATATTTTTAAAAACATATGACACCACAAATGAGACCATGTGACCTATTCTGTGTGGAAAGTGGCACCCACATGTTTGGAGCACATATTTTCTAACCATTCGGACAAACCGTGCTACTCTATCCACTCATTAAAAGTTATATTTTAACCAAAATATCTGCATCATTTTTTATGATTTTGAGGAAAATGTTCTGTCCCCCATGCATGTATCCTCTCCTCCTTGGTCAGAGAGACCCACCCTCACCATGTTGGTGGATTTACTCTTGGATTATTGGTGTTTTTTCTTGAGGTATGTTTGGTTCTCTTTGATTTACTCTTCCTCATCACATCATGATTTATTCATCCATTTTTATGGAGATGTGGAAACCTAGGTGAGGTGATGGCTGAATATAGGGATTTTAATATGGGTTTCGGTATTATTTCTTATGGAATAGGTGTGGGAGGCCTGATTTCACCCAATATAGGTGGTTTTCATCAAGGGCTACATGTTTTGGACCATATCCGAGGTTGGGGTTGTTAGGACCAAGATGAAATGGAAGGTGTTTTTTTCAAATGTTGTTTTCTATTGTCAAGGAATGTTTTCAATAATGAAAATAACATTAATTTTTATTTAGTTAAAATTTTATTGATGGTTTCATTCTAAAGAATCATACTCATTTTGTCTATTGTTATGGGAAAAATCTATTTGTAAGAAATGGATCTAAACAAACTCACCTCACGTCTGGTATGTGAAAATTTCATAGTGAGGAAATGATCGTCATCTATAATGAGAGAATTGGTCCCATGGAAAATGTATCTTGTGATAATTAAATGGTCATCAGATTCATTCTGAATTTGGTGTAAAATAAGTGGTTGTTTTTATGAATAATTGGACTCTATATGACTACGATTAAACAAATGTGATGATGCTTTTCTGATTCATATTTCATAAATAATAATTTAATTTGTGAACTTATGATCCATTTTTAGTGAAATAAAGGGGAGTGAAAATGATTTAGGCCGATTGTATTCTAAGAAGAAACATTTGCTGATTGTACTCATGGAAATCAGATCCTGGATAAAAAGGAAGGTAATAGAGTGTTAGGGATCATAATCAGAATGATCATCCCCAAATGGTCATTCATAGGCACTGTATCATCCGATCATCCACCGTATGCTTAATAAAAGTTTCATACCCAGGATGATCGTACTCAAGCTTAGGAAGAAAAATATCTCACCCATTATGATTGTACCCAGAATGATCATACCCAGAAATTACCATATGTAGGCCAATCATACTCAGAAAGATCATACTATGTATAACCTTACACAAGCTGGGATAGATGGTTGATTGAATTGCGGAAGGAAAAGATATATGAACTCTAATTTGTTTTCAAATATCTTTATCAAGTAGGTTAAGAGTTGAATTAATTTGTTTTTTTTTCTTCAAGTGAATTTATCAACTAGTTCAAGATAAAAAGTGAATAATTGAAGGAGATGATGTGTATTTTAATTGGGTCACGTGACATTATATCAAATTTAATATTTTTTATATTTCCAACTAAGTCAATAGAAAGAGTGACTAAGTAAATGTTATTTGAAAGTAGAGTTTCCCAGACATTTTATCAAAGGGAATCTCAACATTCAAAATGATTGATTGTATTTATAATTTAGGAGTGGTGTCCATTTATTCATAAATTCATATTCAATTGACAAAAATCACTACATTGAAGAAATATGATTCAGAAAATTGGACTCATTAATTGAAATTTGACTAGAAATTGAAATGAAATTATAAAGAAGAAGTAAATATTGTAGAAGAATCTATAATCTTTGAGAACATTTGGAAAATTCAAAATTCACACAATATTTTAGGGGAAATTGATATTAAAATAAATTTTATTAAGCAGGAAAATTTTCGGAATCTCGCTAAAGGCATTTGAAGGTCACCTATAAAAGTAAAAAAGAACATTGTTTTGTTTGAATGATTGATGTACTGTTCATTATAGAGAATCATTGATTTTAAGAGAGAGAAAGAAATTTTTGTAATAAGTTGTGTTGAATAAGTTTTGAAGGATTTGAGTGAAAGGAGAAGAGAGAAGATCACAACATTATATTAAGCTGATCATCATAATCAATTATAATCGTACTCAGCTGATTACTGTACTCGGCTTATCAATCGTATTCAGATGATCATCGCATCAGACTAGATAATCATATTTGGTATTTTCATACTGATATTTATAGACTCAGGAAGAAGGATAATTGAAGTATTGCCAATTCATCTCTACCATATTATATCAAATTCATATTTTTTTCAACTAGGGAGAATTGTACAAGGAAAAATCGTACCAGGAAGAATTGTTTCAAGAAGAATCACAATCAAATGAATCAGACTGGGAAAATCAGACTGGTGAAATCAGACTGAGTTTTCAAAATAAAGATTAGGAAGTTCATACCTTCTTACAGGTAAGAAATTGAAGAATTGATTTCAATTGAATACATTCGTGGATTTGAAAATAAGCATAGGTAATATGAGTTGTTACATAAATTATTTATTACCATATTTGTTCTAAGAGGGTGCACACACACTGTTGGAATTATTTACATAGTGCTACATGAGTTTAAGAGTATATCCTTCTCTTTGATATTCAAGGATTTATTTATAATGGATTGTGTGGTTTTGGATCATTTCCAAACTATACCAAGGACATAACTATTCTTATTAAATAGTGAATCTTGTAAATAATTGTGTTCCTTTTGAAGTGTGACTGATTTTTTAAGTAGGGAATTCAGTCTTTAATAGGAGGTGAAGTTTTTTTCAAGAAAACAAAAAATAAAAAGTATCACTGATTCACCCCTCCCCATATCAATGATACAATCAACTTGACCGAGTACTTTCATGGGGTATCATAGGGTATATTCCATTCCGTTATTCTTTGCTGATGGAGAATTTGAATTGTGTGAACATTAAAGGTATTCCGATCATCTATGAAAAAAATTACCATATCTAGAATGATTTATTGTTTCTGTATATTATGTCTATCGGATATGGGGTTCTTGAATTTTCAAGAGATGGGTTTCCTCATATTGATTTTAAAAAACCTCTTACATCTATTGATAAGAATAATCTTGAGAATTATGGAAGGGAAAAAAATTCTATATTATCATTACTTTTTGAAAGTGAATTCTTAAAAGTGAAAGGTGTTTCTACAACTAATAGTATATGGGATAAATTGAAAAATATATACGAAGGCAAAAAAAAGTGAAGAAGGATAAGTTACAAATTTGGATATTGAAATATGAAGATTTTAAGATGGGTGAGAATGAAATTTTTGGGGACTTATTTACCATGGTAAATGACATTATGAGTATAATTTGATGTTTTGGTGAAAATTTAGATGATTCTATAGTGTTTTAAAATATTATGTTAATCATTCCTGATATGTTTTATGAACATTTTTATTCATAAGAAGTTAGAGATCTTGAAACATTATCTCTTTATGATTTTCATTGCACTCTCAGTACTTATGAAATAATAAGGGATAAGGCTATTAAATGAAAAAAGGTTAAAAGAGAAATGGATTTCAAGGATGTGAAGAATGAAAATTCAATGAAGATTTTTATTGAAGATGAAACTGGTGAATCTGATACTAAAGATGATGTATGTAAAAATGTTGACAATATTTTATCCTTATTTTATAAAAATGTGAAAAGATGTATAATGAAACACAAATGGAAACTTCCCTTAAAATTTTTGGAATTCAGAGATATTGGAAACTTTACAACCAATTTTCCTCATTGAAATAAACAAGAGGATAGTGAAGAAGGAAAAAAAATCCAAGAAAATCACAGAAGAAATAGGGTGACAAAAGAAAATTGTATTCCACATGGAAAGATATAAAATTATTCAACTCCAAAAGAAGAAGATTTATTTATAATTATGAAGAAGAAGAAAGAAGTAATGTTGAATCTAAAAAATTAGTTTATTATGGTATTGATCATAATTTTTTTACAACTATAAATGATGAATAATTCAGAAGTAGTAGTGTTGGAGAATAATAAACTCAACTTGAACATCATTTTAAATAATACTTGAAAGAATGTTTGAGAATGATTAGAATACTTGAAAATAAAAACATAAAGTTAGAAGATGAATGTTCCTTAACAAGAAATCAATATTTTTTTCTGATGAGATAAAGCTGGTAAAAGATATTGATTATTTGAAGAAATATATTGAAGAATAAAAGAATAATAATGAGTATCTAGAGGTGAATTTGTAAGAAAAAGAACAAGAGTTTGAACATTTCCAAAAAAAACATTCATAAGCTGAAAAGTAAAATACAAGTTTCCAAAAATCTATTACTAAAGTTGGTGAAAGTTCTTAAAATTGGAAACCAGATAAGGTTAAAAAATTACCTTCAAAGGGTGATAAGAATTATGGAATTGTTTCTAATATTAATAATTCTAGGAAAGTTATGTATGTGGTCAAGACCAACAAAGTTGATAATTCAAAAGTATCAAAGAACCCTAAGTCTAAAAATGTTTTGAAATAATATAAGTCCATAAAAGTTTTAAATACTTTGGTTTTGATAAAGAAGAAAAAAGGAAGAATTAAATTTATAATATAAAGGATGGTGGCTCCGAAAAGAAATATGAGAATGTGGATGAGTAATGTATTCACAATTCCATGTAGTATGGAAGTTGCATAGGTAAATACTCATTTTATGGATATTGCTGGTATTGTGGTGGATTTGAAGATACCAAAAACGTGTGTTGGTTTAACTAACAAAATTACTCTTATTATGATGGTTATGAAAGCAAAAGGATGAGGGGGAGTTAATTCCATCAAAATAATAAGTATGAGAAGGTAGTTTTGAAGAAACCTAAGAAAGGTGGAGTATAAATTGAAAATAGGTCCCAAAATTTAGGAACTATTTGTGAATGATGTGAAGAACCTCGACTCCTTGAAAATGGATGTCTTTTTTTGTTACCAGCACAAAAAAATATTCTTAACAACTCTCATAAACTGAAGATGATGAAAGAAAAGTAAGACAAAAAAGATTTTATTTTAGAAACTACTATAAAAGCTACAAAAGTAGAACGACCTTGGATTCATGATAGTCGGTGTTCTTCTCATACGATTGGAGATTTGAAATTTTTTATGAATGTGAAAGATTTTAAATAAGGCATAATTAAATTTGGAAATATAGAATCCTTGAAAATTATGGTTATTGGATTAGTCATCATTAGTGAAAAAAGAAAAAATTGAAGAAAGCTTTTTATATTGATGGGATGAAACATAATTTTATAATTTTTTCACAATTATGTGATGAGGGTAAAAATTTTATCTTTATAAAATATGGTTTTGTTGTGAAAAGTAAATAAGAAGGAAAGATTGTTACAAGAGGCCAACATGCAAAAGTAAATTTGTTTTTAGATTGGTGAAATACAAAACTCTTGTTACATGAGTATGGTGGAAGAGAATCAATTGTGACATAAAATTATGGGACACATGTGACAAAGCAACGTGAGAAAGTTATCAATGTGAGATAGTATCTGAGACATTCCTAATTTTCCAAGAAGAAGAGATTGGTGTTTCATTATTTCTTAGAAAGGAAAGATTACAAATGTTGTGCCGAAGAAAGTTGATATTTGTTAAAAACAACCCCTGGTGATGATTTATTCTGATATCTACAGGCCAAATGGAAAACAATCAAAAAATTGAGATAAGTATGTCATCACTTTCATTGATGATTTTACTCGCATTAGTTATGTTATGTATATGAAATAAAAATTAGATTCTTTAAAAAAGTTAAAAGTTTTAGAAGGAAGGCTGAGAAAGAATGTGAGTATTCAGTGAAGAAGTTGATACCATAAAAATGTGTTGAATACAAAAGTGAATAATTTGAAAGTTATCTTTAGAAGAATAGAATTCAGCATGAGTATAGTTCTCCATACTGTCCTAAAAAATGGTGTTGTTGAAAGAAAGAATAGAAGTTTGGTAGAAATGGGAAGAACTATATTACTTGAACATGGTCTTTCTCGTTATTTTTGGAAGCACCCATGAGTACTGATGTTTATATATTGAACCATTGTTTCTATAGTCCTCAATTAGATATGATTCCATATGAATTATTTTATGGAAAAACTCCAAGCTTGAAACACTTAAGATTTTTTGGGAGTTCTTGTATTATAAAGAAGAAAGGTGGAAACTATGGAATGTTTGAGAAGAATGGGGAAGATGGAATATTTCTTAGATATATTTCAGAAAGAAGAGGATATAAATGTTTTAACAATGAAACTATAAGAATTGATGATTTAGTTGTAGTGAAAGTGATTGAAAAGGTAGATAAAGATAAACATACTCAAGGAGATGAGAAAGATGAGAAATATTGTTTTGAAAACAATTATGATAATGATACAAAAAATTTTATTCCTAATGATGAAAAAGAATCATTATCAACTATTTCTAGTGATGATGAATATACTGGAAACCCTCATCCTTGGATGAGGAAAAATGTATAATATCATAATAGAATTGGTGATCAACATCATAAGGTTCAAATGAGAAGAACAACACATGCCATTACAAATACTTCTTTGTATTCAAAGGTCAGACAAATGATGTGAACATAGATTTTGAGATTCTAGAATGGGTTTGGTCCATGAATGAAGAGTTCAATCAAATTGAAAATATTGATACATGGTAACTCATACACAATCCTAAAAAAATAACATTATTGGCACAAAGTGGGTTTTCTAGAACAATCTTAATGGAGAAGGTGATATAGTAAGAAACCAAAAAATATTGTTGTGCAAAGGGTATTTAAAAATTTAAGGTATTTATTTTTAGGAAACCTTTTCTACAGTGGAAATACTTGAATCAATCATAATATTTAATTCTATTGATGTACAAGGAGGATATATGATTTTTAAAGTGGATGTTAAATCCACATTTTTGAATGGAGATCTTGAGGAGGATGATTATATTGAATAAACTTGTGGATTTATTTTTGGGAAGGATGAGAGTTAGGTGTACATATTGAAAAAGGATTTTTACGATCTAAACCCAACTCTGAGGGCATGGTATTCCAAATTGGATGCATGCATAAGGAAGATGAATTTCAAGAAAGTAAGAGTGAATATCAATATCTATATCAGAGAAATTCAAGAGTATACCCTCATTATGATTATTTCTGTTGATGATAGTATCTTTACTGGGAATGATGGATGAATTTGTGAAAAAAATTCTGAAGAGAAGAAAAATGGATTTCAAATGTCCATGTTGTTGGAAATGAAATACTTTCTTGGGTTAAAAATATAAAAAAGGAAGGAATAAATTTTTCTTTCTCAAGAAATGTATGCTAAGTAACTTCTTAAGAGTTTTAGGATAGAAAATTAAAATCCTTTTCTATACATATTTCATTGGGAACAATGTTTTCCATAGATAGAGAAGGAAAATAAGTTTATTAGAAATAATTCAGAAAGTTTATTGGAAGTTTGTTTTATTTGATTTCCTTATGACCTGACATTTTATATGTTGTTACCTTATGTGAATGATTTTTGTGTGCTCTAAATGAATCAATTTTTATTGATAGAAAACGTTTTCTTAAATACATTAAAGGAATAATAGAATTCATAATCAAGTATTTCAGCTCAAATAGTATCGAATTGTTTGGGTATTCAGATACTAATTGGGTAGGAAATTTTGATGGTAGAAGATCCAAATCTTGAAGAGTATTTTTTCTTGGAAAGAATTGTTTTAGTTTTAATTAAAAAAAACAGAATTGAGTAAATCTCAGTATGTTGGAAGATGATTATGTTGCTTCCACTAAATCCACTACACAACTTATGTAGATGACAACTCAATTAAAATATTTACTTGTTGAAGTGAAGTTATCCTTGCTCTTGGGTTATGATAATAATATTACAATAAATATCACCAGGAATATAGTTGAACATTTTTGTTAAAATCATATTGATATAAAATATTATTTCATCAAAGATCAGGGGGAAATGAATGAATTGAATTTGGAATATGTTCCATCATCGGAACAAGTTGATGATGTTTTAAAAAAACATTTTCCACATAAATCACTCTCTAAATTGAGTTTTAACATGGGTCTCTAACCTTATTCTCATAAAGTTTGAGGTATGTGTGTATGTTCCCTCTCTCATCTTACCTTTGGATAGTGTTTTCAAGGGGGAGAATGAATTGTTTCATAAATATATCCTAATCTATGTAAAAAGAGGGAGTTGTGGGTAAGATGTGAATTCATCATTTTTTTATGAGTAAAATATTTTAACCATGTTATTAGAGTGGTTGTAGGAAAATTAATTTTTTTTTATTCTAGGGAGGATGAAGAAAATATGAGGTTGAATAAGATTTGAGGAAGGAAAAATAAAAAGGTTTTCATAATAACTACTTTTGGACATCATGGTTTTTCTGTCAATGATTGTTGTTTACTATAATTAGTTTGCTCTTATAGGATTAGAATTGTTGATAAGTAATCCATTTCTTGAGGATTAAAAGTTCAATGATTTATGAAACATGGTGGAAAACAAAACCTAAAAGGGGATATTCTTAGGAACAATCTAAAAATAAATGTGTTTGCTTTCAAATGTTGTTTTTGATGTCACATATTTTTTTCAATGAAATAAAATCACCTCACTTTGTATTTATTAAAAATTTAATTGATGGTTTTTTTCAAATGAATCAGACTCATTTTGTCTATATTTATGGGAATAATCATTTTGGAAGAAATAGTCATGATGGGACTCACCTCAGGTTTGGTATGTGAAAAGATCATAGTGGGAAATTGATCATTATCTAGAATGATAGAATCAGTCACATGGAGAATGTATATTAATGGAAGTAAATGTCATCATATTCATTATAAATTTGGTGTAAAATACGTGGTTGTTTTGATGGATAATCAAGTCTCTATGACTATGATTAAATAAATGTGATGATGCTTTGATGATTTTTATTTCATAAATTATACGTTAATTAGAAACATTATGAAGAATGGTCGGTGAAATAAAGGGGGAGTGAAAAAATTAAGACTGATTTTATTTTGAGAATAAAAGGCTTCTGATCGTACTCATGGTAATTGAATTCAGGCTGAGAAGGAAGGAAAGAATGTGATGTGGATCCTAATCATAATGGATGTACCTAGACTGATCATTCCCAAGAACTATAGAATCTGATCATCCATTGTATTCCTAAGAAAACATTCGTACCCAGGATGATCGTACTCAGTTTCTAGATGAAAAAGATCATACCAAGTATAATTATACCTAGAATATTTTTACACAAAAATGATTTTATCTAGGCCAATAATACTCAGAAAGATCATATTTTGGAAAATCGAACTCAAGCTTGGATGGATGGTTGATTGAATTATGGAAGGAAGAGATAGATGAACTCTAATTTGTTTTCAAATGTCTTCATTAAGTGGTTCAAGAGTTGAATTACTTTGTTTTTTTCATAAAATAAATTTCTTAAATGGGTCATGTGAATAATTGAATAATTTAAGGAGATGATGTGTATTTCAATTGTGTTAAGATACTTTCTTTTAGATTCATATTTTTTTATATTTCCAACTAGGTCAAGATAAAAAGTGAAGAAGTAAAAGTTTCTTGAAAGTGGAGTTTTATGGATGTGTTATCCTGGGGGATCTCGATATTCAAAAGGATTGATTATATTCAGCATTCAGGAGTGGTATCCATTTCTTTATACATTACTATTCAATTGATAAAGAGCACTGTATTGAAGAAATATGATTCAAAAAATTATACTCATGAATTAAAATCAAACCAAAAATTGAAATGAAATTTTGAATATGAAGTGAAGATTGTAGAAGAACATAAAATATTTGAGAAGAGTTGAAAAAGTCAAAATTCTCCTACGATTTTAGGGGAAATTAAGATTAAGGTGAATTTCATTTAGAGTGAAAATTTTGGGATTCTTATAAAAACCACTTGAGGATCACCTATAAAAGGAGAAGAGTACATAGTACTTTCTGGATGATTGATGTACTATTCATGAGAGAGAAGCATTAATTTTAAGTGAGAGAATGAAATTTAAGTAATCACTTGTGTTGAAGATGTTTTGATAGATTGGAGTGAAAGGAGAAGTGACAAGATCACAACATTGTATTCAACTAGTCATCATACACAGTGATAATATTACATAGCTAAAAACCATACTTTTCATGTCAATCATATTAAGCTGATCATCATATCAGAGTGGATAATCTGATTTTGGATTTTTGTACCAAGACTTCTGGACTGAAGAAGAAGCAAAATTTAAGTAGTGTCGATTCAACTCTACCATATTTTTTCAAATCAATTTTTCCGTACTCAGGAGAATCTTATAGGGAAAAATCACACTGGGAAGAATCGTATTGAGCAGAATCACACATCAGGGAATTGTCCTGGAAAATCAGACCCAGTTTTCATAATAATGTCTAGGAAGTTCTTACCTTATTCTGGGTAAGAAATTAATGAATTATTTTTAATTGAATACATTTTTGTATATGAAAAGTAGCACATGTAACATGAGTTGTCACATAAATGTTGTATTACCCTATATGTGATAAGAGGGTGCACATATAGTATTTGAATTGTTTATATAGTGCTACATAATTTTAAGTGTGTATCATACTAATTGTAATCCAAGGATTGATTTCTAGTGGATTGTGTGTTGTTGGATCATTTCCAAACCATACAAAGGACATAACTATTCTTATTGAATATAAAACCTTATAAATACTTTTGTTTCCTTTGATTTGTGGTTAAATTTCTTTCAGTAGGGAATTGAATCTTTATGAGGAGGTGAAGGTTGCTTCAAGGAAGCATAAAACAAGTATCATTGATTCACCCCTCCCCCTCTTAGTGATAAAATCATCCTAACTGAATACTTTTATGTGTCTCTATTTAAGGAAGTTTTACATTTATTAACATTAAATTTATAATCACATTTGGTTAGATTTGTTTAGATTACAATTGAAATGATTTATCTTGGATCATATTCCATGTTTCATGTATTTTATTTATTGGATTGGAAATTTAGGTGTTTAAAGAGGGATTTTCCAAATCGGTGTGGCTTATAATCCCACCAATGGTTTGATAAAATTACTCAAAGAGATTTTGTGATTTAAAAAATATTTCTAAAGTGGTTTTAGAAATGATTTTACCTTGGAATCATTGTTTTGAAAAAATGGGATTTTTTTTATGAAATAGATTGTGTTATGGATTTATTGATGTGGTAAATTTCACGTCATGTGTTAGAATGGAGTGGAACATGGGTTAATCAGGGTGTGAGATAAAGGTCTATTTGAGGTACCATGTGATCCATTGGAGGGAATACCATGTGAAACTCTATTGGTTTCTAATGGACCAAGTGATCATTTGGGTGTGAAGACTATGTGAGCTTCCATGTTGTTTGGTAAGAAACAATGTGATCTCTTAGAGTTATACAAAAGGAAGATTGTGAGATCTTCCATTACATAGCTATCTAGTATAATTATTTACTCACCCACTATAGGAATGATGTTTAGAACCATAGGTGGACATTACTCATGATGGATTTTTTTACATGCTTTATGCATTTGATTAGTTCCATTTTCATTTAATGAGATGTATTATTCCCAATCATTAATTTTTCATTTATATGGTCATATTATGTTGATTTTATTACCACTTTTATTTTTCCTTCATGTTTATGTTTAGAAAATTGTGTCTTCTGTTATTGTTTATTTATTTGATCTATGTTTGGTAATTGTTTTTGAAAACCATGTTTCGTTTTGAAAAGGAAAACCAAATGGGTTTTAAATATTTACTTGAAATAGGTTTGTTTTCAAGTGGTTTATTTTTGAAAATGTTTTCAAACTATTTTATTGGTTTTGATGTGTAAAACACTTAAATATATTCATGGTGGAATCCTATTAGGCTTCGTGCCTCAAAAATTTCATGGTACCTTTTGGGTTTTTACAAATTTCATTTGTTAGGACAAAATTAAAGGGAATGGAACCATGTTCCAGGGTGTATCTTCTTGATTTACTTCCATATAGTTTTTATAGAGGAGATGTGATATCATAGGGATGGACACATGTGGAGTTTTTTTTGGGAATTTTGTACTTTTTGGGTTTTACTTGGAACTTATTCGCAATTAGAACCTTTACATTTATTTTGGGTTATTGATTTTGAGATATCATGTATATGTTCAGATATGGCATGATTTTTATTTGATGTTTTTTAATTTTTATGGAATATTTTATCCAGTGTTGTTGAATCTGATGTTATTCGAATGGCTATCAAATTTTTCGAGATAGGTCATTCCTTTTTACCAGTGGAGAAACCATTCCCAAGATTTGGTTGGTTATTTGTAGTGCTTGTTTCTAGTCTTTGATGATCGAGAACACACTTGAGGCTATGTCGTGGGATGGCTCAGGTGATGGTTTACATCAAACTGGGTTGGTTCATAACATTTATCTTTAAGCAAGTGATCCTATTAATACTATTGTTAACATATCATTAAAACCAAATATAATTATTATTAATCAAGGATAACCTTTTAATAATTTTTATAGGGAATTGTTAACATATTATCTCCCATGTTTTATCAAAAAAATTAATGAATGATAATTTATTACCTTCAATATACATTACATGATACTGAATTTATTTAATCCTAAAATACTTTAGAGAATTTTGGGAATAAACACTAACAATCACTAAGTTTCAGTAAATCCAACCACCCATGTTTTTAATACCAATAGAGATGGTATAGATATCATAATTTTTTATTATTTAAGTGGATTTGTTAAGGAATCCATATCATTTCATTTGTAGAAACAATACACATATTAATGTCACCTATATCAAAAATCTATTGAATGAGGTGAAATCAATGAATAATATGTTTGGATGATTAGTGAGACCTGGGCTAGTTTTATTTTGAAACCACTCCACAATTATAATGGTAGAGTTTAATTAGATGAAAGAATATTTGGAAAACCCTCGTACAATAATGAACACCTTTATCCAAACAACACATCTTTTTTGTTAGTTGGTGTGACATATTTAGATTCTATTATATATGTTTTGATCCTAAAACCACTTGGGGGTGTGGATGGTGTTTTGGGATGTTGGTGGAATAAACTTCACGTTAGAAACATATTTCCACATCCTTTCCGAGAAGTTTCCAATGGGTTTTATTTTTGGAGTTAAAAACACCCAATGATTCCCTTATTTGGCATATTTCATGAACCTACCTTCCAAAGGCAGGTGGTCATTGAAAAATAGATCCAATATACTTATGGAATCATATTAGTTTAGAGTATGGGAGGTCGGGCAAATAACACCTTTATAAGGGGAGTTATTGACTACTTAGATACTCTCTTATAGATTTAAGACATATTTTTGAATCCTTTATTAAATCCCAAATATGGAACATGTCACCCTGATATTTAAAATTTATCATTGACATGTATTTTCTTTAGAATCATATATATGTATATGAGGTTTTTCATTAGCGGGGACATCTATATTTAAATGAGGATCTCCATCGATGGAACACTTTTTTGAATGGATTATGGATTATTATATCATTTATTTCTAGGAAGCTGGTTTTATTCCATGTTGTGGGGTGATTTGGAATTTATCATCACCCAGGAAGACGAGAGTTGTTTTAATGTCAGTAAAAGGCCCATAAGATCATATTCTTATGTATCATTGTGTGAGGAATCAGAACCCACGTAGTTTGGTTCCACATCTGGAGACACGTTATAAGCCCCCAACCTTAAACATTACATAATATTGAATTATGTTAATAATTCACATTAAGGATCTTTTCAGGTTTAGAGTTTTAGATAATTAGGGCACAACTATAACATTACATCTCCAAAATTAAAAGGTAGACACTTCTACTCAGTATCCATTTTTTCCATAAAATAAAAATTCTTAAAAGAAAAACAATAATTATTTTCTTGATATAAATATTATTGAGTTCTTCCATTCTCTTACCCTTCCTTATACAATCTGAAAAACATTTCAAAAACATGGGATGATAATAAAAATCTCAGCAATGGTTATAAAATAATTAAAGAAAACATTAGTTCATCAATACATACAAAATATAAGATCTTTAACATATCTCATGAAATCATAATATTTATGAATAAGACATAGAAATCATAAATCATGAAGGTAACTTGTGGGATCCATATCAAACTTACATTGTATCTTTCATAACTACATAGGGAGTTACACACGAAATATCGATCATAGTATATTCCCTAAATCTCTTAGGAGAAACATTAATGTTTACCTCCATCACGTTACCCAATGCATTGGAGAGCTGTCTCGGGCTCACCGGACCTAGGGTTATCACGGAACCACCCATATACGTAAACAATACCCCATAACCATAACATATTCATAACACATAAAACATGAACAAATAAAATATAACATTTCCACATTGCAATCAAAATATGTCATTTAAACATATTGACAAAATAAATGCTTTATCAAACCATTTTTAAATACATTTAAAATATTTAATAAAGAGATTTTTGAATAAAAGTTTACCATACCACCTTGAATCATTTGAAAGAAATTTTAATTTTAGAACATTCTTCTCCATATAAATAAATCCATAAAACCATTTTGAAAACATTAACATTAATGATAAATGTTTACAATAATAAATCTGTAAAACATTTAAAATGATATTTTAGTTAAAGAGTTCTTAACGAAATGAGAGATGCTTGAATACAAATAATTGAGGAATAAAATTAATCAAATATTATAATATCATAACAATAATGAGATTCATGATATAATATTTCATAGGATTGTATATACACCATATAAAAGGTAATTGGTGTATAACAACAAATAAGTCTCAATGGAATGTAAATTGGGACAAAGTCCCTTGAAAATATCATATCCTTAGATTATGGTCAAATCAATGACATAATTATGTGTGACAAAAAATATTACAAAAAATATAAGTGGATATTAAGTATAATAGAATCAGAGGTAAATCACACATATTCATATCATGAAATAATCAAGAAGTTTAACCTTAACCCAAAGAATTGAAATTTGGTTAAGGAGCTCTCTTACCGAAATTAGACAGCCTAACAACATTGCTTTAAAATTCAAAAAATAATTTGATGAGATAAAAAAGGGTTTATCATCACATGGACATAAAATATAAAACAATAAAAATATAGAATAAAATATCCCAACATAGGAAAATGGAAATTAAAAGAGATGACATAAAATAAGTCTTTGTCTAAAAGAGTACAGTGAAAGGTTCCATTACTGATTTGGTAACCTAAGAAACATTCACCCCATGAAAGAAGTATCATACAATAAATATTTAAATACCCACAAGTTAATTTATTTTACAAAAATAATACAATCATGGAAAGTACATACGCCACACAAAAGGAAATAGTGGAAAACATAGAATGAATCTCATGGGACTAAAAAGTGAGATGAAAACCTCGTACCACATTGTAATCAATCGGGTAGTATGACCAAAAGTTAATAACCTCAAAATGAATCGTATAATACCATGAATATAAATATAATAATGATAATATATATGAAATGAAAGTACACAATACACCACATTCAATAAATAAGTGGCGAACAATGGAAAACTAACGAAGTTAAAAGTGAGATAAGAAAGCCCTTGCCTCATGCCCAACATGACTCGTATGTTCTGTGTTATTCCTAAATAATAAACTTACGTAAATTTATACTTCCTTAGGAACCAATTTAAAGTTTATTATTCCTTTTATGTCACTTATTACATTTCTATAACAATTAATTATTTATTTTAGTTCATATCGGACATTTTGTCGATGCTTGGAACTTTAGTTAAAAATGAGCTTGTTATAATTAAAAATTTTCCATGTGGTTAAAATTAAATTATACATAATGACATTCATGATTTAGATATCATATATATCATATAAATATAGTGTATATGTATTTATAATATTCCATATCATTTGTAGTTATGAAATGAAACACACCATTCAAGGAGACGGTAATCCGTACGTACGCATGAATGCTACATTCATTTCTATATTATATTAAAAATATTAAAAACTAAAAAATAAATAGTTATATTATAATTCTAGTATAATATATATTTTATGTAATTTAACTAACTTCATCCTCTATACGTTCCATGTATGTCATTAATGAGTCATATCACTTTGAGGGTGCGGTAGTCTACACATCCTCAAATAAAATTATCGTATTTAACCAATATGGAAACCATAAAGGTATGGTATAAATGAAAAATACAGAATTATAGAGACAATAAAAATATAATATATATCACATGTAAATACAGTTCCTTCTTAATGGAAACCATAAGTGGTGGTAGGAGAAGATTGAACAATCATCATTTCGTGAGGCAGTAGTTCGCCGTCCACAGAAACAATATATTCTTTACCCATTAGACGGAGGTGTGTGTATGTGTAGTTAGAATAATTCTTATAAAAAAACATAGAATATTAAGGATTCCAGTTTTTTTATAAAATAAAGTAATAAAAAGAGTTTTGGGGGTTGAAGAAGTAAAACAAAAGAAAAGAACTTAAGAGAAGATGTTACCTTTAAATTGGGTAACTCCCTTTGGTTTGAACCAAAAGGATTTATTAAAGTGCCTTATGACTAAGAGAAGGCTTTTAGGTGGAATATAGTGAACTTGAGAGCTTATATGGGTAGATTTTTGATGATACAAGGGGCTTGAGAGGTGTTAGTAATGGGTTAGAGGTGATGTATTTCTATAGGGGGAGGAAGGGCTCTTTTGAAATGTTTGAAAATATTATTTTATTATAAAATTATTTTTATTTTTAATGTTACAAAAATTATTAAAGTTGAATATAAGATGACTCTTGTTCTAAATTAAATCATCCAATAAGAATTGGACAGGGTTTGTATATTGTTTTAATCTTTATAATCTTATTTATTTAAATCAATCATTAATGAGGTAAACACTGCATCATTTTTGTTTCATAAATAATTTTATTTATTTGATGTATAAAAATTATAAAAAAAACCTTGATGTAGGAAATATTTTTATCTTTAAAATTAATATTTATAGTATAAAATATAACTTATATAACCTCATGTAATAATTTATTTATAAAATATATATGTTTATGTCATTTTGTCATTACTTTATATTAATTAATTTAAAGTGTCATTATAACACTTAAGTAGATATATGGGTTCCAAAAATCGACCCAAGGATGCTCATGGTTGGACATGTATTAAAAAATAGGATTAGGTCACATGTTAGGGTAATTTAATATTATTATAATATTATTTTTAGCTTGAATTACCCTATTTACCATTAACCACGATAAATAAAAGTCAAAAGTTATTATTAACCAAAAATTATTTTCCCCTTATTGAACAAAATTGTAGTTACTAATAAAAACCATGTTTATAGTATTTTATAAATTCAATTCACAGAAGTAGTAAAATTTCATTTAAATGAAAATTTTGGTTT
Organism: Viscum album; assembly: GCA_963277665.1. Classification (NCBI taxonomy): domain Eukaryota; kingdom Viridiplantae; phylum Streptophyta; class Magnoliopsida; order Santalales; family Viscaceae; genus Viscum; species Viscum album. The sequence continues at coordinate 2,007,511,740 of OY728151.1, read as the reverse complement.
TTTAACTACTACTCAATGTTTTCACTATTCATCAAAATTGATGTTTTTTAGAAAAATACCAAATATTCAGCCTATGATATATTTGATATTCCGAATTGAAAAATGATATCTATTTTAACATATTCAAAACAAAGAAGTTTCATTAATTAATTTAAAATTAATTCTCATTGTCAAAATAAAAAGCGTGTTTTTATGAAATATTAACTATCAAAAGATTGACACCTGTTTATGTCTAATTTCAAAATGAAATTACTTCCAATGACCAAAATTGAATTAAATAATAAAAATATAATCTAATTACAATTTAAAACTAATTAAAAATATAATCTAACCATATAAATAAATTAGATTAAAATACAGTTTTGAATTAAAGTACAATATTTTTCACTATTCATTAAATAAGAATTTTATCAGAAAAATACAAATAATTTAGCCAATGTAAATTTTGAAGTCCCGATTCTAAAAAAGAATTTTATTTTTTCAAATAGAACATATAAAGGTGGCCCAAAATATATTTAAAGAGGGTTTTCCATCAAAAGGCGGTAAATAGACCTTTTAAAGAATATTAGAGAATTTATGCTTAAAATTGGATTCATTCACATTTTTAGCCTCTAAATTTTATTGGATAAATGTAAAAACATTTAACAAAACATGTATAATCATATTTTAGTTAGCTCTATTCATTCCCACCAATATAATGGCTAGGCATTAACTACAATTTAAATAATATTATATTATTATATTTAATATGACCCAACGTTGTGTGTAATCTAAGATTTCAAAGAAACTCGTTGTTGTGTATCAGGTACTCCATCAAACATAGAATCCCCTTTAAAGTAAAATTAATATTTAATTCAAAAATATTATTAAATATTAAAATGTGTTATTCTTTATTTACATGGGATGTTATATCCTTTCCCCATTTTAGAAATTACGTCCTCACAATTTTAAAATTGGTCTAGGAAACTTCATTAAAAGTCCAACATAAGAAAAAGAGTCAATAAAACTATCACTTTAAAATAAATAAAGTGAAGTACAAATGTCACCTGAGATAACCCATGCTAGGATTCCATGTAAGAAAAAATGTATATGGAAGAGAAACTAAGTGTCATGTTCTGATGTATAGTGATCAAAAACATGATTAGGAGAAAGTTAACCACCGGAAAAACACAAACTTGTGATAGATCAAACGGTCTTTGGTTTCTCTATAGAAAAATTAAACAGAAAACAAATTTTTGTTTTATGTTCATTTTCATAAAGTTGGAGAATTTATTTATGAGATTAACTAAGGACATAATGAAATATACTTAATTTTCAAGTAGAGTTTCATCCTTTAATAAGTTTCTACCAAAAACTAATCTTTTCTCCAAATGATGAGTATTCAAGATGACTTGTTCACATATGAAGTGATAGAATCAACTTCTAGAGAATCATATAATCCAAAAAAGATGAAGAATATATTTTCCCTGTCTTTAGACATTAACCAAAACCAAAATGGTCAGCACAAGATCAGATAATACAAAAAAATAATAATCCTTTGAAAAAAGAAATATTATTCCTAATCTCTAAAATTGGACAAACAATACACAAAGTTCAACAAAGGCCATTTAATAAACAACTCTCCATAAAATTCATCAACGTAAAACAAAATAAGATTGAAACCCAAAACTCAGAAGGATATAATCACACAGTCTTTCACATTAATTCATAACATTTATCTCCAAATAACATTAACTACTCTTAATGTCTCATAATGAAGTTTAATTAACCTAATCACATACTCTCTATGATAGGTTAATCATTTCCATAAATAACCCAAATAAACATAAAACATAGATTATTCCAAAATCAAATTTTAACAGTTATTCCACAAATTAAATCCCATAGAATTATATTTTCTTTAGGCATATAGTGTTTCCTAAAAAGAGAGAACGTCTTCCAAAATAACCTTTATCACTAATCACAAAATCATTTTCCTATACTAAGTATATCCATTTGATAAAACATAAGTTCCCAAAATCAAATTATTCTTGATCTATAAAGTTAGTTAACTAAAGGAATAACACATATTAACTAGGGTCTTCACATAGGCCAGCGATAGTCGATGCTCCCTTATCGCCCTTCAGTTGTGGGGTTGATTCCCAGGGCCTTTCCGGATGTGACGGGTTGTCACCCATCTTAAAGGTTCTCATTTTTATAAAACTCAAAAATAACCCTAACATATTTTTACCTCAAAGGTTGTCTTATACCAATAATTTTCATCCCAAATCATTAACAGCTTAACATCTTAATAAAGTCGTATATATACTGAAATTTCTTATTTCCCCTCTAAATGATAAAATAAAACTATTACTAAAAGAAAAAACATCATACCTTGATCATGGTGTCCACATGGTTTCATTTTCATCTTGTTCACATAGGTAGAAGGTCCATACATTGAAAAAATGATTTATATATCATTCAAAATCATTTGCTTCCTTCATCCAAATACACCTTGTACAATATGGGTCATATGGGTGTTAATAGAAAAATAGTTTCGGAAAATAATCATTTATAACATATAATTTCAAAACATCTGATAAAACATTCTATTTATAAAAAATTCAGACTGAGTTTTATTTTAAACATTCAATTAATTGTCCTTTTAAAATAAAATATGTAAGTTATGAAAGAATACAATTTAAAAGAAAATATAAATATGTTGCTTCAGGGTATCCTTCTTCAGCACCATTTTCAAAATCATAATATACTTAAAAATCTTGTGATAAGGTAAAATATTTGATAATTCCTTTATAATATTTACCTTTCTTGAAAATATGAAAATATTGAGAAAATAGGGTTTGATTATATACATTCTATCATCCATGATGGTATTACAGTACATCAGTAGTGTTTGATATCTCAATCAATTTCTTGCAAGTGCATTGTATGTTAGAAATCTTTTCACCATCATCTGAACATGACTTTGCAATAATTATTTCAAGCATGTCATCAGGAATATAAATAAATATTGTTTGATATCCTCATCCTTCCATTTGTAACTGAATTTCCTTGATCTTAAAAAGTTATAAAATAAGGCTTTAACTTAAAGAGTCAACATAGAAACTAACCATGGGTCTAATAAATACTCTTAATCCCTAAATTTGTCTTCAATAACCTTTGATACCAATTGTATGGCCCAAACTTTAAATATTACATAATCTTAAATTAACTTAACAATTCACATTGAGGATCTTTTCAGGTTTAGTGTTTTAGATAATTTGGCCATAACTATTACATTACATCTCAAAAATTACCAAGTAGACACTTCCGCTAAGTATCCATTTTTTTCATAAAATAATTTTTTTTAAAAGAAAACAATAATACTTTTTTTGATATAAATATTCTCGAGTTATTCCTTTCATTTATGATACCATATACCCCATGAAAAAATTTTCAAAAACATGGGATGAGCATAAAAATCTCATTAAGGGTTATAAAATAAAGAAAACATTAGTTCATCACTAAATACAAAAAATATGATCTTTAACATACCTCATGAAATACTAATATTTATGAATAACACATAGAAATCATAAATCATAAAGGTAACTTGTGGAATTCATATCAAACTTACATTGTAGATTTCAAATATACATAGAGAGTTACACTTGGAATATCTATCTTATTATATTCGCTAAATCTATTAGGAGAAACATTAACATTTACCTCCATCATGTTACCTAATGCATTGGAGAGCTATCTCGTGCTCACTCACCCTAGGTTTATCACGAAACCATGAATATATGTAAAAAATTCCCAATAACCATAACATATTTATAACACATAAAACATGCATAAAAAAGATAACATTTCCACATCTCTATAAAAATATATCATTTCAACATATTGACATAATCATTTCTTTATCAAACCATTTTCAAGTCTATTTAAAACATTTAATAAAGTGATTTTGAATCAAAGTGTACCATACCACTTTGAAGCATTCGAAAGAAATTTCAATTTCAAATCATTCATGTCCATATTAATAAATCCATAAAAAAAAATTTAAAACATGCACATTAATGTGAAAGGTTTAGAATAATATATCTTTAAAATATTTAAAATGATATTTTAGTTAAAGAGTTCCTAACCGAATGAGAGACAATGAAATAAAAAAATTGAGGAATAAAATTAATCAACGAATATAATTTCATTATAATACAGAGATTCATGATATAATATGTCAAAGGGAAGTATATACACCATATAAAAGGTAATTGTTGTATAACAACAAATATGTCTCAATGGAATATAAATTGAGACAAATTCTCTTGCAAAGAACATATCATTAGATTAATGAAAACTCAATGAAATAATTATGTTTGAAAAATAAGAACACACCCAATATAATTGGATATTATGTGTAATACAATCATCGTTCATTCAAACAAATTCATAGCATGACATAATCAAGAAGTATAAGTTTAACCAAAATATTTGAAATTGGGTTAAGGAGTTCTCTTACAAAAACTCCACACCCTAACGACGTCACTATAAAATTCATAAAAATTGTTGATGAGAGAAAAAAGGGTTTCTAATCACATGGAAATAAAATGTACAGCAATAAATATATAGACAAACTTATCCCAACATAGGAAAATGTAAATTAAAAGACATGACATAAAATAAGTCTTTGTTTAAAAGAGTGTGGTGAAAGGTTCCCTTACCGATTTGGTAACTTATGAATCATACCCCCCATGAAGGAAGGATCATATAATGAAGATGTAAATAACCATAAATTAATGTATGTTACACAAATAATACAATAATGGGTAGTACATACACCACATAATAGGAAATAGTGGAAAATATAGCATGAATCTCACGAGAATAAAAAGTTAGATGAAAACCCCTTACCATGTTGTAATCAATCGAGTCGTACGACCAAAAGTTAATAACCACCAAACAAATCATATAATACCATGAATATTAACATAATCATGATAATATATATTAAATGGATGTACAAAATACACCTCATGCAATAAATAAGTGGTGAACAATGGAAATCTCACGAATTTAAAAGTGAGATTAGACACCCTTTACCTCGTGTCCGACATGACTCGTATGTTCCGTGTTCTCCCTAAATAAAAAAAATTATCTAATTTCAACTTTCTTATGAACCATTTTCAAGTTTATTATTCATTTTATATCACTTATTACCTTTCTATATCAATTATTTAACTATTTCAGTTCATATCAGACATCTTTTCGATGTTCGGAACTTTAGTAAAAAATGAACATGCTATAATTAAAAATTATCCATGTGGTAAAAAGTAAATTATCTAAAGAATGATATTTTCATGATTTAGATATCATATATATAATATATATACACTGTATATGTTTTTATAATATTCCATATCATATTGAGTTAATAAATGAAACACACCGTTCATGGAGACGGTAAGTCGTACACACGCATGAACGCTACATTCATTTCTATTTTATATTTAAAGGAATGAAAAAATAATAATAACTAGGTATATTATAATTCTCTTATAATATCTATGTTTTTTAATTTAATTAAATCCATCCTTTATATGTTCGACATATGGCATGAATGAGTCATGTCACTTTGAGGGGGCGGTAGTCTGCACTTCCTAAAATGAAATTATCGTATTTACCCATTATAGAAACCATAAATGTATGATATAAATGATAAATACATAAGTATAGAGACAATATAAATATAATATATATCACATGTAAATATAGTGTTATCTTAATGTCCACTATAAGAGTTGGTAACAGATGATTGAGTAATCATCATTTCGTGAGGAAGTAGTTCGCCATCCACAAAAACATTATGTACTTTACCCATTAGACGGAGGTGCGTGTAAGTTTAGTTCGAATAGTTATCATTAAAGAAATCTAGTATATTTATAATACTAGTGTTGTTATAAAATAATGTAATAAAAAGAGTTTAGGGGGTTGGAGAAGTAAAATAAAAGAAAAGAACATAAGAGAAGAAGTTACCTTTAAATCAAGTAACTCCCTTTGGATTAAACAAATATGACTTATTAAAGTGTCTTATACCTAATGTAAGGAATATAAGTGTAAGAGAGGGATCTTGAGAGAATATTTGGGCTGAGGTTGGAAAATCCAAGGGGCTTGAGAGGTGTAAGTAATGGGTTAGAGGTGATGGAGTTTTATAAGGGGGAGGAGGGGCTGTTTAGGAATGTTTGAAAATATTATTTTATTATATAATCAGTTCCAGTTTCTAATGGTCCAAATATTATTAATGTCTAATATAAGATGAATATTGTTCAAAATAAAATCATCCAATAATAAATGATAATATTTTGGATATTTTTTTAATTTTATAATCTTATTTATTTAAACCATTCATTAATGAGGATTCATTGCATCATTATTATGTCACAAATAATTTTATTTATATGATTTCTAAAAAATATAAAAAAATATTGTGATGTAGGAAATATTTTAATCTTTCAGATTAATATTTATATCTGAATAGATAACTTATATAACCCCATGTAAGAATTGATATACTAAAAGATATATGTTTATGTCAATTTTATCATTACATTAAAAGAATTAATATAAAGTCTCATTATCACTCTAATGTGACTCCATAGGGTCCCAAAATCGACCCGAGGATGCCCATGGTCAGAAATGTATCACCCAATAGTATTAGGACACATGTTAGGGTAATTTAATATTATTATAATATTATTTGTACGTTGAATTACTCTATTTACCTTTAACCGCGGTAAATAAAAGTCAAAAATTACTATTCACTAAAAATTATTTTCATTTTATTGAACAAAATTTTACTTACTAATAACAACCATTTATGTCATATTTTTTAAATTAAATTTATGGATGTGGTAAAATTTCATTTAAAAGAAAAAGTCAGTTTTTAACTACTACTTAGTGATTTCACTAATCATTAAAAATTGATTTTTTAGAAAAAGACCAAAAATTCAGCCTAAGATATATTTGAAATTCCAAATTAAAAAAATGATATCTATTTGACCAAATTAAAATCATAGAAGTTTCATTAATTAATTTAATATTAAATCCCGTTGTCAAAACAAAAAGCGTGTTTTTAAGAAATAATAACTATCAAAAGATTGACACTTGTTTATTTCCAATTTCAAAGTGAAATTACATCCAATGACCAATATTAGTTTAAATGATAAAAATATAATCTAATTAAACTTTTAAAACAATTAAAAATATAATCTAACCATGTAAATAAATTATATTAAAAGGCAGTTTTGAATTAAAATATAGAATTTTAACTATTCATTAGAAAATGAATTTTATTAGAAAAATACGAAAAAATTACCCAAAGTAAATTTTGATGTCCCGATTATAAAGAAGAATTTTATTTTGTCAAATAGAACATATAAAAGTGACCAAAAATATATTTAAAGAGGGTTCTCTATTAAAAGGTGGTAAATCGTCATTTTAATGAATATTATAGTATTTTTGATTAAAAATGGATTCATTCACATTTTATGCCTCTAAATTTTATTGGATAAATGTAAAAACATTTAACAAACATGTATAATCATATATTAGTTAGTTCTATTCATTCCCTCCAATACAACGACTAGGCGTTAACTACCATTTAAAATAATATTATATTATTATTTTTCCGTATGACCCACCATTGTGTGTAACGTAAGATTTCCAAGAAACCCGTTGTTGCATATCATGTACGCAATCAAACATAACATCCCATTTAAAGTAAAATTAATATTTAATTCAAAAATATTAATAAATATTAAAATTTATTATTCTTTATTTACATGGGATGTTACACCCATAATACCTTTTAAGGACATTTGATGAGGACCAAACCATGATGTTTAACATCATACCACAAGTACTTCTAAGTGTAAGATCCCTAGTCAAGGCTGGTGTGGGACTTATGATGAAGCAACCCATTAGACCTAGAAGGAATGTAGACTCCCACAATGGATTTGAATCTACTTGGGATATGGCCCATAGTAGATTAGGGTGAGTTCAGGGTTATGGATTTTTACCTCAAGGTGGCTTCCTACATATCCCATTTGGGCAAGAATCAAAGACCATTCACTTCAGAATGTGGAAACTAACACCTATAGAGGAAACCCTTGTTAACGTGAGAGGAATATCCAGAAAGGTAATCTTTTCTAGGATAGATAATTTTTTCCCCTCCATGATTCCACCTTTTGGGATTATGAGTTCACTAATTGTAGGCCTCTGGGTAGGGAAAGGTGTAAATATTATAATGAAGGAGTGGCAATCAAGGGGTCCAAGGTGTTTCCTCACAAGGAATGTGATCCTATTAGGTGGTGCTAACATGATTGGGGATAATATTGAATTGGAGGCCCTTGTCAATGCAGATGAATATCCATAATAATTAATCTATACCATGATAGGTATATGATCTTGTGTATGTCATGATCATTATTATCCTTTATACCCACATGTATCATTCTTGGTGTAAGAAACAAGTGGATGTTTAATATTTTAAAATCATACAATCTCATTCACCAACTGGTGATTGAGGGTGAGGATACAACCCATAAGAAATACTAGGGGATTACTCCAAGTGGTATTCCCTTAGCAAGATCCTCACATCCCCCCTTTAGATAGGGGGAATGGGGGGAAAGGGAGGGGATATAAAGGAAGGATAATTCTGTCTAACCCAAGGATCTACCTATACTAATTCATGAGGTTAGGACCCCCATTTCTACATGAATGTATGATCTATAACATTCATTGGATCCCCTTATTAGGTAGGTTAACATTAGGACATCATTTCCATGTTAATTTATGATCGAGAGGACATCATAATGTGACCTATACTCTAATCACACATTTCTGGGGGATTTGGAGGAGGCCCTGTCTTGGTCCCCATTAGATGAGGGACCAAAGGGAAGAGATCTGCTACCATCAATGGTATGAAGTTGGGCTCAAAGTAAGGATCACTCAAATGAGGTATGGGGGAGATGAAGGTGGATCACACATGTGAGGGTTGGGTGAGCTGAAGATGGCTCATGTAGGTGAAACCTGGGAAAGCTGGAGATGTCTAACGTAGGTTAATTCTGAGTGATAAAAAAGTTTGTTTAGGTGATGGAAAACCTAGAAAAAAACAACTTGGGATGGTATTTCTCTAGGATACAAGGTCATCCTCATGTTTCTTTGGATTAATGGAACTTAATTCCCAGGATCAAGAAGGGGACTTAACCCTTGATCTATTATATTAGGGGGAGGTGGATCGTCTCACATTTATTTTGTGTTTAAATCTCTAGGGAACCTTAATCCCACTAATATATTTAATTTCCTATTATTTTAAGGAATATAAATCTACTTATAATGTTCTGAGAACCTTAATGAAGGAATAGGGTGAATAGAGATTCACAGATTCTTCTTGTCCTGTATTAATTTTAAATGATAATCCATAAGGTCCTATTTATAGGAAATTTTAGGACCCTATTCAAATGAATCATATCCCATTGGTATTCCATACTAGGTCTCACATTGGTGTAACCTGCATGATTTTCTTGAGTGAAAATTCCATAGAATGCGTGGTGACATTGGTTAGGCTTGTCAGGTTTTTTGTAGATATTTTGGAATATAGGCTCAACTAGTGTGATGATGCTCACTCATAGGCTGGAATTTCATGTTGTTACTAGTTGGGCCTTTTCTGGGAATACCTGTGCAGACACATGAGATGTCACGACCCATCTTCGGGGCCCGTGCCGTGACTACCCCAAGCCCGCCTTCCATAGGCCAGGGGCTGGCGACTAGCACCAAGGCGTAAATCCCAACAAAAGGGAAGGAATTGCCTTTAAAAAGTAAACAAGCACCACAGAGTAAACAAGCGGAAAAGTAAACACTAAGCAAAGACTGTACAAGCTGTGCTGAAGGTAAAAGGGGCCGGAAATACAAGCCCAACTGTAAAGTACAACTGAAAGGGAAAAACAGCAACTGAAAGAAAAAGCCACAGCGTCGAGCCGTCCTCTGGAAGTCCCACCTGAGGGTGGGTACAGATAGCCTCCACTTCTCCTCGGGTCCACCTGACCGCTCCGAGTACGTCCCGCCCAGTGGTCCACCTCCAGGTACCGTCCTGCTCCATACACCTCCACCACGATCAACGTTGTCCGTCGTCTGCAACCAACACAACGTAGTGCGGCCAAAGCCCGTGAAGGGGTGAGTATAAGCTACTCAGTAAGGACCCCGAGACCCCGAAGGTCTCCCGAAATCCACAAAGGATAATCCACAAAGGAAAGATATAATCACGAGGTAACATCTGACATGGCTTAGGTATATGCCCATACATATACCTAAGTCTTCAATTCCCGTTCGGCTCCAACGTCTGAGCCCAACCCAACCCAGTACACACAGGAAAGCAAAACGTATACCCACACAGGATAGATCAACACAATCCATAAACGAGAGTAAACAGTAAATCCACATAGGATAGTTCAACACAATCCACGAAGGAGAGTAAACAGTAAATCCAGACAGGATAGTTCAACACAATCCACGAAGGAGAGTAAACAGTAAATCCACACAGGATAGTTCAACACAATCCACAAATGAAAGGAAATGTAATCCACACAGGAAAAATAAACATTATAACTCTCATAGGTATATGCCCATACATATACCGAAATTATCAGGCAACCCATCTCAATAAAGAGGAAACACAAGGATTAATGACTCAGCTCAAACCAGGATTTTTATTATCGAAACCGTAACTGCTGAAGAGCCCCGTCTCTGAAGTGTACAGTGGTCATGTCACGACTCCGAGGTACTGCTCACTAACCTAAGACTGCTGAGGTACTCCTCCTGTCGAGTACCGCGGGTCTACTGCCAACTACCGGGCGCTCCGTCCGCTGAGGGTCTGCTGCCAAATACCGGGCTCTCACCCAAATAGCCTACAAAGGTACTCCTCTAGTTGAGTACCGCGGGTCTGCTGCCAACTACCAGGCGCTCCGTCCGCCGTGGGTCTGCCGCCGAATACCGGGCGCTCCGTTCACTAGGCTCGTCGACTCACTCCAAGTCGAGTCGGACGACCAGTCTTCAGGTCTCAGCCGGCTACACGGTCTCCGTACTCAGTACGCTCGTCTCCAGTATCGCGGGTCTACCGCTACAACCAAGCGCACCACCTCTATCAAGTGTCGCGGGTCTGCCGCTACAACCGAGCGCTCCACCGTCAAGGATATGCTGCTACATCCAAGCGCTCCACCGCCAAGCGTATTCTGGTACAACCAAGCGCTCCACCGCCAAGGGTATGCTGCTACAACGAAGCGCTCCACCGCCAAGGGTATGCTGCTACAACCAAGCGCTCCACCGCCAAGGGTCTGCTGCTACTCCGCTAGCTCGTCACTGGGAGGGTCCGCTCCACGAGCTACGGTTTGATACTCCAAGTATCACGAAGTCCCACTAAGAAGTATCTCAAAGGACCGTCTCGTCATAGGGGTCTCAACGCAACAGACGGCCTGCCAAACGGAGGTCCTGACTGAAAGGTATCAGCTTTTTCGTTCCAGGGGCCCAGTTGGATTTTTGGTACGATCCAACCTGGCCGAAATCCAACTGCGTCCAAAACTCGGGCGGAGTAAGCCAAAATATCCGTATCGTCAAGAGGAACTCATCGCAACAGACGGCGCGTCAATCGGACGCCTGGTCTGGAAATTATTAGCTTTTTCGTCCCAGGGGCCCGGTTGGTTTTTAAGGCAAAACCAACCCGACCGTACTCCACCTGTGTCCAAACATCGATCAGATTATTCCAAAAGATCTGTCTCACGAAGAGGAATTCAACAAAGCTGACGGCACGTCAATCGGACTTCCGTAGCTCAAGATATGAGCGTTTTCTCTCCGAGGGCCCGGTTGGTTTCGTCTACAAACCAACCCGGAAGAACTCAAAGTATCCCGAAACCATGAGTGTGATAAACTGAAACGTCCGCCTCGATCAAAGGATCGCGTTGCCGCTGACAGCGGGTCGTTTGGAGCCCCGTAGCTCAAGATACGGCCATTTGAACGAAAACCGTCCGGAGACGGGGGGTCCGGGCCCGGGCCGACCTGGTCTGACCCGGTCCGACCTGGTCGGACCGGTCCAGCTCGGCTAGGCCGAGCGGCCGAGCGGCCCGACGCGAGGGGAGCCGCCGCCCCGCGTGACACCCCCGCGGCACCCGCGGGGCGTCGGCCAGACAACCGGACGTGCCGCGTGACAACCCCGCGGAACCCGCGGGGTGCCGCCCTGGACACCCGAGGGGGCGCCGCGTGACAACCCCGCGGCACCCGCGGGGTGCCGCCCTGGACACCCGGGGGGCGCCGCCGCTTCCGGATGCCGGCGCCGCCGCGCCGGCGACCCTCCCCGCCAGCGGCTTCCGCGGGCCGCCGGAGTCGCTCCGGTGGCCGGTTTTCCTTTCCGTCTGCGCCGTTGCTCCTCCCGGGACTCGTCCTTCACTGCAGAAACATCAAACATCCGTTGCGGCACGTTCCGTCGTCGCCCGTCAAATCCACACAAAACGAAGAACGGTGGAGGGTCATCGGGCCGTGTTCGTTTGGACCGCACCCTCCGCGTTAGAGATAATCAACGGGAGAAAATAAAATGTTCAACACATGAACCAACAATTTTAATAAAATAAAATTGTTTCTTTGATTCCGGTTCTTTAATTTTTAAAGAACGTTAACGAGAATATAAAGAGGGGTATTCCAAATTATAAAATCCCTACCTCGTTGGTCATCGCGCGTGAGCGTTCTTCGCGAAAATGCTCGTCGCGGAAGGTGGAGATCGTCGCGTCATCGCGGGAAGGCGTCGCGTCGTCGCGGAATCCGGTGTTGAGTCAGCGAGCTCAACGGACCAAGAACAACAGATTTAAATTATAAATAATCAAATATGTGTTTCGTTTAAAACCCAAAAGAATCTTTAGAGGAAACCCGAAATTACTCACCTCAAACGGTCGGTGATCGGAGATCGGGGCGGGGAAGAACGTCTCGGACGGGAGCGTCGTCGATTTCTGGGTTCGGCGTTCTTCGCGTTCTTCGCGTTCTTCGCGTTCTTCGCGAGGGGGAAGAAGATACAAGGGTCCTCTCAAATCTTCTCAACGTGCAAATAACCAGGGGTCGTTCATTGGCCTTATTTTATTATTACGCCAACGAATTTCAAAACTGGTTAAGAAACGACTTAATTAATTCGTTGAATTAATTCGACGAAAGAAACTGCCCATTTAAATGGTCTGTTACTATTTAAGAAACGCGTCAGTTGACTTTCATAAAGACGGGTTTTCGCGGGTGCGTTTCTTAGTGGAAAGAAACAACGGGGCTCGTGCGGGCCCCACCTCACAAATATCCAACCAAGGGGGTATGATATTTCTGGATAGCATCCTATTCGGTTTAACTCAGTTCAAGCCGCCTTTAAGTGGCTTCAAGTGGCTTCCAAGTGGCTTAAGTGAAATAAAATAAAGTTGTCGCAAAATTATTTTATTTCTTAACTTTATGCCCGAAAATTAAAAACCACACCCGAGCAAACGCAACTCCGGAAGAGGCGTTTCGAAGCGAATACCGGCGCTGCGATTTCATCGGAGCCCTCAGAATTCGATTCCGGGCACCGGTTCAAAAGTTAGAAAAACCCACTCGTCCGTTCACTGAACGTACCCGAGCCAAAAATTCAGAAAATGATTCCGGGCACACTGGGCCTCGGAATCAGGTTCCGTCAGAGACTGCGCTCTTGAAAAATTCCAAAGAAAATTAAGAAAAAAATTTCCTTGAAATTTACGAGTCTTTACATTACTCCCACCTCAGGACTTTACGTCTCCGTAAAGTTACATCAAAAACTAGGGAAACAAATGTGGGTACTGAGCACGCATCTGAGCCTCCTGCTCCCAAGTGCTCTCCTGGAGGTTCCCGTACTGCCATCTGATGCGCACAAGAGGAATCGATCGCCCACGTAGGACCCTCTCCTGTCGATCCTCTATCTCCACTGGGACCTCCGCAAAATTCGCCCCATCATCAACGTCTAGATCCCAATAGTCAATGATGTGCGTCGGGTCGTGCACGTATCTCCTCAGCTGGGATACGTGGAAGACGTCGTGCACCTGGTGCAATTGAGATGACAGAGCCAGGCAATAAGCCACCTCGCCAATCCTGTTGAGGACCTAGAAAGGCCCGATGAAGCGTGGAGACAACTTGCCGCCTCGGCCAAATCTCCGCAACCCACGTCGAGGTGAGACCCGCAAGAAGACGTGGTCGCCATCCTCGAACTCTAGTGGCCTCCTCCTCCTGTCATCATATGACTTCCTCCGGCTCTGAGCTGTACTCATCCGCGCCTGGATGACCTGGATCATCCCAGGATCCAGAAGAGTTGCAAGATTTATTCTTTGCCGATAAGAGAAATCTGGTCCCATCCCCTGGATGAACCACATTCTTTTTCCTAATACAGTCAATCCCGACATGGATGATACTAATCCATACCAAGGATGACATCGTAAGGCCTCGACGCTACTACCAAGAGATCCAACCGTTACTCTCGCCTCAAGGGTTGAGTCACACTGTCGGCATCAGTGTGTGGTAACTGGGTCTCCTCCAGTAGATGTCCCACAAGTGAGGGTCAAGTCAACAGTCTAAACCGGAACCTCTTCGTAACAACGCAAAAGAAGACAGGAAGGAAAACATCACAAAGGTAAGCATCTTTTATTATTGCAGCTCATATTACAAGGACGCTACACAACAGCAACAAGGAACTAGATGTACAAAAGACGTATCCACTAGTTCCTCTCCTGTCCAACTACTCCCAGAGCTCCACGATCGAAGGCCTCAGCTGCCTGAAGCTGATCTCTCCCATGTCCACCAACTCCCTGCGGTCGGGGTGGATCTCCTGGTGGTGGTGGTGGCAACACTTCGAAGTGTCTCCCACCATCGGCTGCTCGGCCAGCTCCACTGCCTCGTCCGCCTGTACCCTGCAGACCACCGTGGACGAATCTCTGTCTGGGAGGTCCCTCTACCGCCTGTTGCTCATCTGTAAAATGAGTCGGGCAGTCTCAAGCCATGTGACCAATCCCGCCACAGGAGTAACACTGCCCACTCTCGGCACGCCTGGCTCTGACTCCACCACGGCTCCCCCGCACAACTGAGCCTGAGTCGTGTAGTCGGCCACCGGTAGGTCTGGACCTCTTGGACCTTTGCGTCATCTGTCTACTGCCTGCTGCAGAAGACTCTGCCGCATGCTGGCTAGTAGTGGGTCCTGCTGCTGGAGACTGCTCAGCAAGGAAACTTTCCACTAAGAGGTCTCGCTCCAGCACCCCTGTTTGCGTCGGAATGCTGAGTGGAACTACAGAAGCTCTAATCTCTCTTTTGAGTCCCTACTCGATGGTTCGGGCCCTGAAGAATGGGTCCCGTACCATATCTGTAGAGTAGCACGAGAGGTCCGCAAATCTCGCCGAGTACTGGGCCACTGTCATGCTTCCCTGCCGCAGCTGGAGTAGCTCCTGTATACGCACCGCTCGAAGGGTGGCTGGTACAAACTCTGCCCGGAACAGGCTCTCGAAGTCTTCCCATAGAAGTGATGCCTCGACGTGCACCTGGAGCATCAAGCTCCACCATCGGCCTTCTGCTGCGTACAATAGGCTCACTGTGAGGATTACCATGAGGTCTGCTGGTATCCTCACTAGCCTGAAAACTCCCACCACAGCCTCCAGCCAATTCTCATCCGCCTATGGGTCCGTCTCTCCCCGGAACCTGGGTGGCCTCTGGCGCTGGAACTCGTGCAGTGTGCTCAAGCGACGTGCATCGTCAGCGGCTGGAAGCATTGGTGGCTCGGCGGGTAGAGGTACTGTTGGTGCCTCAGCTGTCAAGGGGCCCTGCACCGAGGCCTCGTTGCTGGGCGGGCTGTCGCCACGCTCAACCCTCAAAACCCTAGCTGGTCGTCCGCGGGGAGGCATCCTGAAAGAAACAACGTGATATGGTCAAACGATAAGAACCTGATGAGCTGACCTGGTTTGAGCTGACTTTTAAAAACTGCTAGAAACACACACGCAATCAGTGTCTTCGTGCATTAAGTCGGAAATCGGAAGTCAGGGTCCTGGTGTACGGATACGTCGGCCGCCACACCAACACTGGACTCCCTGGACCGATAACCACACTCAATACGCTAAACACTATTGCTTCACATAGAAGAAAGATCAGAGTTTGCGGTAAAACCGACCACCTCTGATACAAATTTGTCACGACCCGTCCTCGGGGCCCGTGCCGTGACTACCCCAAACCCGCCTTCCATAGGCCAGGGGCTGGCGACTAGCACCAAGGCGTAAATCCCAACAAAAGGGAAGGCATTGCCTTTGAAAAGTAAACAAGCACCACAGAGTAAGCAAGAGGAAAAGTAAACACTAAGCAAAGACTGTACAAGCTGTGCTGAAGGTAAAAGGGGCCGGAAATACAAGCCCAACTGTAAAGTACAACTGAAAGGGAAAAACAACAACTGAAAGGAAAAGCCGTAGCGTCGAGCCGTCCTCTGGAAGTCCCACCTGAGGGTGGGTACAGATATCCTCCACTTCTCCTCGGGTCCACCTGACCACTCCGAGTACGTCTCGCCCAGTGGTCCACCTCCAGGTACCGTCCTGCTCCGCACGCCTCCACCACAATCAGCGTTTTCCGTCGTCTGCAACCAACACAACGTAGTGCAGGCAAAGCCCGTGCAAGGGTGAGTATAATCTACTCAGTAGGGACCCCGAGACCCCTGAAGGTCTCCCAAAATCCACAAAGTATAATCCACAAAAGAAAGATACAATCACGAAGTAACATCTGACACGTCTTAGGTATATGCCCATACATATACCTAAGTCATCAATTCTCGTTTGGCTCCAACGTCCGAGCCCAAGCACAACCCAGTCCACACAGGATAGCTCAACACAATCCATAAAGGAGAGTAAACAATAAATACACACAGGATAGTTCAACACAATCCACGAAGGAGAGTAAACAGTAAATCCACAAAGGATAGTTCAACACAATCCACGAAGGAGAGTAAACAGTAAATCCACACAGGATAGTTCAACACCATCCACAAAGGAAAGGAAAAGTAATCCACACAGGAAATCTCAACAGTATAACTCTCATAGGTATATGCCCATAAATAAACCGAAATTATCAGGCAACCCATCTCAATCAAGAGGAAACACAAGGATCAATGACTCAGCTCAAACCATGATTTTCATTATCGAAACTGTAACTGCTGAAGAGCCCCGTCTCTGAAGTGTACAGTGGTCCTATCACGACTCTGAGGTACTGCTCACTAACCTAAGACTGCTGAGGTACTCCTCCTGTCGAGTACCGCGGGTCTGCTGCCAACTACCGGGTGCTCCGTCCGCTAAGGGTCTGCTGCCAAATATCGGGCGCTCACCCAAATAGCCTACAGAGGTACTCCTCCAGTCGAGTACTGCGGGTCTGCTGCCAACTACCAGGCGCTCCGTCCGCTGTGGGTCTGCCGCCGAATACCGGGCGCTCAGTCCACTGGGCTAGTCGACTCACTCCAAGTCGAGTCGGTCGATCAGTCTTCAGGTCTCAGCTAGCTACACGGTCTCCGTACTCCGTACGCTCGTCTCCAGTATCACGGGTCTACCGCTACAACCAAGCGCACCACCTCTATCGAGTGCCGCGGGTCTGCCACTACAACCGACCGCTCCACCGTCAAGGATATGCTGCTACATCCAAGCGCTCCACCTCCAAGGGTATGCTACTACAACCAAGCGCTCCACCGCCAAGGGTATGCTGCTACAACCAAGCCCTCCACTGCCAAGGGTATGCTGCTACAACCAAGCGCTCCACCGCCAAGGGTCTACTGCTACTCCGCTAGCTCGTCACTGGGAGGTTCCGCTCCACGAGCTACGGTTTGATACTCCAAGTATCACGAAGTCCCACTAAGAAGTATCTCAAAGGACCGTCTCGTCATAGGGGTCTCAACGCAACAGACGGCATGCCATACAGAGGTCCTGACTGAAAGGTATCAGCTTTTCTGTTCCAGGGGCCCGGTTGGATTTTTGGTACGATCCAACCTGTCCGAAATCCAACTGCGTCCAATACTCAGGCGGAGTAAGCCAAAATATCCGTATCGTCAAGAGGAACTCATCGCAACAGACGGCGCGTCAATCGGACGTCTGGTCTTGAAATTATTGGCTTTTTCGTCCCAGGGGCCCGGTTGGTTTTTAAGGCAAAACCAACCCGACCGTACTCCACCTGCGTCCAAACCTCGGGCGGAGTATGCCAAAATATCTGTCTCACGAAGAGGAATTCAACAAAGCTGACGGCACGTCAATTGGACGTCCGTAGCTCAAGATATGAGCATTTCCGCTCCGAGGGCCCGGTTGATTTCGTGTACGAACCAACCTGGCCGAACTCAAAGTATCCCGAAACCTTGAGTGAAATAAATAGAAACGACCGTCTCGATCAAAGGATCGTGTTGCCGCTGACGGCGGGTCGTTTGGAGCCTCGTAGCTCAAGATACGGCCATTTGAACGAAAACTGTCTGGAGACGGGGGGTCCGGGCCCGGGCCGACCTGGTCCGACCCGGTCTGACCTGGTCGGACCGGTCTGGCTCGACCAGGGCCGGTCCAGCTCGGCTTGGCCGAGCGGCCGAGCGGCCCAACGCGGGGGGAGCCGCCGCCCCGCGTGACACCCCCGCGGCACCCGCGGGGCGTCGGCCAGACAACCGGACGCGCCGCGTGACAACCCCGCGGCACCCGCGGGGTGTCACCCTGGACACCCAGGGGGGCGCCGCGTGACAACCCCGCGGCACCTGCGGGGTGCCTCCCTGGACACCCGGGGGGCGCCGACGCCTCCGACCGCCGGCGCTGCCGCGCCGGCGACCCGCGTCGCCGCCGGCTTCCGCGGGCCGTCGGAGTCGCTCCGGTGGCCCGTTTTCCTTTTCGTCTGCGCCGTTGCTCCTCCCGGGACTCGTCCTTTACTGAGGAAACATCAAACATCCGTTGCGGCACGTTCTGTCATCGCCCGTCAAATCCGCACAAAACGAAGAACGACGGAGGGTCGTCGGGCCGTGTTCGTTTGGCCCGCACCCTCCGCGTTAGAGATAATCAACGGGAGAAAATAAAATGTTCAACACATGAACCAACAATTTTAAAAAAATAAAATTGTTTCTTTGATTCTGGTTCCTTAATTTTTAAAGAACGTGAATGGGAATAAAAAGAGGGGTATTCCAAATTATAAAATCCCTACCTCATTGGTCGTCGCGCGTGAGCGTTCTTCGCGGAAATGCTCGTCGCGGAAGGTGGAGATCGTCGCGTCGTCGCGGGAAGGCGTCGCGTCATCGCGGAATCCGGCGTTGAGTCGGCGAGCTCAACGGACCAAGAACAACAGATTTAAATTATAAATAATCAAATCTGTGTTTCGTTTAAAACCCAAAAGAATCTTTAGAGGAAACCCGAAATTACTCACCTCAAACGGTCAGTGATCGGAGATCGGGGCGGGGAAGAACGTCTCGGACGGGAGCGTTGTCGATTTCCGGGTTCGGCATTCTTCGCGTTCTTCGCGTTCTTCGCGTTCTTCGCATTCTTCGTGAGGGGGAAGAAGATACAAGGGTCCTCTCAAATCTTCTCAACGTGCAAATAACCAGGGGTCGTGTATTGGCCTTATTTTATTATTACGCCAACGAATTCGAAAACTGGTTAAGAAACGACTTAATTAATTCATTGAATTAATTCGACGAAAGAAACTGCCCATTTAAATGGTCTTTTACTATTTAAGAAACGCGTCAGTTGACTTTCATAAAGACGGGTTTTCGCGGGTGCGTTTCTTAGCGGAAAGAAACGGCGGGGCTCGTACGGGCCCCACCTCACAAATATCCTACCAAGGGGGTAGGATATTTCTGGATAGCATCCTATCCGGTTTAACTCAGTTCAAGCCGCCTTTATGTGGCTTCAAGTGGCTTCCAAGTGGCTTAAGTGAAATAAAATAAAGTTATCACAAAATTATTTTATTTCTTAACTTTATGCCCGAAAATTAAAAACCACACCCGAGCAAACACAACTCCGGAAGAGGAGTTTCTAAGCGAATACCGGCACTGCGATTTCATCGGAGCCCTCAGAATTCGATTCCGGGCACCAGTTCAAATGTTAGAAAAACCCGCTCATCCGTTCACTGAACGTACCCGAGCCAAAACTTCGGAAAATGATTCCGGGCACATCGGGCATCAGAATCAGGTACCGTCAGAGACTGCGCTCTTGAAAAATTCCAAATAAAATTAAGAAAAAAATTTCCTTGAAATTTACGGGTCTTTACATGAGATCCTTTATTTCTTTCACTTATCTTTTACTTAAGGTATATTCTTTTAAAAATTATCATTCTCATGTGAAAAAAGAGAGTATCATCAAAATCCTCCCCTCAGGATTGGATCCAATTAGAATTTTATGGTTTGATCTTATTCTAGAGAAATATGGGAATATTTCAACCCTTCACCCACTGGTCGTTCAGGCTTGGTGAGCATTACGACTTCAGTACAATTCAAGGGAGGAGTTCATAAATGAGACATACTGTTATATCGTGTAGGTGGGTTACACAGGTCTACCGAGTAGCTATTTTGTTTAGGAAGAGCATACAAGGGTCTGTTCATCTGTAAATAGTGTCCATATTCTAGTGGTTCTTCTTCATTCATTCACACTACTCTACCGCACTCTCGCACTCATCCAACAAGTCTTTTGTACAGGTTGTTTGCTAAAGATTCGTTCGCATATACCTTGTATTCCCTTATCTATGAAACACATGTGGCTAAAAAAGTGATCTACATGATGTCACTTGGTCGAGTGACCAATGTGAGGTCACTTGGGTGAGTGACCTATATGGGGACACTTCTTTTTGAAATTTATTAATTTTTATCTCTAAACCATTATTTTAACTCTAATAAAAATATCATTATTTCCATTCATATTTCCAATGGATACTTAGATGTTTAGAGATTCTAACGAATAAGCTTGTCAACACATCAAGGATATGTTGTATATCATCAGGCCGGATTATTATGAATCATATGACACCACTCTCCTCGACATGATGAACCATCTGAGGAAATATAACCATGAATACCTTGAGAGTGACTACCTACCACTTTATAACCATGGGCTCCTCAATGATATGCTAATCCCGAACCTGAATAATTACATTAGGATCTCCTAGTTTAAAAAATACACAAATTTTACCACTTCTAAAATATCATCCAATGTAATATATATTAATTATGGAATGCTATCCTCCACCCTCACCATGCATCATAGGAGCTGTGCCCCAGATTTAATGCCTGACACAGCCGAATCGAAGCCACATTACCACCCCTATGTCTTTTGTTCTTCAAATATGGACTAATTGAAAGGATGAATGGATGCGTGGGATCTTCACCTTGAAGTTGGTGTTAAATCGGAGTGTATGTGGGAATACATGGTGCACCATACATGTACTAAATTTGAGGCCAAGATGAAGGTGGTTAGTATATATGAGGTAGTCTGGGTTGACCAGAAATATATATATTGGAATCCAGATATCATCCCCATGTTATTAAGTTGATAGAGTCTGTAGACTAACACCTTCCATTTTCCACATAGAGAAGTATCATTAGTTTTTGGAACATCTATAATGTCTCAGGATCACCCATTCATTTAGATATGTACGATGAGTTTATCCCACCAATAGTGGAATGGGATGATGGTGAATGAACACCTGTTCTAGATCTTGAGATATTACAAGTATCCCAAGACATTCGTAATGAATACCCACACCTAAGGTGGTATGTACACTATGAATCATGGATGAACAATTTCCTGGATCTCAAGGGAGATGGACCCACATGAAAATGTCCAACTGGATTTCCTTCTAAGGAAATGTGGGTAATTTCTAGTATATCATCGACAATGTTGGAGCCAAGAGATTTCCATTATTGGTGATATGAAATTAAGTCTAATGTACCCACCAAGACATGAATCATGAGTTTCTTAGCAACGTGGTTAAACATTTACTTTTTATTGGTTCATAAATCGAATGGCAGTATAAGGTTAGAGTCATTCATTGTGCGAACAAGTTAGAAGAGGGGAGGCACATAGAGTTGGAATACCTTATCATGGAAAAGGTTCATTGGTTCTTAATGTACACATATGGGGGGAAGGAACCCTTAATATTTTAAGGTCGATTTTAGGTGTTATGGAGATGGGTTATGGAACACTTAAGCTCTTATGCCATACCGAGTTAAATCCGAGTTCCTAGAGGCCAATATCTATCATTGATTTAGTACATTTGTAGAATCCAACCATTGTATTTAATGTACGATGAAGCCTTATAGAAACTAAATATATTTTGATAATTCATATTCATTCCATATGGGGATCCGATCACAATTACCTTCATCGATGATGGAAAATCTAGTGATAAAGTGATATCATAAATGATTGGCTTTAGAGATAGTTTTTAAGGATCCTGAATTGATAGAGATGTTATATATTAATCCCATTCTCCTTATATATTTTTACACAAATTTAAGTACAAGTAGAAACCAATAGTTTCCCCTCTCATGGGTGTTCGATCAGAGAATCACCAAATGGTGGCCCAAAAATTCTGGGCCTTCATGGATTTGGAGGTAACCTAGGTGCTAATCAAACTTACTATACTTTGAGTGTCCATGGGGTTGACCTCTTGGTATGTGTAATCTAGTATTTCATCATACCCTAAAGGGATTTTGACAATAATAATGCCCCGAGTCAATGTTGTAATGATTTATAGGTGGGGGAAGCAAAGTAATAAAGCTCAAACCAATCCAGATAGTGATAATGGTGAGGCCCTGAGATTTCCCAAGTGACCCCATGCATGGGATAGTCATACTATTATGATCAAAATGGATATTCCAATTGAGGTTGATCATAGGTTTTCCAATTTCCACTTTCATGATAAAATATAGGCTCCAGCTATCCATCATTCAACCATGATAGAGAGAGCTAAGTAGTCATTGATACCAAGTAGTGTCAGTTCTACTTCCTCATAGTCTAGAGACACCTCATATTATATTCGGCGATTGAAGGTCCAATTTTTATAGTAAATACTTCTGATTCCAAGGACCTGTGGTCATTTCCCCTCATTAGATTATAGATTCCATATATTTAGGATGTTTAATTCCCACCTAACCTCAACATTGATAATAACCCTACTGATGTAAGAAAATAAATTTGAGAGATGGAGATACTTATTTATTCCACTGTTAATGGGATATCCATTATGAGGCATTGAGAGGATATGATGGATCATTTGGCATCCCATCACTGAGATATAAGGGATATGTCCCCATCACGAGAGACACCCCCATAAGTACTCTCATCAAGGCTGAGTGATCAACTCCTAGATTGAGGGAGGTATCCTTAGGCCATATGATGATGGAAGAGGAGATAGTGGGAGATCCCTCTCGACTACCTCCCCTTGTACCTATATTTTAGGAGGCACGTTATAAGATTCCTCTATAAAAAGTGAAAGAACAATGGAATATAAAGTCCTTGGATAAACACATCGTTAGTCATGGTACGTTTTAACAATATAATTTTCTTCATTTTTTTATTATGAATTATTAATTATTCCTATGGGTTAAAAAATCCACTCCCCTCTCCTCTCTCAATGGGATTAGAGATAATCCTTCAAGAAATGAGGAGGATATTCTAGATGAGGTAAAAATTCTTGTTGTTGAGTATGTACCTTCAATAGGATAAGTTATAAGGGATAAGACCACATTAGTTCTTATTACTATAGAAAGAGAATAGAATCATGGTAATGTCAAATTCTCACCATAAGGTGTCAGAATCCAATTACTGACTTCTATTCCTTATGATATTTCTGATCATTTTTATAAACTAGAAAAACCTATGACCATGGTAATTAGTCCCTTAACCACCCTAAGAGGGAATTATAGAGACCTCAGATCATCTGATGATTTTTTATGGCTAATATTGATTCAGGAGGGCTTGAAAAGGTTGTTCCTGATAAGAGAATAGTGGAAGATGCTGACAAAAATGCCAATTTGGGTCATAAGCCCAATGTCTTAGATACCCTTAATGGTTATAATTATATGTGATTTGACATATTATATAATGAAATAATTGAATAAATTTATCAATATATTTAAATTCTTGTATCCTTGGAGGATTTTGGGGATTTTAATATAGAGTTGAACAGATATGAGTTTCTATATTTAATGTTTCCCCTTAAAAATGGCCTTATTATTTCAAATGAATTAAATCAATGATCTTGACTAGTGCACCATTGTCTGTAGAAAATGATTCCATGGAAATCGATGACTATAGTGTTGAGGTCCATCCATCTCTAATTGTTGGGAAACAACATATTAGGCCCCCTAAATGGGAGATTATCTTGATCATTCCTTATTGGGCCCAGATAAAACTCTATAGAATTTTCCGTAGTAGGGAATTTTGATTGAATGTGTGAAAACTGGGAGTGTCAAGGAGGTATTAATCCCAATAACTAATCCATCAATGGGAAATTTTCCATCAACTTCTTTGATCACCCATTTATTTTCTCCTTGTTATATTTCAATGTTGATGAATAATTTAATTCCCCCTTTAGTGCCATCAGTCTCAGTGTTCGAACTCGTAGGGGAGGCCCCCACTCAAACTCAAATGACAATGTAAGGTGAGGGTGACACTGCTCTTGTAATGAAAATGATGGTCACTTACATAATTAAACTATTTCCAAATTATACCTCTCCTCCTAAGATCTTCTCTATGAAAAACTAGTAGGCTCAAGATTATTTCATGTCGTGCCTACAGTTCATATAGAAATATATTTGGGAGTTATTATTAAGAGAACCTATGGAGGACCTACCATCATGACTCCATTATCTCATAAGAATGATTATCATGTTAGGTTATGATGGATTTTATTAATGTATGGTCATCCTTACTTTGAAAGAGATCATTCACCAATGAGAGTAAGATCATGAGTCATAATAGATCCTTTTCAAAGTAATAATTATCTCCAAATTTGATGATCCTCATGTTGCATTATCATAGTAGGAGTTCAACCACTCCAAGAAATTGGATGGGTGAAAGAAACATATTAATCAAAATACCCTTCAGATATTTCTCCTCTAATGAGAGATAGTTACCACTAGAGAGAAGCTATTACAACTTCATCATTCGCTAGAAGAGGCTTAAGATAAGGGTTGAATACCATTGTGATCATGGTATAGGAACTTCAATTTGATGAGGTGGACGAGACAACCCAACTAGTTTAGATTTGATTTGACTTTTATGATTCTAAAGTGACCCTTCAACAACTCAAGAGTTATACTGATGGATTTTTTGTAAAATATGATAGAGAGAATCTAATTTTTGGATGCCCTTATGATTTTTTAAACATGAATGAAAAGAATGTTTTTCCCAATCATCTATGTCTTCATCCCTATTTTCCTATATAATTATAAAATAAAATAAAATTTTGTTTTTTAGATAAATAACCTTATGTAAATCTGTCCCAAATACATTGATAAGAATGAGTGGGTGATCTAATTTTTTCCAAGGTATTTGGACCTAGTGAGTGTAGTTAGACTATTTATTTCATCATATAAAAATACCTAAAAAATTTGTATCTTTTGTGTAATCACACTAATTTTTTCCTAATTCAAATATGAAAAACATAGCGGGTGAGACATGGTTTTTTCATAGGATTCTCTTTGTAGGTTTTTAGCCTCATGAGTACTTTGTATATTTTTTCTGTGTGTAGTTTAGTGTCTTACAAGTTTAAATAATGCAACTGGTGTTTTAGGTTGAACAAAATTGATAGTGAGTTATGAGATGAAGACCTAAAAAGTGCTTGTCGGGCAAGAATGTTATGAAATTAGTCAGATACACAATGGGTGGTTTTAAGTCATGATTTTATGATTTAAATATCCAAAATGTGATATGCGACAAGTATTTAAAGAATTACTAGGAACCATGATTGAAAAGAAGTTCCAAAATAAAATCTTCAGGGATTATGGAGATATAATAGTTTTATTCTAAGGATAAAGGCGCCTTTGGTTGATTGGCCTTTTTAGGGAAACTTATAAAAATACAGACTGTGGCCTATCAATTCATAGTCAAAACAATGTTTTCCTCTAAAACTAGACATTATAACACTGATGGACAAGGGGAGTTTTTGGGGGATCATATTTATTTTCAAGACCACAGAGGTTGGTTTGTTATGGGAAAATGTATGAGAATGAAGGGAGAATTTAAGTTAGAATTTTCCATGAATTAGGAACCACTCCTACACAAGTTTTATTTATATGAAAAGGTGGGGGAATTTTATTTTCTTCATAATATTGTAAAGAAGGGTTCCTAGAGAAATCCATAACATCCCACCTAAATAAGGTTTGTGCCCATGAATGGAGGGACACAAATGTTTTTTCTACAATAGATGATTGACCTAGAATAGAGGATATAGGAATTAGTTTGTGTCTTGATATAATGGGCATCAAGTAGTATGTAGTTCTTCTGGGTGACGTGGTAGATGAACAAAATCATGAGAAAAGGATCCTCTCCAAAGGGAGTTGAAGCATCATGAAGTTTAACATTATGTGACCAAGATGTGGACTGTGTATTTTAGCATATTATGGAAAGGATGTTTATGGATACAATTTATGGTATTTTATATTTGATCAAAAAGATTTATGATTTTCTATTTCATGGTGATTTGACCAAGAATGTTCCACCATCTTTCAAGAATGAAGAGGGAAGGTTGTAATCTATAATCTAGGGGCTTCCAGATTAGGAAAGTAATATGTGACAAGTATGTACTGAATTTCCATTCACCATGTTCAAAAATATGATTCCATCATGATGTTATTGGGGATTATAGAGATAGAAGAGGTTTCTACTAAATATGAATGTTCCTCGGGTTGAAAGGCCTATTGAGGGGAACTTATAGAAATCATTGATGGAGTGTATCAATGAATAGTCAAAACAAAGGAGTCCTCATGAATCAGAAATTCCATAACCGATGGATGGGGAAAGCATATGGTGATTTTTATTTCCCCAGAAACAATGTTTGGTGTGTGTAAGGAATGTTCTCAATAATAGAGGATCATTTCTTGTTAAAATCACCAATGAATTGGAAGAGATGTTTTCTACGTGGGTCTGTCCCATATGTAGGGAGGGGAACCATTTTTATTATGTCTCATCCAATGAAATAGGATCTAGGAATCAGTACATATCTAATTAATGTGAGAATCAAGCCGCCCATAGTTATTAGAAGAGGGGTGGTGGGATACCATCACATAGGATAGTGGTCCTATAGGGAGAGGGACATAAAAATGTATAATTTTAAATCATGAATGAGATGTCAAAAATATATTTTAATTTCATGTGATAAAGATGATTGGTGTTCATTTTAATGTCTTGCATCCAAGACCATGCTATCCCTGAGGTGAACTGATATTCTGTGATCATGCAGGGATACCTTTACCAAAACTCCTAATCCCACATAATATATTACATGTGTGATACACAATGAGTTTAAATGGTTTTTTTACCAAATAATGGAGATTTGAATAAAGGACAGAGGTATTTTGATCATCTAGTGTCTTGACATGGGTGTAGGATCAGAAAATCTATACATACCTCAAAGGGATTAGAATCAAGTCGTATGTTGTTCTCAGAAACTATACAGTTTAACATCATGTGGAGAGGATAAATGTTACCTGATGTGAAAATGAAGGAATGAAGGCCCATATATAATATACAAGAATTTATAAAATCATAATATGAGAGGAATCCTGAGTTTGTGACATGAGGTTTCCCAAGATGGTTTCCCAAGTCATCATATTCTCAGAATACAGGATTAAAAAATATTTTAACATCATTTACTGAATAAATTATCATACAGTTTAACATCATGCGACTAGGATGACATGGTGGCTTTTAGTTTTTGGCCACATGGATAGAATCATACATCATGAAATGATGAGTGATATAATTCTTAATAAGCCAAGGATGTTCAGACATACTTTGGGTGTGAAGACAAAAATTTTAAACCCTAATCTTGGGAGTTATCAGATAATGAAAAGTGATATCGGACATGTACATAAGGGGTGACTACCTACCATGTTTGAAAACGGGTTTCCTACATGATGTTTTCATAGATTAGGGAGATAGAAGAGGTTTCTCTTAAAGATGAATGTGCCACTATTTGACAGGCCTTTTAAGGGAGACTTATGAAAATATAGACTCGTTTTAATCAATTCATAGTCAGAAAAATGGTTTCCTCATGAATTATACGTTCTATCATTGATGGACAAGGAAATATTATGGAGATATAGAATTCCTATGATAGGGAGTATGATTCCTAGATGGAATGTATTTGATCAGAAAGAAATTATCTGGATTGAAATTGGATGTGGAGTGTGAAGTTCCATATATATATCTTTTTTTATATAGGGAATGTGATATTTTTATTTCTGTGATGGGAACCTAAATGAGGGATCCCAAATTAAGATATCCAGTATGGATTAGGGAAATATGTAGAAGGAAAGGGACATGTGACCTTCCCATTTTTTCTACGGATGGGCCTAGGTTAAGAAACCTAAGCAACAATACATATTAAATGTTGATTGGAATCAAGCCATAAGTAGTTCTCAATCTCTAAGATGGTTCCAAAAGTGAAAAACCAATTTTAGAGTCTCCTTTCTTGATATTTGTTTGTATTTAGGGGAGGGAGAATTTTCATTACTTTGTGTTTGGTCCCAATAAATAAGGTATGGGAATTACTACGTATCCCATTGATATGAGAATCAAGCCATATGTAGTTCTGGAGAAGTGTTTTTGTAACACCTCGATGTTTTTATGAAATACTTTCTTCAAATACTTTTTTTCTTAAATTGCTTGCATTGCAAGTAATCATGAGTTTAAAAGAACTGAGAGATTCCCTTAGTATAAATTACCATTATATCATATATATTATTTTAACATGAATAATTATAACCAACAAATGAAAATGCATTGTAAATTCATTAGCAATCAATTATTTATGAAAAATATAAATCAATTAGATATTTTTTTATTATTGAGTGAATTACTTTTGGTAAAAAATCAATGATATATATATATGTTATATACTTAATTAAATATTTTTTATATTCATCCAATGTATATTTTAGTCATAGGGTATGAATAAACCCTATTTGATATATAAAAACCTATTTTTAAAGGGCAATTTTACACCTTGGAATGGTGAACCACTTTCAAATTTAGATTTTGACACATTAAAAATTATTATATGATAAAATAAACACTTTATTTTTATGTGGGATAAAAAAAATACATTGGATGAATTTATGATATTCTTCTGATAACATTCATGTTTTGATTAATAGTATAAATACACTAAATTTTAAGAGAAATTTTTATTTTCAACCAAATAATTTATATGGTGAAAATATAATATTTAATTGTTTTAACGTATAAATATAATATATTTTTATTATTAAACATAATTTATGTCATTAGCATTAATTTTACATTTAATTCATATGTAAAAAGTATTTCAATCTTTTGTAATGTTTGAACTTTTAAAAACCCATTCTCTCATTCCAACAATAGGATTGATTTTAAATTAGAAACTAAATCTTCTGTGTTTTGAATTTTTAAAAATATAATCCATATTTGGAATCATTAGGTCCAAATTATGTTTATATTCTACATTTTTGGGCAATATGAATAGTATATTTGGAAACTATTTTTATTACCATGGTTGAAAGTAAATAGGGTAATTAATGTTAACAATAATATTATAAAATTAAAATAAAACCTGTCAAACTCTTATTGGATGACTAAATTACACCCATAAAATCTATGTTTTAAAATTTAATCACTTAGTTTACACTTTACCATGAATTTGACATGAATTTTATTAAAATCAATGAATGTGATAAAATGTCACACTTTCTTTTTATATAAGGATATTAATTTTAATATATGGATAACCAGAAGATAATATCAACTATAGATATTATATTTAAATATAAAAGATTTACCTACATAATATAAATTTAATTATATTTTTAGAAATTATATAATTACCATTAAGGATGACACAATAGTGACACATAAATTATTTTATTAATAGAAATATAAAATAAATGATTTTAGAAATATTAATAGAAATATAATTTGAATTAATTAAGGTTATCCATGAATTTTATAGGTTATTATGACATTTTTGGACCATATTGAATGTTTTTTTGAAATTTATATTCTTTTTGTATTTTATTTAAAATCAAATAAATGAATAGTTTCAAAATTAACAATATTGATATTTTATAAAAATAACATTTTATGAAATTATCTAAAAATCATAAAAATATTTAAAAATTACAAAGTGATAAAAATGAGGACTAAAATGTCATAAAATATCCCTTTATGGTCAATTAACACAATATAAGTAAATATTTAAGACCATTAAATGTTTAGAATATATTACCACAATAGAAAATAAATAGATTAAATACAGATAAATAAAAATGATAAGAATTAAAATAAAATAAAAACATGTATAGATTTTATTGGTTTAGAGGATTGCGACCCATCCTAATATAATCTTATAAATAATCCAGTTTTTTGGAATTTTAATCTAAAAATTAATTTATATTATTTTAATAGTTTTTGTTTTTCCAAAGGTGTCCCTCCCCTCTCTTAAAAAATGGAACATCTTCTTCTCTTTTAATCACACCTCTAAATCCATTTTTCTGGGTAAAACTATTCCCATTTCCCCTCCTAACTTACCTCATTTCATCCTAGATGCCACACTTTGGGAAGAAATACATCGTAAGAAGGCCTTTTGTGAAAACAAAAATGTGATTCTGGAAAAAGAGGTAATTGTTTTATCACAACTTTCAAAATTAGTTTCTAATTATACTTCCTATTATAATGTTTTTTCCATATTAAAGTAATAAATCTAGTATATTATACATTTTGAGATGTTTCTATAGTTATGGGACAACCTTATACCTCCTTTTATCCATCCATCATATGAATAACAATATCCCCATTTGCACACACGTACGACTTACCGTATCCACGTCGTGGTGTAATATAGTCATCAAAAATAATTTTTTTGGATGGGTATAATGATGAGTATAATGGATTTATATAATGAATATAACATGAATATTTTTATTTATAATTAATATACCATCCAATTCCATACCATTTAATCATCAAAGGGAATGATATTGTCGCTCGTGCGTACGTATGGCCTACCATCTCGACGACGTAGTGTGATTAATTCTCCACATTAAAAATTAAATGCTAATTATAGAATTAATATGATGAGTAAAATTAATAATTATGAATCTAATTTAATTATATACATGAAAAAAATACATCCTATGAATAAAAAATATGACTTACATGGAAAAATAGAAATTGGAAAATGAAGCAGTTAACACCTGAAATAAGGTAAATATTGAAATACTATTAACAAAATGACATAATAGGATCATATATAATGTCATAAATGTGAATATGTTTATTATATAATTGAAAAACATACATTAACCATTATTTAGAAGGTTCAGATACATATGATGGGTATCTGACTTAAGGTAATGGATAATTTCACAATCTCATTATTTTCCGAGATTGTTAATATTTAAGTATTTAGTAGGGTATATTTCTCATCCATATAAATATTACAAAAATATATAATATTACTAATATTATTATAAAATTGTTTAAAGTATATTTTATGCATTGTTAAATTTTTGGGGAAGTAATCGTTCTTTTGTTTTCCATATGAGGTACTTTTTGACTTTTCTGGAAAGAGTATGAGAAGAATGTTTTTTTAACAGATACGAAATGAATGGATTTTTATGGCTTCATAATGACTTATTTACATGAATCTTACTCTAACCGATTTAAATTTTATTTTCAAGTAAATTCTTTTCTTTTAAAATTTCATGATATTTTGATAATAGAAAAAAAATTTGAAGAAGAAAGTATATTTTCCTTAGGAATTAAGATCAGGTGTTTTATCAAAATTATTTTCCATCTAATATGACACAGGGTTTTGTTTAAATCCATATTATTAATTTTATTTTGTTGTTATTAGGATGTAATTATTTTTATGAAATCCATTTATCTTATATGGATTATGTAATGATGTAATGATGTTTAAGAAACCCATTTTATTTCATCGGATATGCTCTGATGAATGATTTATGTTTTTCTAGAACATGTATTATTGATTTAACTATGAGATGGGTGGGACCTATATCTCCCTCCAATTCATTGGGTAAATATTTATATCTCATGATATAGACATTACTGGATTGGAATGTAAATTTGGTTTGGTATTATAGGGCTGGAACAAGTAAATCCAATTCAGAAATGGACTTTGTCCGTTATGATGGAATTGGCTATGAAACTTGGCTAATATGGAAATTATTTTATATGATTATGTGTATGAAACAAAACATCATGTATTATGTTATGAATTTTGGGATTATTTCCATTAATTCTTATGAATTTTTATCCCATGACATGATATCATGATATTTCATATGCATGATAATATTTTAAAGTGTTATGTTGTTATGTATTATGATTATGATATGATTTATTTTTCCCTATTATAGCCTTACAAATCATTTAAGCTCACCCTTTCATGTTTTTCTCTTCCCTAGGTCATTAAGAATGGTATTAAGTAATCAATGGATGAAAGGAGTTTATTTAAGAAAAAATAATTGGGAGACTATGTAGATGTTTTATGAAGTTGTTGTTTATGTTTTCTAGTTTCTGAAGACACTATACCTATACAGTCCTGTCATGGATTTATTATATTTTTTAATGAATGTTCATCAATTTTGAAGTAATATAAATATATGTAAAGTATGGGTTGTTATAGTTGGTGTTAGAGTAAATGTATAGTTAACCTTTGGAAACTAGGATGAGAAAGCCTTAGTAAGAACCCTGATGATATGTCTATTTATAGGTTGTAATCCTATCCTAGTGTTTTAGAGATGTTCTTGAATAACATAGGATAAAACCTACATCATCCTTAGTGGAAATTTTATTCTTGAGTTATGTGGTTTTCCCATTATTATTAGTATTTCCCACACTATGCTTCTTGGTTTTAGTCAATGGTTGGAACCTGAAGAAACCATGTTAATGTTGAATGTGATGACCAATGTAATAATTTTCCCCTTGAGAAACCAAATTTTATGGTAGATGTAATGAAAAATATTTTATCCATGATAACATAACTTTCACAAGCTATGAATCATGCCAGACATCCAAACAAGAAAAGGAGGGAGACACATTCTATTGAATCCTTCATGAGGTAGCGTCCACCTTCATTCAGCAGGTCTTCTGATCAATTAGAGGCTGAATAATGGATCAATACTACTAAAAAATATTTTCAATTATACAATGTTTTTAACATTATAAATTCATCTTATTAGTATATCATTTGGTAGGTGAAGCTGATCAATGGTGGAATCTTTTCAAGAATACAAGGTAGAGAGATGAAATTGAGTCCATGGAATGGGATGAGTTCAAGAACTTATTTTTCAATAAGTACTTTCCTTGTATTATTTGAACAAATATGGAGAAGGATTTACATGAACTTAAGAAAAAGTATGAGGAATCTGTTGATACTTACAAAGGAAATTTAACAAGACATGCAAGGTACGCTTCTGGAATTATAATCCATCCTGAGATTAAAATTGATCGATTCTTTAGTGTATTAAAACCAAATCTCCAAAGTGCATTAGCCATAAGGGACTTCAATAGCTAAGAGGAAATTGTTATATTTTCTCTCAAGGTTGAGATGGAGATTATAGTAACCCATCTATCACATGGGTTTGATTAGAAGAGAAAAATGGAATTCAAGTGAAAATATAAAGACCACACTGAAAAGAATATGAGTTTTACCTTATGCTCAAACTGTGGAAAGAAACATGGAAGAAACTTTCCTAAATAGAATTGTAAATATTTTAAGTGTGGAGAGTAAGGTCACCAGGAATTTGAATGCTGAAGTGAGGTGAAAAAGGTGTCTAATGATGTGAACAAAGAAAAGTCTATACAGAATTAACCTCCTACACCTCAATTCTATAAGTACAAGGAAATGGGGCATTATAATAATCAATGCCCAAGTCCAAGGGTTATTGAAGATGATCAACGTCAACAAAATCATATGTCCAAAGACAAAGGAAAGTCACATTAAATAACTATCGGTGACCTAGATTATGATAATGAAGTTGGGAAATGTACACTTACCATCCAATATAAAGTATAAAATATTTTATTTGATTTTGGATCCACCCAATCTTTTATTTCTAATGAATTTTCAAAGGGTGTCACCATTTTACCTCAACAATTTGATGCCAAGTTAGCTGTGACAACTCCTAATGGCACAACTGTCACATCAAAAGTTTATAATTATTCTCATGTTGATGTTTGTGGGAAATTGATTCCTAAAAATCTTGTGATCCTTCCTATAGTGTAATTTTATGAGATTATTTGAATGGATTGGCTATCTTTATATGGTTCTCATATCAATTTCCAAGTAAGGGAAGTCACATTGAATATTTAAGATCAATATATGATCATCTATCGATTCAAGGATAAATACAAATTTTTAATAGAAATTACTTCAATATTATGGGTTTTGATTCATATAAACAAAGGTTATTTATCTCAAATGGTTGGGGATAAACTCACAATTAAGAATACACCAATTTTATAGGAGTTTGATGATTTCTTTCCAGAGTAATTGCTATATCTTCTACCAAATCATGAATTTGAGTTTTCAATAGAACTCATATCAGGTGATATGTCTATTTTAAAGACTCCATATATAATAGCCCCAATTGAGTTGCCTGAACTAAAGAAGAAACTCCAAGAGAATCTCGATATGGGATTCATACGTCCTAGTGTGTCACCTTGGGGAGCTCCTATTATGTTTTTTAAGAAGAAAGATGGATCAATGAGACTTTGCATTTGTTATCAATAACTTAAAAAGGTCAGTATCAAGAAAAAATATCCTCTTCCCAACATTGATGAATTATTCGACCAAATATTCAGAGCTCGATACTTTTCCAAGAATGATCTTTATTCAGGATATCATCAATTAAGGTTCAAGAAGGAGGATATACCAAATATGAAATTCCGTACAAGGTATGGACACTATGAATTTATAGTGATGCCTTTTTTTCATACTAATTCCCTATCTATCATCATGTATCTAATGAATAGAGTCTTAAGAGAATATCTTGATTAGTTTGTGGAAGTATTTATAGATGATCTTATTTTCTATTCTAAGAGAAAGGAAGAACATGAATACCACTTGAGAATTGTACTAAAGACCCTAAAAAAATAGAATCTTTACGAAAAAATTACCATGTGTTAATTTTGGATTTAGAAAGTTTCATTTTTGGGTCACATAATTTCATGAGATGGGATATCTATGGATCCATAAAAAATTAATGTTGTTGAAAGTTGGTTGAGACCAAAAATGGTAACTCATATATTAATTTTTCTTGGTTTGGATGGATATTATCGATGTTTTGTAAAATATTTTTCATGATTATCTAATCCAATACCCATGTTGACTCGGAAAGGAGTTAAGTTCCTATGGATGAAATAATGGGAAGAGAATTTCAAAGAGCTAAAAATAAGGTTAGCTGGTGAACCTGTGCTCACACTACCTTGTAGCGGAGAAAGGATTGTGATATACAATGATGCATCCAAGAAGGGGATGGGATGCGTTATCCTAAAAAATTATATGGTGATAGTTTATGCCTCACGACAGTGAACATCCACGAGAAATATTACCCAACTCATGATTTGGAGTTAGCTGTGGTAATATTTTCATTAAAGATATGGAGGCATTATATTTAATGTGAAAGTTGTGATATTTATATTTATTATAAAATATTAAAGAATATTTTTCACACAAAAGGAGATGAATATGTTCCAAAGAATATGGTTGGAGTTGGTTAAAGATTATGACTCCTCAATACATTACCACCCTAGGAAAGCGAACAAGGTGGCAGATGCTTTGAGTCGACAAGACCATGCCAGCCTATCTATGATGAGAATAAAAAAAGATACAATATTTAAGGATTTACAGAGGATAGATATTGAAATATTAAATTAAGGGGTGAAATAATATCTTTCTCAAATGAATGTTCAACCATCTACACAAGTGATGATTAATGAGGTGCAGAAGAAAGATGTAGATCTAAAAAAGAAGGTGAAAAATGATCCTGAATTCAACCATGGTTGTAATGAAATAATAAGGTTTAGGAACCGTGTTTTTAATCCTCTCATACCAAAATTAAAGAAGGATCCATTGGATGAGGCTCATAGTTCTTCATTCACTATTCACCCTAGATGTACAATGATTTACAAGTACCTGAAAGAGTATTTATGGTGATATGGTATGAAAAAAGATCTCACTAAAGATGTCTCTTGATGCTTGGTTTGTTATAAATTTAAGTTTGAGATACCAAAGTCTAAGGGGATGTTAAAACCATTACCCATACCAGAATGGAAATGGGAAAACATAACTATAGACTTTGTTGTCAGACTTCAGAAAACATCCAAAGGAAATAATGTAGTCATGGTTATAGTTGATT
This sequence comes from Viscum album, assembly GCA_963277665.1. Lineage (NCBI taxonomy): Eukaryota > Viridiplantae > Streptophyta > Magnoliopsida > Santalales > Viscaceae > Viscum > Viscum album. The sequence goes on along the minus strand of OY728151.1, from coordinate 2,007,475,064 downwards.
TCCATATGAAGTAGGCCCACTTCATAGCAATTAGATAGGATTTATATCTTGATCATCTTTCCAGAATATATGTAAAGGAAGTGGTAATATTTCATGGAGAACCACATTCCATTATATCTGATCATAATCCAAGGATTACCTTGATGTTATAGAAAAGTCTTCAGCATGCTCTGGATACAGAGTTGTGTTTCATCACTGCTTATCATCTACCTACAAAAGGTCAGTTTGAGAGGAAAATTCAAACTCTGGAAGACATGTTGAGAGATTTCTATATGGATTTAAAAGGTTGTTGGGATCAACACATACCTTTGTTGAAATTTTCTTACCACAGTAGCTTTCACTCTAGTATTCAAATGGCTTATTATGAAGACCTCTATGGAATGAAGGTAAGAACACCAACTTGTTGGGATTATGTTGGGGAAAGAAAAATATTTTGAATTGATCTTGATGATGAAATGATAGAAAAGGTCAAATCTATTCAACAACACATAAGAGCAGCTCATAGTAAAAAAAATGTTATGCTGAAAACTTAAGAAAAGACCTAGAGTTTGAAGTGGGTGATAATATTTTATTATGAATATCTCCCTAGAAGATAGTAATGATATTTGGAATGAAGGGAAAGCTGAGCCCTAGGTATATCGGTCCTTTTGAAAATTTGGATCGTGTTGGGAAGGTAGTTTACCGATTGCTTCTGGCACCGAATATCTCTCAAGTTCAAGATGTGTTCCATGTATCTATATTAAGAAAGTACAAACCTGATCCTTCACATGTACTAAACTACGAAGTCATACTGCTAGAGAAAGATCTTTTTTATGAAGAACAACTGACAGAGATGCTAGATCAAAACAAAAATGTTCCATGAAACAAGACCACTCACTTGGTCAATGTTTTATAGGGGAACCAAAAATTTGAAGAGGTTACATGGGAACTTTTGGATAATATGAGGGAGAGTTATCAACATCTATTTTTTCCAAGTGATGAATTTTGAGGGTGAAATTCAGTTTAAAAGGGGTAAACTTTAACACCCATACGTTTTTATGTAATATTTTCTTCAAATAATATTTATTCTTTAGTTGCTTCCATTGTACACAATCATGGGTTTAAAAGAACTAAGAGATTACCTTAGTATAAATTTCCATTATATCATATCTTTTTGGTTAACATGAATAATTATAACTATGTAATGAAAAATCATTACGAATTCATTGGCTATGAATTATTTATAAAAAATATAAATCAATTACATATTTTTTATTATTGAGTGAATTATTTTTGGTAACAAAATTAATGAGATATATATATGTTATATACTTAATAAAATACTTTTTATATTAATCCATTGGATATTTTAGTGAAATGGTATGAATAATCTCTATTTGATATATAAAACATATTTTTAAAGGGTAATTTTATGCCTTTGAATGGAGTAACCCTTTAAAATTAATATTTGGACACATTAATAATTTTTATATAACAACATAAAAATTATATTTTTAAGAGGGATATAAAAATTTACTTTGGATGAATTTCTGATATTTTTCTGTTAACTTTCATGTTTTGATGAATAGTAAAAATACACTAAATTTTATGAGAAACATTTTTTTTTCATCGAAATAATTTATATGGATAAATTATTATATTTAATAGTTTTAAAGTATAAATAGAATATATTTTTACCACTAAATATAATGTACATAATTAGCATTAATTTTACGTAGAATTATTATGTAAAAATATTTCAATCTTTTTCAATGTTTTAACTTTTAATAAACCCGTTCTCTCATTCTGACAACATGATTGATTTTAAATTTATTACTTCAACTTCTATGTTTTGAATTTCTAAAAATGGACACCATATTTGGAATCATTAGGTCTAAATTATGTTAATAGGCTACTTTTATTTTAGGCCATTATGAATAGTAACTTTGGTAGTTATTTTTATTACCATGGTTGAAGGTAACCCTGGTAATTAAAGGTAAAAATAATTTTATATAATTTCCATAACAACTATAAAAATACCATAGGATGAATAAATTCAACCCTTATAATCTATGTTTCTAAATGGAATCACGTTTTGGCAACATTCCCATGAATATGACAATAATGTTTTTAAAATCAATGAATGTGACAAAATGTCACACTTTTTTTATATAAGTATATTAATTGTAATATATGGATATGTAGGAGATAATATCAACTATATATAGTATATATAAATCTAAAATAATTACCTACATCATTGATATTTATTTATTGTTTTTAGAAATTAAATAATTACCATTAAGGATGACAAAATAGTGACACATTAATTATTTTATTAATTGAAATATAAAATAAATGATATGAAAAATATTAAAATAAATATAATTTGAGTTATTTATGGTTCTCCATGAATTTAATAGGTGATAGTTTCAAGTTTGTATTATATCAATTTTTTTGAAGTTATCTTCTCTGTGGATTTTATTTAAAATCAAAGTAATGAATTGTTTCAAAATTGACACTATTGATATTTTATAAAAAATAAAATTTTATTATATTATTTAAAAATCATAAAAATATTTAAAAATTACAAAGTTATATCTAAAAAGACTAAATATCAGAAAATATCCATTTATGGACTATTTACACCATATAATTTAATATTTATGACCATTAAATATTTAGAATATATTACCACAATTAAAATTAAATATATTAAATAAAGATAAATCAAAATGATAAGGTTTAAAATAAAATAAAAAACATGTCTAAATTATATTGGGTTAGAGTATTTAGACCCATAGTCATATAATATTCAAAATAATCCACTTTTAAAGATTTTTAATCTAAAAATTATTTTATATTAGTTTAATAGTTTTTGTTTTTCCAAAGGTTCCCCTCACCTCTCTTATAAATGGGAACCACTCATTGAGGGGTATTGCTTCAGCCCATTTAGAGAATAAGTCTATAGCAGTGAGTATATATTTCCATTATTTTTCTGAGTTGAAGGATATAACCCTAAAATATCTATTTCCTACATGGGAAATGGATAGTAGTAGTTAGCTATGTATAGAAACTCTAGCGGTTGATGGATAATGTTTTCATGCACTTGTTAGGAATGGATTTTTTTGGTGAATTTCATGAAATTATGCATCATTAAAGGATAGAAGTATCCAAACCTATAGACTTGATGGGAAATCATGGATATTTACTACTAGGCACTATTGGTGCTGGTGTGTACTTATTTCATGACAACAACGGTATCTTATCCATCAATGGACCTAATAATGAATCCATAAATGCCCTACATATGGAGGACTTTATGGTGATTATGGACATAAAGAAGAGTAAATCTGGTTACTCGACATCAAGTTTCCTTTTTCCAGCTTTGTCCAATGAGATCACTCCATTTTTGAGGTAGTACTAAATGGGAATCATCAAACGAGTTGTCGGGCCCTATGGTTCTGGGATAAAATTAACCTATTTGATCTCATTCATGTTGACATGAGAAAAAGGAGACACCATTTGGTGGTGTGCAATATTGATGACTATTTCATCCTGATCGAAATCATCGAAATCCATATCCACATTTTCCAATGTGTCTTCCTAGTAATTATATGACCATGGGATGTGAGTTAATATTGTCTTTAAGGGGAACTCTTCCAATGTTCCTAAAACATAGTCAAGCCGAGGGATTAAATCTCCCTTTATCACAACATAATCACTATTGATCTGCATGATTTCCCAGTCTGAATTTCCTTTTACCTTCAAGTGGTCCACTAAAATTTTGATGGGCTAGTTCTAGTCTTGTGATGAGGGTTTGATATTTTGCCTCATTGTTTGTTCAACCTTCTAAATATAGGAAGAATTATGGCCAAGAAACCTTTGCTTGAAAGACAAGCATGACACCCAACCTTACTTTTTTGAGCTTAAGTTCTTCAATTATCTTCCCTATTGGGATTCTAGATACAGCTTTAAAAAACATTTCCCATATATGGTGGCTATCTTTAATTGAGGTGATCTCTTCATTAGGAAAATTAGTATTCAAAGACATCATTTATACAGAGGTATGTTAATCAAGGAAGTATTATAATGCATAAACTTTTACTTCTTTTTGAGGAATGAATTAAATGTAAAACTAATGAAAGATAACTTCACAACATGCCAAACATCCATTCAATATAAGGTAGAAAATGATGTTTTGGAGTGGGTTTATATGAGATCTAAAATGGATATCATGGTGATATAGGTAGCGCCTCAGCTTGAACCACAAATATTAACACCAGAAATCTCTTCTCAAAATCAGAATAATGAGTCTCAGTATCGAGCATGGCGAGACTGAGATAATAAAGGCTATGTTCACTACCAATATCTTTTTTCTATGTAAGGAAGGAACCAAAGACCATTCCAAATCCATCATGTACAAGATGAGGGGATTTCCTTCAAGTGGAGATACCAACGTTTATGTAATCATGGGATATTTCTTGAGGCTATCGAATGATTCATAGAAGTAATCAATCCATTAAAACACAAAAAATTTATTCATCAACCTAGTAAATGAAGATAACATTCCTAAAATGTTTACTATGAATCATATAATGCAGGAAAGGTTTCCCTGAAGTCCTCTTAAATCTTTGATATTTTGAGGAGGTGTCATACCTAGAATTGTTTAAGTCTTCTCCGGGTTGAATTTGATTCCATGACAGCGTACGAAAAAACTAAGAAACTTTCTTAATTTATTGCCAAAATTATATTTCATGGGATTCATCGTTACAATTCATTGGTGCAGTTTGTTGAAAATTATTTCCTAATTGGTAAGGTGATTAAAAATTTATCGCGATTTTATCACCAAATCATCAACATATCACACAACAGAATTCCCCAATAAGGTCTTGAAGATGAATTTCATTGAACACTGATATGTAGTGTTGGTATTATTTAATCCGAATGGAATCACATGATAGAAGAATACTTCTTATGGGCCCCTGAAGGTAGTGGATTATTTATCTTATATGTACATTAATATTTTCTATGCCTTGAATAACCATCCATGATAGAGAGGTCATGATTTATAGCCATTTTATTGATCATAAATTTAGTTATCGAAATAGGGAAGTCATGTTTCAGAAAATGCAGGTGGAGATCACTAAATTCAATGTAGACCATGATTTTATAATTCTTATTCTTTATCGAGACAATATTGGCCACCCATTTTAGATACTGGACATCAAAATTGAAGTTGTATTTGATATTCTTATCAAATTTTGCCTCAATTTTTGGTGGTGTGGGTCAGGTGCATCATTTTGGATGCTTGTTTGTAACCCCAATGCTTTTTTTGGAAATCCTGGGTGGTGAGTGGATACCTAATTATCGAGGAAAAAACATTCTATGTAATTATAGTAAGAAATGTCTCAATGCTTCTCTATAAAGGATGTGTATACATATTTCTATTTGGGATACATGAAAATTGTAATCAATGTGGTTCATGGGTCCTACTCTATTCCCATATTTATTTGTTTGTGTTCATTAATCGGGGTGGGGATACCTTCCTCAAATGTTGGAGGGGAATCCATAAGGCCATCCTTGCCTTCCACTTCTTATTCCACTAACTCTTCCACTTTAATCATGGGGGAAGTAGCCGATGGAAGAAATTTCTTTGAGTTATGAGAGGAGTCAACATTTTGACATCTTAAAGATGAAGAAGCCTCCTCTAAACTGATTAATGATGAAGGGTCTCTTTGATGTTCAATAGGTTAGATGAGGGATATAAAAGGAGTATCTTCACTCTCCCATAGTGATATAATAGCCTTTTCAGACTCTTCTAATGAGGCAATTCTATGTTTAAGAATAGAATATTTAATAAGGATATTTTCATCCGAGCCTTTACCACTATTCAGAGAGATTATGGGATCTTTAGCGATTCTAGGTTCAGTCAACATGAATGATATCCTATGATACATTGAATATATGCCCATATAAGGACATATATTATTGACATGATTGATGGGAAGCATGTATTGTTCACTGAGATATTTTATGGTATTGTTCAAGGTCATTTCTACATCATTTGAGGCACTGAATTGAGTGACACCATCAACTATGGGATATTTCCCCTTCCTTTTAGTATAATCCTACATCAATATATTTTGATTTGTAGGATAAAAATGGGGATTTATCACCATAAAACATCCTAATTTGACCATTAATGCAATATTTGAGGTATTAGTGGTATGATGAGGGTACCACAATATGCTGATGCAACCAAGGCCTTCCTATCAGAATGTTGAGGTCCATATCTTATAAAACCACCAAAATTTTTTAGTTTGATATTATGTCCCAAAACAAAGCCCTGATCCTGATTCTACTGAGAGGGTTTTTCTCTCTTTTGTAATAGCCCTATAGTGTTATAGTGGAAGGGGACAAGAGGGACTTGTTATAACATAGTTTATGAAGTGTTCATACTAAAATTGGGTCAAATCTAGAGCTATTGTAAATGAAATACCTTAAAAAATCTATGTTATTTATCCCTCTAGACATATACAAGGGTTTGATGTGTAATTTTATAATGAAATATCTTTCTATTTCAGTGAAAGAGAAAATCATGTGGAATTATTCAGGATAAATCACTACATGATAAATTTCATTAGCATCATCCTCATCTTATAACTCTTGATGGCCCAGGAAAGCCTTTATGAGTGATTCCCATAGGTATTTTAATAGACATAGAGAATCTAGGATTGAAATATTAGCTAACACTAGGTTCAATTAATTTATAATTTCATACTTCTAGGATAATGGTATATTCATCCTAGAAAAAATATTCCCTTTCATTGGTGATTTAGGATCTGAAATAATTGATTTAGGTGGATCAACCCTTGTAAAAAGAGTTAAACATGATCCTATCTATTATGGGTTTGGCTGAACAGGTTTGTATTCTCAATAAATTTGATCGGATGATTTCACCCCCTCTTATCAATATTAACAAATGATTGGGTTAGGGAGACACTTGAAAAATGTGGATGAACATTTCTTTTCCTGTTGAGATTATTGGAGGGTTCTCCCATGAGTTTTAGTAGCATATATGGTCCAAATAAGGATGTGGATAGGGTATTGATTTCTTCCATGACCGCACATTACCCTATATCCTCTACTCAAGGGGAATATTCATATAGTTCCCCAATAAATTAAAAGGAACTTGATTTCATGGAAATATTCATCATCCTAGAGTGGATATATCAGGTGAATTACATTAATCAAACTAAATATCAACACTTTATCTGACGAGGAGTCCATCTGGTGGGTTAACTCTTATGGTACCATTTGGTGGGATGGTTCTCGTAGGCTTGGGAATGAAGAAATGAAGTCCAAGAGAGAAACAAATTACATTTTCATTAGTACATGTTTATATTACTATGTTTTTCATAATTTTTTTTTCAACTGTTCCATAGAGGAATTGGCTGGTTTGGGAACAAACACTTTCTTCAATCATTTCAATGAGGACTATATTATGAACAAAAACTTCCTCCACCAATTTCTTTTTATCATGATTGTGTTTTATAACATCTATGGGGGTGGGGCTGACAATGTTCACTAATTCACAACACATTGAAAATTTTTCATCAAACTCCTTGAGAGATCACTTTTTCTTGTGTCCTTTATGAGGCATCATCCTCTATTTTTCTGGTACTCTTGGAATCATTTGATGAAGGGAGATCTGAAGGGAATCTCCATACAATTTTAACATTCATGTTCCAAGTGAGAAAATCTAGTCACATGTTAGGATGAGTTGGGAAGATCTATTTAGAAGTTTTTACCCTAAATGGGAAAAGCTCAAATACTTTTGAGGAGGTTAATGTAACAAATCCACCAGCCTTATGGTCTAGGGCTACTCCAATTACATTTCAAAACCTTGTGAGTTAGGTTTTTTAATCATACTGGTTGTGTTAAAAAATAACCTAACCCTACATGTTGGGGTTTCTCCTGGATAGATATGGCTGTTGTTGTTTTATCCAATCTCTTGATTTTATGGATATTTTTTTGAACATGTTCTTGGTGCATTATATGATTTTCACCTATGAAACATTCTTACAATGATATTAGCGGTTCCTGAAAATTTACTTCTCTTATGTGGGAGGATTTCTCAATATTTTTGAATGCTTAATGCAAGAGTATTTCAATGGATCAATCTCTTCTAGCCAAAAATCTTCATGGATCATTTTGGGATGGGTTTTTACTAAGAATTCCATTTGTTGTCATAATAACCCATTTCTCAAAGTAGGACTATGACTATGACATTAAATGATATCACCTATGAATGTATTTTCTTATCATAGAGTGAGGTAAAATGCAACACCTCATGTTCACCCCATCATCTGATATGAAGACTCTATGGGTCATTGATGATTGGTTTATGCCACTCTTTTAATGCATCAAGACATTCACAGTGAAGGGATCCTTAACAAGGGGGTTCATAAGAAATAATGTTTTTTAGGTGATGAAGAGTATTTCATATATTTATGTTGATGTGATGAACATAATATTCCTAAAATACCTCAAGAATACTATATTGGGAAGTGGATAAATTCTAGAACATGATTAGTATATTTTCATTACCCAACTGTCTCCCCATGAGAAATATGGATTATTGATCTTTAGCAAGAGGTTCCTTAACTTAATCTGACCAAAGATGATGCTTCCTAGCTACATTATTGTAAATAGTTGGGTTGGTAGAGATTTCCTCTTTTATATTGAAAGGAAAGAGATCCAAGGGTGGTTTGTATAATGACAATTGTCTTGGTCTATATTATGGTTGAGAAATGATTTCATTTTATCAATGAAAATGATTTAGGAATGACTAGAATCATTTTCCAAGTTCCTCATTATAGGTGGGATTTATCATAGTTTATTTGGCTAGGTGAAGAACTCCTTGAAAAATAAAGCGTCATTGTGGGGAGGAACTTTATAGATAATTCCATCCTGGGGAGGAATACCATAACAAATTGACGACTGACTGCAAGGTGAGTTCCTACTACATGTACCTTAGTGAGGACCTTCAATATGGATGATAACACGAGGATGAAATTCTTGATGTTTGATTTTTTGTCCATAAAGAGGGTTATTGTGGTGTTAATTTGGATATAGGATCTTGTGATTGATTAGATTCTAGACATGAAGTATGCTGTTATGGTAAGATGTACAGGGAGGACCCCTAGAATTTTTTGCATCAAATTTTTGGGGAGGACCTTCACAATCAAAAATAATATTTCTATAATTTGGTACCAAATTATTAGGATCTAGTAGAACTATAGATAAATTTATTAGGGATTCAATAACACCGGTATTGAGTAGAGGGTTCATAAGATGACTCTTCATTTTTCAATAACCTTTAGTGAGGCTTCTTTTTGGATGTTCTCTTTTAGGAAAATGGGTCCACTTGTTGTATATAACATCATCCATACTTTTAATCCAGTTTTATTATCTCTCGCGTTGTTGGTAGAATTTTCTAATAGATTTGTAGAATCTTGTAAGGGATATATTCTAGTCTTGGAGTGGCCACTGTGATGGAGTGATGACCTATAGTCAGAATAGGTTTGTGGGATAGATCTAGTTGTCCATATATCATGATAATTGTCTCACATACCTCCTCGACCATAGTATTGATATGAATATAATCTGGAGTGACCCTCATACAATGTTGTGGAGTCACACTAGTTATGGTGATGTAGTTGTGTGTCCACCCCTCAACCACTATCGTTTTATTATTATATATTTATAGGTTTTTTATATGTGGGAATGGATTTTTTACCTTTCATCATTGTCAGGATATGTTGAGTGACTTCAGTGGCTAAAATGGGGATATATGCCCATTTCATGGTTGGAGAAGGGGTTTGGTCCTCCTCCTGTCCTCTATTTTCTATTAGTATATACCATGATTATCTGTGTGTGGGGGAAGTAATTTGGGTATAACCTCATTTTTCAATTGATTTTTTCTAGATGGATTCTTCAACTACTGCCATATTGAGCTGACAGGCTTTGTGGATGTAGGAAGGTGTGTGTACCTTCCCCCAATTTAACACCAAATTTAATTGGCGTGATTCTATGGAGGGAATTGAGGTATGATCTTATTCCCTATTGGATAGTTTCTTCCCTTAGCGGGATATCCCAAGTTCATGTGTTTGGGGGACCTGGGATGGACTCCCTAGGAAAACACCATCATCCTGATGAGGTTTCATTATTGTGTGGTGTTGGTGGTGGAGATTAGTTATATGTGCCCCTGGTCTGGACCCCACTATTTTTTAAATGAGTCCATTAGTGGTCTTTTGATCCAACTCCGTAAGAAAATATAGGAACTTGTTATTATACTCTGGGGATAGATATCTGAAGTGATTTGAGATGAAAATTGGTTCCATGTATTTTTGGGTCACCATCCATCTCTCTATGGATGGTTTGTGGGACCTCATTCCTTTGAGGGACTCAGATGAAGCCTCTGGGGTTGGTACAATACCATTAAGTTTTTACTCCCAAATGAGAAAATTTGGGACCCGGTGATGAAGATGCTGGGTTAGTGATAGTGTCCTCTGATATTATGAGCACCCTTGTTGTGATACAAAAGATACAAATCTTTGGACTAGTTGGTAGGATTCCATTTTTGTTTGAATGGATATATGATGAGAGTTCCTAGAAAGAAAAAAAACAAGAGAAACATTTCAAAGGAAAATATCAATAAATGAACACCTACATAGTCGAGTGTTTTAGATATATATTTATCCCTCTTTAATTTTTTTACATGAAAGGGCCCTGACATTTGGGAGGTGTAGTCATCATTGTTAAGGATTCATATAGCGTTCACTACTTTTTTCCATCCTGAAAAAATGTGATGTGTGGATGATGTTTTTTGGTGGTTTTGGCATAACCATCATGTTAGACACACATTTCCACATCCTTTATGAGTGGTTTGTGAAGGGATTTATACATGGATCCATAAACACCCCAAAACTCCCTTATTCGATATATTTCAAGAACATTCTTTCCCAAGCTCGGTGTTCAATAGGAGATGGATTCAAAAATTCTTAAGTAAAAACATTGGACAAGAGGATGGGAGTCCGAGATCATCACACCTTTTGAGTGGAGTCATTTTTTTTACTTTGTGTCACTCTTATAGATTGATTTCATATTCACGAATCATTTTTTAAATCCAAAACATATAACATCTCACCCTTATATTAATAATCAATAATTATCATGTATTTTATTTTGAATAATCTGTATGTATATGAGGTTCTTCATCAATGGGGTCATCTGTATGTATCCATGGTTCTCTATTGATGGTACCCATTTCTGATTATATTAGATAATCTTTTATTTATTATTATCATGATTCTATTTTATTTCCACATAGTGGGGTGCTCAAGAATTTATCAGCATCATTGAATACAAGAGGTGTTTTGATATTAAGATTGGGCCCATGATATGGGATTACTATGTATCTTGGTGAAAGGAATCAGAACCATATAGTTTGGTTCCACTTAATGGAAAACATCATACCTTTTAAGGTCATGTGATGAGGACGAGACCATACGGTTTAACATCATACGGTGAGGACGTCTAGGAGTAAGGTTCCACTTCATATATGTTTTGGGAATTATGATGAAGAATCCCTAGGGACCTATAAGGGATAAAACCTCCTATAATAGATATGATCTTACTAGGGATATGACTATAAAATATTAAGATGAGTTTAGGGTGATGGGTTTGGAAATCAAGTAGGATACCTATGTATCATGTTGGGATTGGAATCAAATCCAAAATAGTTCAAAATGTTGGGGATTATACCTGTGGAGGAGGCCCATGTCCAGATAAGTGGAATATTTAGAAATAGAATCTTTGTCGAGATAGATAATTCATTCCCATCGGTGATTCCAACTTTAATTCATATATGTTTACAATCCATAGGCCACTAGGTGGGTCATGGAGTAAGCACTATTGTAGAGGAGTATAAATTAGGAGGTAAAGGGTTGGCTCATTGGGAATGTTCCCCGTTGAGTTGGTGATATCGAGATTAGGGATTATATCGGATGGGAGGACCTTATCAATATAAGAGGAAGATAAATATAAGTACTTTCTAAAAATAAATTTATTTGATCATGTGGATTTCATGATCATCACACACCTCTAATCCCATGTGAGTCATGTTCTATGTGAGAAACAAGTATAAGTAAAGCTACGAGAACTCATAAAATCTCTTTCACCCACTAGTGGATGATGGTGGGGATACATTCCATAAGAAATAATTGGGGCTTACATCAGGATGTATTCACATAGCAAGGCCCTCCCCTCCTTCCCGTTTGACTGATGAAATTGGAGATTATGGAGGGACTAAAAATGACAGATGTCACCACCTAACATCAGGACCCACCTATCACTATGCCTAAGGTTTGGATCATTGCTACCATAGGATTGTATGATCGATAAAATTATGAGGATCCATCCTATTAGGTAGGTTAATTGTAGGACCTCGTTTACCATTGGAATGTATGATCAAGAGGACATGTTGATGTTCCATGTAACCTCATCACACATATCTGGATTCTTTGGAGGATCCCTTGGTTTGACCCCCCTAGATGAGGGAAATAAGGGTAAAGATACCAACCATATATGGTATGAAAGAGGGATTAAATTATGGATCACTAAGGTGGGTGATAGGAAAGATAAATGTGGATTGATCATGTGATGGTTAGGTGAGATGAAGGTGGATCACACAGGTGAATCCTGGGTGATCTGAAGATGGATTATATAAGTGAATCTTGGGTGAAAAAAATTGAATTTTGGAGATTTAAAACATTGGTAAAAAACACTTGGGTGAGGCCATTATTTAGGCTATAAGAGTCACCTTAGGTGTATTTTGATGACTAGATCTCATGTCCTGAGCCTAAGAAAGGGACTTCACCCTAATTCTCTTAGACTAGGGGATGTGGATCGTCATATAGGTATTTTTAGTTTAAAACACTAGGGGAACTCTAATCTAACTACTAATTTTTTATTTTCTTCTTCTTTCAAGGCTTGGAAATCTACCTAGATTTTTTTGAGTACCTGAGTGAATGACTTGGGTGAGTAGATATTTAGGGATTTTTTGGTTCTTATAATCATTTCAAATGAGGAGCCCAAGGGTCCCAATTATTGAAAATTTCATGAAACTGGGTGAAGGAATTATCTTGAACAGGTATTTTGTGCTTCGTATCATGCAGGTGTAATCTACATGAGTTTATTGAGTTCACCTGTCCCAGCCTATGTAGTGATGTTGGGTAGGCTGGTCTAGACTTTCACAATGTTTCTAGTAAATAGGCTTGACCTACATGGTGACTCTAGATTGTAGTTTAGACATTCATAATGAAATTGGTTGGGCCGCATATGGAACTACTTGGGTGGACATGTGCAATCCTTGATGACTTTCACTTATCTTTTAATTGAGGCATTTCCATTTCAAACATCCCATTATCATGATAAAAATGATTGGCAATAATATAATCAACAACAGTTTATTACATAGAACTTTTTCATCTTGAAATTCAACAATTCATTCGAATACCAATCCAGATTGAAATACGAATTCCGCTTTGTTCATTTGGAAAATAACAATGGGGGAAAACATAACACCTAGCTATTTGTCCCCAATAATGACCGAGATTTAATCCTTAATTCTTCTGATTTATTTAAGGACATTATTTATATGAACCCATTGAATTTCACTAAGATTTTATAAATATATACTCATCATAATTAATTAATAAGATACATAATGAAAAGTAAATAAGATAACATACATGATTATTCTAACTACTTAAACATATGTAATTTTCTTTATGTGATCTTCTTATTCAAATATTGAAGGTTACTATGTCGTTAAAAGACTCTTTCCATAAATATATTTTTGAAGCTTATAAATATTATCAAAATTTCATGGATCTTAAAAAAAATTTGTTTGTATAATATATACATTATTGAATAAATTCCTATAATGTAATATGGATTTTATATCTATTTGATATATCTCATAATACAATTAATATAGATATTTTTTCAATTTTCATGATTTAACCTTATAAGGTTGAGTGGGAATATAAATATATAGAAACCTATATGAGGGACTTAAGCTACAAATGAAATGACTAGGTCATTCTAAAAAAATTAAAATTCTAGAGATGCACACCCTATATAAACTCCATTAAAAATAAAATTAAATCTTACACAAATCATATTTTATGAGATCTTCAAAGCAGTAGGCAATCATTTCCCATGTATTAATGAACTCCTCCAAAATAATACCCATTAATTAAATATTGGGGTAAAAATGAAATCCTTTTTATTATCCATGATGTTATTTCATCATTAGAGTCAACTCATGTTTTTTATTTCTCATACTTTGATAGAATCGTATATTGAGGCATTTTATTTCCAACACCTCATCCAACTTATTTTCCTTGGAATACAGAAGTAGGTCCAATGTAGTTTCTAATTCAATTTCATCAATAATATTCTTCCCCCATCCATCTATAAACAAAGGCTGGATACCCACCATGTCACAATCTACCTTCAGTCCATAGTCTAATGTTCACTGATCTGTGAAGTCCTTATATTTAGTTGTTTTAAGATTGGATCTAGACATTACAATTCACTCATTTTATGTTCCCTCATCCTCTCTTACTAATTCAACTCTAATATTTAGTGTCTTATTACTTGTGACCTTTATTAGACCAACCACCTTATTGGAATATTTACCACATGTCTTTTATCCAAGGTCTTTCCTCACTAATCTAGTGAGCATCATTCTGGGCATAATAAAACTATCCTTCTAATTTATTGTTTTTCTTACATTGGTTAATAGAATAATAATAATATGTTGTTATGGATAAAATTGCTAATGGATTTGATAATACACGTCATAGAAAATGTTTTTTCAAATTCAATACCATGTATTTTTTAAAAAACTTTAGCTACCAAGAAATATTTATAGATAGATAATATACTAAACATGTTTTTATTCTTTTAAATAACGACTTAAAACCAATGGGTTTTACCCCATTTGATAGAACTAAAAGGTTCCATAACTAATTAGTTTATATAGATTCAATTTTAGATTTTATTATTTTTTACAATTTTTTATATTCTAAACACATGATATCTTCTTAGTAATATATTGGAACATATTTTAATAATATTATATTACATTAATTAGAAATGAGAAATATATATCTCTTAGGTTTTAAAAAAATATATATTTCCATTATAGTTATTATTTATATCAATTAAATTGTATTTACACAACCCTTTGTGTTTATGGATCATCGATCTAATTAATTGAATCGTTTTGTTGGTCTTAAAATTAATCAATTTACAATTTACATATATTAATTTTTTGTATATAAATTACCTTTCTTGAAATATAGCTTGTAATGTTATAAATATTTTATGTTATAATGGATTGTAGAAATATAAACCCATAAAATCTTTGGGAAAACCCAAAAATAAAAAATTATTTATTTAGGGTTCTAGTTTACTGAATGTAGTACATTGTACAGACACCTCAAAAAAGTAAATATTCATGAAAGAAAAAATTAGAATGCTTACTAGTCTATATCTAATGTTTTGTATTTTTAATATCCATTGATGAAACATGATTTTTTATAAATGAAATAGTTTCTAGATAATATCACCAAAATTAAATAAGAAGGTCTACAAGAATGATTATTGATTGTACAATATCTTCAATATTTCTATATCTTCTTTCAAATACACCATTTAATAATTGTGTAATAAGGGTTGTGTAATTATAAGGTACCAAAATATCTTAAATAGTCATAAAATTCCCAAATAAATTTTTTCCACCTTTATTATATCAAATAGTTTTAATAATTTCATAAAGTTGATTTTAAATTTTTTCTAATACTCCAATGATTTAAAATTATTATTTTTATATAATATATATATTCCCATACTTACTAAAGTATTTATTAAAGATAATAGAGTACTAAAATACATATAGAGATACGTTAATTAGCCTTTATTTTTTAATTCAACAAAACTCTCCCCATATTAAAAAAATAAATTGAAAATCACCTTAAATTGAATAGTACAGAACTAAAAATCTATCATTATTAAATAGATGATACAGAGGAAAAAATATATGGTCTATAGTGGAAAAAACATCACTCAACCTCCTCCATATAGGATACTTGAATTCATTCCATGTAGTGTGACATCTCAAGTCCATTAAAATAGTTTATTTTATATGTTTTTGGTCCATCTTAAATCTGAGGAATGTTTTGGGATTATATTTTTAATTTTGGATGTTTTTGGGTGTTACAAGGATTGAAAATGATTATGTAGTTCCATGTGAAATGTTTTTGAGGGGTGATGAAATTTATTATAGAGGGTTTCACATAGTTATTTCACAGTTCAATAAACCTTGTGGGGATTTTTAGGTGACCGTGTAGCTCATTTTGATTGAGGGAGTGACCTGCATGGTTGGCACATAGTTAGGGGAAATAATGAGGATCAAACTATTTTCTCTTCCTAGTTTTTAAAAAATTATGAGATTCCCATTTTCCACTTAGATTTTAATCTTTAGTACTCTCCCTTTATTCCACTTATCTAAGTTTACTCACAAGTGTCTAACTCCCTCATTCCTCTATTTCACAAAGATGATTCCCTTGATTTTTATTTATTATTTCTCTTGAATCTTTAAGGTATGTCCCTTTAAACTTCTACATATTCCTTATTTATTTCCTTTATCTTGGTTTCATCTTCCCCTATCAACCTTAGGTTCTATTTTCGATGATATTAGGGTGTGGTGAGGACCTAATTTTTGGGATTTTAATGTCTAGAGATTATATAAATCGTCTTCACTCTGTTTGGTCTCCCACAATTATATGTGATATGTTTTTCTTGATCCTAATGTGGGTGTTTCTATTTAATACCTTCTTATTATAATATCTTCAATTCTTAAGTGTATTTAAAATTTATTCTTGAATAATTATACCTATACTTGTAATCCTTTAGGGGTTTTAAATTTCTGTTCAAGAAAATTTTCAATTATCTTAAATGGTTCTTTATGATTTGGTGGTTTAACTATTGGAATATATTTTTACAATGATAAGTGAATATGGTAATTCCCTAGGTGAAGTTTTAAAAAGATTTTTTAATTAAAAAAAGTGTTTGAATCTAGTGTGAATATTAAAGATGTTGTTCTATAATTAAAGAGAGGTATGATTTTTTAAGGACCTTCAACAAGTAAGGTTCTTAAATTTAAATAAATTTTGTTATTTGAAATTATTTACAAAGGACTTATTTGAATGATTTGGGGAATAATGGAAGCGGTTAGGCCCATGATTTTTTTCATCAAATTATTTGGATTTATCCTCAGAACAATATATAAGTACATTCCCATAATCCATGGATATAAGTTCTCATATTTAATTTTTTATTAATTTAGATAGATCAATAATTACCTTGTCTTGGAATTCTTTCTTTGTTGTTGAATGAAGATGAACCTTATTGCCAAACCATTACTGTGATGGAGAAATTTATTGAATATTCCCTCTAGCAGTGATCCACATGTTCATTAAGAATCTATAAACTTCACAGTAGGGTTCTCTAAATGTAAGTGTAGATGACCCTATTCCATTCATCATTTTTTCCTCACTTTAGAATCCTATTGATGAATGTTCTTTTGTCTTGGTTCTCTCATAGTCAAAGAGGGAGGAGGGGGATTAAAAATACACACAAATGTTGGAAAGTTCTTGAGAATATCTATGGGATGGGAGAATTATATAGAGATCAAAAAATGTTACACAATAATTATTAGAGAAAACTTCTTCTACCTTGAGAAATATATATTCATGTATTTATAAATATAGAGATGGAATATTATTCACACAAATTCAGTTTAATATTCTCTTAAACCCTAACATACCCTAAGAATAAATAAAAATAGAAACTTTATTATTATTGTTTAATTTATATGAACATAACAAACTAACTAAATACTATTTATCCTAACTAAGTAAATTAATATTAATAAAATTATATTCAATACTCACCAAACCCTAACTTCGTATGTTCTTACTCTCCATTATTTAAAAAGCCAAGTATTACATTTATCTATTAAAATAAATAAATAAATTTCACTATGTTCTGAACTGATAAGTATATACTTGTGATTTACCAAGAAACCCAATTACATATTATTCACCAGACTTGAGAATAATATTCTAATCTACTAGATAAATTTATATAGAATTGAACCAATATTGTTGAATACACTTACTGTGTTACCCTATAGGAACATTTCTCAGTGGAATTACACTAAACCACACAAAGTACACAGTTAACATATAGAAACATACAAAGGAACCAATATATAAAAAAGTTAATTCTGAAATGAAAATCAACCCCCTACAAACCCTTAGAATGTAATATAATCCCTATACCTCAATATCAATTGTTAAACATGTTTCAAATATTGTGTCATCAAACTGTTTGTTTGAATCTCTTTCTATAAGTTTCCATAACTAAACACACCAATAAACCATTATGGCCAAGACTTAATCTGGCTATTCTATCCCCTCAAAGGGCCAACGATATTTAATTCCAATGGAAGGGATAAATCCAGTCTCACATTATTAATCAATGCTATTCTACTCATGATGCACCAACATATAAAACTTCACATTAAGATTTTATCATCATGGTTTATGAAATAAATCTAAGCACATGTGTCATGAAACTCATTAGTAATAATCTTAGAGTCAAATGACCATTTCACTAGTCCAAAGATAGGAGTATCCAATGATTCATGAAACATGTGTAATTCTTATTGTAGGTGATATTCTCATAACATCCCTTCAGAGAGATTTTTTTTTCTTCTCACCGATCATTGATTTAAGGGATCATAAAAATTCTTAAAGTATTTATTTTTATTACTTTTAATAATTTATAATATTATAATATTATTTTATTATTTTGTTATTATTTAATATTATAATTTTTATTTATAATAATTACTTTTTTGAATTTATTTATTTGATATTTATTTATTCATTTATTATTATTATTATTATTTTATATAATTATTTTTGGTTAAAACCAATGTGAAATTTAATTTTATAACTATTATTTTTACCATTAGGTATATTTCATAAAAATAACATTATCTTTATGTAATTTTTGAAAGTCTATTTTTACCCTCAGAAAAATTCAATTGTACCCTTATGTATGTAGTTTTATTATCTAGTAATCCTTACGCAACTATCTATTAAAATTACGCGAGCTTGGTCTTACCATTATTCATGGAGTTTAAAATTCTTTTTACCTTTACACAAGATGTGTTGATTCTGTTTTACCATTTTGTGGGATATGATTTAATCTATTTATCCTTAAGTTTATTTATCTTTACCCTTGCATAACTTTATCAGCTAACTTTATGCATCACTTGAATTTACTTTGTAGCCTTACACAACATCACATTCCTTTAACTCATGTCTAAGTTTCTCTTACACAACACTTACATTTAGGTGTTTACCTCAACACGACTTGCCTATTTAGCTTTACACAACCACTTTTTTACCTTATCATAGTGCTATATAACCTTGCACATTCTATATAGTTTAATGAATACCTTTACACAAGAGCTCAAACCGTATGTATCATCTACAAAATTATTATTACCCTTACACAACATGATAACCTTACCCTTATACGGGTTTATAAATTATGACTTTTAGTTTTGGAAGGATATATAATTTATAGCTTGACCTTATACTGCATGTGAAAAGTCAGGTTACATTTATGTACCATTTGGAATTAATATTCTACCTTTAGGCATGACATAAAACCTACATTTTTGTAGATATATAAATATCTAAATCTCCACATTTACCCCTTTCACAAAACTCTTGATATATTTATTTTTCGTATGCTAATAAAACCTTTTTTAAATTGTTTTAATGATTTTATAAATAAATTTTAATGTCATAGATCCCATGTGATGTTTTATTTTATTATTTTAAACACTTTTGATATGAAGAATAATTATATTACCCATTCATGCATATTTTTAGAGTATGAAACTCAAATATCCTGTATTAATTATTTTAAGTCGATTTAATTCATTTTATAATTTATAAAATCATGTTGTAATCTAAAAATGTTATTAAATCATTTTTATGGTTTTTAATGTATCAAATTTTATATTAAATATTATCACATGTTTAAAAGTGGGCAGTTATTTAAAATTCAAAATTTGAATTTTATAGAATAACTTTATGCATTATTTAATTGTTTTCTTTGGATTATTATTTATGGATAATTTTTAAGCTTTCAAAACGAATGTTTTGAAATTAATTTTAGTAGTTTAAATGGTTTTAAATTAATATATTTTTTTATCAATAATCTAATTCCCTCTTGTATAATTATAAAATATAATAATTATTATTATTTTGATTCCAAATTTCCAAAAAATGACATTAGTTTTATTGAGTTAATTATCATTAAATAGGTTGAGGTATGCATAGAAATAGTACCAGTCAAGATTCAAGGAATGTGGAATTAAATTAATTAAAGAACCGAATAGTTATAAAATATTTTCATAGGATGGAAATGCTATAAATAAAGACCTTTGGATGTCTTGTAAATCTACAAACTTCAGCGACATTCCTAGAAAATCATTCTCTACTTTCCTATATATGCAATTTCAATCGAAGTGATTTGATTTCAAAATATTCTCCCTCCTTCTAGAGTTTGAAAACAATGTAATATACAAAATCAATATCTTATTTGTTTATAATTTTCTCCTAGTGTTCACTATATTCATTGAGATAATTGAAACTATAATTAATTTTTTTTTACTTCATTGCAATCCTCTTCCATCCCCATTTCTTATAGTATTTTTTATTACTTAAATTAAATTAAAAGACTATAATTTAATTATATTTTTTTCTTTTAAATAGACAATGAATTATTCTTTTGTGGTTTTAAAAATTTTAGTTAAATAAACAGTGTCTACTCTATCTTGTTTTGTTGTTGTAACCTAAAAATAAAGGGATAGTTTTAGTATTTTGGATACCACTAAATACAAGGGACTAATATAATAAATCCTCAAGGGATTGTTGTTGTAGACGTAGGGGTACCCTAAGGTACTATTTCTGAACTTCCTTACCAAATATTGTGTCCTGTTTATTTTCTAAAATTCAACATATTTATTACTTTATAGAATTCATTTAATTTTTAATCCATCAAATATACTTAATCGATTTGTTATCAAATATCTCTTTATTTCATTATTCAACTTTTATTATTATATATTATTACATTATTTTACTTTCAATACTTTTATTCTTTTATTTTATTTTACAAATATTTTTTTTAAAAAAATTGGATTATATTCTTTTAGGTTTTTAAAGTGAAATACACTACATATTCCCATTTTATATTTTAATTCGGAGCTATATTTGTTATCAATAGGAGTAAATTGTTTTTTGTCAAATATATTCTTGATTTCAAAATTGTGTATAATTTCAATTTTTTAATTTCTTATTGATTTAAATGATATATATTTTTTAATGGAATCCTTTTTTCAAGCTCATATTTTTTATTTCATTGATCATTCCCATTAGAAGAATCAAAAGTAATATTTTATTTTAATTATTAGTTATCCTATTGATAAAATTACTATGCATGTTTTTAGACATTGAAATATTTTAGAGGAAAATTGGACTCCAAATGAAATACCTCCTTTTGAACTTGGTATCAAAGATAGGAACATTTTATATTTTGGATTAAATCAAAATGAATTAAATTTTTTCATTATGAAAATGGAACATGAAATTTGGATGCTTTTAAAAATATCCTATGAAGATACAAACAAATATATGGAAGCCAATGTAATTAAGTGACCATCCACTTTAATACAAAAAAAGAAAAATATTCCAAAAGTGATAGTGATAAATAAATTGATCAATATTTCACATATAAAAATCAAAATTATGTTTTAGAATAAACTTTAATTTTTAATAAAATGAAGGGTCACATTTAGATGGATTATTCCTTAAAAAAGAAAAATTTGAATGGTAATAAACATGGTAAGAAAGAGTTAATGGTCTTGACTTGGAGCACTAGTGAGGAATCAATTTCTACATATGAATCAAGTGATGAACGTCCCATGTGCCTCATTGAAAATGTTGAGGAAAGCATTGAGGTTAGTTCTAAAATTTCATTCACTCTTTATCATTCCTCTTCTTTCTATTTTACTTCTTTTACCTCTTATTTAACTTATTATGATCTTATCAATGATAAAAATAAACATCAAAATTGGGTTTTTGATTATATTTATAAATTATAAGATACTAAATCAAAAAATAATTTTTTTCCTGAAAATGATCAACTTTTAAAAGAAAAATAGAATTTTATTTTAAAATAAAAAAATCAAACAAATGTTGAAAATTTGGAATTTCAAATTAATGATCATAATAACTATATTTATCATTTTACCCAAGGAAAAGAAAATTTAAATAAAATTTTGGGTTATTAAAATAATTTTAAAAATTAATATGGTTTTGGTATTTCAAAATAATCATGTTTTCTTAGTCATTGTAAAATCCTTTTTTTGTAAAAGGAATTTCTCAAAATAAATTTCAAAATTATTGTAACAAATTTTTTCTTCTATATAAGAATGAAACAATAAAAATGATAGATATGGTCAACCAAAAAGAATTCATTTATATTATAATTTTTTTAAAAGAGGTTATTATTATAAAAAAATTTGTTCCAAAATATATATTATCCAATCATAGTATATCCATAATCATTTCTCTATCTCATTGATTATTTAATCGCACTATTGGACCTAACATCTAGGTACTAAAAGGCACTCTATTTTGATGAATTTCTATGAAATTACACTAAATCTGATTGATTTTTTTTGTTGCTATATAAAAAAGTAAATGGATTAACAAAATTTTATATATTTTGTTTTAAAAGGACAAATCCATTGAGATGAGATTAAAAATAAAATAAAAGGTGTTTTTTAATGATTTTACGTTATATAATTTTTTATATGGGGAGGGGTTGTTTTAAAGATCCATCATTTATTCTCTCATATATATATATAAGAATATTTAATATAATTTCTATACTTGATTAAAATATTTATGTCATGAAATTTATTTTTAAATTACTTTTTAAATCAAAATTTTAAATTGATGTTTAAATTGATTTTTATATTGATTTCTAAATCTAATTTTAAATTTAATTTTAAATTATTTTTTAAATTAATTTTAAAATCACTCATAAAATTATTTGTAAATTACATTTTCAATTACATTTTTTATTTTTTTTATTTCCATTTAGATTTATTTTCAAAATTTGTTTTATAAAATGGATTTCAAATTTAATTTTATTAAAAATATTTTTTTCAAAACATTTCATAATTTTGGAAGGTAAAGTCAGTATAATTCTCCATGAAAAAAATTCAAGTCGTGATAAGAATAAATGGATGTGGTTCTAACATAGATCCCCTAAAGGATTAAACCTGAAAAGCATTAATTTAGTTTTTAACCCCTTCTTCTTCTTAGGCATGATGAGTGGGTCTTTACTAAACCACTAGTTTAACACTTTCATAGAATTTTCTATGGGATATTAATAATATATTTAATAATCATTAATAATAAAAATATTTTTTGTGTCTTTTAATTATTATTTTTTGTTTAATGACTATTATCCCCTTAAAATATCCTGATGCATTAATTGAGGTGGAGTTAATCTTGTTAATACTCAAATGACCATGAAATATACATTTTATTTCTCAATATATTTTTTAATTTTTAATTTCTTTGTGTGTGTTTCAAAAAAAAGTTATTTATATTTTTTATGTTTCTAAAAGTTTTATTTTACCTATTAAAGTATATTTTAAGACATAATATATGTTGAAAATATTTATTCTAAAATATTTCAAGTATTGAAAATATTTTCTAAAAATTTATTTTTTATCTATCAAAATATCATTAATAATGATAAATAAACATTTAGTTTTTATCTATTTATTATATAACCCCTTGTATAAATTATTTTTGATAATCTCAAAGGATTATGAGTTCTAATATCCAATCCTAAATAAGGTGAAGTTGTGTTTGTCGGGGTATTTTTTTTCATAACTTTTATTTAATTTAATTTTTTATTAGAGTGTTTTTATCAAAAAGGGAGATATTTTAATTATTCTCACCATTATTTTATTTTAATGATTATATACATTATTAAATAATTTTATTTTAATTAAACTAATAATTTTTAATCTTATTTTGGTTTTATTTATTTATTATATTGTTTATATTTAATATTAATTTTTATATTCATATTATTTTTTTAAATTTAATTGTTTATTAATTATTTCATCAATTATTTTTATTATTTTTATTATTCTATGTATATATATATTTGGTTCAAACCCATGAAAAATTAATATTCATGTTATTATTTTTACCCTTATGTGTCTTTTATGAAAATAAATTTACCTTTATATAAATAATGAAAGTCTATTTTTATCCTTACATAAGTTCTATTATAACCTTATATAAAAATTTTTCTTACGTGTTTACCATTACACAACTCCATGTTACCCTTATGTGAGCCTAGTCTTACTTTTAATCAAGTAGTTTAATATTCTTTGTATCTTTATGGTTGCTGTGTTAATTCAGTTTTACCCTTATGTGACTTATGAGTTTTTATGATTACCCTTTTAAATGTTTAAGACTACACTTATTTATCACTATAAGATACCTTTACACAACACTTTAATTTACTTTATACCCTCAAAAAACTTCAATTTACCTTTATGTATGTCTATGATACCCTTACACAACATATACATTTAAGTGTTTACCTTTTGGAAACATGCATAATTACCCTTACACAACTATTTGTTTAACTTTACATAGATCTTAATACCCTTACACGTGATATATTAATTAATTATTAACCTTACACAAGAGATCTACTCTTAAATAACATGTAAAAAATTATTTTTACCCTTACGCATTTGGGTGACCATACCCTTACACGAGCTATATTAATTATCGGTTTCCTTTACATAGGTTAACTAATTTATAGGTTACCTTTACACCAAATGTGAAAATTGTGGTTACCAATATGTATTATTTTGAATTTTTATTCTACCTTTACACATGGAATGAATCTTACCCTTACGTAGAAACATAAATATAGAAATCTCTTATTTTCCTGGTTTCATGATATTCTTGATGCATTGATTTTCAATTTGATAATAAATACTAGTTAAATTATTTTAAAAACTCTATAAATTTATATTATTGTAATAGATCTTATATAAAGTATTTTTATATTATTTAAAACACTTTTAACATGAATAAAAATTATGTTTTTCATTCAGGCATATTTTTACAGTATGATACACTAATATTTTGAATTTTTTTTATTTTGAGTTGATATATTTGAATTTTTTGTTTATCAAATCATGTTTTAGTCAAATGAATTTATTAAAACATGTTTTATGGTTTTTAATGTGGTATATTTACTGTTTGATATTATTTCATGTTTAGAAATGGAATTTTATTTGAAATTAATGTTTTGAATATTATAGAATAACTCATAATTGTTTTTTATTTTTTTTCTTTGAATTATTATTTATGGAATGGTTTTAAACATTATAAACATGTTTTTACAAAATAATTTGAATTTTTTAAATTTTTTTAAATTTAACTGATATTTTTATCAATAATCTATTTCTCTCTTGGATAAATTTGAAATATTATTATTATTATTTTGATTCTTAATTTCCTAACGAATACCATTTTCATAAAGAGTTAGTTCACGTTAAAGTGGTTGAAAAATAAATAGAAATGAATCTGGTAATGATTAATAGAATTTGGACTTTAATGACATAAATATCTGAATGGTTCCAAAACGTTTCTAAATGATAAAAATGCTATAAATAGAGACCTTTGGAGGCCATGGAAATTGACACATGACATCTACATCTCTTAAAAGTCATTATCCAATTTATAATGTGATCAATTTCTCCCAAATTGATTACATTTCTAAATATTTTCTCTCATTTTAGACTGTAAAAAATTTATAATATCCAAATACCTATCTACTTTAATTCTTATTCTATCTTAGTTTTCATCATATTCATTGAGATAAATTAGACTTTACATAAAAGTGATTGATTCCTAGTAATCCTCTTATCTTATTATTTGTTATAGAATTGGTGTTTACTACCATTAATGTAATGGAATAAGGTTTACTCATATTTTTCCTTTAAAAAAAGAGACTGTTCTTTTTTATTTTCTAATTTTATTTGTAAAAAGTGTTAGTTCTTATTGTACCTAGTTTATTTCTATAAACTAGAAATAAATGAATATTTTTAGAATCTTAGATACCATTAAATCAATTGGGAAAATATATTTGAGGTGTTAGTGTAGAGACCCAAAGTTTGATGTACATGGAAATTACATTACTTTTGCGGAATACTTAATACATATCAAAAATAGACACACAAGGACCATAATAGTTTAGTGTATTCGGAAACTTGGAATGTAATCTTTTAATCATGGTGAAAGATCTTCAACATCTCCCATAAAGATCTTCCACTTTTTGTTTCCTTACCTAAAACATTTCTTTTGATCCTAGGGGAAAATAAAACATAAAAAGGGTGAGCTCAAATGCTCAGTAAGGGTAAGCATGGATAAAATAAAACATACCATATACATTTGAACTTAAAAACACGAACATAATGTTTAAACATCAAAATCATGAGCAACGACATAAAACATGGAAGTACATAAGGCATAGATCACAATGGAACATAAACCATTGTAAAATTGCATGGGAATAAAACATGTAATTGTGGCATCCATTAAGCACATGTAATGATTTCCATAGTAGCCAAGGCATTGCTGCCAAGAACATCTTAGTAGACAAAGTCCCATTCAGAATAGAGTTCACTCCTCGTTTCAATCCTCTAACACTGAACCGGATTAACTTACCATTCTAGACATGTCTATCTCATGAGATATAAAATCTTTAACCAATGCATTGGAGGGAGATATATGTCCCACCCATCTCATAATGAAATCATTCTTAGTTGTACCACAAAATAAACATACATCATTCATAATAACTCAATAAATAAAATGGGTTTCATAAACATTATTACATCATCACATAATCCATATAAAAGAAATGGATATCATTTCATATTAAGAAAAACGAAACCATGTAAATCATAGAGACATTATACTTGAAACATACACATATGAAAAAAATGTCATCTTAGATGGAAAATGGTTATGATTAAACACTTGAAATGAATTCTTGAGGAAAATATCATTTTTTCTTCAAAATCATTTTCTTTTCATAAAATGTCATGCAATTTTAAAAGAAAAGGATTTTGTTGAAAATAGTCATGAAATCTTTTGGAGGAAGATACATGAAAATATGGCTTTATAAAACCTTAAAAAAAACCTTTCATGCCGTATAAGTTAAAAAAAACATTCTTCTCGTACTTTTGTCGGAAAAGTCAAAAAGTACCTCGTACGAAAAACGACAAAATTTTCCTTTCATATATTTTACTATAAACTAACCAAAGGGTAAAAATGGATTTAAACAATTTTAGGTGGATGGAAATAATATTACATATTGAGGAAACATGGATGTGGATGATAAAATACACCCCAGTAAATACCAAAGTATAAACAATCTCGGATAAAAATGAGATTGTGATATTTCCCTTACCTTATGTCCGATATGCTTCGTATGTATCCGAAACTCCTGTATAATGATTTAAATAATGTCATTGACTTATTACAGAATCATATTAACTGTTATGATATCACATATGGTTTTCTTATGACTTTATATTACCCGTTCTTTTGTAAATTCCATGTGAAAGACTGTTTTGGGGAAAATCGTTTCATTTGTTGTCCGTGTTTTGACTTGTAATTATTCATATGATTACTTAGATCATGATTACTTAATTCCAGAATATAAAACATTATTTATATATAATATATATTCATAATATACATATATATAATAGATCGATAAATGGGGAGAAATACACCGTTCCTGGAGACGGTAGGATGTACATACGCATGAACGCTGTTTTCGTTTCCTTATTGAGTTGAATGGAATTAAGTAGATGACATATATATATATATATATATATATATATAAATCCAGTAGCTTTATAATGTCATATACTTCATTATTATTTCTTATATATACTTTATAATCATTCTTAAATGGTTAACATGGAGAATGAATCTCATCGCCTCTTGGAGACGGTAGTCCGTACGTACGCACGAGTGATGATATCGTTCCCATAATTATTGAATTGAATAGTATAGGATGATAAAATATATCATAATCAGTATTATGTTATAATAACTGTGTATAGTTATTATTTACACCATTATACCCATCCAAGTAAGGTGGTGTTGGAAAAACAAATTACACCACGGCGTGGAGACGGTATTCCGTACGTACGCACACATGGTGAAGTGCCCAGATCAGTGTGAATCACTGAGAGGGGGAGGGGGTGAATCAGTGATCCTTTAAAACTTTTTACTAATTGATTCTTAATCAATTAAACCTCTATGGCTGGTTAAAGCCTTGATCCACTCTTCTTGTATCTCTCACCTTTCCACGAATGATGCAGTAAATGTAAAGGCACTGGACACAAGGATTTACAAGGTTCGGCACCAAAGGCCTACATCCTTGCCATGCTCTCCCAGCATGGATTCTCCCATTATAATCTGTTAGTATTACAATGGTCGATACAGCTTCCCACCGTATCTCTCCTGAGTCCCACAGGAGGGTCTTTATACTACGTCCCACAGTGTTACCAGAGTCCCACTGGCCTGCTCCAGAATCCCACTGAAGACTTCTTCTCCCTAAGTCCCACAGGGTCTTCTCTTGGCTCCTCGAGTCGCACGAGTAGCTCTTCTTCACTTTAAGTTCTTCAAGTATCCTCAGCAGTCTGGGATAAAGACTGCTGGCCTTGCTCTGTACCTCTGATCACTTGAGTTGATCAGGTCTTCTCGTCTTGCTCAGGCTTTATCTCCTTCTTATAAGGATGACCTGACTTCTCTCTTCAAGAATCTTCAACAGCCTCTGAAAAGGTCTGTTGGTCTTGCTCAGCTTCTGATCACTTCTGTTGATCAGGCTCTTCTCAATCTACTGAAAAATTCAGACAAACAATATCTTTCACTTCAGTCTGGCTCAGTCTCACTTCACTTCAACATCATGCACTGAGTGCATGGCAACTCGGCTTCCTCATGCACTGATTGCATGGCTTCTCAAAATCTTCAAGAACCACTGGTCTTGGACAACTCAAATGCACACAACCTGATTTAGCTTTGTTCACGTGTGCACGTGCATGCATGCATGCATGCACTCCCCTTTTTCTCCTTGCTGTGATAAACCCACAATGGGTGTAAATACTTTTAGCACACACACCTTCTTGAACATCACACACTTTATTCTCTTTTGATTACACACATAAATGTGTGTTATACTCTAGTGTGGATGTCTTCTCTTCTTCTTAGTGTGTACACACTTTGGTTTGCACACACACACTAAGGTTCGGCCTTTTAGTTCTTTTGCACACACAAATGCCTATGGCCTTATTCCCTTCTCGCACTCTTCCACTTTATCTTGCACACAAAAGGCACTATGCCTCGGGTCTTCTTGCTTTGCACACCTACTGCCCGTAGGGTGTTCTTCCTTCACTTTGCACACAAGCACAAGGCTCGGCCTTCTTCTTCTGTTCCACCTGAATGCCAAAGGAGGCGCGCAAGGGTCTGCTTGAGCCGCGGCCAACTCCTTCTCCAACAGCTGCACAAGGTACCAAGCCCTCGGGTCTTCTTCTCCACTTGGCACACACACACTGCCGCGAAAGTGTCTTGAGCCGCGGGGTGCACAGGCACTCGGGTGTGCAGGATGCAATACCACGAGGCGCGCAAGCCACAAGGGTGAGGACACATTGGGCGCGCATGCTACTCCTGCCGCGCAAGTATGCGGGCAGGGAGAGCTCTTCCTGTCGCACAAATAATGCTCGCAGGGGACCTTCAAAGCCTCGGGTGGATCCGGAACCTTCAGCCGCGCAAGTTCTTTGCGCGGGGCTTCTACTTCGCGAGGTAGAGCACACGCGGGACTTCGGGTTTTCAACAGAACTTCAGCAACAAATACCGAGATCATGGGCTCTCCTTTTATAGGCAAAGAGTGCCTCGGCTCATCCGCGTGATATAACTCAAACTCCCGAGATCTTCGGATCATTAAAAATCTTTTCAAATCTTGATTTTTATTCTCGGTTTCACGCGGGCTTCCTTTTCTTTTCCTTCTACGTGCAAGCGACTTAGAACGCATGCACAACCTCTTCTCTCCCAATCCATGCAAAGGCATAGACCATTCATAGCCTCGGTAGATTCTCTTGCCTCGGACGCAACCGAAATCTTCCGTATATTGCATGCAGGATCATTTTAAACCATGGACGAGTTCCATAGGGCCAGACGATCTCATTGGACCGTTCAGCTTGATCAGAGGTGGCCGGGAACTCGATTTGGCTTGCTCGGAGGGCGCCTGGTTCGTTGGTGGCCGCGGGAATGCGCGGGGAGGCCTCAACCGAGCTCGGGGAAGAGGACGACTCACCGGCCGTTGGATCGGGCGTTTGAAATACATCGGACGGCCTGGATCTGAAGATCTCGCGCGAGATCAGATGTGCGGCTTAGATCGTCCGCGCGATGAGTCGGACGGCCAGGATCAGATCTTGGGCGAAATTTTTCGTCCCACATCGAAACGGCCAGCGTTTTTCTCGCGCTTTATCACCCTAGTGCCGCCTCAACCCCTCGATTGAATCTTCTCCCTCCACGGTGCCGCCCCGCACCGTGTTCTCCCTGCGGGCGCGCTCTGCGCCCACTCTGCTCCCTGCGGGCGCACTCCTAGCGCCCACTATGCACCTCGGGCGCGCGGGTTTCACCACCGCGTGTCCTCGGGGGCTTACACACGGCCCCCTGCCGCCTTGTGCTTGCACCATGGGATCCCCCATGGGCGTGGCGCCTTAGGCCCACAAGTGCCTTGGGGTTGAACCCGTGGGCTGGCCTTGGCTGGCCTATTTTTTTTTTTTGGCAAAGGAAAATATAATGACTTTGTTAAAAACAAAGTATTCAATGAGTTCAAGCCATATCAAATACCAAATGCCAAGCCACTCCAAGCCTTCTTCCTTTCTTCTTCTTCTTAAGAATTCCATCATTTCTCCTCTCATATGATCTCTACTTAGAATATGGAATTCCCAAGGTTTCTTCTTAATCTTCTTCATCTCCTCTTCCATATGTGTTCAATACTTAGGAGGGACTTCTTCAACTGAATCTCATAAATCACACATGTTCTTCAACATTCATCATTGATCTAATCAGAGATCAATTGGATCTTCTTCTAATTCACATGCACTAAGAGTTAGTACATGGACTTCTTTAATCCACTTCATCCACTTTGAACTTGTTGATGGATCTTCTTCATCTCCTCATGCATTGTCAATACAATGCATGGTCTTCAAACATTGTTGTGACATTTTATCCAGTTGATACAAGTTCTTGGAACTTAAAGATCAGTTCAACAATCGTTTGATGTTACTAGAGAATGTTTCAACCACATCTACTATGCCACTTAGTGAATCTCCTAAGTGACACACATCTTAGTACCATGGCCATTATCCATTCATCACCAAAACCATCACAACCTTTTTCATTCACCTCTTGACATTCCTTGACTTCCATTCATTCCAAGACAACTTCATGCCTCATTGACAACAAATGCAACACAGTGCTCTTCACATGGTGATTTCATTTTCCGTAGGATGGATAGATGTTGAAATAGGGTTGTTTCATAATTATAATAAC
This sequence comes from Viscum album, assembly GCA_963277665.1. Lineage (NCBI taxonomy): Eukaryota > Viridiplantae > Streptophyta > Magnoliopsida > Santalales > Viscaceae > Viscum > Viscum album. The sequence goes on along the minus strand of OY728151.1, from coordinate 2,007,443,103 downwards.
ATATCAGTATATGAGTGATACTTATGTTATTACTTCATAATGAAACAAATAAAGAAGAATAATTTGAAGAATAAAGAATTTGGAAAGGATCGGTAATGGATATTACCTCTTTTTGACACGCCTCTTCTTAACCTCCTCTTAGGGCACTAAGATTGGTCTTTGAAGAAAAAAAACCTATAGGATGTTTCTAGGGAAGTGGAGAAGTGAAATGGTCAGGGGTTGGCCGAGCTTGAAGGCTCAAAATGGTGTGAGTAAGAGAGGGAGGAGGTGCCCTTTTATAAGGGAGGAGAGGGGCACCTTTGGAAATCTTAAAAATATTAATTTATAATAATTCTAACCCCACATAAAAACCTCCAAAAAACGAGTCATATTCTAATTTTAGATGATATAGGGTTGTAATATCATCAACCAATCAAATTTAGACATGTTTGGATCTTATTTTAAACCTTATCATTTTGATTTATCCTTATTTAATCTATTTAAGTTTATTTGTGGTAATAAAATTATAAATTTTAAATTATAACAAATAATTACTTATTTGTTGTGAATATTCCATAGTTAGTTACTTTATAACATTATAGACCATATAAATTTAAATTTATAATTTTTAAATATTTTTGTTATTTTTAAACAATTTTATAATATGTTATTTTTATAAAATAACAATAGTGTTAATTTTGACACTATTCATTTATTTGAATTTAAATAACATATATAGAGAAGATATTTCGAACTAAAACCTTTAATAGATTTATAAAAGGTCATATGTATCTATAAAATTAGTGGATAACATTAAATAGTCCATATAATATTTATTTTATTATTTTTAAAACCATTTATTTGGATTACCTCTTAATAAAATAATAACTAAACAATTTTTGTATAATTATTTAATATACTTATTTGTTGCATAAAAATTAAAAATAAAATCCTATGATGGAGAAAAATCTATTACCTTTCAAAATAATACTTTTAATCGAATTTATCATCTAAAAATAATAATAGTTAAATTTTTATATTTATTAAATTATGAAGGTGACAACATTGGCATCATTTAAAATAAAATAATATAAGTGTCATAATCACTTTTATAAGGCTCCAAACGGTTATATATTAGGTCTTTGGATGATTAATGTGTAGATATACACTATAAAGAAGTTTTGGTCAGGTTTTTGGGCCTTTTAGTGGGTATTATTATTCCAATAAGAACTATATTACTGATTTTTCACTTAATAAATAATTTCTGCATCATTAATGTATCACCATTAATGACAATTATTTAATCCCTAAAAATTCTAAATAAATTATCATGATATAGATAATTTTATTAGCTTTCTGGAGACTATTCATGTTTGATGTTTTATGATGTTTATCACTAAATTAATATTATTATACTTATAAGATTTAAGAGAGTGAAATGTTGTCACTTTCTTTGGTTTTAATAATAATTAAATTATTTTCATGGTCCAAAGTCCATAAAATGAATCTAATCCGACCATTAGGTGATATGTCTCTACTTTTAGCCATACAATATAATTTTGGAATGTGTTAGGGTAATTTTATAATATTATATTTACCCTTAATTACCCGATTTACCTTTAACTATGGTAAATAAAATTTACCGTAGTTACTATTCATAATTTCCAAAAATAAAAAGTAGCCTATTAACATAATTTGGACCCACTGATTCCAAATATGGAATCCATTTTTTCAAATTCAATACACAGAAGTTTCAGAAATTAAATTAAAATTAATCCCGTTGTCGAATGAAAACAGGTTTTTGTTTAAAACATTGCAAAAGATTGAATTGATTTGACCTACGAATTCAATGTAAAATCAACGATAATTACATAAATTATATTAAATGGTAAAAGTATATTCTATTTATACTTTAAAACCATTCAATATTATAATTTAATCACATAAGTTATAACGATGAAAAAAGTTGTTTTTAATTAAAATATAGCGTGTTTTTACTATTCATTAAAATATGAAAGTTATCAGAATAATATGAAAAATTTATCCAAGGTAAAATTTTATATCCTGATTCCAAAGAATAATTTTATTTTGTAAAATTGAACTTATAAACTTGTCAAAAACAAGATTTAAAGTGGGTGGACCATCAAAAGGCAGCAAAACTGCATTTTTTCAAAAATACTTATTTTACCCGAAAAAATTATTTTGTTCTTATACCATGTTCTAGAAAATGTGTAAGATGAATAATAATGTTATAAAATTCAAAATATATTTAATACTATTCATAACGGCTAGTTCATAATAATATTATAATAACATATCGTTGTTTAGTAAAACCTGGTATTGCATACAACACACGCTATCGAAGAAGGTCGCGATTGCGTGTAATGCAAGCCAAGTCAGGGTTGCGTATAGTGCAAGACTCCTTTGTTGTTTCTTTCAACCATTTTTTTCACTTATACATTGAATACATATATATATATATATACTCGATGTTGCGTAGAATGACTATTATCAAACGAACTTGAAATTGTGTGTAACACAATCTAAGAATAGTGTTGCGTATACTGCAAGCTAATACAGTGTTGCGTATAGCGCAATATAATCTTGTTGTAGCGAACAACATAAGATATGAAAGAAATTAAAACTAATATATCTTATAAAATCTCTGGTTATTACATTCTACCCCCCTTAAAATGAATTTCGCCCTCGAAATTCATCGGGGTTATAAATGGTTTTCTACGTGAACGTTTCTTTAATTGAAAACCACATCGTAAAAAGTAATACCAAAACATAACTTTAAAAACTAATGTATGAAACGTAACGGTTACCCAAATTAACTAATCACTGGGTTTCCACGTAGGAGAACATAGGTGAAAAAATGGATATGGAAGAGAAATCTAACCATCAAGTTCTGATGGAGAGTGGTAGAGGACATGGCTATGAAATAGCCAACAATCACAAAGCCATAGATTTGCGATGATCTAAGGTACCATCTGATTAATCAGATATAAGGGCACTAGGGCAACATTTTTGGTTTTCAAGATCATTTCCCTAAAGTTGATGAAATTGGAAAGAGAAGAAATACTTTTGTGATTTTGGTACAGTCTCACCGTTGTTAGTTCTTTGGACAATTTCCACTTCATCTCTTAAAGAAATGAAGTTGAATTTATCATTCGTGAAGTGTTAGCAGCTCATGTTATAGAATGATGGGGCATTCCATATGTCTCAAAGGTTAGAAAAGTTATCAAAAATACATAAGTCCCTCTATAGTGAGATTAATCATATATGGTTCCTAAAATGGACTTATACTTCATATATCATACTGATTAATATAATAAAACTAGTTTCTACTAAACATGGACTTCCTGTAGGCCAGTGGTAGGCGATAAAGGCCAGTCGCACTTCAGTTGTGGGTTCGATTCCCACAGCCTTGTCCGACGCGATGGGCTGTCACCCATCCTGCAGGTTGTCCTTTTTCTAAAACTACATTACTATAACATCCCATCAATAATATCAAAAAATTTCTATACTTAAACAATAATAAATTTTGTCCAACATAATCCATTCCAATCTTGAGGCTTATCTAAAATACTTCAGTCCAAGCTCATAGTATAAAGAAAACGATTACTTGAAATGTCATCAACCAAGAATGTAAATACCATCATTAATCCCCCATATATCTTGTTGGTCACATTCCAATCATGTGAATACCTTAATAATGTATTCTCTTGAAAATGAATATCCATTAAACCTTAGTGAAAACATGAATGATTTCAAAAGTTAACTCTTTCCACATACCAAAATCCAAAAAATCTATATACTCAAACCATGATATAACCTTCTCCTTATATCAGTCATGAGCTCATGAATACTATCAAACATTTAATTTTCTCCTTATCCCTTCATTATGTGTATATCATCTACTTTCCAAAAATATCTGAATAACCTTTCATGGTTACTGGTACCATTAATCATACACTTTCAAAACATAAGGAAAGACAACAGTGTAACAATCCATAGATGTCTCTTTATTCCATAGTACCATGAGATTACTTATACAACATTACACTTGATAAACATGTAATAATACCTTCTTAAACCATTGACCGAGCTTCAAAAATTCTTTCATCTCACATATCATTTGTAGTCTCTTCATCATCAACAACATAAATATAACCCATACGACCGTACTGATTCTCTTTATGAGACTTTCCCTTAGGGAATTGGTTTGCATAATTCCTGTACATTCCACATTTAAAACATTTAACCATTGTTGATGTTGTAGCAATACCATTATCCTCATCCATGGTGTTAACTGAACCTTTTCCTTTGCACTTACTGGCTTTGTGTCCTTCTTTTCCACACCCAAAGCATCTTCCAGTTCCTTTGAAATAATATCCCTGATGCCTCATCCCACATGATTTACATGAGGGAAATTGAAATTTCTTTCCTCTATGATCATCATGAAACTCCATCTTTCTCTTATTATCTAAGTCGGGAAACTTACCAAAGTTGAGATTATTGATCATATTATGAGATTGCTGATTAGGCATGATAACGATGTTTGGACTTCCAAATGCCGTTTCATTTGGTTTCTCATGAAGAATATCATTCCATTGTCCATCATATCCTCTATTATCATGAATCTTCCTGTTTCTAGTCATTTTCTAAAACCCAAAAGAATAGTGTTAGAGGAAAAAATAATGTTAGGGAAAACAACATAGTAAAGGGGGAGCACCATCAATATCTAACATCTTAGGTTAAATTCTAAGATCGTTACCATAGTTCTAGGACTATATCCTATATGTATACTTATCCTTAGGGACATCCCTAGACATACCTTAGAAATATCTCTAGGGATCTCACTAACATTTTCGCATCCTAGTTTCCAAAGGTTGACTAAACCTTCCTCTAATACCAACTGTAGAGACCCAAAGCTTGATGTACATGAACATTACATTAATTTTGTGGAATACTTAATACATAACAAAAATAGACACACAAGTACCGTAATAGTTTAGTGTCTTTGGAAACTTGGAACGTAATCTTCTAATCGTGGTGAAAGATCTTCAACATCTCCCATAAAGATCTTCCACTTTTTGTTTCCTTACCTAAAACCTTTCTTTTGATCCTGGGGAAAAATAAAACATAAAAAGGGTGAGCTCAAATGCTCAGTAAGGGTAAGCATGGATAAAATAAAACATACCATATACATTTGAACTTAAAAATAGGAACATAATGTTTAAACATCAAAATCTTGAGCAACGACATAAAACATGGAAGTACATAAGGCATAGATCATAATGGAACATGAACCATGATAAAATAGCATGGGAATAAAACATGTAATTGTGGAATCCATTAAGCACATGTAATGATTTCCATAGTAGCCAAGGCATTGCTGCCAAGACCATCTTGGTGGAAAAAGTCCTATTCTGAATCGAGTTCACTCCTCGTTTCAGTCCTGTAACACTGAACCAGAATAACTTACCATTCCAGCCATGTCTAAATCATGAGATATAAAATCTTTACCCAATGCATTGGATGGAGATATAGGTCCCACCCATCTCATAATGAAATCATTCTTACTTGTGCCACAAAATAAACATACATCATTCATAATAACCCAATAAATAAAATGGGTTTCATAAACATCATCACATAATCTATATAAAAGAAATGGATATCATTTCATATTAAGAAAAAAGAAACCATGTAAATCATAGAGAAATTATACTTGAAACATACACATATGAATATAATGTCATCTTAGATGGAAAATGGTATTGATAAAACACTTGAAATGAATTCTTGAGGAAAATATCCTTTTTTCTTCAAAATCATTTTCTTTTCACAAAATGTCATGCAATTTTAAAAGAAAAGTATTTTGTTGAAAATAGTCATGAAATATTTTGGAGGAATATTTATGAAAATATGGATTTATAAAACCTTAAAAAAAAACTTTCATGCCGTATACGTTAAAAAAAACATTCTTCTCGTACTTTTTTCGGAAAAGTCAAAAAGTACCTCGTACGAAAAACGACAAAAGATTCCTTTCATATATTTTACTATAAACTCACCAAAGGGTAAAAATGGATTTAAACAATTCTAGGTGGATGGAAATAATATTAAATATTGAGGAAACCTAGATGTGGATGATATAATACACCCCAGTAAATTCCAAAGTATAAACAATCTCGGATAAAAATGAGATTGTGATATTTCCCTTACCTTATGTCCGATATGCTTCGTATGTATCCGAACCTCCTGTATAATGATTTAAATAATTTCATTGACTTATTACAGAATCCTATTCACTATTATGATATCACATATGGTTTTCTTATGACTTTATATTACCCGTTCTTTTGTAAATTCCATGTTAAGGAGTGTTTTGGGTAAAATCATTTCATTTGTTGTCCGTGTTTTGACTTGTAATTATTCATATGATTACTTAGATCATGATTAATTAATTCCAGAATTTAAAACATGATTTATATATAATATATATTCAGAATATACATATATAGAATATATCGATAAATGGAAAGAAATACACCATTCATGGAGACGGTAGGCTGTACGTACGCATAAACGGTGTTTTCGTTTCCTTATTGAGTTGAATGGAATTAAGTAGATGACATACATATATATATATATATATATATATAAATAAATCCAGTAGATTTATAATGTCATATATTTCCTTATTATTGCTTATATATACTTTATAATCAATCTTAAATGGTTAACATGGGGAATGAATCTCATCGCCTCTTGGAGACGGTAGTCCGTACGTACGCACGAGCGATGATATCATTCCCATAATTATTGAATTGAATTGGATAGGATGATAAAATATATCATAATCAGTATGATGTTATAATAACTGCGTATAGTTATTATTTACACCATTATACCCATCCAAGTAAGGTGGTGTTGGAAAAACAAATTACAACACGACGTGGAGACGGTATTCCGTACGTACGCACGCACGGTGATTTCGTTTTCTGTAGGATGGATAGATGTTGAAATAGGGTTGTTTCATACTTATAATAACATATCATTATATGAGTGATACTTATGTTATTACTTCATAATGAAACAACTAAAGAAGAAGAAGTTGAAGAAGAAAGAATTTGGAAAGGATCGGTAATGGATATTACCTCTTTTTGACGCGCCTCTTCTTTACCACCTCTTAGGGCACTAAGATTGGTCTTTGAAGAAGACCAGAACCTCTAGGATATTTCTAGGGAAGTGGAGATGTGAAATGGTCATGGGTTGGCCGAGCATGAAGGCTCAAAATGGTGTGAGGAAGAGAGGTAGGAGGTGCCCTTTTATAAGGGAGGAGAGGGGCACCTTTGGAAATCTTAAAAATATTAATTTATAATAAATATAACCCCACTTAAAAACCTCCAAAAATGACTCATATTCGAATATTAGATGATATAGGGTTGTAATCTCATCAAACAATCAAATTTAGACATGTTTGGATCTTATTTTAAACCTTATCATTTTGATTTATCCTTATTTAATCTATTTAAGATTATTTGTGGTAATAAAATTCCAAATTTTAAATTATAACAAATAATTACTTATTTTCTGTGAATATTACATAATTGGTTACTTTATAACATTATAGACCATATAAATTTAAATTTATAATTTTTTAATATTTTTGTTATTTTTAAACAATTTTATAATATGTTATTTTTATAAAATAACAATAGTGTCAATTTTGACACTATTCATTTATTTGAATTTAAATAAAATATATACAGAATATATTTTCGAACAAAATGCTTTAATAGATTCATAAAAAGGTCATATGTATCTTTAAAATTATTTTATCACATTAAATAGTCCATATAATATTTATTTTATTATTTTTAGAACCATTTATTTGGTTTATCTCTTAATAAAATAATTACTACAACATTTTTGTATAATTATTTAATATACTTATTTGTTGTATAAAAATTAAAAATAAAATCTTATGATGAATTAAAATCTATTACCTTTTACAATAATACTTTTACTCTAATTTATCATCTTAAAATAACAATATTTAAATTGTTATATTTATTAAATTATGAAGGTGAAAACTTTGGCATCATTTAAAATAAAATAATATAAGTGTCATAATCACTTTTATAATGCTCAAAACGGTTATATATTAGGTCATTGGATTATTAATGTGTATATATACACTATAAATAAGTTTTGGTAAGGTTTGTGGGCCTTTTAATGGGTATTATTATTTCAATAAAAACTATATTACTGATTTTTCACTTAATAAATAATTTATGCATCATTAATGTATCACCATTAATGACAATTATTTAATCCCTAAAAATTATAAATAAATTATAATGATGTAGATAATTTTATTTCCTTTCTGGAGACTATTCATGTTTGATGTTTTATGATGTTTATCACTAAATTAATATTATTATACTTATAAGATTTAAGAGAGTGACATGTTGTCACTTTCTTTGGTTTTAATAATAATTAATTTATTTTCATGGTCCAAAGTCCATACAATGAATCTAATCCAACCCTTAGGTGACATGGGTCGACTTTTAGCCATCCAATATAATTTTGGCATGTGTTAGGGTAATTTTATAATATTATATTTACCCTTAATTACCCGATTTACTTTTATCTATGGTAAATAAAATTTAACGTAGTTACTATTCATAATTCCCAAAAATAAAAAGTATCCTATCAACTGATTCCAAATATGGAATCCATTTTTTCAAATTCAATACACAGAAGTTGTAGAAATTAAATTAAAAATAATCCCGTTTTCGAATGAAAACAGGTTTTTGTTTAAAACATTGCAAAAGATTGAATTGATTTGACCTACGAATTCAATGTAAAATCAATGCTAATGACATAAATTATATTAAATTGTAAAAATATATTATATTTATACTTTAAAACCAATAAATATTATAATTTAACCACATAAGTTATTACGATGAAAAAAGTTGTTTTTAATTAAAATATATCGTGTTTTTACTATTCATTAAAATATGAAAGTTATCTGAATAATATGAAAAATTTATCCAAGGTAATATTTTATATCTTGATTCCATAGAATAATTTTATTTTGTAAAATTGAACTTATAAACATGTCAAAAACTAGATTTAAAGTGGGTGCGCCATCAAAAGGTGGCAAAACTGCATTTTTTCAAAAATACTTATTTTACCCGAAAAAATTATTTTGTTCTTATACCATGTTCTAGAAAATGTGTAAGATGAATAATAATGTTATAAAATTCAAAATATATTTAATTCTATTCATAACATCTAGTTCATAATAATATTATAATAACATATCGTTGTTTAGTAAAACCCAGTATTGCGTACAACACACGCTATCGAAGAAGGTCGTGATTGTGTGTAATGCAAGCCAAGTTAGGGTTGCGTATAGTGCAAGACTCCTTTGTTGTTTCATTCAACCATTTTTTCATCTATACATTGAATATATATATATATATATATACTCAATGTTGCATAGAATGACTATTATCAAACGAACTTGAAATTGTGTGTAACACAATCTAAGAATAGTGTTGCGTATACTGTAAGCTAATACGGTGTTGCGTATAGCAGAAGATAATTTTGTTGTAGCGCACAATAGAAGATATGAAAGAAATTAAAATGAATATATCTTATAAAATCTAGGGTTATTACAGTTAGACATAGTGGTACCCTCTGGTACTATTTATGAAATTCCTGATGAAATATTGTGTCCTATTTAATTTCCACAATTTCATTTATTTATCATCTTAAAATTTTTACTTATATATTTGTTTAATCCATAAAACTCACTTAATCGATTTATTCTCAAATAACTCTTTATTTTCTTATATCAGTATTGTAACTATATATTTTTATATTTTTTCACTTTCAAGACATTGATTCTTTTTTTAAGAATCTGTTTTTTTAAATTGTATAGTTTTCCTTTAATTTTTTAAATGGAAATTCACCTACCACTTGCCATTTTATCTCCTATACTTGACCTATATAGATTTTAAAGGAAGAACACCAGTAAAACTTGTACTGATGTCTTATAATACTCCTACCCCTAAAAACCTACATTTTCTATGTATAGTCAGATAATATCATACTACCATAGAACTTAAGTTTAAGTCATATTTTCATAGAATTTAAATAATCTCATCATAGTGGGGAACTTCTATGTACATTGATGTAGAAAATATCCTTATAGAAATATCACATACATTATAATTTAATAGAATAATTATTATGTGATAATAAATTATATTATATACAATCCCCTTGAAGATATAATGTAATCAAAAGTATAATGGAATTTGGTTTTATGGAATTATCAACTCCAATAGGCTCATACTTTCACTAAATTCAACTTCTAATATTTTTAATCCTTCTATCTCTATAAATATATTTATACTTTTTATAAGGATTTAGTCAAGGTTCTACCATGTTCTCCTCCACAGATACGATTCTCATTGTTATTTCACCTTATTTAGAGAAATACTTCAATAGATGAATCGTTTAGAGTTTGGGCTCCATCCTTTGGTGACACCTTGTCTTTTTTAAGAGAGCTATTTTCTATAGTATTATCCCAACACACTATGATAGGGTCTATAAAGATGGGAACTATACTAAACTTTTGGATGAATTTTTGAATCCAAAATGGTTCTTTAGATACATTAGAAGATACACTATACTCATAATCCACTGTAGAATAAGATACAGATGGATGTTTTTATCTCTTCCAACTCACAACAACTCCATTGATTATGAAGAAATATCTTGATTGTGATCTCTTGTCATCATTATTAGTCAGTAAACTTACATATGGGTATCCCTTTATGAATTGATATTAATATCCTTTATATTCTAGGAACATGTCATTAGTATGACTCAAATACTTAAGGATAGTCTTAAAAACATCCCAATGTTATTCTTTTTGACTGGATTGATATATTATTTCCAAATATATAAAATAAAAACCATCATGCCTAGTACATAACACGCTATACAAAATAAATTTTATCATAGATGAATGATGTATCTTATTCATCCTATATCTCTTATATTGTGTTTGAGGACACATTTTCTAAGAGATATGAATTCCATGTGACTTTGTAACTGATCCCCTCTTAGATTATTCCATATTCAATCTCTTCAATATATGGATAGTGTATGTATCCTAACTTAGTATAAGAAACCTCTTAGATTTATTTTGATGAATCTTGGTCATGGTGATGTAGTCCAATTCACCTATGTCCTTCATGAAGAAACACTTGTTCAACTAGTCTTTAACTAATTATAAGGTTGGTTCCTCATTTTTAAAAAAGTAATATGTCATCAAAATATACTTCTAGGAAAATGACTACACTACCACAAAACCATTAATAGAAACATGGATTAATTTTTTTTTATGAAACCAAACTCTTATACATATTCATAAAAATGGATATTCCTTGTCTTATATTGTTTCTTTAATCTATAAATATATTTTTGTAACATTTATTACTTTTTATCATTTAAAGGAGTAACAAATCCTTCTGGTTATGTCATATATACATACTCATAATGGTTCCTATTAAAGATTGTTGTTTTAACATCTAATTTCTAAATATAATAGTCATGAATGTTTTTTATAGAAAGTATAATTCTGATGGTTTCAAACATGGAAACTAGGGAAAAGTTTTTTTCATAGTCAATACCTTGATTTTATTTAAACTGTTTATTATTTAGCCTTACATTATAGGTACTCACATTACCTTCCATTTCATGTTTTCTCCATAATAACCATTTGAATCCAAAAATCTTTAAATCACATGGAATATTGACAAGAACACAAACATAGTTATGATACATGGAATCCATCTTATAATTCAATATTATTTTCCATCTTTTAGCTTCTGAGATCTATACTTACTCCTTAAAGAAAACAAGATTATCATTGTCCAACAATAATGTTTCACCATCCACGGTGACTAAAAAACCACAAATTAATGGTTATATAACCTCTTGGGTGATCCTACATTGTAATTGTTCCTCTAGAATATATTTTCCCATAAGTAATATTTGACATTGTTTATCTACCAACTCTTATGTATCTTGAGCATCAAAATCATTGAAGTCAATCTTTCTCCCACTATCCTATTTGAGGATGTTATCCCTCTATATTAATATTACTTTTCAATCCACTATAACATCTTTATCTAAATGATCATGTTGGTAATAATCTTTAATTTCCTTAGGGTAACATATAAATATACACTTCATGCCTAGGGTTCTAGTTGGTTTCCCTAAGTGGCCTTAACAAATTCCTTGCAACCCTATATATGTAATTTCGAGAAAACTAAATTCATTCCATATATTCACTTATATGGTATGTTTATGTCACATTAGTGGGAACCTAGTTTATTGTGTACATGATAGTCTATAATAAATATCCCAAAATAATAAAGAAATATTAGTGTGACTCATCATCGACCACACCAAGTCCAACAAGGTGTAGTTCCTCTTTTCAATAACACTATTCCACTTCAGAGTATATAGAGGAGTGAGTTGGGATTTAATCCCACACTATCCTAAAGGGTTGGTGAATTCATGTTTTATATATTCTCTACCTTGATCCAATAAAATAGTTTTTATATTCTTTCCAAGATGATTTTATTCTTATTCTCAGATTCCTTGAATTTCTATAAAGATTATTACTTGTACATTATTAAGTAAATAAAACCATATATACTCATGTCATTAGAAAAATTAATTAAATATGATAATCCACCTCTAGAATTTTTTGTAAATTGTCTCCACACACCAAGGTGTACCAAGTCTATAAGATTTGTATCCCTTTCACCTATACCACTAAAAGGTGGGTTGTTCATATTTCCCTGTAAACTTGTGAAATTTTTTTCTAGTGGTTTTATCTCAAAAGAGTCTAAATACCGTTCTTGATAGATATTTATAAATATATTGTAGTTTATATAATCTTTATGGTGATTCCACAACATGGTGTTATACGATTCAGGGAAACATAATTTCTTATCAACATTTATCACTTGACTTTAATAATATTAGACATAAAGACCATTAATAAGACATTCCTTACCATAAAAATGATATATAAATAAAAATAACATTCATTCTTTAGAAACATGTAAAAAATCCATTCATAGCAAGACAATAAACCAATATAATGATCTTGGTAACACTTGAAAAATAATAAATATTATATAAAACCATGATAATTCATGTTTGTAGTGTGAGGTGGAAATCTCTAATAGCAATAGAAGCCATATAATCTCCATGAGAACATTAATGATCCACCACCACTCTGTCAATCCTCTAGAATCTAACCAGTTTATTTATTTGGATACAAACATGAGCACCAAAATTAATATCTAATACCAAATTGGTAGATAAGGATAAGTTTCACTAGATAAAAAATGTACCTAAAGATTCCCCTTGCTTCTTTATTTTACAGTTCTTATTCATGTGGTTAATTGTTCCACATAGAAAATATATTGCATTAATTCCGTTTTCCTTCCTCTGGATCTTCCTCTTTTTGGAAGCTCACCTCTCATAAAACATATAATTGTATTTAGTCTTTAGTAATTTTCATTGTTCTTCACTTTATTCAGCATAATAACTATAGGTTTTTTACACCCCAAGTTCTCACCAACTTATAGAATAAGAATGAGGAGTTTCATAAGAGAATTTTCAATATTACTCAAATTATAATTAAAAATAAAACTGGAGAACCTCTGAGGTAGCGAGGAATAAATTAGATCTATTAAAAAATCATCCAGTATCTTAAATCCAAGGATATCCTAGCACACCATGTAGTCAATCATGTTGACTACATAAGGCATAACTGACAGTGACTTTCCAAGATGGCACATGAATAGTTCCTTATATATATGAATTCTATGTTGCATTTATTTCTACAATTAAAAATCTTGGATATGATAATACAACATTTTAAACACATCCATGATTCCATGAATTTTCTTAAGCTCACTAGACATAGTTGATAACATTAAACACTAAAAATCAACAGTATTGTCCATGTGTTTTTCGTATAGAGATAATTCTTACTCACTAGACTCATTTCTAGGTGACTCAAGAACTAAAGATTCCAATACATAAAATATTCTCTATTAGTGTAGTATAATGAACAAGCATCAATACCATTCATGGAAATTAGTACTATTCAGATGGTTTTACTTCTCATGGATAGATCAAAATATTAATTTTGAAGATGATTTATTTTCAATTTATATAATAAATAAGGAATATTTTAGTACTTTTCTTCATTAACAAAAGTGTGATGTAATAAATTTTAATTATTATACTCCCAATATTTTATCATTTCCTAGAATCCGTCAACGTCAAACTCAAATTATACTATTGTAGAGATAATTTAGTAAAAAAGATCCATATTTCCCTTCTCATAAACCCAATGAGGATTTCTCAAGGTACATGAATGTATTTAAGTAGGAGGGTCTTTACAGCTACTAAATTGTAGGCCCTTGATCCATTGAGTGGACTCCCTAATCATGAAATCCTCGAAATGGATTTCCCTAACACTTTCCTCCAGATTTATAAGAATCCCAGTAAGGGCTAGTAAACCTAATATAAGTGTGGGGTATCCCAATGTGGGTTGATAATGAACATTGAAACTATTGGTTCCATTCTAAATCATGTAATAGAAGTATATACTCACTTAATATTTTACAAGATGGATTTCAGTTTTTATCTTATGTATAAAATAATCCCATTTTATCAAATCACATTTTGTTTAATATTAATAAGATTAAACATATCCAAAAAATATATACAAAAAAAACAGGTTTATTTAATACCATATTGAATGATTCTTAATTCATTTATTTTATGTTCTCTCCATAAATTGAAATTAAAAATTTAAACATAAAAATGGCTATAATAAATAAGTTGTATTATCATGAGAATTATAAAATAATTGGTTTATCTAGAGGATGATAAACCGATTTGTATACCCTAAGGGAAAATATTCTTGAATTACTACTTTTTTGAGTTACAACATTCAACCTATACATGTATGTATCTCCATGAGTAGTTTTTTTATCAAATATGAACTTGAACCACCTCCTCTCTTATAAAAGATTCTTAAATTACAAATGTATTTACTCACACATTGGTTAGAGAAACCCATGGATGAGTTGATGATGTTTTACATAATAAAACCATGGACATGTAGGTCTATATATAATAATGTGGATGCAATGATACACAATACATAATTTTAATTTAATAATGATGATTATAAAAACCATGTAATAAATTAAATTAAAAGTAACCAATCATACATAGGTAAATCTAGGATTTTGATCATCCACAATAGGAAAAAAACTTACATTTTCAAACTCGATAGTATTCATTTCAATTAGTTAATTTTTTTAAGATAAATAATGATCAAATTAGTTTAATTAATCAAATTAATTAATTAATTAATTATATTTAATTTCCATTAATAATTTCCTATTGATTCCACCATTAAATAATTTAAAAATCACATTAGTAGAATGTGTTTAAATTTAGTTCACATGTTGTGTACATAACTACACCATGTACCACAAGATCTTAACTCATGTATTATTCCCTTATGATATTTATTGCTACACGGTTTTTTATCTTCTTACATGGTGTATAAAACATGGGTATAACTAACATGGTCGTGTACTTTCATTAAATAGTTGTTTAATGTAAATGGGGGTATTAATGGATTAAATGGTGTGTCCTTAATTAAAATGGAATTATTTAGAATTTATAACCCTATAACATGAAATGTAAGACTATGTACATTGGGTACATTCTGTGTTCTCCAATTACATTAATCCCAAGTCACATTCCTAGGGACATAGTGAGTTTCTTAGATGTGGAAATTTATGGGGTAAATGACATGTGATCCATACATGCACTATGTAATCCTAATGCATTAGAAATCCTGAATGACAAAATTAATTTTTATGCATTAATGACCACATATATTGAGTTATTTACACCATAAGGCTTTGTAGAGTACATGATGTGTACCATCAAGTACATGGTGTGTAATCCCAAAACCCATGAGACAGTTAACTAGTCAAAAAATGGTGTAATAAATACAATCCATCCATCGGTCATGTTGTGTATCTCATGGGGCTTCCCGATGTTGTGATCCTGGGAACACTGTGTGTACCACCACATACACATCGTGTATCTAGGTATTCTGGCCTAAATCACTGTCACATAATTATTTCATCCATAGAATCATCCTTTATTGATTTTAACTCATTCTTGGTTACGTGAAGGCGAATGATCATTATAATGATTGTAAAATTAAAATAAAAAATATACCCTAAGTGAATCTAACAAAAAATAAATGTAATGATCAATAAAGTAAAATAATTATAAATTAATATATGACTGATTTGATACCACTTTAAGGATATGGGGCATAGTATTAGTAGAGAAACTCATGCCCAAAAAAATTTTTCCATCAATTTCATCATAATTATCTTTATAAATAGATAGAAATGTGTTCTTGGAATCTAAAAAGGCATGATCTCACATGAACTTTATAATTAATTTAGATATATCAATAATTACCTCATCTTTTAACTCTTTCTTCATTGTTTAATTTAGTTGACCCTTGTCAAACCATCATTTAGATGGAGTAATCAAGGGTAGATTCTATATATTGGTGATCCAAACATGAACCAAGAATATCTAAACATCATGGTAAGGTTATATATATGCAAGTGTAGATTTCCCTATTCCCAGCATCATTTACTTTTTAATCACACTTTATAATCCCAACATGGTTGTTTGATTATATTAGTTCTATCACATTAAAATATGTAGGAGGAGGATCGCCAACACTCACAGAACTTGGAGAACACTTGGTAATATCATTGGTCTGAGAGAATTATCTAGAAATCCAAATGCTATGCATAATAATTTTTAGGAAAAACCTCTTTATCCAAGACAATTATATAGTTAGTTATTTATAGATCATGGGTTAAAATATTATTATCATCAAGATTATTTAATATTATCTTAACCCCTAGTATACCCAATATAATAATAATAGTAATAATATTATTTAGTGACATGTGTATAATATATGGAATAAATAAATATTATTATCTAGAATAAATAAATTAATATTTATTTAAATAATATTCCACTGTCACTGGACAATAAATTTTCCTACTAATCCTCCACATTATTTACTAGACCAAGTATAATGTACAATTAATTAATTAATTAATTAATTATAATTGTGTTATAAACCAATAAATAAATATTTTTGATTGACCAATAAAATTGATTAAATATTAATCCTTATATTTTATAATAATATTATAATATACTTGTTAAAATCATATATAATTTAATTGATGTTTTCAAATACACTTACTGTGTGAAACTGTAGGCCCCTTTCTCAGTGGCATTAGGCCAAACTGCCTAATTTACTAATTTAGAATCTTGAAACATTCCAAGGTACCCATTGAGTAAAGAGTTAATGTTACAATGACATTTAATCACGTATGAACCCTTATAATTTAATATAATCCATTTTATGATATCTCTTATTAATTAGGTTGCATAACTTGTGTCATCAACCAATATGTCTGACTCTCTTTAAATTTTCAAAAATGAACACACAACATATCCTGTATTATTCATTAATGTTATGCCACTTGTAACGCACCCAACATATCCAACTTTTCAATGAACTATTATCATCATGGTTTATGAAATATATTCTATTTTGTGAGTCATGAAACACATTAATATCAATATTATTGTAAAGGGATCATTACATATATTTTTAGATAGGAATATATAATGAAACATTAAACATGTGGAATTTTTATGGGTGAGTTCATTTTCATAACCTCCTTTCTTAGAGATTACCAAAGGTGATCACCATAAGATGGCGTATCAATGAATTAATAGCCTACTTACCCTGATATTTTGTTCCATTTTTATATCATTAAACAATATCACCTATCCATATAACAAAGGTTTATGAAATACTAACAGAGAATATAAAGTAACTCATCATAGTAGGGAACTCATATGAACTTCGATGTGCCAAGTATCCTTAGGAAATTATCACATACACTATCAGGAAGAAGAATAATTAGGATGTGATAAGAAATTATATTATATTAAAAACACAATTAATATATAATTTAATTGAAGGTACAAGGGAATTTAGTTTAAGGTAACCCAAACTCCTACAGTTTTCATTTCCAAATGATTTAAAAATTGAATTTTAGAGTAAAATTTCGGAAAATGGATCTATAATGCAATATTAGATGGGTTGGAAACCCGAGATAACATTAAAAGGCCTATTTGACACTTAAAATAATAATATTTTAAGAGAATCTATGTGAGACTTTCAAATTAATCCTCTTTTATGGTACGATTTTTTTAGGAATTTTTCATTTAAGGGATATTTATGATTAAATTATAGATAATCATTTATGGATATGAATTAAGGCTATTTCATATGAGCTGTTTGGAGGTGTGATGAGATTTATTACTGATGATTTATTGAAGTATGTGATTCTATTTTATTCATTTATTGATCTAATATTCTTCATTGACTAAATAAGAACCCTAGGTATCTAAGAATAATCCTATGATATGTGTTATGCTACATTAGTGTGCATAGGATTTATAGTTCCCTTAGAAAATTATGGCCTTCTAGGAGTTTCTATTATACTCAGTTACCAAAAAGGATATTGAGAAGGATTTTATAGTTTCACTTTGGTGTCCCCTTAGGAGAGTGAACTGAGTAAACCAGGTATAATATAATTCATCCTAGATCATAATGAGTTTCCTATATTCTTTATTCATTATTGATTATTCATTATAAGATATTTATTCAATACACTTTATATCCCCTTGTTTTATTCGATTATGGAACAATCATATATACTTTATTTCATTTTGATTGCTTTTAGTTCAACATGATTGATATATTCTTATTTATTATGGTCTTTTTTATAATTATTTTTCTTACCAAAGTTGATTTTCTATGGTAAAATTTATTTAAAATAAGGAAAAGGGTTGATGAAAATTCATCTTTTTATAAAAATTAAATTAAGGTTTTCTTTTTTATGGTTCCGAGAACTCTTTATTAAAGTAGAATATCCATTAAATTTTAATTAGATGTTCGATTTTGAATGATGCATTTTATAAGGAAATGAATGTTGTTTATTTTCCACTATGTATTCTCATGTGATGCCTTTTTTATAAATTTAGTTTAAATTAGAATTTATTGAACCTTATTTTTCATGTAACTACATGTAATACTTAGTGATATGCTATTAGGAATGTTTATCTCGCGCCCTACATGCACCCTTGTGTATTTTCATCACTCATATTTACTTTCAGGACCACAGTTTTTGAATTTTGTCTTAATTTGGACGGTTGTCCCTTGAGACGTTGTATCAGGAGGTGATGAGTGTCCATGGTCCATATAGATTTGGTTTTACTAGTTCATGTTAAATTTTTATTTTTTTTGTATGTTGTGTGTCGACCATCTCATCCATTTTTACGTTTTATTTCTTTTGTTTTCCTCTATACTCTATTTCTACATATTTTGTATCTTTAAATTTTATAAGGAATGTGTGGATATTTATTTTATTTTTGAACATTTGTTTTTCGATATTTATTTTACTTGTCTATTTCATATGTATGTTCATCTAACGTATGGATTCACCATTCCAAATTCTCAGTATGTTTTTAATGCATGGTTATTATATTTTGAAAGGTAAGACCTTCCCAAAAGTTTATTCAATGTTGTCCGAGCACTAGTTTCCAGCCTGCGGGGATCAAGAACTCCCTTCATGTCTATTTACAGACTAGGTTGGAAGATGTGTTAGTTTATCCTAAGACAATTAGTTATAAATGGTATTAATGAATAGGTACAGAGTAAGGGAATATATTCATGAGAAGACATATTTATATTTTGTGATGTGTCTTGGTAGAAAAAATAATAATATAGTTGTATCTCCCAAGGAAAACCATTAGTAGGTTCTTTTTCACTATCTTTTATAATAATGCTTGTGTTTTCATAGGTAATAAAGATTTTGATTTTGATTTTTGGGATGAATTTTTCATTCTTCCTTTGAGTTACGTTGTATTAAATTGATTTTCATTGTTCCAGGAAGCGTTTCATGAGTTAATTTAGAGATTTCATGAGTTCTGGGGTGGAAGTGGACAAAGAATAATGGCTACACGGTTCGTATGTAAAGTCTAGTAAACTATGTGAAGTTCATGTGAAATAATTCTAAGGACTTCCAAGAGCATGGTGTATGGTGGTGCCATGCTATACCAAAATGTTCAACCATATTATTCATATCTCTTCATCCCTAAAAGAATTTTTATTTTGATCCCTATCATTTTTAGGTTTTTTTGTTGGTGGTATCCTTTTTGAAGATGAATTAAATAGGGTTTTGATGGTATTTTATGTGTTTAAAATAGACTTTCTTGGTGTTTGGTATTTTATTTTTCTCATGATTTATGTTCCAAAGGGCTTAATTTAAGTGAAAATGGATATTTCATGAAACATTTTATGTTTATATTGAATGATTTTAATATCCTTAATGGTAGAATTAGACATTTAATTTTTAATAAATTTGTGAAATTAATTAATTTTATTCTTGAAATAAAGAGGGGTTTTTTGGTTTTTAATTTCATATTTTAATGGTGAAAAAATAAGAGTTTTGAGTTTATATATTAATTTTAAGTGTGTTTGTTTTTGAAAAGAAGTTTGGGAATGTGTTCTAAAATAAATTTTAGTTTTATGGAAATGGTTTTGAATCCATGGTATGGGATCCAGTGAGTTTTGATTACAGGATAAATATTTTGAAATTCACCTAGTTGTGAGTTCTGATTTTAGTTTTTTGAAAAATATGAAATGATGTTTTTATTGTATTTTATTTAGTTTTATTTATTTATATGTTGTGGTTTATAATTATGGGTTTAAATGTGTTTTTAAAAAGTGTTATTATTTGGTGGGTGTTTAATTGTATTTGACATTAGTTTATATTAGGACTATTGGTTTTGACTGAGGAACATGAGGGGTTTGGATTCTTATTTTGTGATATTTAACTTATTCCTCAAAAGTGGGTATTAATAAATGAAAAATGTAATTTATCTAGAAATTAACCTTAGGGTGATTATATTTGTCTCTTAGGTGTATTCATTGTAGTTGGTGACTCCTCTTAGACTCAGAACAGCATGTTAGAGCTAGAATCCTATATTCTCTTGAATGCTATCAAAGATTTTCTAAATCAATGTACACTCTCCTTTTGTGATTCTTTAAGATTTATTGGGTAAATAGAGTTGTTATAAAATTTTTTATATGTACTCTAATATTGGTAAACTCTTGAGTCCTTAATAGTAAAATCAATCAAGATTATGTTAGAAGAACCCCCTTAGATGGTTGTGGGAGTTAATGTAGAATCGTTTATGGAATGTTGTTTTTTTCTGTGTGGTTTCTATTTTGATGATTTTACGTTTTATTAGAGTTTTTGAGATAAATATTTTGCATTCAATTGATTATGGGATGTTTTTGTTCATGGAATTTTTATTCCTTGGTGTTGATGATTATTTGTGTGGCCCTTTTGTGTGGACAGTGTTTTGGGCTTTGAGTTTTGGATGGATCTTGTGTTTTGTAGCCCATTCTTTTGGGGTTGGTTTTTATAAGATGAACATATAAACATTTGGTATGTTCTTAGGGGTATTAAATGGTTGTAGTTTGGTTTGTTATTTGGTTGGATCTATTTGGATTATTTTGGATTAACCATGGGTGAAATTTTGTGAGTTGTGCTCTGGGTAACCCTCTTCCATATTACCTCACCATAATATTAGATCCATTTATTTCTATGTTGATATATTTTTATCTTGGAGTTATTATTCCATAATTGTTGGCTGACATCACTTGGTTAGAAAGTGTTTTGAAGTTCTTGGGGAATTCTTTGATTGGTGTACTCCTCATAGAATTGTGAGCTTATCAATTGAATTGTTGGTGTAGTGGATCAAGGAATCATGGTTTCATTGGTTTTCTCATGGAAGTGTGTCCTTCTTGGTCATGTGTCATTAGAGAGAATGTATCAATTTGATGGAACATTTTAGTTGAAATCTAAATATATGGGAGCCTCTTTTAGGTCTCTATAATCTCTAGTCTTATGCCATTAATTTTTGGGCTAATCTTCACTTGGTGATATCATATGATGCTTGTAAATGTGATTGTTTACTCTTGGAGACTTTTTTGGGTTTGTTTTTCCATCTATGATGGTTTTAAAATATTTCCAATCCCTCACACCTCTCATGTGGGGTGATGAGGTTCCTTCATTATGTTATCTTCTATCTCTTACCAATGATATTTTTTGGGTGGAAAGTATCATGGTCAGGTGAATTATGACACCACAATGTCATATTTTTTATTTATTTTATATATTTAGGGATATCTTAAATTTTGGGGAAGATTTAACATTTTATTTTACAATTTTGGATAGTTTTGGGATTCAGATTGATTGAGAATGGTTAGTAGTAACCATGAAACAAGCAATAAAGCATGATACAGTTTATTGTTGAGTATTTTTCATAGTTGTTACATGATTTTAAAAACCACGAGGGGATTTTTACATGACCGTGCATCTCTGTTTTATGTATGGGAGTGAATGAAAATTATATTTTTCATGAATTTTAAAAATAATTTTGTGGAAAAAGTGTGAAACCTTCATGTTTCAACTGAAAAACTCCAAACACTATATAGGAAAATTATATTATTAATGGAAAATTTGAACCCATTAGAATAAATCTACATATTTAATTTCTAGGAAAGATTAATCATTTTTTTCCAATTAATGTTTGATAATATCTTTTAATTGAAAGACCAATTATCCCCATGCTTGAATGAACTTATCCACTGTTATCTTCTTATCGTTAAAGCATCCGGTTAGAATTAGATATTTCTAATTGATCCAATCAATATTTTTCTTGTGTATATCCACATTAATTGATACTCATTCCATCCTATCTGTGTCCTTATTAAAAGAATGAGAAATCAAGGCCCCCTCCAACATCTCTTTCTCAGAGTTTAGAAGGAGACCCTAATACTTTTACTTAGCTTCTGAATTTTCTCCCACTATGAGACAATAATGATCTCCAATGATGCATCAAAAGTACCAACCTTTTGGACAAAACGTCCCTGAGAAATAGACATGGAATCCTAAATAATCACAAATGCTCCCTATACATGAGACTATTCATCCACCATGTCACCCATCTTCTCCAGATCCTTCTCCTTCGAGTCACCACCTTCAACCATTTCACTTCCACTAAAAACATTCAAGTTGGCCTCCTTCACTAGATCATTTTTTAGATGGTTGACCCTCCATTTCCTAGGTCCCAACATTTTTGGCTAACCTAGTCTCTATATGTTTTGGTAGTCATGAGTAATCCTTACACTCTTTTGATTTCCTACACTTTCTCACAATACAACTACCTGAGCCCCTATTTTTTTCTACCCATCTTCCTCCGTGAGAGGTGGATACCTATACTGATTCCTTCCTTTACACATTCTTTCGAGAATTGGCCACCACTCTCCCCCTTACTCTACCCCTGAGAAGCACCCTGAATCATTCATATCTTAGCTAGGGGTGTCAGTTCCCAAAAATTAAGAGAAATTAAAAATGTTATTAGATTAGAAGATCCTTACCAGATTTGTTCATCCCATAAAATTCACCCAAATCCCAAGAACATTTAAAAATTCCATCATTTGAATATTAAGATTCTTGGTGTCTAATGCCTCATGTGAGGAACCATTTCCATGTTTATAAGAATCATCATGAGAAGGATCCTTTGTAAAAATTTATACTGGTTTTAGAGGATCTGCTACACCAATATCTCGTAACCTAGGTAGCCTTGGTACAGATAGATTATGATAATATAAATCATTTCTCAACCCGTTGAATTTTTCTACCACCTTCAGGTTTGAATTAGTCAGTCTTGCCTCATTCTGATTGGTAACCAGACCATAAGCATCCTTACTACTCAAATTATCCGCAATGAGGGAACCAAAGGCTTCTTTCCAAATCAACTATCTTGGAAGAGGATCAATCACTCCATTTTGGTCACTAAGACAACAATGACATGAGTACAAAGGGTGAACCAGGTGTTTTCAAACCATGTAAAAATCATTCCAAGATTATAAGACCACCTCTTGTTTACATCGAAATTATTCCCTAGTAGAGATCCAAATCAACTCCACCGAGGGCCTTGGTACATCAAGTTCAATGTATATAAGTGGGGAAATCGAGTGAAAAACAAATTCAGTCCTACTATCTGAGCACAAAAAAATTCCAACCAGGTTCCCAATCATATGTAAAATAGAGGGGTTTGAGAAGGGAAGGGGGATGTTATAGAAACATTACAAAAAATGACATCACAAGAGTACCTAAATTAATATTAAAATAATACAACCATTTAATTTTTTAGAAGGAACAATTGTTGTAAATTCTAAGAGCACTATACCATGAAAGAATCAAATCATCCTCTGAAGAAAATTAAACTATCATATGGTGTTTGGAGAGAAGTCCCACCACTGCATGGTTCTAAAGACCCTATGATCTAAATACGAACCTGTCAAAGGAATTGGAAAAGGGATAGTGATTTATGAATCGATCCACCGATGTGAGATTAAGGAGACCAAAAGAATTTGTAAACTCCAAAGTCAAGAGTTCTAGAAGAGGTGAGACGTCATAGAGATCTAGAACCTTCAAGATAAGTATGATAGATAGTAATGAAAGAAGGAGGTTCTGGATAGCGAAAGAATGAAATGGACATAGTCAAGCAAGGAAATAGGCTTCATGGAGAAAAAATAGTGTAGGGTTTCAAGATTAAGTCAGTGTATCCCATTAAGTTTGGTAAAATATGCATCCATACTATATGGTTTTCCCAATTTTTAAAAATTATGAAATTACCACTTTTCCCCTACATATTTTTAAACCTTAGGGATCTCACTTTATTATACCATAGATCACCTAACCTCTTTTTTTACAACTCATTTCTTCTTCTATTCCACAATGGTTCATCCCTTTTATTTTATCCATGCTTGACCTTGAATATTCATGGTAATCCCCTTTTATCTTCTTAAAATTTATTTTTACCCTTCCTTTATCTTAGTTTTAATTTTTTTGTGTGAATGATAGGTTCCATGTTGAATGATTTTAGTGTTTAGGGTGGACCTAATGATGAGGATTTTAATGCATGTGGATTTTAGTAATCATTTTCACCTTGTTTAGTCTCCAACCATTGTATGATAATTGTTCATTTTGATTCTAAGGTAGGTGTATCGATGTAATCCATTTACTTGGAAACTCTTGAATGAATTGGTTTAATTTAAATTTATTATTGAGAAATTATAACTATACTTGGTATCCTTGGTTGGTTTTGAAATGGTTTTCGTGAAATTTATCACTTGGAATAAATATTTCTCCAGGGTTTATGTTAAAAATCTTGTAACATTTTGTTTTAGATTACCATGTTAATATGGTAATTCTATAGGTGATGTTTTC
Organism: Viscum album; assembly: GCA_963277665.1. Taxonomy (NCBI): domain Eukaryota; kingdom Viridiplantae; phylum Streptophyta; class Magnoliopsida; order Santalales; family Viscaceae; genus Viscum; species Viscum album. Next base: position 2,007,417,475 of record OY728151.1, on the reverse strand, counting down.
AAATGAATTGTCAATATAAAATGTGTTTTAATCCATTTTGATATTTAAACAGGTAATTTTATAATTAATGAGAGGTATTTGTTTGAAGGAACCTTGAATGGGGAAGGTTCATGATTTCTAAAATATTTTGGTATTTGAAATGAATTCAAAAGGGCGTGTTGTCTTTAAATGATTTCCATACAGGCTTTTAAAGTATGATTTAAAAAAATGCATCTCTAAAGATATGGGAGATGGATTTACATCCCATGATAGTTTTCAAAGGCCAGTTAATATTTTTTATTTTTTATAAAATAAGAATTTAAGTGATGTTATGTGAGACCCTCAAATTTAACAACGTTTTTGGTATGGTTTGTTTATTCATTTACCATAAAAGGATGTTTATTATGAAATTATTGATGCTTATTCATGGTTATGAATTAGGGTTATTTCATGTGAGGGATTTTAAGTGTGATGAGATTTAATATTTATTCCTTATTGATGTATGTGATGATATCCTCTTTATTGATTACTCTCCTCCACTTGATCTATTATATGGAAATCCTAGGTATATAAGATAAAGGTTATGATGCGTGTTAAGATATATTAGTGTGCGTGGGATAGCTAATTTTTTAGGAATAGTACTCCCTCGAATCGGTATACACTATACTTGATGACATGAAAGGGTACTAAGTGGGATATTCCAATTTCAATTAGGGGCCCATTAAGAGAGTGAATCTTGGATGTTGAGTATAATATCATTCATACAAGATCCTTGTGAGTTTCTCATGTTACTTATTCATTGTTTATGTGTCCTTATAGGGGATTTATTCTGAACCATCTGTATCCCATTATTTTCTTTTATTATAGAAGAATCATATATTATTTCATTAATTTTGATTGTGTTCAATGCTATATTGATTTATATTTTCTTTTTTTATATGTTTTTATTTAGGAAATGTTTTCTTACTAAATTTGTTTTTAATTGGTAATTTTTTTTAAAAACTGGGAAAAGGTTTAATGAGAAAGTGTGATTATATAATTATTGAATAGAAGTTTCCATTTTCTCTTGTTAAAAATACCAACTTATAAAGAAATTTTTTAAATTTAAAATGGAATTTTAATTTTAGAAAAGTTGTTTTAAATGGAAAGGAATGTTTTCTATTATCCTTTATTGAAATCAAATGTATATCCTATTTTATAAATATAGTTCAAACTATAATTTCTAGAAATTTCATTTATAAGGAAATATCTATAATCCTTATTGAGATCCTGTTGGGAATTTTTATCTCACAATATTCATTTAGCCTTGGGTGTAAACTAATTTTATGTTCCTTTTATAATCTTAGTTCTATCCTTTTGTAATTATATATCTGGTTCTCCCTTCAGATGTGGTATTTGGATGTGGTGAGTGTCCATGAGCCACATAGATTTGGTTTTGATGGTTCAAGTTCACTTTTTATTTATTTTTGGATGTCATGTATTAGTCTTGATAGCCTATTGTGATTTTTATTTCCAAAAATTTCCGATGTAACATTATTTACAACATACCTTATATTATAAAATTTGTGAAAGAATGTATGGATGCTTATTTGATTTTGAATAATTTTTTTATTTATTTATTTAATCAGTCAATTTCATATGTATAATAGTCTATTGTATGCACATAGTACGATATATTCTCAGTAAGTTTCCAATTCCTATATTGTATTTTCAAGGATTAAAACATTAATAAAATTATATTCTTGGATTCCCAGGTAATTGTTTCCATCCCCTAAGGATCAAGAATGCCCTTCAGGGATAGTGGTGGACTGTGTCAGTTGAAATATAAGGTCCACACTTGATAGTTCATTAAAACCATACCATAGCCTGAGTTCACAGTAAAGACAGAGGTTCTAGAGAATCCCTCTTTCTATTTGGGGTGTTTCTTGGTATAAAAGAAAAATAGGAATGTCAAAACTCTAGAGGAAAACCGTGAGTAGGTTCTTGATCACCACCATTCATGATAATTATCGATTTCCCATGGGTAGGATAGATTTAGGTTATGATTTTGGGATCTATTTTTGATTATTTCCTTGAGTTTTTTGTTTAACTTTTATGGAATTTTCGATTTAGAGGTGTGTCATGAATTATTTTCTATATTTAATGATTTTTTGGGTGGAAGTAGATGATAAAGTAGGGTTTCATAGTCAGTCTACATGAACTGGTAAACTGTTAGGTGACAGTGTTAAATTATTTTTTTGAATTCAAACATCTTTCCACATGGTTGGATTATGTACACCATAATATATATCCAAACCACAAAAACACTACATCACTCTGATATTTTTTCCAATACCTTTTGATTTTGATTTTGTTATATGGCGATTTCCACTTATTAGAGATAAATTAAATACATATTTGATGAGATTTTATGTTTTTGAAATGGATTTTCTTGGTTCTCAGCATTCGTAATTTATTATTCATGAAGTTCCAAAGGGATTATTTTTAGCACCCTAGACCCACAATCCTGAGCCCAATGCTTAAAAAACCATAATATATATAAATTATTTGATACAAATTATAAAATCATAGATATATAACTTATTAATTAAAAAATCAATAATGATTATTATATCTCATACATCCCAAAAATCTATTTAGGTTTATAGATTTAGAGAGTTAATTCACATCATTAACTAGTACAACCAATAAAATGAATATTATTCCCACATGATACTATGAACTAATTGAACTATAAAAAATCATCCAAATCTGAAGAAATATTCTTTTTAATACACTAGAAATATTATTTTTAATACACTTCTTGATAACCTGGAGAAATAGAGATATAAGATGGGGTGAGCTCAACAACTCAATAAGGGGAAATATACAACTAAGGAAATCATGGAATAAACATGAAATACATATTATGGCAGGAAAATTAATAATTATAATTCCATAATAAATTGAAACTAAGTGAATAATATATCAATTGATAATAATGAAAATAAATTGATCATATGGATAAAAATAACAAAATTCATGGTATAGGGATTAATAATTTCAAATATATTTATCTTACCATCAATACCTCATCTAAGACACCATTCATTCCATTAAGGATATATCCCATACATCCTTATTCTCTTCAAGACTACAATTAAGAAATATTCTTGAATTGGGAATGCGTACACCAAATACCCAAACATGTTTGTCAAATGAGACCAAATGATGCATCAAGGGGATATATAATATGAATCCCCATACATCACTTTTTTATGTCGAATGCATTATCATATGAGATAATAAGTGAAAAAAATATGATCAAATCTTCCAATAATAATCGATATTGGATTAAAAACATAAAAAACCAATATATTGTTCTATTAATAAGAGGGATAACATGATCATAACCTATCCAGAGAAATAATATGGATATTTAAATAATATAACATCATCTTTACTAATTAATGAATAACAAATTGTATCAAAATAATAAATATATGGATTTTCAATAGTTCCCCAAGAAATTAATGCAATAAATTCATTTGTAAGAATCCATCAAACTAACACCTAACAGAGTCAGGGGTATACGGTTGAGTTTATAATTTCACAAATAAATTGATCTATACAATCTTGGTGAACAAATTTAAATCAATGAAATTGAAAATAGTGCATTCTCAAAGAAAATGTATTGGGAAAAAATTTATGCCTATTCAAGATGGATGGTTGGAAAAGTCATGAGCATTTAAAGATCATACATTTGATAGAGAATAATGTTAAATAATACAACCACACAAATATGGAGGATGGTTTCATGTAAATATATCCCTAGTTTAATAATGTAAAATTAGAAGTATTTTCACATTGATGAAAAACATTAATAGAAAATAATGATTCCAATGGAATTACATAAGAAGAGATAAAGAATAGAATTGTTTGATACAATTATTTGAATACCCAAAATTATATATATATATATATATATATATTTGTGGATAAATCATGTATCAAAAATCCCATGAGTGCATATCATTATGACCATGAAAATTAAAATGGAAGTGAAAACTTGAAATAACTTTAGAAAATATTGTTAACATTCAGGTAAAATAAAAACTTAAATATAAATTTAAAAAATAACTTTTTAAAAGGGGAAGTAAAATATTTTGAAAACTATTAAATTTAAAAATAATTTCTAATAATAGATCCTTGAAAATGATATAAAGTTTTCTATAAGAAATGTTGATCAAAATATAAAACAATTGGTAATGAAACAAAATGAACACTTTAAATATTTTAAAAATAATTTTTTTTGAAAAATTACATTATAAAAAGACTAAATAAACCTTCATTGTATTAAAATATCAATTTCTGAAAGGGGATTATAAAATACCATATAATAAAATATTGGGGTTGTTGAACGTAACTACCCATGATTTTGGATCATTTAAAATACTTACTAAGTTCATTAAATTGAATCAAACACTCTAACCAAAATAAAAAACCAAAAAACTATGAATAAATTATTAATAAATCTATAATAAATTATAGTATGGAAAAAAATTAATATTTTTTAACTTTAGAAGGTAAATAATTATCATGATTTAATACTGGAAAAATCATTTTCAGTAAAAACAATTTTCATTAAGTTATTTGTTTTCATTTAAAATAAATGTTTACTAATTTTAGAATTTAAATTTGGAAAAGTTAAATTAATTATGTAATTCCAACCAAAAAAATTAATGTAGGATGTAATTTTTACATTTTTCTAAAATAATCAATTTTTATGTGAACAGTAAAAATTTTCAGTTTTTGCCAAAATGAAGAATTTTATCACATTATCAGTATTTGTGAAAGGCCTAAAATTTTATAAAATATTTTAATTGATCATATATATATATATATATTAAGGGTATTATTAAGAAATATAAAATATTATTTTAAAATTATAAATACTTTTTAAAAATTTTTAGGACATAAGTATCATTTTATAAGAATGGAAAAACTATATTCTTTTGTTTATTTTAATTAAAAATATTCATGGTGTAATTTTTTTTTCTTAATTTCAAATTCACATAAATTTTATTTTTTATAATAAATAAATTACTATAATAAAAATTAGTAATCATAAAAAAATTTCTTATGCACAAGTTTATGGTGTAAAAACACTCTCTTATTTAATTTTAATTATGATGTGTTATAAATGTTTAATTTAAAGTCATATTTTCCCATATTTATAAAATGAATTAACCTAAAAGGAGCCCTAATTAAGAATTATTATATTAAAATTTGGTAATAATTATGTAATTATTTTTATTAATAACATAAATATCATGGATAATATTTAATTATGAGTAATAAGTATTTAATTCACTAATCTAAGGTGGCTCAAATTTTCCGAAATTTACCTCACCTTTAATACATATATAAATTATTTTATATATTTTAAACTATTAAATCCATTTATTAACAACCTTTTTCTCCTAAATCATATAAATTTCATGTCATTCCATTCTTACCCCTTATTTAACATTCTTTTCCATGGAAAAGTTCCTCCTCTTCAATTAAAAAATGGCGATAACATCTAACCTTCTATAATCTAGAAATATTTTTAAATTACCATAAATCCTACCCAAATATTATATGTCTTAATTTATTTATATTCCCTAATGTCCTTGGTCACCAAATATTATCCACAGTTACTCAAATCTAAGGCCTTCTTAAAAAATAATTTTATGGACTCAACGTAGGTAACAGACCTTTCTTAACAATTATTTATTATCATTAATTTATAAACCTAACATATATATATTATAATAATAAATTCACAGTAATTTGTTTTCTAAAATTTTATTATAAAAATGGTTCAATAATTATTTATTCTCTTTCATCTACTAAGAAAAACAATAATCATCATTAATGTTTGTGTGTGGATTACCGCCTCCACAAAGCGGTGATTTCAATTTTTCATCGCCAAATTTCATATATGGTTCAAATATATTATTTAATAATATTATATAATATTTATAATATTTTAATTATTTTTAAATGATAAGATATTTTATTTTCAACTTTCATTCTGTTCAATGAATATTGAGCTTTGTCCGTGTGTATTTGCAGACTACATCCTCCATGAGATGACATTTCTCTTTCATTTTCCATATCAACGAACATGAATGGAAAATAATTATTTAATGTATATAAATATTTATTTAATAATCCATTATAATTATATACTGATAATATTATAAATTATCTATGTGATATTAGTAATAAACAGTTATAGAAAATTTAACAGCTAAGAATGACATATTAATGTAACTTTTCTAAATTGGGTCTATTCATGGATAACCTATTTAATTGAATAAATTACTATCTAATATAACAATACAATAAATAATTATATTTAATTCTATATATTATGAATCTATATTATAACACCTTTTACCATAATCATCGAATCGAAATTATTATGAAGAAATTAACTGAACAACCCCAAACGATCGATATAAGCAGAACATACTGTAAAAAAGTACAAAAAGATAACAAATATACCACATATAATTGAATAAATATTAACAATATTCTTGGGTAGATATTTAATTTTGTTAATTTAATTATTTATGAAGTTATGTTTAGGTACAAAATGCTTTCAGACACAACTAAGGGTTTTGTGTCAAAACTTCCTTCTTTTGGGGACATGTTCTTTTATACACCACTTTTCTTTTAAATGGTGTATATACTGAAAATTGGATATTTAATATATTTTATTTTTAGTCATGGTTTTTTAACTTCAAATTCATTCCATAAAATTTTCAATCAGTTTTTATTTGAACATTTCTTAAGTTATAAGGGTTTTTTCATATCAACTTCTATTCATTGAGACATACTTTACAGTTATGACACAATTTGTTTTTCTATAGAATATTAAAAACCCATGATTGTATTTTTAATAAAAAATTATTTAATTTATGGTATTTATATAACCATTGAGATTTCAATCTTCCAAATTCTTTTGATTTAAAAATTTCTAAGACTATAAGGGGTTTTCATTTCAAATTACTCTATTTGAGACATGTTTTGTATTATGAAAATAATTGATTTTATTTAGTTTCTTATGATAAATAATTGATATTTTTTATCATGAAATAAACTATATTAATTATATTTTATGTTCAATTTCATGATTTATCTCATTCATGGGGTTTGATTTAAATGTCCTTAATGATGTAAGGTTTTTATTTTGAGCCACATTTTAAAAACGAGACATCTAAAATATGATAAACTATCTTGGGAATTTGTATATACATTCATTCTATGATCAAAAATAGTTAAATTATAGTATGGTTATTCTTGGTGATATTTATATTATATTTACGTTATTTTAAACTTGATGTTTTATAATATTTTAAAGTGATGAAATTTTCAAAAATAGTGTTTTTAAAAAGTAAATTATTTTTATGATATACTCGACATTTTTTTGAGGCATCCCGGTGCCTATTTCAAAAATTTAAAAATTTAATCTTTTAATACCTTGTTCTTATATTAAAAATTTTTGATGTAAAATTACATAATGTTTTCTATATGGACATTTTTTGATAAAAATAATCTCTTTTGAAGATTTTGTGTCAATATATATTTTTTTATTTCATTCTCATTTTAGGTAGAGCTTCCCCTCTATGTTTTATTTAATTATAAATGAAATTATTTTTCCCCAATTATTATAAAATATTTATTTTAAGAATATTTCAAATAATCGAGTGTATTTTATGCTTTCAAAGTGAGTTTATTTATATAAATCTTAAAAAAAATTCATCTAAGTCAACATCCCTTGATATATCTCATGCTTGATTGAGGATATTCTTCAAGTGATACCATCCACTATAATGAACTAGTAAAGGTAAACCAAAAACATCACCAGATTATGCCTTCCATAAGTTAGAGAGAAATGAATCAACATCTACAAATTCCAAAAGGAAATAATTAGGGTGTGAGCACATAGCCGAGTAGAATTTCACCAAATAATCTATACAAAGTCAAATGCCATGTAACCATTAATTAATTTTTATTTAAAAAATCAATTTAATAATTCTTTTAAAAAATTCATAATATTTTTTAAATCATCCATTTTTTTATAAAAACATCTCATATTTTCATAATCCAAGAATATAGAAGGCACCTGTAATATAACATAAATGAATAAGAATAACCATCCTTGGGTACCCTATAAGGAAAACAAATGTGAAAATGAATTTAAAATATTCCATCATGTGTAAAACCATGAATAAATGAAAAATAAAAATATTCAGGATCTATCTTATTGATATATATATACTCATATATAGAAAATTAAAACACTAAGATAGACATCATGTGAATCTCACCGAAACCAAGTCTCACCATATGTTTTCTGTATCAATAAGAGAACCCCTAGTAGTATTACACACACTAAGGTGACATGTCTAACTCCCAATGTTCCTAACATATACAATGTGATATTTTTTTCAAAAACCTTTTAAAAAAAATTATCACCATTTATAAAAAAAAATTATTGCATTGATTTACAATTTATTTGGTTGAAAATACCTTTTAAAAGTTATATTCACAATTGAGACATTTCATGGAAAAAATATGGTGTACCAAACCATTTTCAAGTAAAAAAAATTTAAAAAATATGCTTCATGAGAAAAATACACCTTGATTTCAAATCCATCATTTAAAAAAAACAAAGGAACTGTACATGAACATTAAGTTATCCATGAATTAAAACCATTTTACAATGAAACCTACCTCATGAATGGAGGAAAACAAATCACCTTTCAAAATAGAGTTTGAGAATGAGTAGATAGGGTTTTAATGAGTCTATGTCCATAATAATAATCATTAATCATACATCAAACACTATAGATCCAACATCCATAACCTAATTATGTTCTAATGAGACAAGGGGAGAATATATCTAGCGAGTATCTAAAAAGTAGAGAGAAAATCAGATTGAGAATGAAACATATCATGAATAGATATGTCAAGAATAAGAAGAAACAAGCAAGAATCTAACGAGAGAGGTATCTAGGGTGATGGTAGAGGTTTAGATCAACTCTAAGATGTATTAGGGTTGATTATAAAAGAAGATCAATGGTAAATAGGTAAATTCCATCTTTTTATAGGTTTGGATTGGGGTTCATAGTTAGGATGCACATTTAGACAAACCATGTGCTTGTTTTTCATGGACGATGTCTCTTAAAAAATATGGAAAAGAGTTTTCTAGAGAGAAACCCACTCCTTTAAAACTATGATCAAGTTTTGCGATACCCAAGGAAAATACCCTAGACACCCACACAGTCTCCATGGTGTGTGAGTTGGTTTGACTAACCATTATCATACCATGTAAAATTCCACCAGAACTACATAGATCCAGACTACATGTTTATTACCATCCATGCACCCAAACCATGATCCTGGTCTATTCCCTTCAAAAAACCATTTTTTAACCTCGGAATACTAAGAACCTTATGAATAACCTCAAGGATACACTAAGATCAAACTAAAGAATACCTATAACCTGGATGGTGTCAAAATTCTCACTAACATAAAATATTTCTATCCCAAAAAATTTATCAAGATTCTAAACTAAAAAAAAAATTTAGGTCACTAATACATCATAAACTATTCCCACTCTGACATCTCCCGGATATCCCATCCATAATTCCTTATTACCTGAACTAGGTGAATTTATTTACTTCCCAATAACTTATCTTGGTGATCAATAATATGAAATGGTTTCTCAACCATAGTTTCATTGAGGTCAAGATCAAAATCTTCCCATTCAATCACATAGTAAGCATATATTTGATGCCTATTCAGCTGAGAAACCTGAAACATGTTGTGAACCATCTTTATGAAAAATTAAAATTGCAAGTGATATGGAACCTATACAATTTCTTCAATGATATGAAAGGGTATAACAAACCTTAATTACAACTTATCCTGCTTACTAATCCAAAGGTGTCCTATTAGAGGTGAAACATGAAAGAAAGACCCAACTAACAAACTCAAATTATAAATGCCAACAACGATGGTTTATATAATATTTATGATAACTTTGGGCTCTGAATAATCACTTATAGATCAAATACACCTTTTTTTATCATCAACGAAACAAGGCTCAGTCCAACCAAGGACTGCTCTCCCAAATATTCCTCAAACAAGGGAGATATACATGGATGAACATATAATGATTTTAAAAGAACCATATTAATTGAATCTTGATAACTATTTATATTGGAAAATTTGACTAGGGGAATATGATTTTCCCAGGAACCACCAAATCAAGCACACTTTCCTAGAGCATATCCTCAAGAATCTGAATAACTCTCTTTATCTTCCCATCCATCTATGGATGATATAATATAATTTATTTTGATTTCAAACCCATAACATCTTAAAAGCATTTCCAAAACTGTGACATGAATCACGTGTCCCTATCATAAATAATCATGGAGGGAACCCCAAAAATCTCACAACCTCTCAATCGTGAAAGTGTCAGAGTTACTTCAACATTATTATCTCCCAGATATAGAGGAAATATTTTTATTTTTTTTGAGTAAATAAATGATCAAAATATTCAAATATCTCCCACATGGTGTCCGTGAAAAAATAATGAAGAATTATATGGAAATATCGTCCCACTTCCATACTATAATGGGAAAAGATTTAAAAAAACCAACATGTCTCTAGTTTTTTTCTTTAGTACTTTTACATGTGAGGCATTATGACATGAAGTATGCAATTGACTATCTCATACCTAGCCATCAATAAAGATGTATTAAATCATTACACATCTACGTAATCATAGTGTGTATAGACCAGAATGATAGGTGTCCATTATCTATTAATTATTTCCTAATAGTTATAAGAACAATCATCCCACCTTAAAAAAATAAATCACTAATGTGATATCGATATCACTCATCCAAGGTGTCCCCACTATTAATGATTTTACTATAGAATTGGAAATCAGTGTTTGTTACATGTTCATGATGAATCTGATCATAAAGAGATGAGTGAGCCTTTATACTAGAAGAGGGAAATTTTCCACCAACCACTTCCACTACGAATATTATCTCAAAAAAAAACTCATCAGAGACCTTTCCTCCACTGATTAAATCAATTCCCATGTTGTTAATTTTAAACTTAAAGCATTGAAAATGAAACTCCCTTTACCAAGAGTATAAGAATGATCTAAAACAAATGTCTAAAGATACTCAACCCAGTGTCTCTATCACAAATTTAGATTATTGTAAGGAAAAATATACTTTAACATATTATGATAAAAATATACCAGAAACCACTCCCCAAAGAGGTAGCGATTCCATATTTTCAGTGAATACATAAACTCTTCTAAATCAAGATCATGGGTAGCTTAGTTATTATCATGATGGAATAATTGATGAGATCCATAAGCCAACCCATATTTCCCCTATATAATGATACACCTAAAACCGATACTTGAATCATCATAGAAAACATCATAACCCAAATCTTGTTCTAAAAGAATCAAAAATAGATTCAAATTCAACCTTTTATTCGGTTATTCGAAAGATCATTGATATTTTTTATTCCACTAAAACATAACACACTTAAGGGTTAAATCGATCACTGAAGATGAAATCTTGGAGAAGTCCCGAATAAACCACCTATAATAACAATTCAAATCCATGAAAATTTGGATCAAAAACAAATTCATATGTTGCTCCCATGAAATTACTATGTGAATCCTTTTTGGATCAACTAATTTTCCCCTCTCAAATATAACATCCCCGAGAGACTTCAAATCATTGATTCAAAATTATAACATAGAAATATTACCATACAAGTATTATTCTCTCATGATTCCAAGGATGATATCCAAATGACCTCAATGATCCTCATATGACCTACAGTACAAAAAAATCCCAAAACATGACTATGAATGAATCCAAGAACTGATGAAATATTCAGTTAATCAATTCTTGTAATACCATAGGAGTTTTAGTGATACTGAATTTAATAAATATAAAATCAAAATGACTATATTAGATCCTCAAAACTATCATAATTATATCCCATTACTAGACAATCAAGTGGTGGTGTCCCGACTAGAGGTCAATATTTGAAAAAATGAGCCCCTCTGAGTTGATCATAGAGATCATGAGTTCTTGTCAAATGATACTTTTTCTTAAAATTCAGTTAATATAAATTTCAATAATAAATGAAACGTTTGAGGCTCCTATCTACCTTTTTGGTGAAAAGGATAAGAAAACCACATGGTAACATGCTTTGAATAACAAATCCCTTAGGATGAATGATTGAAAACATGAAATTAAGTTCTATTAAATCAGTAAGTGTCATGATATATGATGGAATATAAATAGGAATCATACCGGAGAGACTAATAATAGTATAATTATCCTCTCCATATGGTGCTAATAACTAAAAATATCCAGGAAAGACCTCAGGATATGAACTCACCACTAATAGAAGTGGACTACTCAATAATGAGTTAGAGAATTCAAGGAACACCTCTGATAACTAGCATGAGATCACTCCAGTATAAGGGACAACATGTTCGAATCTCCTAGATCTAGATTCCCAATCACACTAAATGACAAGAAATAATACATTGGGAGATAGAAACTAAACATGATGATGATAAAAATAAATATGGGCCTTAACCCTAATCATTTAGTCCATTCCAATAATCAGTTTGAAGATATCATGACCGAGGACTAAGAAGCCCTATAACATATTAATGATTTCTATCATTAGCTGATATGAATCAAATTTGAAACCTTGCTCAGACCTCATTCCAAAAGGTGTGGAAAGATCAAAAAAATAATGAAATAATCTACAAATAAAATACCATCACATAATGTAAATTTTAAAATATAAAAGAGTCATTTAAACCTATATCAAATAATACAACAACCATAGAGGATGAAATAAATAGAGTAACTCTAATAGTATATGACCTTACATTAGATTCCTCTTGTTCATACTCTGTTATATAAATACATCTGGTCTTATTTCCCCCCATAAGAATTCATAGTTGTATTCATTTTCTAATTGTGATAACGATATGACCCACCACCCTTGGAAGCATTAAAAGAAACATGTGAAACCTTTGTGAGAGTGGTACAAGCCTTAATACCTTGGGAGAAACTTCCAAAAGATGCATGAGATGACCATATTGTGAATACTTATGAAAAGTAATAGGAGCTTATATATAGTTAGGATTATTAATTACAGGTCTCCAACATTGAAAAAAATAACTAGCTATTGTTCTTTTGAAGACCTTGTAACTGGTCACTGAAAAAGCTGATCACCTTTTAATTTCCTTTTTTGACCATAAGACACACCCTGACTAAAAACAACATAAAAAACTCCACCTAAACCTGTACTCCCAAATATGTTTTCCTTAGACGTAGAAACTTTATTGACTAGATCTATGAAGGTTGTGAGGCATAAGAGAATCACCATTGACTGAATATCATCCCTCAGACCCATATCAATCCTCCAAGATTTATGGTAATTGTTAGTAAAAATCCCAGGTGCTAGGTGAACCAACTCATAAAAATGGGTGGAATACTCAAAAATCATATGTTCCCCTTACTCTAAGGTCAAAAACCATTGGTCTTTCACCAATTGAAATTATTCAAGATAAAACTACTAATAGAATATTTTCTTGAAAGAATTATTAGTATGATACTCATGCAACTTAACCTGAATGTAATAGTCCCATCATTTCCCTCTAGGTCATTCAATAATGTAAATGGAAAAATCCAAATTAGATTCCTGAGGTGTTTTTTTATAATAGAAGATTATTATGATTTGTTCAATCCAATATTTGGATTTTTGGGTTCTTTTATCACAAGGTAATATAGGTGAATTATTATTAGTAAATTTTTATACAAGATCCACCATTGTTTCCTGGTTTCCAACACCTTCTTGACCCTGAGTTTGAATAGTGAAGATTACAACCTCCACTAAAGAATGGTCCACTAGAGGGTTTTCCTACATAACTTTTCTCTCTTCTTACTCACTCAGATTTAGAAGATCTACTCTAGGAGGAATTTTATAATTAACATAATATGGAATTACTAGTTAGTTTTAGATAAATTCAAGAATCAAGGAATAACTCCAAGAATCCATGTCGATGTATATAAACAAAAAAAATAAAGAAATAATGTATTCCATGAAGGAAAAAAACACCCTAAAAAGGAACAAGTTAATTTAAATAAACTCTAAATTCAATTAATACAAATAACCTAAAATACCAAGTCTCATGCTCGTAAAAAAATTCCATGACCAATCATGGTAATTCTGGTACACTCATGGAGGTGTGTTTTCCCAAAACCCATCAACACTTATTTACTGTACTATAATGGTCCTAACTCCAATCTAAAAAAAACATAAACGAATCATAAGAATTTCCATACCTATTAAGGTCGGTTAATACCTCTTATAAAATATTGAAATGAACTATCCTAGGTCAACCGAACATGTCACCTGAGTAGGCCCTCCAAAAGGTAGAGAACAATAAAACAACCAAAATAAACCTCATGTATATCCAAATAAAAAATAGTGTATATATATATATATTGGTAAACATACAAGTTATATACAATCTCAATACTAATGGGATAATCATGAATGTAAAACAAGACAATCCCTAAACTAAAATCCCCACGTTACCATCCATCTACACCGAAAAATCCCACAACTAATGATTTGACAACAAATAGAAGATCAATAAATAAATGTTTAACTTCTGTTTAAATGAGTCATAAAAAACCACATCTAAAAATTCATAGAGTAAAAAAGTTGGGTATGAGTACATTTCCTAGTATTATTTCAACAAAGAATCTATTAAAAATCTAATACCATTAAAACATTAGTTCTATATTTTAACAAAATCTAGTTTATAAATTATTTTTGAATGATATAACATTTTACAAAACATATTTTGTTTTTATAAAAATATATCATATTTACACAATCTATGAATATGATAGAAATAAGTAATATAGCATGAAATCATAAGAAAAACTGTCCATGTGCACACCATAAGATAAACAATTAAGATTCATACCATGAAATATACCACCATGTAAAAAACCAATCATAAATGAAAAAGAATAAAATTTGGGCTTTATACTATGGGAATACATACATAGATTTAAAAAGTAAAAAACTAAGCTATAAATCTTTGGAATCTAACTAATATTGAGTTCTTCTATAGTCTATCGATATCAATATGAGAACCCCTAGTGGTATTACACACACCAAAGTGATATTCCCATTTTTTGAGGCACCCAAGGATCTTAATGTGTTCGGTTTTCCAAAAACTATTTGAAATCCTTGCAAACTATTTATAAAACCTTATTTCAAAAAATCATTTTTTCATTCTGTTCTTTATAATACATTTTTAAAGTGAAATTCAACATTGAGACATTTTACCTACACATAGTGTACATCAAACCATTTTTAGAGAAAAATCTATTTAAAACATATATTTTATGATGTTAATACACCTTGATATTAGATCCATATTTTTTATATAAAAAATAAACGAATTGTACAAGAAAATCAAGTAATCAAGGAATTAGAACCTTTTTATAGAGTCACCTACCTCAAGAATTTACAAAAACTATACACCTTCGAAAATAGTGATCTTGAATGAGTAGATCAAGTGCTTATGAGCCCAGATCCATAATAATAATAATAAATTATCTATTTAACCCCTTATATCTAGAATCCACATCCCATTTGGGTTCCAATAAGACTATGTGAGAATATATCTAGTGAGGATATAAGAAGAAGGGATAAACCCGATTAAAAAGGAACATACCTTGAATAGATCTATCAAGAAAAAAGGAAATCCATCCAGAATATAAGGGGATAAGCCTAAAGTCTAATGGGGAAGTCTTAGTTTGAGTCAAAGATAGATTTGTGGTAATTATACATAAAAATTAACAACGGTAAATAGGTCAATTCCAACATTTTATATATTTAGATTGAGAATAATGGTTAGACCACATGGTTATAAAAAGAAAGAGCTAACTATGTATAGACTTTTTACCTTGAAAAAAGGGTATAGAGTTTACATGAGATGAGATTAATGGTTTGGTTAAATCATGATCAAGCCCAATGACACCTTTGGACAACCCCCTAGACACCGACATGGTATCCTTGGTGATCCACACAGTTTGAGTAACCGTAATCAAACCATAAAAAACTCCATTAGAACCCCACAGTTCCATAATTCATGATTTCCACATGGATAGTAATAACCATGTACCCTAACCATGTGCCTATTACATTTCCTTTAATAAGTCATGTTTTCAACCTTCAACTCCTGGGGACATCTAAAAAAACCCCAAGTATAAGCTATGCTAAAACTAAAGTATACATTTGACCTAGTGGTTCCCACATCCATATTATTTCTATAAATGACTTATGTATTGATATCCTCTATTAAAGTAATGGCCCATCACTTGATTTTTCTTATTTAATCATTTTATATCAATAGTAATAGTTTTTCTTTCCATATATTTCCTCTAAAAAACCCTATTCTAGATTCCTTTGATAGAAATGTGGTCACTTAGATTCCGTACATCAATTGATTAGAGAAAATTATTTTCTTAATTGTATAACCTCTATCTATACAGTGTAATTACTATATTCTATTTTATTAATATTGAATCATATTTACATAGAATCATTCTTGATATAATTAGATACCCATTTTGTTTCCATGGGATATTTAGGAAAAGTTAATAATTTTCATTTGGTTGATTTATGCAATCCATTTTATTTCCATGAGTTCTTTATGAAAATTGAATTATTTACATTGGGATGTTCTATGAAACACATTATATTTCCATGGGTTCATTATATAATGATATGGAAATGTAATGAAACTTATTTTCTTCATATGGGTTATTTTATGATATCATGATTGTTTTTAAGTGGCATAAAAATATATGGATAATGATATTGGTGGGAAATATATCAACCTCTAATGAATTAGTTACTGGGTTATATCTCATGAGATAAAAATGTTATGTGAATGGGTTATCAAGTTTCTAGATTTACAAAAGGTGTGTTTTTTACTATAATCACTATTTTATAATTGAACATGTTGATGGGTATCCGAGTTTACATAGATAATAAATACTATAATTTTTATTGTGACACATTATTTCCTATGTTTAGTAAATCACGTTTTATGATTCATATTTGTTGAATCATGCTTCCACACTCTTTTTATTCATGTATTATGTTATGCCTTGTCATATTCCATGATTTATAATCTATGATTTATTGGGTACATGATTTCTTATTTATCATGACTATATATATATTCTTACCTTATGATCGGTTATGATGTTCAATTGTTATCATTTATGATTATCCTTACTCAACATCTAATCTTACCCATTTCATATGTTTTTATTTCTTCATATTTAAATGAAAAGTAATACATATTATGTTTCTATAAGGACATATTATGAGAATATTTTTTTTGAAAAATTGAAGAATATTAATGGATTAAGTAGTTTTTTATAGTGATAAAATGTCTAATGGAAGAAAATATGTAAGTTTGTTTAGTTAATGTTTTGTTATAATTCTATAAAACTGTTTTCCTAAAAGATATTAAAAATTTAATATATTTAAATATTTTATTTATTTCATGTAATTACCATATAATTAGGTTTGGGGAATCATAGTTGATATTGTAGAAACTTTTAGATAACTTTTATGATAAGGATATTTTCAGTTGAGGAAAATTTATGTTTTTTAAATGTCATAAATGTTTGAAAAGTTATGGTTTACCCTAAATTAAATGGTGTAGATAACCATTTTGATTACTTGATGTAATATTAAATATTTTGGAAATTTGGATAATTTCTTTGTGAAATCCCAAGGCATAATATTAAAGGATAAGTCTATAAATGGTACTACATTCTAATATATTGGAAAAGTAGATATTGTGTTGTTCTCCTAGAAATAACATCCATTTCTTGATACTACAAGTGGATACATGATCTGGAAAAATTATACCTATAGGTAATAATATCAAAAAGTTTGGATTGACTATTAACTCAATCGTCATACAGTTCAATAAAAAAATGAATTACTACACACCTAGTTTGACACTATTGGGTGATATTATTTGGTTAATTTCATACTCTTTATGAACCATTATGATTGATTTATTTCAAAATTACATTAATAAATTGAGTTAATAAGTATGAGATATCACAAAATAAAGTAACACAGGTTGAACCAAGAGAGTTGTTAGATTGAACAAGTATGGCATAATTGAAATTAAAGTGTCATTTGTTTAAATGAAGGTGTAATTAGAGAATACATATTAGGATTGAGATTTCATATTCATATAATATGATTACTTATGATATTAACATAATGATTTTGGTTATAGTATTTAGTTAAAATAGGATTTTAATGAGGAAGATGAGAATGGTATGTATTCAGAAACTACTTTGTCTTATAACCAAATAAGGGAGTATACTTAAATATATGAATCTTATTATATTCTCACTGTAATGGAAAAGTGAGTTTCCTCGTCTTATATAAGGTAATGAATTTGAAATCTTAAAAAAATTAAATATAGATCCTTTTAGCTATTTTAATTAGCGAAGTGATATGTATCAATGATATTTGGGTATATTCTAAATGTTATTGAGGATTATGTTAAAAATTTAGGGATCGTTATTTCGTAATTTTTCATTAATGATTTGAGATCATATATTAAATGGTATCAATAAAATTGAGAAATGGTTTCATGGAAAGGTTATATTTTTTGTGATAATTATGGTATAACCAATGTTTAAGGTATGGATATATTTTTGGTTCAATGAATTTTTTATTTCGATATAATAAAGGGTTGAGTTATTTTGAAAATTTAAGATATATATTATTCAAATCCTAGGGATTTGTGAGATCTCATGATATTTTTTGCGATGTTTATTTCATTTTTTTGATTATGGTATATATCATATATGATGAACTAGTGGGTAATAAAATTTCAAAATTTAAGATAGAATTAATTTTAGGATGGTTATTTGATGTAATTGTGGTTTTATTATGTGAAGAATTATGTCATTTTGGGGAAGGAATAATCTGAAAAATATACTATTAAGGTATAAATAGTCAGATTTGTTTGAGGAAAGATTAATATTTTGATCTAGAATATGTTAGTACGGTATATTTCATATTGGAAGTTGTATCTAGAATAAAAAATATGTTCAGAATATCCTCTCATAAAATTATTAGTGGGTAATAATTAAAATTTTTAGGACACAATTTATTTAAGGGGGTAAAATGTAATGACTTGAGATTTTAGATCCTCTAAAATACATTCCATGTTCTATATCTTATGGCACACACTCCACCAAACAAAAAAATCCACAACATTAATAATAAATTATTAATTAATCTATAATAAACAATAATATAGTAAACCATTAATATTTGTTACCTTTAAAAGGTAAATAATTAATATGATTTAATATTGAAAAAGTTATTTTAATTAATAGACATTTTAATTATGATATATTTTTTATTTTAAAATATAAATTTACTAGTTTTTTATTTTATATTTGGAAAATTAAAATTCATATATTTAATTCCCCACTAAAAAATTATCTTAGGATGTAATTGTTGAGAACCAAACCCAGAATCCCGGAGCTGGTGTCTACTACCATTAAATTGGCATTATTATAAGGAATTTCATCTCAAAGGATCAAAGTGTTTAGTGGTATTTGTAATCCAAACACTTAAATAAGTATTTTTTTACAAATTAATACCCTAATTACAATAGAATTGTTTTTCTTTTAAGGTTAATAGTATAAATTTATTCCATCTAGCATATACATTCATATCTTTCTTAGTAAAATTTAGGGAATCATTGGGAATGGAAACATAATAAGGGTGAGCTAAAATGATCATTAATGGTGAAAATAATGAAAGAAACAATGAATCAATGAGAATAGTCTATATGGAAAGGTAATAAATTATGACACATGCCATGTAATCAATAAACTATGAAGGATGTGTGAAAACAATATGGTAGGGTAAATAATTTAAAAAACAAGACATTTTAAATAAATGGATAAGGCATAATCAACAAGTAATGTTTAGAAACTAAAGAACATTCCATTTAATCAATGAGATGACAATGAAATGCATCCATAGATATATCGATGAAAAATATCATCGATTAATAATAACTACCTCTAAATAATGGAAATTCCTAATTATTTGATGCCATGTTTCCTATTTACATAGTACCTTTATCGTCACGACCTTTCACAAGATGGTTTAACATAGCGGGTAAAAACCCATCTATGTCTAGCCAAATAAATCATCCAATGAGTCCACTGATGTATCGAGGGGATATCTATAATTGAGCCCCACTTGTGATGTTCATATCCAAATAATTCATCATATATCGAATAATCTATTTAACAATGTGCCTAATCAAATATCTTTATGGAGTAGGCGATACAAATTTATCTATATTTCGTCAGTGGAGTATAACAAACGACAATGGTTTTTGACATTGTTGAATGACGATACCATTTAAATATCATTAAGACATTCTTGGGGATAATAATCTTTAAACATTCCAAAGTGTCCCAAACAACTTGGAATCATTTGAATCATAATTCACTATGAATTAAATGAATCATATAATATCATGAGAATATGAATATTCATTAAATTGCATGTCAATGTAAACACCGTATGTAACACCCCATGCTTCCTCGGTATGTTTCCCTTTGAATAATGCAATTGCTTACATTGTACGCAACTTTGAGATTCTAACACACCACGACCAATTAAACAAGCCATTATGAATAGTAATATAAACTTTTTGAAATTTTATAAATTTTATTTTTCAAAATGGACTTCATTTTTGATTTCATAATATCTAAATTACCCTAGGGTAAATTTGGGGTATTTTTCTATAAACTTTCAATTTTTGATGAATAGTGAAAAACACTGTGTTTTTGGTTAAAACCGAATTTTTATTAAAATAATTAGTCATGTTATTTTAATTTATTTTAAGTCAAAATAGATACATAGTAACTATATATGTGCAATGTAATTCATTGGAGTTATTTTATAATAATTTTAGATATATAAAATTTTATTGAACTTTTTACCGTCTTTTACCCACCTTTTAGGAGCATTTACAAATTCGCATAAAAATTAATTTTACCGCTTCTATGGGTTAAATTTAAAAAATACAGGAGATCTGGTTGACATAATTATGTAATATATGGTTCAATAATATGAAAACAATATTTGTTGAATAGTAACTTTTGACTTTTATTAACCATTGTTAAAAGTAAATTGGGAAATTTAGGGTAAAATAATATTATAATTACCCAAAAACATGTCCTAATTCTATTTGATAAGTGTAATTAGATCCAAAAAACCATTGGAATAAAATATGATCCTTTTTGGTCCACATGGATTAGATTAGGACATTTATTATTATTTTATTTAAAGAAGTGTTAAAAGAGTTAAATTCAAAGTTTAATAACTAAACCATTTTTAATATAGGGATAAAAACATTATATATTCGAATGTAAATATTAATTATAAAGATAAAAATATTTTCTTACATAATGGTATTTTATTTATAATTTTTAGACATTAAATATGTTAATTTATTTATGACATAATGATGATGTAGTAATTACCTTATTAAAGAAAAATTAAAATAATTGATATTATAAATATACAAATAAATGTAAATTGAAACTTTTGATAAATTACAAAAATTTTATAAGTTAATATGACATGTTAGGATTGGTTAAATAAATTTTATTCTAAGTGATAAAGTTTTAATGGTTTTCAAAAAAATCAAATACTAAATATTGTCAAAATTAATATAATTGAGTTTAAAAAAAATACTATATTTTTAATTGAAATAGTATTCATAAAATCCTTAGGATCAGAAAAAGGACTTATATAAGGTTATATATATTAATAATTAACCACATGGGGTTCTCTTGGCTTGTAATATTATGTTTATTAACCATATAATATAAAAATACAATGAGACGTGGTAAATATCAAACTATTTAACTAAGAGTTAAATAAAAAAGATAAGGATAATATGGTGACCTAAACTAGTAAAAAACCTATAGGTTGAGATGTTTTCGACCCATCCCCAACATAGCCTAAAAATAAATCATATTTGAGCCGTTAGAAAAAAAATTATTTTATTATAAAATAATATTTCAAGCTTTTCCTAAAGTGACCCTCACCTCCCTTATAAATGGATACTTTTCGTTATCATAATTTCACACCTCCAAAGCCATTTTTCTCAGCCAAAACCTACCCACATATCCTCCCAATATTAATAAATTTATCCTAGAGTCCTTACTTTGGTCATATTGCCAATATAAGGAGCCCTTATGATCAAATCAAAATGAAGAACCCGAAGAAGTGGTTAATATTTCATCACCTCTTTCATGTTCTTTTCATCTTCCACGTACTATTTATTTTTTGTTTGCATTCTAAAAAAATAACTCCATTATCTTATATATAATTTGATGTTATAATAAAAATCGTACAACCATATTCATTATTCTAACCATCATATGAATGAAAAAGTCACCACACTTGTGTACATATGGCTTACTGTCTCCACGTCGTGGTGTAGTTTGTTATTAAAAAACATCATTATTTGGATGGGTATAATAATGTGTATAACTAATGTAAATAATAAATATAACATGTTAATTATTCTTTATATATGATACACCATATAATAAAATATTATTTCACCGTCAATATAATGATATTGTCGTTTGTGCATACGTACAAATTACCGTCTCCACGAATGCGATGAGATTCATTCCATATCGTAATAATTCTAGAATAATTTTCATTTTACTATTAGAAATAATTTTTATGAACAAAATATATTTATTTATATGAATCAAATGTACTATATACAAAACAAACATGACTTATGTAACCAATCATATAAAGGAAAATGAATCAGTTAACACCCGAAATGATGATACTACTAAATTATTATTAACAAAGAAATATTTCAAGATCATATATGATATCATATTTATGAATATGATTCTTGTATAATTTAATAACAATGTTTTAACTATTAAAAATGAGGTTAACATAAAATCTACTAAGGAAATTTACAAGTTATGTGTTAATTTCACAATCTCTTTATTATCCGAGGTTGTTTTTACGTATGTATCTACAGGGACCTCTTTATAATCCACATCAATGTTTTCTTAAAAATGTATTTCAACACATTTTCACTATTTTCTAGATTGTGGGTTAAACTCATTTATAACCTTATTTTACCTTATATGTTTTGTAAGGAATCTTTCCATCGTTTTCCAAACAAGGTACTTTATGACCTTTTCGACAAAATTAAGTTAAGAATGTTTTTCTAAACTTATACGGAGGGTGAAGATATTTTCTTCCCTTACAACATCATCAAAGCTTCTCTTAAAATATTTTAGGAATATTTTAAAAATAAATTTTTTCTTTTATAATCACGTGACTCTTAAATGGTTTCAAAATAGAATGAGGTATTTCTTTCAAATAGTTTTCATTTCATCTATGTGAACATCCATTGATAGATTTAAAACTTATTTGAAGTTGATTTATTTTGATACAAATATTCCATATTTTATTGAAGTTTTTGTGATATGTTTTACTATTGATGTGTTATTTTTATATAATTCATGGTTTATGGGTAAATTATTGACATTTCTTATGCTAGTTTTAATACTAATGTTTACTTTATGTTTCAACCTTTTTATATGAGGAATGTATTGGACTTAGAATGTGATGGGTGGAGCCTGCTATAGCTCCTCGGTGCATAGGTAGGTCTTAAGAGACAATTAGATGTGGAATTGGCTGAGGCCTTTTCCAATTTGATATATCGTTTTGACCTAGGCATAAATCATTTTTAGACGTCTTCGCCAAGGCCATGACAAGATGTTTCATAATGTACAGTATTATATATTCCATCATTATAAAAATAATAATGATTGTTCATGTGGTTATTTGACTAGTAGAATACCCATGACTAGGTTTTATTATATAATTATTTACTCAACTCATATTCCTACCATAATGTGTTCATATTTATTATTTGTAAAGGCATGTTTTTTTAATTATTAACCATTCCTAATGTTTATGTTATCTTCCACTGTATTACTTACCCTTACTGTGCTTTTGAGATAACCCCTTTCTTATGTTTCATTTTTCCTGGATATGAAGAATTTATTTATGATGACTTGCAGGTTTAATCTTGGAGGATTTGATATTTCTAATGGAATAAATTAGTGTTGTATTTATTTTCAAGTTGTAATGTTGAACTTATGTATATATCTTATTTTCAATAATACTAAACTGATTGGTCTTTCGGGACATGATTCCTTGTATCATTACAAAGTTATATAATAAAGCACCAACTCTAGGTAACTGGGGTCGGGGAATTACAATTGGTATCAGAGGAACTTTAGTACAAACCTTGGAAACTAGATTTAGATAAATTCTGATTAGACCACATTACCCTAAGATATAATTTGAGTATTTGTATAGGAGAACTTTCTAAAATTTTGGTAATGTAGAGATTTTGTGTATTTTCCAAGAAATAAATCCCTATCTGGATACGAGCAGGTAGAGGCGACTCTAGAACAGATGTACCTAGAAGTGAAAAATCCAAAAGAAGTTAGGGCTTGACCTAGGGCATCTTGGTACACGATAACGGGCCTTGTTACACTTTTATTTATGAAACTCCCGGGGGATATGATTTGGATAAATCACATATTCATTACAAACCATTATGAAGGATTTATGAGTATATACCTCCTTAAAGATTTTTTTTATGATTATGGATTATATCCATAAATTGCTCAATTTATGTTAAGTGTTTTACATGTTTGTAATTATGTATTGTGATTCATAAACTAATCTAGTGTATGCCATTGTTTGGAAATGGAGCTTAGTGGAATGAATGGAAACCATATCAATGCACGTAATCCATGTATGGATTTCCCTCCAACTCAAGTTAATTATTGTGGAGCTGGTGATGCAACTGGTTCTGATCAGCTTTTCACCATACATGGAAAACTCACTCAAGTTATGAATAATAACATTACCCGTATAGAGCACCCTGATCCACATTATAGAGGATCAATGTTAGAATGCTTCATGAGGCAAAAACCACCAATATTAAATTGTTCTACAAATCACTTGTAGCTGAGAAAATTATAAGTTCCTTAGAAAAAATATTTCATGATTTGGGGAGTAGCGAAAAGGAAAAACTTTTCATGGAATTTTATCGCCTCACTAGAGATGCAGATCAATGATGGTCATTAATTGAAAACACAAAGGAAGATGAAGAAGTATCAAGAATGGAATGAAATGAGTTTAATGATCTTTTCTTAGAATAATACTTTCCTCATGACCATCGAGTAGATATAGAAAGGCATTTTCTGAGTCTGAGACAAAAGAAGGATGAGAATGTCGCAAAGTATGAAGCTAACTTTACAAGGTTATCAAGGAATGATGCTGATTATATACATAACCCAAGAAGTATTATTGATCATTTATTTGATGGGTTGAAACCATTTCATTATCGAGCATTAGTCTCACAATCCTTCTCATCATATTAAGATATTGAATAACGTGCTATCAAGACAGAAAATGAATTATCTAAGTCTTATGCCTTTAAAGAAAATCAAGAGAAGAAGAGAAATTCTGAACACTCTAGGAAAGAAAATAAGGAAATAGGGAAGAAGGGAAGAGTTAAATTTCCACCCTGTGATAATTTTGGAAGGAAGAACCCTGGTGCCTGTCTAAATGGAAAAGAAGTATGCTAAAAATGTGGATAGAAATACCATATTGCTGGTGATTGTAAGGGGAAGAAAGAAACAACAAATGTTCAATGATACAATTGTAGGGAGATGAGACATTATGAAAATGAATGTCCTAATCATCAGGGAAACTTACCTTAGAAAAGGCCAAGCGATCAAGGACAAGCTTATGAAATCACTACTACTGATGTTGAAGCTCTGAAAGACATGGTGTTAGGTAATTTTATGGTTTCCTAAAGTTTATCCACTACTTTATTTGATTCTGGATCGTCGCATTGTTTTATATATTCATAATTTTCAAATAAAATTAGATATTTTCAATATGACTTATCAATGGATTTGTCAGTTAGAACTCTTAAAGGAATTATCATCGAAATAAATTTTTTTGAATCAGTTCCCATTAGGTCAAATAATTTTTTTTTATTTGCTAATCTCATCATCAAACCCATGATTGAATTTGATATAATCCTTGGAATGGATTGGCTTCAAGACCATGATGCAAAAATTTATTTTAAGAAGGAGGTTGTAATTTTTGATGATGATAAGGAGTACCGTATCTTTAGAGCAGAAACGTCACCACCTGATTCTTATCTAGATACACCCCCAAAAGCTCTACTAAATTCCATTATAGGGGAGAAATAGAATGAAATAATTATGGGGGATGAAAATAATGTTCAAATAGAGGATATACATATTGTATAAGAATATATTGATGTGTTTCCATAGGATTTACCTAGACATCTTCCGGAATGAGAGATTGAGTTTTACATTGATTTAATTCCTGGTTCAAGGCCCATATCGAAGAACCCTTACAGAATTTCCACTATGGAATTAGTGGAACTAAAGAAAAAACTATAGGAATTGATTAATAAGGGATATATTCTCCCAAGTGATTCTCCATGGGGATTCCCTATCCTTTTTGTTAGGAAGATAAAAATATCTATGAGGTTGTGCATTGACTATAGGGAGATATATGCTATAACAATAAAGAAAAACTATCCCATACCTCGCATTGATGATTTATTTGACCAAATTCAGGGAGATAAATATTTTTTAATGATTGAACTTCGATCTAGATATCAGCAGTTGTGTGTGAAGAGGGAAGACATTCAGAAAACAGCTTTTCGAACTAGGTACAAGCATTACGGTTTTAAAGTAATCCCTTTTGGATTGACTAATGCACCATCTGTCTTCATGGATCTAATGAATAGAGTTTTCAAGGAATATCTTGATGAATTTGTAGTGGTATTTATTGATGATATCTTGTTATAATCCAAAATCAACAAAGACGATGAAAATCACTTGTGCATTATTCTAAAGACTCTGAGTAGGAATGAATTATATGGGAAGTTTATCAAGTGTGAATTCTGGCATCAAGAGATATATTTTCTTGGCCATGTTGTCTCTAAGGATGGAATATCTATTGATCCTTCAAAGACCAAGGAAATCCAGTAATGTCCAGCACCGATGAGTATAACTAAGTTACGTAGTTTTATTGGTTTAGCAGGTTATTATCAACGTTTTGTCAAGAATGTTGCTTGGTTGGCTAACCCATTAACCAAGCTCACACGTAAAGGGGTTAATTTTTTTTTTGGAAAAAAGAGTGTGAATAATGTTTTAAATAACTGAAGATAAGATTAGTCAATGCTCCTATCTTGACTCTATCATCATGGAATGATGGGTTTGTTATTTATAGTGATGCTACAAAAAAGGACTTGGTTGTCTCCTTATTCATAATGATAGTGTTATTTCCTATGCATCACAATAGCTAAAAAATCATGAGCAAAACTATCCCACTCAGGATCTTGAGTTAGTAGCTGTAATCTTCACTATGATGATATGGTGACACTATCTCTATGTTAAAAAATTTCAGATATATACTAATCACAAGAGTTTGAAGTATATTTTCTCACAAAAATAACTAAACATGAGGCAAAGGAGATGGCTTGAACTACTCAAGGATTATGATTGCACAAAACAGTACCACTCGGGGAAGGCAAATAAGGTGACATATGATTTGAGTAGAAATGATCATGGAGTTTTGAACAAGATGAGAGTTAAAAGGGATATTATTTTCATGGTTTTATAAAGGATAGATATGGGAATAACGATAGAGGGTGAAACATCAATACTTTTTCAAATGGTTTCCAAATCATATTTACTAGAAATGACAAAAATTATTAGACTAATGATGAGTAGTTTCAAAAGAATATTAAAGCTGTAAATGATGGTATATTGAGTGAATTTGTATAATAGGATGAAATTTTGAAATTTGAGAAGAGACTTTGTGTTCTCGATATACCTGATCTAAAAAGAGAATTGTTGGATGATGCTCATAGCTCAAATTTCTCTATACACACTGGGAGCACCAATATGTATAGAGATTTAAAGGAAATTTTTTGGTGGAAAAACATGAAGAGGGAGATTGCTGATTTTGGGTCAAGATGTATAATTTGTCAACAAGTGAAAGCTGGAAGGAAAAAGCATGGAGGAGTCATGGAACATCTTCCCATAACTGAGTGGAAGTGGGATAATAATACAATGGACTTTGTCATGGGGCTACCAAAGACTCTTAGAAGGAATGATTCAACATGGGTCATTTTTGATCGTATTACCAAGTCATCACATTTTCTTGTTATAAGAGAAGATTTACCACTTGAACGTTTTGAAAAACTGTATATTAATGAAGTTTTAAGACTTCATGGAGTACCCCTATAGATTTTTTCAAATTGTGATCCCCATTTTACATCATGATTCTAGAAAATTCTTCAGAAATCCCTAGATACTGAACTTTTTTTGAGCACTGCCTACCACCCTAAAATTGATGGACAATCAGAATAAACAATTAAAACCTTAGAAGACATGTTGATATCCTACTCACTTGACTTTCACGGTATGTGGGATAAATATTTACCTCTGGTAGAATTTTCCTACAATAATAGCTTCCATTCAAGTATTTAGATGGCATAATATGAAGCGTTATATGGAAAGAGATGTCGCACACCATCTTGTTGGGAGGATGTTGTTGAAAGAAAAGTCATAGGCCTAGAACATGTTGAGTAAATGATGGAAAAGATGAACGTTATCCCAACCCACATAAATACAGCTCTAAGTAGGAAGAAGAGCTATGCTGATAACCGAAGGAAGGATTTGGAATTTTTGGTTGGAGATTATGTTTTCATGAAGTTATTTCCTTGCAAGGGTGTTATACAATTCGGTAATAAGGGTAAATTAAGTCCCAGGTAAACCAGAACATTTGACCAAAAACAACATTATGAATAAAATATTATCCTTTTTGGTCCACTTGGATTAGAATAGGACATTTATTATTATTTTATTTAAAGAAGAGTTAAAAGAGTTAAATTCAAAGTTTAATAAATAAACCATTTTTAATATAGGGATACACACAATATAAATTCAACTAAAAATATTCATTAGAAAGATAAAACGATTTTCTACATAATGGTATTTTATTTATAATTTTTATAAATTAAATAATTAAATTAATTTATGACGTAATGATGATACAATAATTACCTTATTAATAAAATATTAAAATAATTGATATTATAAATATCCAAATAAAGAAAAATTGAGACTTATAATATATTAAAATAATTTTATAGGTTAATATGTCATATTAGGATTGGTTAAATAAATTTTATTCAAAGTGATAAAGTCTTAATGGATTTAAAAAAACAATATACTAAATAGTGTCAAAATTAACATAATTGAGTTTTTAAAACAAATACTATATTATTAATAGATATAATATTAATAAAAATCTAAGGTTCTTCCAAAAAACATAGATAAGGTTATATATATTAATAATGAACCACATGGGGTTCTCTGGGATTATTATATTAAGTTTATTAACAATATAATATAAACACACAAAGAGACATGATAAATATCAAACTATTTATCTAAGAGTAAAATATAAAAGATAATGTTAATATGGTGACCTAAACCTATCCTAAACCTATTTGTTGAGATTTTTTTGACCCATACACACCTTATTCTAAAAATAAATCATTTTTGAACAATTATAAATAGAAAATTATTTTATTATAAAATAATATTTCATGCTTTTTCTAAAGTGATCCTCACCTGTCTTATAAAAGGGTACTTCCACTTTTCTTAATTTCACACCTCTAAAAAAATTTGGATTGCCAAAAACCTGACCAAATATCCTACCAAATTTACTCACTTCATCATAGATGCATTACTTTGGTATTAATCCAACCTATGGAGCCCTTTTCATGAAATCAAAATGAAGAACCAGAAAAAGAGGTAAATATTTCATCACCTCTTTCAAGTTGTTTTCTTCTTCGACTTCCTCTTTATTTTTTGTTTCCATACTAAATTAATAAATATAGCATCTTCTATATACTGTAATGTTATTATAAAAATGTTACAACCATTTTTTTTATTCTATCCATCATATGAATGACAAAGTCACCATACAAGCGTACGTACGGCTTACTGTCTCCACGTCGTGGTGTAGTTTGTTATTCAAACACTTCATTATATGGATGGGTATAATAATCAGTATAAATAATGTAAATAATGAATATAACATGTTAATTATTCTTTATATATTATATAACATCCAATTACATACAATTTAACCATTAATATAATGATATATTCGGTCGTGCGTACGTACGGATTTACGTCTCCACGAACGCGGTGAGATTCATTCACCATCATAATCATTATAGAATAATTTTCAATTTATGATTAGAAATAATGTTGATGAACATAATATCTTTATGTATATTAATCAAATAAATCCTATTCATAACAAACATGACTTACGTAACCATTCATATAAAGGAAAACGAAATAATTAACACCCGAAATAACGATACTACTAAAATTTTATTAAGAAAGCAATATTATAAGATCATATATGATATCATATTTATGTATATTATTATTTTATAATTTAATGACAATGTTTTAACTATTATAAAAGATGTTAACATACCATTGACTAAGGAAAAGTACAAGGTAAGGGTTAATTTCATAATCTCTCTATTATCTGAGGTTGTTTTTACGTATCTACTAGGACCTCTTTATCATCTACATCCGTGTTTTCTTAAAAATTTATTTCAAAACATTTTTACTATTTACAATAGTATGGGTTAAATTAATTTACACCCTTATTTTAACTTATATGTTTTTAAAGGAATCTTTCTGTCTTTTTTCCAAACAAAGTACTTTATGACCATTTAGACAAAATTAAGGTAAGAATGTTTTTTTAAACTTATACGGCGGGTGCAACTATTTTCCACCATTATAACACCATCGAAGATTCCCTTACAAGATTAAAAGAATATTTTCAAAATAAATGTTTTATTTTATAATTATGTGACTCTTAAATCGTTTCAAAATAGAAAGAGTTATTTCTTTCAAATAATTTTCATTTCATCTATGTCAACATCATTGATGGATTTTAAACTTTTATGAAGTTGATTTATTATGATACAAATCATCCATATTGTATATAAGGTTTTTTTATATGTTTGATTGTGGATGTGTTATTTTTATGCTATTCACGGTTTATGGTTAAAGTATTGACAGTTTTAATTTTAGTTTTAATATGAATGTTTATGTTATGTTTCAACATTTTCATATGAGGAATGTATTGGACTCTATATGTGACGGGTGGAGCCCACTATAGCTCCTCGGTGCATCGGTAGGTCTCATGAGACAATTAGACGTGATATTAGCTAAGGGATTTCCTAATTTGATATATGGTTTTCGCTGAGGCCTAAATCATTTTTAGACTTAGTGGTCGAGGCCTTGACAAGATGTTTCGGAATGTCTGGCATTATACATTCCCTCATTATGAAAATAATAAAGACGGTTCATGTAGTTATTTGAATAGTAAAATACTCATGACTATGTTTTATTATGGTGTTATTTACTCCGCTCATATTCCTGACATAAAGTGTTCATGTTTATTATTTGTAAAGGCATGTGTTTTTAATTATTCACCATACCTAATGTTTATGTTATCTTATGCTGTATTTCTTACCCTTACTGGGCATTTGAGCTCACCTCTTTCTTATGTATCATTTTCCCAGGATATGAAGAAGTTAGTTATAAGTGACATTTAGGCATAATCTAGGAGGCTTGGATCATTCAAATGGAATAAATTAGAGTTTTATCTCTTTTCACGTCGCAATGTTGAACTTATATATGTATCTTTGTTCCAATAATACTAAACTGATCAGTCTTTCGGGACATGATTCATTATATCATGCTAATGTTATGTAATTAAGCACTGAATCTAGGTAACTAGGGTCGGTGTTTTACACCGTATGTAAACATGATATACATTTTAGGAAATAAACATATCCTTGATAAATTATATGAGTAACTAGGGGGAATTTAATGAAAAATGATCCTAGGAAATTAAATATTTCAAAGTGGACTAATGAAGTAATCATGGAAGTGGATGACCAAATTATTCTTGTCCAAATCAAACATAAAAAACATAGGGGATTAATTAGGATGGTATAAAAACAAAATATCCCAAGTGGAGTAAAATAAAGGGTTTTTTTCATTTATTAAATATAATAATTACTAAAAAACATTAATGACGAAACTATAATTTTGTTTTCAAAAAAAATATTAGAAAAAAAATTTATTTAAAAATATATTTTAAAAAATAATTCTTTAAAATTTAACATTTTGAATTTACAGAGGAATCTTTAAATAAACGATGGTGGGTAAATCTATACATGTCATACAATGTAAAAAGTTCATTCCTTTTAAATGGTAAAAGGTTATAAAAATACCTTGTTCGGAAAGAAATACGAATTTTTATTTGAATAAATTTAAAAAAAGACAAGGGTAAAAATTTATTTAATAAATTAGATTGGAAGTGTTAAAAACATTTTTGAAAATATTTTTAGAAAATAGGGTTTTAGAATAAAATTTCTTCTCTAACTAAAGAGAGGAATGAAGTCAAGTTTTCATAAAAACATTTTATAAAACATTTAAAGAATAAAAGAGTGGGATAATGGTACTATTAATTAACAAAATTCATTAATTACTATATGATATGAAAATTAAAGGTTTTATTGGACAATGTTCACATAATTTCCACTAATGTAAATTAAATGGTAAACAATGTCGAATAAAATGCGAGTGTGATGTAAACCCCTAAAAAGACTATAACATTGAAGTGAGACTCAACCAATGAATAGATTATGTGTATCAAATATAAATCCACATAAAAAATTTAATTATAACAATATATAGTAAAAAGTTATTACACAAATAATATTATAATATTAATTAAAATGGGAAATTAATATAACCCCATTAAAAGGAATTGGATTATTAAATTCTTTACAACTTGGAAATTTTAAGTTCAAATCCAATTATATGAAATAATTATAATTAAAACTAAAAATAACATGAATATTAAAAAAATCATGATATAATATATCAAAATGGGTAGTAGATAAACCACAAAAATGAAGTGGTGAATACAACATTAATCTCACATATGTAAAAAAGTGAGATGAAAATCGATTGCCTTGCATTTCCTTTTAGATGAATGACATTTAAATTCAAGTGTAATGATTTTAAAAATGTAAATAATTATTCCAGAACCATATTAAAATTTATTATATCATATATCATCCTATTATAAGATATTATTACTCATTTTTTATTAATATTCAATTTTTTCACTATTTTGGGTGTTAATTGAATAGTTTCTCAAGTATGTTTTGACATGTTACTTGTTGTTCATATCAGTGTTTCATCATAAGAAAAATATAAAGTATGATTTTAATATAATAAATATTAATTACATATTTATTTATAATAATCCATTATATTTGGAGATAAGAAATGTAATCCACCGTTCATGGAGATGGTAGGCCACATATAGGCATGAACCATACTTTCATTTATTTTTCATATTAAAAGAATTTAAAGTAAATTATGTTTATTCATATTATATTAAAAGTATCATATTTATGTCATATATTCCGTATAGGTTTATTAAATATATCCTTTATACATTCCATGTATATCATGAATGAATCACATCACTTTGAGGAGGGTGTAGTCCACACTTTCTCAAATGATGTTATCATAATTAAAAAAATGGAAATCATAATGGAATGTGTTATATAAAAATTATATAGAATAAATAATATATATATATATAATATAAATAGTGTCCATCATTATTACCAACCATGAGAGGTGGTGAGGAAAAACAAACAATCATCGTTTCGTGAGGCGGTAGTTCGTTATACACATAAATGGTATGTTCGTTGCTCATTATATAGATGTGTGTGTATGTTCATGTCAAAAAATTAGAATAAAAAAATTCACGTCTTTTTTGTATACTAGTGTGATTATATAATCATTTAATAATAATATTTTAGTGGGTGGGTAATGAAAATAAAAAAGATGTGTTTGAGGAAGGGTGTTACCTATTATTTAGGAAACACCTATTGGTTTGCATCAAAGGGACTCATTTTATGGATTTATTAATAGGTTTAGGATTATAGGATTTGGGGAGGTAATTATAGTATCCATTTGGGAAGATATTAGTCAATAAAATGTGTCTTGATAGGTGTGAGGAAGTGGTATGGGCGAGTGGTGTTTTATAGTAGAGGTGGAGTGACATTTTTATAAATTTTTAAAAAAGGAATTCCACCCATGTTTTCTTATGAAAAGTGGTTCAAATAATAAAAAAAATTATCCAAGGGATTATAGGGTAAAAATAGTTCTATAAGATGTATTTTTACATGGTTATAGGTCCTTATGGCTCTTAAGTATATGGTTTAGTCTCTTATGAAGCTAATTTCCCTCTTAATTGCTGTAATTATTTTTAATTACTTTCAAAAATGGTTTTTAATAAAACATAGATATCCTTATTAGAAATTAGAAATTAAACTAATTATAAATATTAAATCCATTTTTACAAATTAAAATCATAGAAGTATCATAAAATAATTTAAATTTAATCCCACAGACGGGACGATAAAGCAGGGTTTTAAAGTAAAAATGTTCAATGGTTTTCTATGTTTTTATATTAAATTTAATGTGAAATTGATTACGATGAAATAAATTGTATTAATTTATTTAAATTGATATAATTGTTTATTTAAAACAATAAAAAATAATATTTTACTTATAAATAAATTATACTAAAAAGGAGATTCAAATTAAAATTCAGTATTTGTCATTATACATTAAAAATGAAATATTTCAAAAAAAATTAACCCTGACATAATTTTGATGTTTCAATTTAAAAAATTATGTTTATTTTGACATAAAATATTTATAAAAGTTAAAAAAAATGGATTTAAAATAGGGTTTTTATTAAAAGATGGTAAAAGTGGCTTTAGAAAAATATTTATTTTTATGTGAAATATTGAGTTTGTTCATATATTATTATTATAAAACTTATTGAATGAATGTCAAAAATATTTGATTTAATATATATATATATATATTACATGAATATAACACATTAATTTTAATTAATTTAATTTATTATGATAAAACAACTTTGTGGTCTTAAAAATATTTTTCTATAAAAACATTACCTTTATATTCAATTGGTTCTTATATTCATTTATATTTAATTTTTAACCAATTAATTCATTTTATTTTTGTGTAAATCATATATTTTCATAAGTTAGTTAGTACTATTCATAATTGATAATTCAATGTCTTTGTTATATCAAATTATATTAAGTGATAAAATTTTTAATAATATATTATTGTTTTGTAAAACTCAGTTTTGCATGTAACTCAATCTATTGAACAAGGTCGTTCTTCAATGTAAAGAAACTTCACATAGTGTTTGTGTGCATTGAAAGTCTTTCTTAGATTGAATTTACTTAAGATAGTAATTTTATATTTAAGTCTTGGGATATTATATCCCCTTATATTCTTGGTGTTTTTTATCAATAATGTAATCAAATACAATTTTAGTTACAATTTATGGGTGTTACATAATTATGATATTTTTCTAAAATAATCAATTTTTAGGTGAATAGTTGAAAATATAGTTTTTTCATTAACTCTAAATTTTATCACATTATCTGTATATGTTCAAGGCCTAAATTTTTATAAATATTTTAACTGACTAAATATATATTTTATGGTTATAATTATGAAATATAAAAGATTATTTTGAACTTATAAATCCCGTTTTTAATATTTAAATACATAAGGAAATTTTTATTAGAAATGAATTTTTTTTTTCATTTTTTCCTTTTAATTAAACCTTTTAATGGTAAAATTATGTTTTATATTGATTTTAAAGCCACCTATATATTATTTTATTTATTATTAATCAATGATTAACATGAAATCTTGTACCTACAAGAAAAATTATCCTATATATAATTTTAAAGTTAAAAAACTATATTATTTAAAAACAATTCTTAAATGTTATGATTGTTTAATTTAAAACCATATTTTCTCATATTTATGAAATTAATTTTGTAAAATTTATCCTAAATTTTCAATAAAAAAGTAAAAAAAAATTAATAACAGTATACTTTTATTTTACGTAATAAAATAATTGACATGTTTAATATTTAATTAAGAGTAATAAATGTTTAAATGATTAATCTAAGGTTGTTAAAATTTTACAAAATGGACATTAAATTTAGAACATAAAAATAATTTTATATGTTTTCAAGACATACCTTTATTTATTACCATAATTACTTAATCTAACTCACCACACTTTAATACCCTTCTTTTCTTATCCCTTTACATTATTTTTCTTGGATAAGTCTCTCCTATTGACTTATAAAAGGGGTATCAATTCCATCATTTCAATACTACACTCATATTTTTAAATTTCATTGAAAACTTTCCCAATTTTCCTCTACTTAATGCAATTTTCATTCCATAATTCACCGAGTTACCAAAAATTAGACTAAGCCCTTCAATTATAAGGCCTTCATCTAGGGGAATTTCAAGGTCTCAACGTTGGTAACAAATATTTCATAACATTTCATTGTTATTATTTTATTGTTAAACTGACCATAACCATAATATAATATTTTACTCATAAAAATTAATGTGTTCA
Source organism: Viscum album (assembly GCA_963277665.1). Taxonomy (NCBI): domain Eukaryota; kingdom Viridiplantae; phylum Streptophyta; class Magnoliopsida; order Santalales; family Viscaceae; genus Viscum; species Viscum album. The sequence goes on along the minus strand of OY728151.1, from coordinate 2,007,380,473 downwards.
TAAATTATAATAATAATAATGGTACAACCATTATTTTTTATCTTCCTTCTACTAATAAAAACAAGAATCATCATTAGTGTGTTGCCCGGATTACCGCCTCCACGAAGCGACTATTTTGGTTTTCATCAATAAATTTAATTGATGTTCATAAAATGTTATTAAATAATATAAAATATTATTTATGAAATTTTAATTATTCTTAAATGATAATATATTTTATTTTAAACAATATTTCTATTCTATGAAAACTGGATCATCATCCGTGGGTACGTGCGGATTACCACTTCCACGAGATAATGTTTCTATTTTTTTACCATATAAAAACAATAATGGACATAAAAAAGTATTTAACAAATAAAAATAGTTATTTAACAGGCCATTTAAATTATTTAGTGAGTAAATTATACATTATATAAGTAATATGAGCAATAAATGGTTATAGTAAATTTAATAGCTAAAAAAGACAAATTATTGTATCTTTTCTAAATTGAGTCGATTCAATGAGAAACTCTTAAACTATATGTATTATTTGATAATGGAATATCAAATGACAGAATTATATTTAATTCTAGTTATTATGATACAATTTTACAACACATTTTACCAGGGTCTACAAGCCGAATGTATTAAGAAGAAATTAACCGAACAACCCCAAATGACTAATGTAAGTAGAAACTATATTAAAAAAGTACCAAAAGATAATAAATAAACCTTATAAAATTAAATATAGATTAATAATATATATATATATATATAATGAGCATAGTTTAATTATTCAGGAAGTTAAGTGCATGTGAAACACACTTTCAGACACAAGTAAGTGTTTCGTCAAAAAACATCCATTGTTGACACACATGTTCTTTTTTTGCACCCAATTTCTTCAAAATGTTGTATAAAGATAAAATGAGATATTTAAAATAATTTATTATTATTTTCATGTTATTTTAACTTAAAAATAAATAAATATATATATACATCTCTCCCTTTTATGTTGTATTTTTTAGAACATTTCCAATTCGTAAGGCCTTTTCATTATCAATTCCTCTTCGTTGAGATATGTTTTGATGTTAGGAACTAAATAATTATTTTTATGGTGTATACACTAAAAAATAATTTTTTTGATATAATAAATGTTTTGATTCTTGGTATTTATATAACAATATTAATTTCAATTTTCCAAATACTTTTGATTCAAAAGATTCTATGGTTGTAATGATTTTTCTTCTCAAATTCCTATTTGGAGACATGATTTTTATTACGTAACTAATTTATTTTTATGTAACTAATTCATTATTCATGATATTTATTGTTATATTCCATGAAATCTCTCATTCCTGAGTTTTTATTTGAATGTCTATCAGGTTCTAAGGTTTATATTTTGAAATATTTTTTAAAATCATATTCTACCAAATATAATAACCCATTTAGGGAATTAATATAGAATATAATTATAATGTAAAAATCATTGAATTCTATTGTAGATATCATTAGGGAGATTTTTCTTCTCTTTACCATGTTTTAAATGATAATTTTTATAATTTATTAAAGAAATGTGGTTTTCAATAAAAGTTTTAAAAAGGAAAATTAATTTTTATGATAAACTGTACATTGTTTCAGGGAATCCTTATATCTATTTAAAAAATTGATAAAAATAAATTGTAAACTACCTTTATCTTTTTTCAAGTTTTTTAGTAAGATCTCTTAATTTTTTCCATATGGACTGTTTTTGATAAAAATAACCTCTTTTGATCATATCATGTAAACACATATTTCCAAATTCATCGTTATTTTATATGAATATTCCCTACTATGTTTTCATTATTTCTATAAGAAATTATTTTCCCCTAATATTATAAAATATTTTTTTAATATTATTTTAATGGATTAATTATATTTCCTATTTCCAAAGTGAGTGTGTTTTCTATAAATCTTTAAAATGTTCATTATATACATCAATATCCCTTGATATATCTTATGCTTAATCAGGGATTTTGTAAATGTAACACCCACAACCATGGTTCCCTAGAGATAATGGGTTATTCATTATATAGAGAACATTCTACATGATATTACATTCCATGTATAATGGTTTAGTAGTACTCAAGAGACTATATACATTACATTAAAAGTTTATAACATAAAATTACATGTCTTCCTTCCATAATGCTATACTTTTTCAATAATTTTATTTCACTTCATTAACTAGGTAAATGGGGAAACAAAGTACAGTATGTGAGCGTAAAATCTCATTAAGTTGAAAATTTATAAAAGAAGATAATAAAGGATAAATATGACATACAAATCATCATGAGTACAATTGAATCCACAAAAATGAATACATTTGTGTAATCTATGGAATTATAAAAAATGAATAATCACATGGATAAAAATAATAATATGAAAGATGGAATAACATAATTATAGACATCATAATCATATTTTATAGGCCTTGTTTGAAGACAATATATATAAAGGGTAAGGAAACTCCCATTACATTATCATAGTTTTTCCATGCGACCTACCAATGCACTGAGAGGAAAAGTAATTTTGGGCCCCAACAGTATAAAAGAATTTCAATGAATTCTATAACATTCCAAATGATTCTAGGGTATACATGAAATAATTGTCAATGATGAAAAAACAAGAAATACATGACACACTAGACTAAAATAACTTATCATACATTATATTACTTTATGGAATAGTAAATTATAATGGTCATTAATATATTTCCCTCATAAATGAATTAATACGAATTTATAATAAAATTCCCTAAAAAAATATAAGAAATAATTTGATAATTCACTATTTTCAAAAAGGTACCCACAACAAGTTATTTATAAGAAGTTATAGTTGACATGTACTTTTCCAGATTAAGGATTTTAAATGTGTTTAAGAAATTTTATTTTCAACTTTAGGAAACAAAAGAAACACATGAATTATATGGAAATGTATAAATTATATGTTTTGTTTTATTAATATTATGATAATTATCAATACAATATCCCATGGGAGTATCAAACCTACTGTGCAGTAAGGGCCCATTCCCCATGCACCGGGATGATAATAGAGATATACCTAAACAACAATTTTTGGTGTTATTAAACCTAGATGAATTTGATCCAAAACCAAATCCAATTTTACTATACAAAAATGGATTTTTTTTTCTTGGAAAATAATGTACTTTTTACTTAACCAGAGTATAGTATTTCTATGGCTACATGGAGGTTTTGGCATAGTAATAACTTATGAATTTAGCATATTATGAGTTTAATTAATGATCACATGGGTTATATATACTAATAATGAAATAAAAATATAATTTGATAATAACTTGTTGATTGAAAATGATATGATAATGGAAATGTAAATTGGATTTGTAAAGATAGAGAAAATCAACCCTTACTTCGACATAGTAACAAATTTCAAAAAGGGTATAAAGGGAGGGGTTCAGTTAATGAAATCATGATAATAGTTCAATTGGGGAATAATGACATAGATAAATAGTAACAAATAATATAACATGGAATTTTAAAAGAAATTACAAATAAATAATTTTAAATAGGAAATTATGAGAGAGAAATATGGACCCTTAACTCTTTTATGCATCTTTGATTGGAACCCAACCATAAATCCAATTTAACTCTATAATAATGAAGAGATAGATAAGGGAGAGACTCATTGAGGGTGTAATGAAGAGTTAACTTTGAATTTAGTTTTTAATAATGAGATAAGGGGGTGGGTATTTATAGGTGTGGTGAGTGAAATTTATGGGAATAATTTATTAATTGTTTTGTTATTATTAGTTTTTCTTTAGTGCCTCACTATATACATTGTACACCACTAAAACCATTAATTCTTTAATATATTGTTTATTTAAAGAAAGAGTGAAATAGAACTTATTTTCCTGAAATTATTCATGCTTATATAAATATGATTTCATATATATCTTATTTACCATATTTTACCATATTACACAATTTTTACTACATTTTACTATTTTAATAAAAAAGTACCAAATTCGACCCTTTTCAAATTATGAAATATTGATTCAAAATATGTAATCATTTTTTTTCAAATTAATTGTCAAATTCGCTACATTGTACCTTTTATGTTATCTTGATACATACATCAAAAATAAAGTATACAAGTAAACATCCTTTCAATTTCTTAAAGAATTTATATTATAATACAACTCAACCCATAGATTCATAACCACTAATCACACCACAATATCCTATAAGGATATTGTTAAAAATGGTGATACTTTCATGGGGTAATTTAGACAATATTTATCATATGGTGACCTCCACTACCTTGAATTTCTCCCATATACAATTTTTCTCGAACTTTACTTAATGCAGTTGTACTTGGGATTAGTAAAGGTTGAATCCTTATTATGCTACCTATTTTCCATTATTTGATAAATGAACTACATTAGTTATGTTTTTACTGATTGATGCAATACATCCTCTAATATTGGATAATTAAGTTTCAATATTACCCTTAATATAGACTAATCGTAGAAGTTTGTTCTTAATTTTTATACCACAAAAAATCATAATTCCCAACAGTCATATTCACCAATGATCATAATTACCAAACAAATATATCAACCAATGGTCACAATTCCCTATAGACATATCAATCAATGGTCATATTGATCCTTATATATACTTTAACAACTAAATCTCTTCATAACATTCTCTGAGTTTTTATACCATGTCAATTTCATTGTTTTTTGATTTATTCTTAATAAAAATTTACATCATATACATGTTATTACTTTTGGATCATGATATACTATAGTATAATAGTATATTGTTTCCAAATATGGTTACACAGTTTATATTACTAGTTTTATCTTATGTTAAAAATTTATTTACATCATGATTTGTTCTATCAATATATATTGTACTATTATGATGAAATAATAATGTGTGCATTTTGAAAGAATATTATGATAAAATATTTATTTAATATCAAATAATACAGAGTTTTACATTATCCCTACTTAAAAATATTTCATCCTCAAAATTGTAAATCAATATACAAATAGATATGGATAACACATTCTTATAAAAACATCTGGCTCCCATGTTACCTCTTCCAAAACTCTATTCCTCTAAAGAACCTTCAGTAGATGGATAGTTCTATTTAATTTAACTTGTTCGATAATATAAATAATATAAATTATCTATTACTTATATGAAAAATCAATCTACAATTGAACAAGATCATCTTTTATAACATGGGTAAGGTTTGGAATATAAATATTTAATAGTGATATATGGATGAAATCGTAAACTTGGGATTGGTTTGGTGGCATGGAAAAATTATATACCACTACTCCTATAAACTATAATATTAAAAATTACCTAATATATCTTGGAATTATCTTCCCTTTATTTCCAAATATCATTACCCCTTTCCTTGGAGATATGATTAAGAAGACATAATCTCCATGTTGGAATTCTAGATCATTCCTTCAATTGTCATTATAACGTTTTTATATATTTTGGGATTCCTTGATATATTTTTGGATGAAAATTACCTTCTCAATTATATCTTATACATGTTTTAGACCCGAAATATTCATTTATCTAACTTTATCCTAGAATATCAGAGTTTGAAATTTCTTTCCATAAAAGGCTTCATATGGTTCCATCTTAATATTAGAATGGTAACTATTATTATAGGAAGACTATAAAAGAGTTAAATACTAACACCAACTTCCCTGAAAATCAAAATATCATGACCCTAACATTTCCTCCATTATTTTGAGAGTACGTTTGGATTTCCCATCTATTTTAGGGAGATATATCATGATACAATTAAGATCCATTTTGAAAGTCTTTTAGAGAGTACTCCAAAATTTTGTTGTGAACCTTGGGGTAATTTTTAGATATTATTGAATGGGGTGTTGCATCAAGCCTTATAACTATATTTATATATATAATGTGAAGATGGTCTAGATAAAAATATTCTTGAATTGAAAGAGAATGTGAGGAATTTTTATACATTAAATTTTTTTACCATATAACATTATTCCCCTTAGAGAGATTAGAAAGACCAGTGATTAAAGCTAAAATAATACTATACCATTTCCATTTTGGTATAATAAGAGGATACATTAAACCTTTAGGAAGTTGTCTTCTAGCCTTCACTGACTGGTATACCAAACTTCATTTAGTATATTCACAAATTTCTCTATTCATATTTTATCACCAGAAGTGATCTTAGATATGACAATCAACATCAGTACTAGGAACCAGGAATCTCTTCTAGGGAAATGCTAGTTGGTAATCCATTAAAGGTGGGGGGGTGAGAATCCTTTAATGATGAAGATTATAGGGAGGGGCAGTTCTCATGTAGTCGGGTCTTTGGACCTTTGGGTCATATACTGGGCCTTATTCTTCTAGGCATACAGATCATGTACATGTTTACCTCATCTAAAAAGGGGGTTAATCTAAAAATAAATAGAAATATAAAAGGAATTATTTCCAGTTTGATCACCACAATAATGAAGTATCCTTTCATTCTTGAACTATTTCAAGATTTTATCACTTATTATCAAAAATATAATAAAATTCTCTTATTAATAATATTTTTCTATGTTCTCATTAGTATTTATGTGTGGTGTTCTAATTTTTTTCATTGCTCCTTCAAAAAACAATACACATTGGAAATGTTTCTTACATAAGAAATTGGATTATTTTATCTTTATATACAAACCTATTATATAATTTTCACTCACATAATGGCTATAAAATGTCTCTTGTAATAGAGTTATATTGGTTGGGTTTCAACCATGTAGAGAAGATTATGGTCATCCTTGGACCTGAACCCCTTTTTTTAATTATGTTTTTAATTTTCTTATTTAAATTTATCTGGTTAATAGTTTGGTTATTCACTAATATAAAACCATTCACTTCTTTCTGGTCTATTACCCATTAAAATTTAAGTTATTTTTTATTTTTTAGATCATTATTGTTATTTAATTTTATTAACTTTTTTTATTTTTTTAGTATGAGTAAATCTATTTCAAATGTTACATTATCTATCAAGATAGTTTTAACTATGTACCAATCAACCCAAATTTACCATATCTAAGATAAAATTTGGTATTATATCCTTTTTAGACCTATTATTTATCTTTTTTATTTACTATTTTTTAGAGCTTGATAAATTAAAATTAACAAATATATTTAAAAAAAAATCGTGAACGCTTTAGAAAAAGAATTCCATGCTACAAACATACCAACATAATTAAATAATACAAACTAATTACAATGGTAAATTAAGATTAAAATCAATTTAGAACTAATTGGTCATGATATATGTGTAATAATTAAGGATAAATATGATAAAACAATATTTCCTTGAAAAATTTGGAGTGATTCTACTATAGTTTATTAAAAACAAGACTGTAAAGTAGACAATTCAATTATTTCTGATTTTGGTGAATATAAATTTAATCAAGTATAAGATTTATCATACATGTAATAAATTTAATACATTTTATGTATTTATAGTGTGGGAACAAAAAATGTCAAGGATATTAGATGAAATACATACATAACCCAATATAATACATCTAAAATGAAAGGTGATATATATATTTCTAAAATGTATATAAGTTTAATGAGATCATAAAAGCCATGATATCACATAGAATGAAAATGATATAAAATTATAAAGTATTAATACTAATAAAAATATTACCTAAAAAGTGTATAAGCACTATTAGTATAATAAGAAAATTTAATGGAATTGGGAAACATACTAAGGTAATGATTAGGAAGCTAGTGATATATAAGATGGAAATAAATTCACAATATAATGACAAGAATGAACCTAAGAATAAAAATATATTATTTTTTTGTATAAGTCTCACAAATATACATTACCTTTACGAATCATAAAAATTGATGAAATTTGTTATGGAGTCAAAAAAAAACAGTGATAATGATGAGACGATGACACACATTGTTAGACGTTTTAAGAAATTATTTAAAAGAATATGAACATTATAAATGCCCTAAAAATTTAAATGAATATATGATATAAAAGGAGAATTAAAGAAGGAAAATAACATTATGGAGGGTATTTTTATGATTTAATAAGAAGGGACACACAAAATAAGATTATCCAAAGCTAAAGTTAAAAAAAATAAGAAGGTAAAATATCAAAAGAAATATATGAATTCTATTACATGGAATACCTTTTAAAACAAATCTTGTGCATTAGAATAATGTTGTAGTGAATAAAAATAATGAAATAATGACATGTGTTTTATTTCCTTACACTCCAAGGTATATTATACTTCTATTTTTCAATTAAAATAAAGAAAATAATTAAGTAAATGTTATGAATTTCTAATATATTTTTTAATTTCAAAAGAAATCAACTTTTAGGGTGAGGATGAGTAGGAACCACTACAAGCTTATATGAGATAAAACTAACAACCATTGAATCCAAAAATTAAAAATATCAACTTCAAAAGTGAAAATTAGTTAAAAAAATAAAAGGAATGAGAACCATGAATTGAGACTAGAGTATCCAGATCTGCAAGACAAATTGAGTGCTACATCCAAGACTCACATGATTTCCATCAATCCAAAAGTGTAATAATACTTGTGAGACCATATATAAATAGGACTATCACTAAGAAAAAACATCACCAAAGAAACCTCATCATCATCAAAGAGAAATCACCAACAAACATCATCATAATTCTTGTAATAAAATCCACCATAACTAAACTATTATCAATAGAACCCACATCACAGGTCAATTGAGGAAATATGAAATCCCAAATCATGAATATGTTATGTATATTAAATAATTATAAGAGTATTATGGTATTATTGAATAATCCAAGAAAAAACTGAAGGATAAGTTAAAATTATTAAAAAGTCACATAACTTTTTTGTTAAATAAATGGATATTTTACAAGTTCAAATTTCCAATAAATCATATTTAGAAATATATATTGAAAATAAAAAATTTGAAAATAAAAAACATATAAATGATTAATAATAATTTACTGATTGTATGAAACATTAGAAATATTAATGGAATCTCAAAAATAATTGAAATCTATGATTGTTATAGTATATAAATTGAATGGATTTTATAATACATATGTATTCCCAAATACTCTAGAAGAAAAAAAATAAACCAATAAACAAGATAAACTAAGAGAGTAATTAATAAAATTAAATGAAAACCATAACATAATCCATACCTACCCATCCAAGTTAGATAAAATATAATAAAGAGTTTTATTTGAATCTTTTATAGTCAATCAAAGAGTTCCTATTTTAAAAGTTATCCAAAGACAACTAAAATCAACAAACACTATTATATGGACCTTTATCCTTAAAACATGGGTTGTTACCTCCTCCTAAAATGAAAATGAATAAAAGAGAATGATAGAGCTTCAATGTAGAGAGTAATATCCACTATCACATGTTGTATAATACAAATTTGTTCCTTGAATTATATCTGTAGAAATCATTCAATTAAAAACTCTTTATCTAAATTGTTTTAACATTTAAAATGAATGCTCATTTATGCATGTGACATATACACTTTTTAATAATAAACAATCCATTTAAACATCATCACATGATATATCTCAATCCAAAACTTCATGGTAATAATTTTTGGATAATTGGAAAAATGATATCCCATATAATTCAACATAAGAATCACAATATAAAATAAAGAACCATAAGATAGAAAAAACAACATTTTGGTGACTCTTACAACATAATTGTCTATAATTTTGTATTTATTTTCAAAAATCTTCATCTTTAACTAAGCTATGTTGACTTTATTAAAAACTTTACAACTCTTTATTTATCAATATAAACATACTTGTATATAATTATCCTATAAAATATCTCAAATTATAGACAAAAACTATGTATTAAAATATATCCTTATTTTATGGTCTATTGTGTCACATAATGGGCCTTTGAATAATTCAAAACAATTTTGAACTTCATAATTTATAAGTGTAAAAAAAATGTGTTCTCTAGAAGATGGTCACTACTACATGAGCTATAAAGGGTTCTAGCATTATCTTGACCAAACACACTCATATATATATATGAACATATCTTCAACAATTTATATCTACATAAAATTCAGGGAAGCATATATTATCTATTTGTATAGGACTTTGAGTTACCATTAAATAAGAAATATTTAAATATAGTATAGGCAATCTTATACATTTTAGGTTATCTAAAATAAACTCATTAGATAAAATGAATACATCATGTGTAATTCATCTAAATAGTTGAGCACATCACATGTCACTCAATTAATAAAGGATATTAATTTACACCTTTAAATTCAATCTAGAGTCCATATTTTATACAATTATATAGAAAGAAAAATTTCATATTGATTAACCTAATAAGTAATTTATCACAGCTCAGCCTTGGAAATACTTTTTTATTTTATTTTTTTCTTGATCTTGTATTTTCTGTTGGATGTTCACGTTGATTCCTTGTTTCAATTTTATGATTTTTATTGAAAAATTGATTTTGTTTGTATTAGTAGCTAGGGGATAATAGTTAGTGCATGGTAAGTTTAATCCATGAAGCTTCTCACATGAAATAGTTAAACTTGTTTTTAGTTCCAGGGGATTCTCTCACAGCCTGCACATGATCCAGGAAACCATAAAACACGCGTGTAGTTTGGTTTTAGAATTGGGTAGTGGAATATTAAAAAACTGGCACACGAATTAAGAAACTATGCGGCCATCCCTTATGGGGTTCACCTATTCTCTTGAAGGGTTTGCACGGTTGGCACATGGTATTCTAAACTGTGCGACCAAATCATGAGAGTTACCAAGATCTTTAAAAATGTTAAATTCCAATATTTCTCCTCCAATATTTTAACATAATTATTGGTTTTCTTCCCATCCTTTAAACTAGGCACACTGAGGGGCTCTGGGAGACCATCTTCCCATACTCTCCAATCTCCATAGATTCTTCTTGATGATTCCTAAGGTCATTTCTTGTTATTTTTTGTTGATTATACCATCTTACCTTCCTCCTCTATTAGTTTCAAAGTGTTTCAAGGTGAGGATTCTCTTTTGGATGAATCCCAGAGTTAAGGGATGATTTGTGGGTCGTTTTCTTTGATCATATGGTGTGAGTATTGTCTCTCAATCTAGGATATTCCTCCTCCTGAAGTTCGGTTGCATTCATATGTCGTTGAGGCAGGTGTTTCATTTTAATTTCTTTATGGAACATTCCATTTGATGTTGTAGGTCTCCTAAATGATTTATAAACGTGTTTACCTTTCTTGAAAAGAGGTAGTGTAAATTTATTTTGTGTATTCATTGTGGTGAATTTGATATGAAATGGTTTTTAAAGGGATTCTTTATTTATTCTTGTATTTAGATGAACACATGTAGTTTGTTAAAATTACAATTTAGTTTTTAATGTGAATTTGAGAAATTATGGTTTTATTTGGCCTTTCTTATAGTTTGATATCTTTTTTGAAATTATTAATTGAGTATGGTGTGTAGGTAATAAATCTCTTTATAGAATCATGTTTTTGGTAATTTTTTTGGAAATATCCTTCGAGTTTGGAAATGCTTATTTGTGAAATTGTAATTGTTTGAATTTTTCTGTCAGATTAAGGGAATTTGTTTGTTGGTCCGATTGGACATCAAGAGGGGGGGGGTGAATTGAGTTCCAATTAAAATTTCTGTTTAAAAATATTTCTCTTAAAATCCCTCTATTTTAAAAACAAAGTTAAACTGTAGTGAATTTATAAAGAGTGTAAATGTTCAATTAGTTTCTCAAAGAATGATCAGGTCTCGGTTAATTTAATCTGAAGATTAAATTGACTTTTGAAACTAACTTATTGGTTTACAATAAGTATAAAAACTTTCTAATTTAACAATCAAAGTAACATAAAAGCAAATTATATTTCAAAGTAGTTAGCAGTGGAATACGAAATATATATAGTATGCTTATGAATTAAACTAAGAATCACAACAGATATAACCAAGAGTTTCAGTCTCAAGCCAAGACTTAGTCCTCTCGAACAGTTTATATAAATTGATCCACACCCTGGATCATGGTAAACCACAGTGAACACATTGTCCAGGTACAACGACCTCTACCACAGTTCTACGTGGGAAAACAAACAACAACTCACAACTGTCCAGGTCTTACTTGACCACTACTACTATCCACATTGGGATACAAGGAGTTATAGAGTTTGAATGAGGATTTAAGAATCCTTCATCTTAGCTCAGGAGATAGTGTGTGTGTAAAATAAACAGGGTATATACACTGTTCAAAATGATAATGAAAGAATCACTAAAGAAAGTATGAATGTGTTTAGAAAATCTTTAGTGATTGGAAGTGTAGCTCTTGACTTGTTTGATTGGTTAGAAAAGCTTCTGAGTCCTTCTTTGGTTTTTGTCTGAAAATAGGGAGTCTTTTTCTTCCATGGTTCCATGTTCAGCTTATCATCCTGAGTGCATGAAGTGTTTGTTGTGGTTCTTTACTCAAAATGCAGCATGTGTTCTCCTCTAGAAAAATGAATGGATTCGTGTATGTCCAGTTTTCTTGGAGTATGAATGTAGCCTTGTGTGAAAGCACCACATTTGAATGATGTTGAGCCTTTTTATTTTTCACCCTTCAAGTGCCTTCTTAGTTCCTTGATTCTTTCTATTCTATTCGATCTTTATGTTTACTGTTCTACTTTTCAGCAAGGTATTTATCTTTCCTTTTATAACATTCAGCTCCGGCAAATGGGAATGATTACCTTTTGCATGGGTACTAGGTAGGGTTCCCTGACATGGAAACATAAATGATTAAATAACATTAACTTCATTAAAAAGATCAAATATAACTGTTAGCATAATAAACAAATAGTATTGATAGTATAGAGTTTGATTGGTTGGTCAATCATTAGTAGCTTCTATTGGTAGATATGTACGATGGAATTTCTGTAACAGTGCCCTTCCATCAGTAGTTCTTTGATCTTGTATTGGTAGCTCTTGATATCGGTAACTCTTGATATCGGTAGCTCTTACTCTGTGTATTGGTAGCTCTGTACATATTGGTAGATCCTTCTATTGGTAGACTTTGTTCTATCAGTGAATCTTTCTATCGGTAGATCTACTTTGTATTTGTCGCTCTTGTTTAGTTCCAGTGATTGTGTATCGGTGGACTTATGCACATTGGTAACTTCATTATGTACTATCAGAAGACTTGTTCTCCTGGTAACTCTGTATCGGTAGCTTGTTTTATGCTTACTGGTATATTTATACAGATCGGTAGCTCTATGTATCGATGACCTTAGCTTATCGGTGACTCTGTCTATCGGTAGACTGAGTACCGGCAACTCTGTATCAGTAGCTATATGCAAATCAGTGACTAACACTTATCTGTTTTATTAAAAACATATCTGATTAGATTAGAATAACTTCAACACTTTTATAAAAAATAATAAACATTGATTAACATATTTCAAGGATGATTTTAATATTATTATCATCTTGATCATAGACTTAGAAAATTAGAATATAGATAAACATTAATTCGGATTATCAAAGTATATGAAAGCATAATTGGAATTATGAAAATAGGTGAGGTCAACAATCTCCACCTTTTTGATAATCACAACTTTTGATACTATATTTTTGAAAAAATGAGTAGTTGTATGAGAGGATATATCATTAAATGCAATGATATCAGAGGGGCAAAGCATAGTAGCTCTTCCTTAGATAATATTTCTCCCCCTTTGAGAATATGTCTCCCTCTTTGATACTTTGATAATATTTCTCCCCCTTTGTGAGAATCAAAATGTGGGAAACAAGAAATAGAAAAAGTAACACAATGAGAAATAAAGGAAAACCAATTGTATTATATGTTGCAAAAAGTGTACATTGGAAGACAAAAAAAGACAAGGGATTACTATCAAACATCTTAGCTACATGTTCAATCCACATCCTCAATGTGAGATTTTCCCTTTAGTTTAGAAGAGGATTCAGACTGGGTGGATGTTGGTGAAGGCTTAGGAATTCCGGAAATGATCACAGGGGGCTGATCCACTAACACTGTACCTGGACTGTACTGAGGAGTTCTTTGAGTGATCATAGGTTTAAGGCTTCGAATGGCTTGGGCTGGAGTCAGTTGAACATGAGAAGTAGTAGAGGGAGAGGCAGGTAAATCTAGAGGTACAATCATTGGCCTAACATCAACATGCAGGAAAGGTAGAAACATATTTCTGAAATCCATAATTGTTACTCCTCCTCTCTCCATAGAAGATATGAAATCATCCTTGTTCTCCATGAATTTTTCCAAGGATGGAGTCAATTCTCTTAGTTTTCTGAATTGATCTCTGAAGGCTTGATTGATAGGAGGTAACTTCAGGTTTTCCAACAGAAGTTTGAAGTGATTTTTGAGCTGATGTTTGGTGTATATCTTTTGGAAATAGGAGTCCACCTTATATTTCACTCCTTTACGAGAGGCAAAAGCTTCTCTCATATAGTCTTGGACTATCTTCATTATTTCTCTATCTGAATCTCTAGTAGAAATCACAACTTTGCTCAGGTCGGATGAGTCCACAGAGCCACTGGTTGATGCTGAACCCAGATCTTCTTTCATCACAGCTCAAATCTGATCCAAATCCATGGAGGGTTTTGAAGCAACATAAACAATAGAGAGGGTTACTATTTCCTTGAAGTTATTGGTCAACGCACTGATCAGATTTTGGACTTGGGAATCCTGGGTTTTAACATGATCTTTCATGGAGGTTTTAAAACCTTCAAACAATGAAACCATCTGGCTTACAACACTTTTGACATAGGCTAAGTCCTTGTCGGCATGGGATTTTGAACTCATGTAAGAGTCTAAAGTGATAACTGATTTTTTTAGAGATTCAACATCTGCTTCTAGTCTAGAAACTTGAGTCAGGAAGTCTATAATTTCTTCCACTATTTCTGCCACAAAGGTTGATAAAATTCAACCTAGAGAGAGTTCAAACGATTTTTCCAAGTTACCCATATCTTCAACAAAGCATCGCTTCAACTCAACAACAGAAGCACTAAAGGACTCTTTCATCTCACCCTTTAAGGATTCAAGGTCATCTCTGGTGATCATATCAGCAGGAACAATTACAACAGGTTTTCTTTCAAATGCTATGCTAGCCACTGAGTCAGTCATAATATATTTAATTGATAACACTAGTGAGGCTTCTATTTTCCTTGTCTTCTCCACAAAACTATCCTTATTGTTTTTCTTCAAAATATCCAGGACATGCTTTCTGACCACATCTTCAGGTAGCAACTCAAATTCAACATCATAAAGGATCTTTGGTCTGTTGAGGGATGGATCATTATCAGAATCATGATAGTCTAATCCACAAACCACAAAACCTGGGTCTTCTGCCCAGTCCTGAATCTCAACCGCCACTGTCACACTTCCAAGCTTGGTTTGATGCTCCCCCTAAATGGGTGCATTCTCTTTTACAAAAAGGGAATTCCCAGTAGGTCTTTCTTTCTCAGTAGAATCTACTACTATCAATTCCATCTTTAAAAAAGCTGGATGGTCCTCTGTATTAGGTACAACTTCTTCCATTTCTCCTACTACATCCTCAGTAGGCACAACTGAGCTTCCAATTAATGGACACAGACTTAAGCAAACATAATCAGAGGCTTCCGATTCATTCTCCTTTTCTTATTTATGCTCAGGAGCTGGCTGGTCTTCCTCATCAGCAGGAGTCTCTTCTTCTACTAAGACTTCCTTTCTAGAAGATATAATTTCAGCAGCAGGACTTAGAGGCAATTCCGGATCTCTTCCTTCATCCATAGAAGTATCTTCTTCTTCAGTCTCATCACTGTACTCAAGTTCTTCTTCATCAGGTCCTAGACCTGGATCCCTCACATCCTTAGGTCTTAGAGGATGATTCCCAGGATTCAATTTGTCATATATCTTCTGGTCATCATGAACCCACTCTCTTCTCCATGGGTTCCAATTTATCTTCATGTATTTGCAAACTGTGGTTGTGATAAAAATTATTCCTTGCTACAATTGTCTCATCTTGAGACTCAGCTACCCCTTTCACTTTGATCACCACTGAGATCAACTTGGCAATGAATAGGGCATTAGTCTTTGATTTTGGCCTTGTCATGTCTTCCATTTGGATCATCAGAAAAATGCACAGATTCAATTTTACACAATGTCTCAAGAGATGCAGGAGATATATATCCTGATATCTTAAATTCAAAAAGTCTCATATCCTTGGTATTAAGACATTCTGAACATATTTGAACAACAATATGTTCTATCCATCCATTTCAGCAGCCACTACTTGTCTTTGATTTCCATCACCGGTGATCTCCTCTAAGGAAGTCTCATAATAAAATATATCACTTGTAGGTGGCATAGCTTTCCAGACATATCTAGATACACCCTCGTGTGGAACCTTTAAGCATTCATCCCATTAAACGGATGAAAAATACATCTCCTTTCCATTCACAAAAGAAGTCACTCGGTTCTCATATTAAGAATTCTCAAAGCTTACGAACTCATAAAATTGTTTCACAAGCATTGGATAGTAGGGACCATTGTTGTTCAAAAAGCAATCTACCCACTTTTGATCTTTCGGCACTTCAAGCACTAACGACTTTCTAGGCAGCAACCATTCCACGCATAGGTCTTTTTCAATCACAATAACACTATTCTGTAGATGAGGGTTCACTGGTCGCCAACCTGACCTAGTTCTTCCGACACTACCACTTGATTCTAGCATGGACTTCTGCTTCTTTTCATTTGGCTCATCAGTGTCATCTCTGATGGTAGGAAGTTTGGTTTTTCCCATCACTGGTCTGAGGGATTTAGGGTTTTCGAGAGACTCGAGAGCTAAGGTTTGAGGGTAAGGGTTTGAGGCTTGGTGGATTGAGAAGTAACTAGGACTCATTTTTATCATTTAGGAATCATAAAAATAAATAAATAAAGTGAAATAAAATAAAAACGATTCAGATTTTGGGGGCAGAAAGAAGTTTAAAACAGCGCACTCATCGGTAGGGTTTAACGGTGAGAATTCATATCAGTGAGGTTACATCGGTGAGGTATTACATTGGTGAGGTATTCACATCGGTGAGGTATTCACATCGGTGAGATATTCACGTCGGTGAGGTATTCACATCGGTGAGATATTCACATCGGTGAGGTAGCCACCGATCAAGGTTAATCATTCCTAACTCATGTCTTATGTAACATAACCTATCCGAACTCAAAGGTTTGGTGAAAATGTCAGCTAATTGATGTTCAGTACCAATAAATTCAAGAGTAATATCACCCTTTTGGTAATGATCTCTCAAAAAATGGTGCCTTACATCAATGTGTTTGGTCCTAGAGTGATATACAGGGTTCTTCGAAATGTTTATTGCACTATTGTTGTCACAGTTGATAGAAACATGCTTAAAACCATATCCATAGTCCAAAAGAGTGTGTTTCATCCACAGAATCTGTTCACATCAACTACCAGAAGCTATATATTGTACTTTTGCAGTGGACAAAGCTACAAAATTCTGCTTCTTACTACACCAAGATACTAAGGATTTTCCCAATAAATGATATGTTCCAGATGTACTTGTTCTATCCAACTTGAAACAAGCAAAGTCAACATATGAAAAACTCATAAACTCAAAGGATTGTCCTTTTGGGAAATACAAACCTATGTTTATAGTGTGTTTGAGATACTTAAAAATTCTTTTAACTGCAAGTAAATGAGATTATTTTGTATTAGCTTGAAATCTTGCACATACACACAGACTAAACATAATATCTGGTCGACTAGTAGTAAGGTAATTTAAGCTTCCAATCATACCTCTGTAATTTGTTTGATCCATTGGTTTCCCAGTTTCATCTGCATCCAATTTACAGACTGTACTCATAGGAGTATCACTTTTCTTAATACTATCCAAACCAAAACTTTTAAAATATCCTTTGTATATTTACTTTTATTCAAAATAATACCATTTTCATTTTGAAAAACATGAAATCCATGAAAATATTTAAGTTCTCATATTAAACTCATATCAAATTCATTTTTCATACTCTTTGAAAATTAAGTACATAAAGAATGTTTAGAAGATCCAAAAATAATATCATCAACATAGATTTGTACAATTAAAACATCTTTAGACATTCTTTTAATAAAAAGAGTTGGATCAACAATCCCTTTAGTAAACCTTTTTGAAATAATAAAATTACTAAGTCTATCATACCAAGCTCTTGGAGCTTGTTTTAAACCATATAAAGCTTTAGATAGCTTGAAAACATGATTTAGAAAATGAGGATTAGTAAATCTAGGTGTTTGTTCAAAAAAAACATCTTCAATAATAAAACCATCTAGAAAATCACTTTTGACATCCATTTGATATAACTTGAAATTCAGATGAGCCGCATAGGCAAGTAAGATCCTAATGTCTCCTAATCTAGCTACAAGGGAAAAGGTTTCCTCATAGTCTATACCTTCCTATTGACTATATCCTTGTGCAACTATCCTAGCTTTGTTTCTAACTATATTTCCAGATTAATCAACTTTGTTTCTAAAAACCTATTTAGTGCCTATTGTCAAAGTGTCCTTGGGTCTGTCAACTAATTCCCAGAATTTGTTTATTTAAAATTGATTTAACTCTTCATGCATATCCATTACCCAAAATTCATCCTTGATAGTATCACTGATATTTTTAGGTTCTAGTTGTGAAAAAGAAGCATGGTGTTCAACCTGGTTTCTTAGAGAACCTCTAGTCTGTGTCCCTCTATCAAGATTACCAACAACATCATCCAGTGGATGATTATTTAGAATCCTAGTTGATCTAGTAAAGGTTGGACTAGAAACTTCATGTTCATCTAAAGGTTTTGGTTCAACAGAAGCAGATTCCGGAATATCTCCAAAACTGGATATTTTTACAGCAGGTTCTTTAGATTTATCATTAAGGTCCAGAACAGTCAAATATTCTTCAAGATTTTCAAGAGAGGTTTTAGGATCATGTGGATCAGTTTCATCAAACTTGATGTGAATATATTCTTCCACACATTTGGTTCTTTTGTTAAAGACTCTATAGGCTTTTCTAGTTAAAGAATAACCAAGAAAAATTCCTTCATCACTCTTAGAAGCAAACCTTTCAAGATTATCCTTTGTATTGATAATAAAAACTTTGTAGCTAAAGACTCTAAAATAACTAAATTTAGGTTTTATATTATTCCATAGTTTATATGGGGTCTTCTTGAGAATAGGTCTAATCAAGACTCTATTAATAATATAACAAGCTGTATTGATAACTTCAGCCTAAAAATAAATAGGCAGGTCATACTTATTAAGCATGGTTCTTGCAATTTCTTGAAGGGTTCTATTTCTTCTTTCTACTACACCATTCTACTTAGTTGTCCTAGGGGCAGAAAAGTTATGACTATAGTCGTTGTGTGAGCAATAAGATTCAAACTCTTGATTTTCAAACTCATGGCCATGATCACTTCTCAGGGTTTTAATATTAAGTCCACTACGGTTTTCTACTGGCTTGGAGTATCTAACAAAGTAAGAAAAAGCTTCACTTTTGTGAGCCAAGAAGTATACCCAAGTATATCTAGAAAATTCATCTACTAGGAAATAGACATAGTGCTTCCCATTTAAACTAGAAACTCTAGAAGGTCCAAACAAGTCCATGTGAACCAACTCGAGAGGTTGAGAAGTTGGGACTTTTTCTTTGATTTAAAATAAACTTTATATTTCTTTCCCTTTTGATAGGGATTACAAACTTTGTAATTTTGGAATTCAAGTTTAGGTAGGTCTCTAACCAAGTTATTCCCAGAAAATTTTCTCAGTGAATGTATATTGTAGTGTCCTAATCTTCTGTGCCAAAGCCAATACTCTTTATGAAAATCATTTAAAAAAGTAACATTTTTCTTAGCTAAAGAATTCAGATCAACAGCATAAACATTTTTGTTTCTCAAGGCAGAGAACACTAAAACATTTTTAGAGTTAAAAACATCACAAGAATCATTTTCAAACTTAACATTAAAGCCATCATCACATAATTGAGAAATACATAACAGGTTATACATAAGTCCATCAACAAATAAAACTTTAGAAATCAAAACTGAATCAGTGTTACCAATCTGGCCTAGGTCGATGATTTTTCCTTTGAAATTATCACAAAAGGTGACATGGCCTCCATCAACCTTTATTAAGCTTTTAAAACATGAATAATCTCCAGACATGTGTCTCAAACATCCACTGTCCAAGTACCATACCTTCTTGTGAGAAATCTTCAAACATGTTCCCTACAAAACTAATTTAGATGGGAAATGATTTTGGTACCCAGATCTTCTTGGGTCCAGAAAGGTTAGCAATCAAAGATTTAGGTACCCAGATTTGTCTTATGGGTCTCATATAATTCACAGAATCAATAGATTTTGAAAGATAAACTTTATTTTATCTAAAACCATATAAATAACTAGTTGAAGCACACGTATTTCCAGAACTGCAATAAGCAGAATTTTGTCCAGATTTAGGAATAAATCGATTTTTGGTAAACTGTCTCTGTCTAAGTTGGTATCCCAAACCAGTAGTGTACTTTGGTGACACTTGTTTACCTAAAATTTGAGCAAGTGTATTTTTCCCATTTTTGAATTTTTCTAAGTCCTTTCTAAGTTTATCATTAGACATTTTCAATTCACTATTTTCCTTTAAAATATGAGCATTATTTTCTTTTTCTATATCAAGGGCGGATTTAACATTTGTAGTGAGAGCATGTGGTTTCTTCAGTGACTTATATTTGTCCTTAAGTTAATTACATGTTTCCTATATCATGTTACAATATCCAAACAATTCACCCTTAGACATATTTTCATCATTATCTGAATCACTGTAACTTCCAGAATAACAGTCATTCAGCATGGGGGGAACAGGTAACTCATAGGTATTGGTCATGAAGTACATGTTGGCATGATTATTTTCAGAATAAGACATTTCAAATTCATTTGTGTTGTCTTATGAAGCAGTCCAAGTATCTTTCATATATTTCTTGTACTTCTTGTCCTTATAATCATGTTTCTTTTTGAACTCTAGCTTCGGACAATCAGTCTTTATTTGTCCTTTCCTTTTTCACTCATAGCAGAGTATATCATCTTCCTTATCAGACTTCTTCCAATCATTTTTCCAATGAATTTTGTTGTCATATTTACCTTTGTAGTTTGTTTTTCTGAAGAATTTATTTTTCCTATAAAACTTTTTGAATCTCCTGGCTATTTGAGCCATTTCAGCATCACTGTTAGAGTCTGAATCTCCACTCATTGAACTTTTAGTAGGTACATGTATTTTTTCTTGTCTTATCTCTTTGAAGCAGTATACTTGAAAGCCACAGATTTTCTCTTGGGTTCATCATCTTCTTATTTGTTTACCTTAAGTTATTCTTCATAAATAATTAATTTACCAATAAGCTCTTTGACAGGGTGAGCACCAATGTCACATGATTCTCATATTGAAACAGAAGTGCCTCTCCATCTATCTGGAAAACATCTCAGTATCCTCATGATTTGTTCCTTTTCTGGAACAACCTTTCCAAGTGAACTCATTGTGTTGACAATATCATTGAACCTGAGATACATATCAGAAATAGGTTCATCAGTTTCCATTTTAAAATTATAATATTTAATATTATAAGTATTTAATATCATTTCTTTAACATTAGTTGTTCCTTCATGAGAAAAACCTAATGTATCCCATATTTCATAAGCAGTTTTGAAAGAAGATATTATATTGAATTCCTCATCTTCCAAAGCACAGTACATGGAATTCATAGCTTTGCAATTATTATTGTAATAAGTCATTGTAGGTTCATCCCAAGATGTTCTATCAGTTTCTGGAATTTTATATTGTGACTCTATAGTAGCCCAGATATCAAAACCCATACTCTCCAAATGGATTTTCATCTTTAGTTTCCACTGGGAATAGTTTGTACCATTAAATAAAGGTGGTTGGTTAGTAGCATAACCCTCTAGTCTATTGTCCATAACTAGATTTTAGAAAATAATTTTAAAGAGATAAAATTTAGAACTAACAGAAATTTAATATCTTTAAAGATACAACTAAAATCATAGTTGAAAAACAGAATGTCTTGAAAACTAGTATTAATTCTACCTATGATACCAAATGTTGGTCGGAGTGGACTCTCAAAAGTGAGGGGGGTGAATTGATTTCCAATTAAAATTTCTGTTTAAAAAGGTTTCTCTTAAAATCCCCCTATTTTAAAAACAAAGTTAAACTGTAGTGAATTTATACAGAGTGTAAATGTTCAATTAGTTTCTCAAAGAATGATTAGGTCTCAGTTAATTTAATCTGAAGATTAAATTGACTTTTGAAACTAACTTATTGGTTTACAATAAGTATAAACACTTGCTAATTTAACTATCAAAGTAACTTTAAAACAAACTATATTTCTAAGTAGTTAGCAGTGGAATATGAAATATATATAGAATGATTATGACTTAAAATAAGAAGCACAACATATGTAACCAAGAGGTTCAGTCTCAAGCCGAGAATTAGTCCTCCCGAACAATTTATATAAATTGATCCACACCCTAGATCGGGGTAAACAATAGTGAACACACTGTCCAGGTACAAAGATCTCTACCACAGTTCTATGTGGGAAAACAAACAACAGATCACAGTTGTCCAGGTCTTACTCAACCTCTACCACTATCCATAGTGGGATACAAGGAGTTATAGAGTTTGAATGAGGATTTGAGAATCCTTCAGCTTAGCTCAGGAGACAGTGTGTGTAAAATAAACAGGGTACACACAATGCTCAAAATGAAAATGAAATAATAACTAAAGAAAGTATGAATGAGTTTAGAAAAGCTTTAGTGATTGGAAGTGTAGCTCTGGACTCATTTGATTGGTCATAAAAGCTTCTGAGTCCTCTGGTTTTTGTCTAAAAACATAGATTCGTTTTCTTCCTTGGTTCCATGTTCAGCTTATCAGCCGGAGTGCATGAATTATTTGATGTGGTTCGTCACTTAAAATGAATCTTGTGTTCTCCTATATAAAAATTAATGGCTTCATGTATGTCCAGTGTTCTTGGAGTATGAATGTAGCCTTGTGTAAATGCACCACATTTGAATGATGTTGAGCCTTTTTCTTTTTCACCCTTTTTGTGCCTTCTTACTTCCTTGATTCTTTCTCTTTCATTCGATCTTTATGTTTAATGTTCTACTTTTCAGCTAGGTAATTATCTTTCCTTTTATAGCTTCCAGCTCTGGCAAATGGGAATGATTACCTTTTTCATGGGTATTAGGTACGGTTCCCCGACATGGAAATAGAAATCATTAAATAACATTAACTGCATTAAAAACATCAAATGTAACTATTAGCTTAATAAAAAATATTATTGAGAGTATAGAGTTTTACTGGTTGGTCAATCATTAGTAGCTTCTATTGGTAGATGTGTACGGTGGACTTTGTGTAATAGTGCCCTTCCATCGGTAGTTCTTTGAACTTGTGTCGGTAGCTCTTGATATCGGGAACTCTTGATATCGGTAGCTCTTACTCTATGTATTGGTAGCTCTGTACATATCGGTAGCTCCTTCTATTGGTAGACTTTGTTCTATCAGTGACTCTATCTATCGGTAGCTCTACTTTGTATCAGTTGCTATTGGTTATTTCTAGTGATTGTGTATCGGTAGACTTATGCACATCGGTAACTTCATTCTGTACTATCGGAAGACTTGTTCTCTTGGTAACTCTGTATCAGTAGATTGTTTTATCCTTACCGGTAGATTTGTACATATCGGTAGCTCTACGTATCGGTGACCTTAGCTTATCGGTGACTCTGTCTATCAGTAGACTAAGTACCGGTTTCTCTGTATCAGTAGCTATATGCAAATCAGTGACTAACACTTATATGTTTTATGAAAAACATATACGATTGGATTAGAATAACTTCAACACTTGTATAAACAAAGATAAACATTGATGATCATATTTCAAGGATTATTTTAATATTATTATCATTTTGATCATTGATTTAGTGAATTATAATGTAGATAAACATTAATTGGGATTATCAAAGTATATGAAAGCATAATTGGGATTATCAAAATAGTTGAGGTCAACAGTGGTGTTTCTTAAAAGTGTTTTTTAGATGATTTCATGGAAACATGATGTGTGTCATTAGATGCTGGTACATCTATGGATTCTTGGGGTGCACACATGGATATTCATTCAAATAACGATGACACTTAAGAGTGATCCCTTCTTCTATTTTTTTTCTTGGTTTCTAAATTGTGTGATGGTTCTGCTTGTGATGTTGGAAGTGTTTTAAAATATGTTCTTGGATGCCTGTCCCATTTGTAATTTTAAGATATGTCTTAATCAATGTTTGTAAAAAATTATAGTTTTTCCCTTTTTATATGTTTGCTAACTAAAATAATATAAGGGCATGTATGTCATTTTGTGACATGGTTCAGTTTCTAAAAATCTTAAAATACCATTTTAAATTGTTCATTTGAAATTTGTTTTTATGTTGGTTTTGGAAATTTTATGGAAAAATCGATTTATAACTATATTTGGATTGGAAATAGGTTTTCTGATTACCACTTGAGATATTATTGGGTTTTTTTTTAAAAAATTTGTATTATTTGAAAGCATGGTAGGAACTTTATGTTATAAATGAAAAGTGTTATTTATGTGAAGTTTTTATTCATTCCCTATTATAACCCTGTGATGTTTTGTAAATTTTATTTAGAACTTATGTGATACACGGGCTCGGTGTGCATGTTGGCTCATTTTTAAAGTTGGATTGAAAACCTGGGTAACATGAGACCTGGTTGGTATTTCAGAATAATTACAAAATAAATGGATTCCCTTGTGTGTTGAGAAGATTTAATTATGTCATGAAACCACTAAACCTTGGGATGTGTTTCCCTTTAATGGATCATGCATGGGAATGTTGTGGTAGTGATTCCATTAGGCATTGGGATGGGATTACCTCTAATGGATCGTGTATGAGATATTTATGTGTTATGGTTGCAATACCATGACATTCCATGTCTTATTATTATTATTAATATCATGGGATTCTTAGACCTCTTCTAAAGGGTCAAGTGATACATTATTTTTGACCATGAGTTTGATGGGTCAGTACCCCCTTGACATGAAAGGTCTAGGAGATATGTTCCACTAGATTGGATAGTTTAGAGTGTCTAGGGGGTTATTGATTCTAGAGATACATAATAGGCTGAATGGTGATCCTGATATGAGTACATCCAAGGATCTCTCTATGGATGTTCAAGAAATTATCATGAATCACTATTTAATTGCTAGATTTTGATTCTCTCACTTCCTAAATATCCCACTTTGATTTCTTAGTATGGATTTGTACTTGGAATTTGGCTTCAAAATGGGTTGTGAAAGGTGAATGTGTTTTAAAAAGGAATGATGCATGTGTTGTTTTAAAAAAAGAAAAATGATGGAATGTTGGGTTCATTTTAATTAAATGGTTATAATCCTATTATTGTAATGTGTTTTCAAAATATTATATACAGAATATTTTAGGAATGGACATGAATGGATTATGTGATGATTATATATTGATCTGTTTAAGGTCACACCCTAATTATGCCACTTGGTGTTGGTAGGCCCAAGAAGTTTTCTAGGTTCAGGTTTCCCGTTCGTGTTCTTTCTTTTAGAGATGGTTGTTCTGGTGGTGGTGGTGACCAAGAGGTCTCACGGAGATCATGTATCATGGTCTGATGTCAGTATTTTTTTTATTTTTTCATTTTTAGTTGTTTTATTAGGATCAGTTGTATACATATTAATATTTAGTTGTGGTTGGATTTTTCTTCATTTTTTGTCTGTTGCTTTTGGTCATAGTATTAATTTTGAAGAAATAATTCCCATTAAGATTACATTTATTCATGACACTAGTTTCAAGCCCATGGGGGTCATGAACACCCTAAGAACCATTTATCGAACCTGGTTGGATGTTGGGATGGATGGAATCTCAAGTTGGTTTATGAAAATCTTTTATCAGAGGAGTCCCTTAATTATTTTGTGTATCATGTAGACTGGAGATGAGGATTGTTGGGAATCTAGAGGTTGGTATGAGACGGAAATCCTAAACCCTTACTCATTCTAATACTCAAGTTTCCATGGATAGTCCAAGATTTGGTTCTTTGGATTTTTTTTGGATTGAGGAATGACAATGGATGTGAGTGGGTTTCATGTTGTTATCTCACATGGAGTAGTGACCGATGTCAAGTCCAAGTGCATGGTTCAAGGTTCTCTTATTTGTTAATACCTACTTGGGGAATGACCCACTGACCATATAATTGATTTAGGTATATAAACTCATTTCTTATTCTGGTAGCTTGGTGTGAGTTGTGTTTATTCTTTTTGTTTCGGTTGGTGTAAGTGATATTTTAAAATGAAAAACTTTTTGAAATATAATTTTTTACATGTTATTTCAGATTGAAATATGAAATGAGTATTTATAAGGTAAAGTGATTCATAATTTTAAAATGTTTGAAAAAATATGAAGGAAAATAGAACTAAAAATTTGATAAATGCCTGTATTGACGAAAAAGTGGTATGTGTGACCCTTGGTATTCTATATGAATGTTCACATATGTGTGGGTGTGTGTGGAAAGTACATGCTGGAACATGTGCATATATTATATAAGAAGAAGTGGAATGAATGCATATGTGATGATTAATAGGATACCATGGGAGAGTTTTTGAAATTGAAATTGAAATGAAATGGGTGGTTTTTGAAAAGATGATTTTTGGTTGTGCTTGTACTTGTTAGCTATTGAGCTTGTTTTTTTTTCCTATGATTGTATTTTAGAATAATTTTGGGTTTATGTTGATTTTATTATTGCGTTCCTTGTGTTGTTTAGAATATATCGCCCATAAAGGTCCCTAATGTTTCAAGTTAGTCTTTCCATGATTCTATTTCTTCTTAGTTCTTTCTTATCTTTCATGGTGATCAAGGTATTTTAGAGACAGTGGAATGGCTTGAGGAAGTTGAGAGTGTCTTTGTATCATTGGGAACTCCCAAAGCTGTGAGAGTGTGTGATGTTCAGGGGTTTTTTGAGGGTTCACCTTAGGACCAGTGAAAGGTGATTGCTCCATCATCAATGAATGTTGGGATGATGAGGGTATTGTTTAAGACCAATTTATTCTGATGGTTTTTACTAGAAGAAGAGAAGAAGAATAATAAAGTGGAAGAGATCTTGATTACTATACAAGGATAGTGGTCAATGAAGCCTTATGTTGAGAATTTCAAGGAGATGGTTCCTTTCTCTTCAAAGATATCATCATAGGATCGGTTAAAAATATATCCTTTCATATGGGGTCTTCATCAAGTGATTTGGGAGAGAGTCCTTTCCTATGGTTATGTTCAGTTCAAGAAAGCGGTGGATGAAATGTTTTTAGCTAAGTTAGTTCTCAGGGTACAACTAGTGGTAGTTGATGAACTGGTTTTCCTAGTTCCCATGATGGTTCCCCATATAGAAATATGTGTATACTAGAGGGACCTATTCATGAGGAGCCTTATTCATTGGATCAATATTCTCACTCATCAGAATATTCCATTGTGTGTTTTTATTGTGGCTGGTTCAGGTATTCAAATCTATCTTATTGTAATACTCTAAATAATTCCCATAAATGTGGCCATTTGGGACATCTGGAGAAGTTTTGTAGGATGCATTTCCGGAAGAATAAGTATTTATTGGAGGATGTCTGCCCTTGGTAATGTGGTAGTAGATGCTTCAATCCATAGGGCTCCAGCCACAGGCCTTAGAGTGAAGGTCACACACGATCAGGAATCATCAGGTTTGTGGGGAACCTTGGTACAATATTTTTCTCCCCATGTAAGGGTTGGGATGTTTATAGTTTTCTCGTCTTAGTTATTATTGTACTGTAAGTTAATATTTCCTTTGAAAAAGTTTTATGAACTTGTTGTAGGATCAAATATGTAATGATGAGATTCTCAAATACAAGAGGGGGGGGGGGTGAATTTTATACTTTTAAAAAATCCCTAAGGAAATTTTTCATTACCAAAATTCACTACACCTCTGAGTTCAAATAACTTGATTGATTCCGGAAAATTAATTCCAGAAATGAAACATAACAAAAGTTTACAACAACTATGATTCTACCTTAAAGCATATAGAATCTAACTAAATCAGAGAACAAGAATAAGGAAGTATAGGATAGTTATACTTTCCTCAATAATACAAATGCAGCAGAAAAATTCTAACAAAACAAGTAACAAGTAGAAAATATTTTAACCCCAAGAAAAGGGTATCCAACAACCTTGGATAAAGGTCCCTATATTTATACTTTCAAGAAAGTCTGTCTAACCCACACCAGGGAAAACCCTCGATATGAAGATCAGAGTTTGTCTTCCTATCCCTACAAGCCCTCAACTTCAAGTTAGTCGGCACCTCTGTCTTCCTCATCAAGGAATCCCCCAACTTCAAGGTATTTGGAACCTCTATCTTCCGATCCCCGGAAGCCCTTGACTTTACACAACAACAATCAGAGTCGCATAATGAAAATCTGAAATAGGAGTTCAGTACGCACTAAGCATGAGAGTATTTCTCTCTAGAAATAAATTCAAATAAAAAGTTTTCCAAAAGGTTCTATGTTCTTTAAAATGAGCTCCTATTTATAGGCATGACTTCAATGGTCAACTCCCTCCTCCAACGGTCATATTTCCCATGAATTTTGGAGGGACCTATACACGTGTCACTCCAACAACTATTAGTGAGTAACTAAAAGAACGACATTGTTTTATAACAAAACAACTGTAAGAATAGATAAAATTTGATATTCTGTATGTAAGTAAATGAAAGTTCAGAGTCTAACCAAATATTAATTTGGAGTCTATAAGGATATTCAGATTCTGTTTTCTAAAAATTAGGAACCTTAATTCTAAATAATTTCAGAGTCTGAATTTCAAGGAAATTTGGAATCTAGATTCACAAGTATTTGGAACCTAAATATACAAAGTTCGGAGTCGGAGTTCATGAGAATTCAGAGTCAGCACTCCTAAGAGTTCAGAGTCTGTATTCAGAGAAGTCTGAGTCGAAACATAGAAACGTTCGTAACCAGAATTCATATTCAGAATTCGGAGTCAGAACCATGAAGAGTTAGTAACCAGAATTCATAATCAGAATTTGGAGTCAGAACACAGAAAAGTTCGTATCCAAAATTTGTAATCAGAATTCGGAGTATGAAATTTAAATATTTCATATCCATAATTCGTATTCAGAATTCGGAGTTATAATTATGAAGAGTTCGTATCTAGAATCCATATTTAGAATTCGGAGTCAGAACTCAGAAGAGTTTGTATCCAGAATTCTTATTCATAATGTGGAGTTAGAACTCAGAAGAGTTTTTAACCAGAATTATGATTCTCAATTTGGATTCAGATCTCAGAAAACTTTGTAATAAGAATTCTGATAATTCAGATCCTATAAAAGAATGCTTCATATCTAGGTAATTACAGGATTATGAGGTTTTGGTTTCAATCCGAATTTTACATCTAGAAAAATTATGATATGAACAATGAAAACATGGTAGGGAGAAATTTACTTGGGGAAGGAAATTTTTCTTTATAGAAGTAAAACATAGGGTAAAATGAGATTTTCCTTGAGATAAGGTGTTTGTGATTTTCAAAACAAGAAGGAATTGTAATGTCATAAGGAAACCTTATTGACTAAACAATATCTCCCAAGTATGAAGGAATGGAAAAGTCATAAGGAAAACCTTATTGACTCAATAATATCTCCCTTTTTGGAAAGCACAAACATTCTTACGAAGAATAATATAAGGACATATCAAAAATTTTATAGACATTGAAAATAAAACTTTTCTCCTTTTATATATGAACAATGGTGAATACGACTAACTCCCCCTTAGGCTTTGGAACTCTAAGAACTGTTATCTAGATTTCCAGAATGAGATTTTTAATTTGAATGTGGAAATATTCATAATGAGAACTCCCCCTTTCATAAACTCACCCTTACTTAGAGATATTTATTCTTTTAATTAGAATTATTTTTTTATTTCTCCCCCTTTGTGATTTTCAAAAAGAGTATGAGAGAATGGAAAAAAATATGGTACCTAAAATATTAGTACAAACATCCAGAAAAAAACATGCAACCACAATTTCATAAAAATTGGAGGAATTTGTTCAAGGAAAAATAGATAAAACAAAAGATCAGATTTGAATCTATTTTTCTTCTTTTTCGATGGGTATCAGCTTCTTCACGATGGTCTTCATCTTTTTCAGCTCTTTGTGATCCTCCTATGCTTGCTTCTCTAAGAATTTGATCCTATCATCTTTAGCCTTTAGAGCCTCTTCCTAAGCCTTCAGCAGGTCATCTTGCTTCACTATATTTTCTTCAATCTCAATCAGGAGATCCCTTTTTGTTTTCCAACTTTGGACAACAAAATCCATCTTCCTATTCAGATATTTGACATCCTAAATCTGGGAATTTTGTTCTAGGGTTAGCTTTTCCTCAAAGCTATTTGTAAGATCCTTGATTTTTGTGTCTTCAGTGTCAAATTATTCCTTGACATCATCTTGAAATTGATCAAGCTCTCTCAAATCTTCAACAATATTCCCCGACCAGCTGGTCATTTTCTTGCAAGATTTTATGTGGGCTTCATAGTTGATAAGGAAATTCTTGTGTTCGGCCTCAACCTTTACATACCTATCCATCACCATGGATAAAAAGATTGATTTCTGAATCAAGATATGCTGTAGTATCTGACATATGGAGTCAATTGATGGAAAGATCAAAATGGTGTCCACTCGCTTCTTCAGGGACTGAATGACAAAATCTTGTCCCAAAGCTGATGATTTTGAATCTGAAATTTTTCTTGTTTATGGTCCTTCTTCTATCTCAACCAGAATCCTATTAGAAGTTCCACCGGCTCCCTTCTTTCTCAAAATTTCCTTTTTTTGGGGTATCAACAACCACTCCTTTGCCCTTACTAATTTTCAGATCAGCTTCTTCATCAGGAGATTCATGATCACTTCCAGACAACTGTACAATCTTATCTTCATAAATATGCTCTTTTTTTTAGCTCCTGCCTCAATGTATTTAGGGAGAATGAATTCATGATTATGGATCTCTTCCTCAAACAATTTTTTTACTTCCTCTTCTTCACCTTTCTCATCAATTCTAGGAGTAACAAGTTTCTATGATCCATCTTGAGAAGTTAGGATTGATAAATTTTCGGAAGCACATTTCTTTTCATGAATATCTTCTAATTGATTTATCAGATCAGCTATATCTTTAGTTCTTTGAGCTTCCTGAACTTTTTCCAAAACATCCTTTTCAACATCCTTCTCTTGGGATTTTTGGGGAGTCATAAACTTTTTTCCCAGTGTTTCAGGTAATTGTTCTACTAAGAATGTTTTAGGTACAAGAATGTTCTCAGATGCTACTTCAGCAGCCTTCAAAAGAGATTGCACAATCTCTACCTCTGACAACTTATTCTTGAGCTTCTTCTCTTTGTCTTGCTTCTCAAGCTCTTCAGCAACTTTCTCTTTCAGTGCTTTGGCATCTGCAGGGTCCAAGCCAAACTGTGGCTCCCCTTCTTACCTATTTTTCTTATCCTCCCTTCATTTGGCTACCACCTTATCTAGATAGGCTTTCTGTTTGTTTGGATTTGGAGGTGTGGATTCAGTTTCATTGGCCATAGGGGTTTTCTCTATTTCCTCCACTTCATTTAGTTTCCTCTTCTTTCCAGCTTTCTTTGATGGTTCAGCCTTTTCTGTATTTTTTAGATCAGCTTTTGTTTCTTGCAATGGCAGATCAAAAAAATCTCTTGAAACCATAGAAAACCTAATATTCATTCTCTTAAGGGTATCATCGCTTAATAACATCACTTTTCAATTCCTCGGCTTGGAACTACAAAGAATATTGAAGTATTCAAGACACCAAATGATAAGATTGGATAGTTGGGCATGATACATAATTCTCTGAGCTCTCAGATTCCCATTATTGATGTTCTCTATCGTAATGAGAATGTGCTTCATGAGGTTGATCTTCCTTAGGTTTACGAAAAAATCCAATATGTACATATCACTTTTCTTAAGAGTGTCCTTGTTACCATTTCTATGTACGATGAAACCCTGAACCCATATCTGTAGGATCCAATTGTTGGAAGACACGTGAGAAATCTTTGCGGTGTTGAAATCTTTAAGTCCAAGACATTCTATAGCCTTTGTTTTAACGAAACTTCCTCGATCATCTGGCAGTTTGTGGGAAAAAAACTCAACTTCCCCTTCATAGGACAACCCTACCAAGCTAGCAGCCTTGGTATAAGAAAGTGCATAGGTTTTTTCATAACTCTTGAAAGAAAATTATCCTCTTCCAACTTCCTTGAGAAAACAAGCTGATTCATAAAATTCTATGAGTATATCTAGATACACAACATCCTGATCTCTTGTCTTTGAAATAGATACACTCTCCCACCCATTAAGCCTGATATTCTTTGAGATAATGGAGTCATACTTTTTGATGAAGTTCGGATGCACCAACCTCTCCCTGTAAATTTTCCATTCTGACATCAGCTTGATATAAGACATATCATGAGAGGGAATTTCAGTAGACATTCGGACTTGTAAAAACTCTGAAAATCCAGAACGGGATTTTTAATTTGGGAAGATCTTAGACACACAAAGGCTTTAAAAACCGATGTGGGACAACCATCGGGGGTCCCCTTTTATAGGTGTTGAAGCGATGGTCCATCTTCCCATTTCAATCCAATGGCTAAGAATTCCTCAGATCAGATCTGACAGTTGAAATTTTTGGCCACAAGGAAAATTTGGCAGGATTTGATCTTTTGAGGTTTTTAAGGAAAAAAATTAAGATTTAAGGAAACTAGAATCCGTGGAATTTTAAACACAAAAGAAACTAACAGCAAGTAAAATTTTATTACGAAAACTCAAGAAAGAATCGTACCTTTCGGATTGTCAGGAGAATTATTCGTATTGAAGAAAATTCTTCTTGAAGGACTTTGGATTAAAAAAAACATGACTAAGAAAAATAATTTAGTTCACATATCTTCATTATGAAAATTTTCATTACAAAAATCATCATTACAAAAATCTCAAGTACAAAAAAATTCATTATGAAAATTTCAAGTTCGAAAAATTTATTACGAAAATTTCAAGTACGAAAAATTCCATTACGAAAATTTCAAGTACGAAGAATTCCATTATGAAAAAATTCATGTACGAAAAATTTCATTATGAAAATATAAAAAACATCATTACGAAAAATATAGAAATATTTATTATGAAAAATATGAAAAACTTCAGTACAAAAAATATGAAAAAATTCATTACAAAAAATATGAATAACTTCATTATCAAAAATATAAAAAACTTCATTATGAAAAATATGAAATACTAGAAAGAAAATGTACTCCCCCTATGAAAAAGAGTTCATTACTGTAAGGAGATTGGTTAAAAAGAATGTTAATAAGGAGGATTACATTACGGTTATCATCCCTAACTTCTGTTTAATGTTTTCAAATCTATTGGAGGGTAAAGATTTTGTGAAAATATCAGCAAGTTGATCTTGCATTCTGATAAATTGAAGAATGATGTCTCCGTTTTGTGTGTGATCCCTAAGAAAATGATGCCTAATATCTATGTGTTTTGAATAATAGTGATGTGATGGGTTTTTATTAAGGGCAATGTCACTTTTGTTATCACACTTAATTTTTGTCTTAGTAAAACTCAAGCCATAGTTTGTGAGTGTGTGTTGCATCCACAACACTTGAGCACAACAACATCCAGATGCTACATATTCAGCTTCATTAGTGGAGATTGCTACTGAGTGTTGCTTATTTCATGACCAAGAAACTAATGAATCTCCTAAGAAATGACAATTTTCGGATGTACTTTTTCTATCCATTATACATCCACCAAAGTCAGTATCCAAAATACTTTTTAGAATAAAATCATTTCCTAAAGTATAAAATAGTCATAAATCCATGGTTCCCTTTAAGCAGCGAAAAATTCTTTTCACTACCTTTAAGTGATATTCTGTGGGACTGGATTGATATCATGCACATAATCATACTGAAAACAATAAGTCTGGACGACTATCTTTTTAGTAAATTAAACTTCCTATCATACCTGTAAAACATGTTTGATCTACTAGTTTCCCAGATTAATCAAGATCAAGTGTGTTTGAGGCACCAATGGGAGTACTAATACTTTTAGTGTTGTCATATCCATACTTTTTAAGAATATCTTTAATATAATTATGTTGGGATATATAGATTACTTCTAGTTTTTAAGAGATTTGAAAACCAAGGAAAAAAGTTAACTCACCCATCATACTCATTTCAAAATCATATTTCATTAGATCTACAAAGGAATCAGTTAAGGATTACTGAGTTGAACCAAATATAATGTCATCAACATAAACTTGAACAATAAAAACATTTTTATTATCATTATTTATAAAATGGGTTGAATCTGCATCTACCTTAACATAATTATTTTAAAGTAAAATTCTTGTGAGTCTATCATACCAAGCTCCAGGGGCTTGCTTAAGTCCATACAAAGCTTTGGTATGTTTATAAACTTGTTCATGATATTTTGTGTCTTCAAATCTTGGAGGTTGTTCAACAAAAACATCCTCTTGAACATAACCATTTAGGAAAGCACATTTTGCATTCATTTGAAAAAGTTTGAAATTGAAGAATGCTTCAAAGGAAAGTAAAATACGAATAGATTCATGTCTAGCTACTAGAGAATAGGTTTCTTCATAGTCTATTACTTATTGTTGATTATAACCTTTAGCAACAAATCTAGATTTATTTGTTACAATGATTCCATTTTCATCACACTTATTTCTGAAGACCCATTTTACTCCAATAACAGAAGTTTCCTTAGGTCTTTCAACCAAGGTCCAAACTTTATTCCTTTCGAATTAGTTTAGTTCATCTTTCATGGATTTAAACCAATCATCATTACCTAAATCTTCATCAGTGATATTTGGTTCTAATTGGGAAAGAAATGCTAGATGTTATACTTTATTTCTTAAGGAACTTCTAGTCCTTACAGGTTGATTTACATCACCAATGATGCTATCACTTGGATGATTCTTTAGAAACGACTGATTTGGGTTTTGTAAAACATGTTCATCAACATAGGGTAGAAAATATTAGAGGGTAAATGTTTCAAAAGTATCTTCTTAGACATTTTCCATATCAGAAGGATCTTCTATCAAAGGTTGATAATCAGTTTTTGAAAACACATATGAAGATGTAGATTGGGGTTATTAAAAAAGGACTAGTTTCATCAAATTTGACATGTACTTTCTCTTCAATAGTATATGTGTTTTTATTGAAAATTTTATATGCCTTAGAAGTTGTAGAGCAGCCTAAGAGAATTCAATCATCAGATTTTGGTGGGAATTTATGTAGATTATCTTTAGTATTCAGAATGAATACCTTGCAACCAAAAACCTTAAATTAGTAAATTCTAGGTTTTATACCATTCCATAACTCATAAAGAGTTTTATTAAGAAAATATATAATTAAAACATGACTTATAATATAACAAGAAGTACTTACAGATTCTTCCGAAAAATGTTTTGCTACAGAATACTCACCCAACATGGTTCTAGTTATCTCTTGAATAATTATATTTTTTCTTTCAACAACACCATTTTGTTGAGGTGTTTTGGGTGCTGAGAAGTTATGAGTAATGCCTTTTCTACTACAAAATGTTTCAAAATAATAATTTTGAAATTCTACACCATGATCACTATGAATAGTTTTCAATGGAAGGGTTTTCTCATTTTTAACTTGGGCTCTAAAACTTTTGAAATAAGAAAAATATTCAGACTTCTTTGCTAGAAAATAGACCCACATAAATCTAGTGTAGCCATCGATAAAGAAAAATACATAATACTTTCCCCCAATGCTTCCAGTTTGTGTAGGACCAAAGAGATCCATATGCACTAACTGTAATGCATCATTAGTTGTGACTTCACCGACTGATTTAAAACTCGATTTATGTTGGTTTCTATATTGACAATGTTCACAAACATTTGAAGAATCAAATCTATGCTATGGTAGATCCTTTACTAAAGTTTTCATAGAAAAGTTTCATAATTTCCAAAAGTTACAATGTCTTAAAATTATATTCCATAACCAAGAATGATCTTCCATTTCACTAAGGCAAGTTAGATCTTGGCTTCTAAGGTCTTCTATGTTTAGTGTTTAAACATTCTCTTTCCTATGGGCAGAAAGAATAAATTCTTCCTTGGAATTGTGTACTAGGCACTTGCCATTCCTAAAATTCACATGGTATCCTTCATCGCACAATTGGATTATACTAATGAGGTTGTGATTAAGACCCTTAAAAAATAAAACAATTGAAATCAATGTTTTTCCAAGAAGAACAATGTTACCTATACTAATAATTTCTCCTTGAGCATTATCTCTAAAAGTTAGTTTTCCTCCTTTCTCGTTGATAATCTTTTCAAAATAGTTTTTGTTACCAGTCATATGCCGGGAACATCCACTATCCATGTACCAAGTATTGTTGTTGGTACCTTCCATATTTTCTTAAAAAAAAGAAAAAGTTAGGTTTTCAGAATCCAAATTTTCTTAGATCCGGAAATCTCAGAAAACAAAATTTTAAGAACCCAAATATTTTTAGAAAAATAGGCTTTATGAAATCCTAAAGACTGGGTTTTGTTTAGGGAACAATTATTTTCCTAGTTTCCACCACATTGACACATAGTGTATAATGGATCACTTTTAGGAACA
Source organism: Viscum album (assembly GCA_963277665.1). Taxonomy (NCBI): domain Eukaryota; kingdom Viridiplantae; phylum Streptophyta; class Magnoliopsida; order Santalales; family Viscaceae; genus Viscum; species Viscum album. The sequence goes on along the minus strand of OY728151.1, from coordinate 2,007,343,594 downwards.
ATGTAATTGTTACTAAAAATTGGTTTTGAACTAGTATAACCAAAACCATAACTATTCCTTAGAGGTCGGATTTGTGAATACATTTTATCAAAATTTTCTTTACCTAAGGTAAAGTTTGAAAAAAACTTCCCCAAGTAAAATATTTCATATTTTATTTTGATAACCAAGTTCTTGTCTTCTAAAACATCTGATTTTGAACTAGAGCTAGGCTCAAAAACATTTTTCTTAGAAATTATGTTTTCTAGATCTTTAGAGAGTTTCTTCTTCTCAGAACTTACTTCCTCAAGAGTTTTTGAAATATTTTCAAATTTTTTTTTTCTTATCATGATATTTAGAAAGATCAGTTATTTATTTAGTAAGAATAGTATTCCTAGAATTTTCCTTGTTATGTTATTTCATGAGTTTTGAATTCTCAATCTCAAGAAGTTTGGAAAACCTAGAAACTTCTTCATAGGAAGGTAAAGTATTATCTTCATCAGAAGAAGATTCTTCATCCGAAGAGTTATAATATTTATCATTACTATAATTTTTACTTAAAGAGACATTGGTCAATAATTCTGCATTGTGTAACATAGCCATTAAGCAATGATTATAAATAGGTAGTCTTGCTATTAGATAAAGATTAATTTGTCAAGAAGATTCATAGTATGAATATTCATCTGAAGAATCCCCACCACTGGCACTCCAAGTGTCATTAGCTATCAAGACTTTATTAGCATTAGCCTTGTAATACTTCTTTATGTTTCTCTCTGAATGCCTTTACTTTCCTTCTTTTCTCTTAAGCATAGGACAATATGATCATATATGTCCAGCTATCTTGCATTAATAACATATAACTTCTGAATCTTTCTTATCATTCCTATTCTTTTTCTTATATCTGGATTGAAAGTCCCTATGTCCAGCTATCTTGTTCATTCTTTGAGCAATATTTTCTAATTCATTTTTTGAGGATTCACTCCCACTAGATTCCGATTGGATAACAACTTTCCAAGATTTTGATCTAGTAACTCTCTCAGGAGTATTGGCTTTCATATGATTTGAAGTTGTAGTAAAATAAACACTACCATTTCCATTATTCTTCTTTACGTTATCAGAAACTCTCTTCATTCTAGTCTCATGTTGAAGAAGAGTTCCAAACAGTTCATCAAGATAAATCGGAGTAACCTTTATGTTCTCATCTATAGCTGTTCTCTTGGATTCCCATTCATTCAGCATGATGTCTATGATCTTATCAACAAGATATTCATCATCTAATCCTTTATCAACCATGTATTGTAAAATATTAACAATAGTCATGAATATTTTTTTCACCTTACATAAGGGCTCTCCTTAAGGAAATAAGAAACCATGATATTTAGCTCTAAGTATGGCTCTTTTACATTCAATAACGTTGGAAGTTCCAAAGCAAGTAACTTCAAGTTTCTCCCAAATACAATTTTCTACTTCACAAGATGAAATTTGGTTATATATGTTTCCAGTTATGGAGAAAATCAAAGTACTGTGTACCTTATAATTCTGTTGATATTCATTCTTTTCATGATTGGTAAAGGTACTAACTTATTTGTCAAGAATTTTATATCCTCTAGTAAGCATAAAAAAACTATCAACTCTAGTATTGATAATGAAAGTCTTCATGTGATCTCTCCAATATTCAAAATCATTTCTTTCAAATATAGGCGGTCTAGTGGGATTGAGAATGTATATGGAACCAATATTTATTACTTCCATCTTGAAGAAGATTCTTTCCACAAAAACAAGTTAATAGGAAAAAGTTCGTAAACAAGGAAAATATAGAACAAGAGTATCTCTAAAAAAATGAATCTAAACTATATGAGTCCGTAAAACTGATTCCGAAAAATTGTGAATCCAGAAATTAAATTCCAAAAGTAATGAGAATAAAAATTTTCTTCTGAACCTAATAGTGAGATTAATTCAGAGGTCACCTGATTTGATACCAATTGTAGGATTGGTTCAATGTAAAAGGTAGTCTACCTTAGCAAGGACAAAGTAGAATAATGAAAAAATTGAGCTAGGAAAACTTATATGTGAATATAAGTATTTCAGAGACCTGATCTGATACCAATTGTTGGATTGGTTCAGAATATGAGGTTTCCAACCTATGATACCAATTGTAGGATCGAATATGTAAAGATGAGATGCTCAAATACAAGAGGGGGGGGGGGGGGGTGAATTGTATACATTTAAAAAATTCCTAAGGAAATTTTTCATAACCAAAATTCACAACACCTTTGAGTTCTAATAACTTTCTTGATTCCAGAAAAATAATTCTGGAAATGAAACTTAACAAAAGTTTACAACAACTATGATTTTACCTTAAAGAGTATAGAATCTAACTAAATCAGATTACAAGAATAAGGAAGTATAGGATAGTTATACATTCCTCAACAATACAAATGAAACATAAAACTTTCAATAAAACAAGTAACAAGTATAAAATCTTTTAACCCAAAAATAAGGGTATCCAACAACCATGGATGATGGTCCCTTGATTTATACTTTCAAGAAATTCGGTCTTACCCATACCAGGGTAAGACCTCAATACGAAGATCGAAGTCTGTCTTACTATCCACGCAAGACCTCAACTTCAAGGTAGTCAGCACCTCTGTCTTCCTCAACAAGGAAGACCTCAACTTCAAGGTAGTCGGCACCTCTGTCTTCTTATCCCCGGAATCCCTCGATTGTATACAACAAAAATCGGAGTCAGACAAAGAAAATCTGAACCAGGAGTTCATTATGCACTAAGCATGAGAGTATCTCTCTCTAGAAATCACTTCAGATCAAAAGTTGTCCAAAAGGTTCTGAGATATTTCAAATGAGCTCCTATTTATAGGCATGACTTTAACGGTCGGCTCCCTACTCCAACAATTATATTTTTCCTTGAATTTCGGAGGGACCTGTACATGTGTCACTCAAACAACGGTTAGTGAGTAACTGAAAGCATGACATCGTTTTATAAGAAAACAAGTGTAATCATAACTAAAATATGATATTCTGTATTTAAGCAAATTAAAGTTTGGAGGCTAACCAAAAATGATTTTGGAGTCTGTAAGGATATTATTATTCAGTTTTATAGGAATTCAAAACCTGAATTCTATATAATTCAGGAGTCTAAATTTCAAGGAAATTTGGAATCTGGATTCACAAGTATTCGGAACCTGAACATACAAAGTTTGGAGTCGGAGTTCATGAGAATTCGGAGTCAAAACTCATAGGATTTCGGAGTCTGTATTCATAGAATTTGGAGTTGAAACATAGAAAAGTTCGTAACCAGAATTCGTATTCAGAATTCGGAGTCAGAACTATGAAGTGTTCCTAACCAGACTTCATAATCCTAATTTAGAGTCAGAACTTAGAAGAGTTCGTATCCAGAATTTGTAATCAAAATTTGGAGTTAGAACTTTGAAGATTTCGTATCCATAATTCATATTCAAAATTATTAGTTAGAATTCTGAAGAGTTCATATCCAGAATTTGTATTCATAATTCAGAGTCAGAACTCAGAAGTGTTCGTATCCCGAATTCGTATTCAGAATTCGGTGTCAGAACTCAGAAGAGTTTGTCACTAGAATCCTAAATCAGAATTTGGAGTCAGAACTCAGAAGATTTCGTAATCAGAATTCTGAGAATTCGGATCCTAAAACAGAATGATTCAAATATAGGTAATTACAAGATTTCGAGGTTTTGGTTTCAATCCAAATTTTCACTTAGAAAAATTATGATATGAACAATGAAAACATGGTAAGGATAAATTTCCTTAGGGAAGTAAATTTTTCCTTATACAAGTAAAACATAGGGTAAAATGAAATATGCCTTGAGATAAGGTGTTTGTGATTTTCAAAAAAAGAAGGAATTATAAGTCATAAGGATACCTTATTCACTAAAAAATCTCCCCCAAGTATGAAGGAATGGAAAAGTCATACGGAAAACCTTATTGAATCAACACTTGTTTTATCTTGATCAGAGCATTTATGTTTATCTGATTGTCTACTTTAAGTTGGAAGTTGTTTCATGGATGTTCCTATCCATTATTAAAGTAGTTCCATTTTTAATTTGTTCTAGTCTAGAAAGTTAGATCCATTCAGTGTCACATAATTGTGGTATTAGATCACTTTTGGTTTGGTTGTCTTATGTGGGTTTCCCCTTATGTTGGGGTTTTTTGGATAGGGTTTGGAGTTCTCATTTTTCCTTATGGTGGGTTTTCAATATTGGTGCCTCCATGTTGGATTGTAATAGTGGTGGAGTTAGATGGGTTATTGTGGTGGGGAGAAACCATTTTTGTTCTCTTGTTGTTCTTCATTCTATGATTTCCTATAGATATGGTCGGGTGTGATGTGTGGATAAAAAGTTTACCCTCAGGTTAATGGTTTCTTTGTATTTTTATTAGGCATGGAATTGAGTTTTGTTAATATTTTTACTGGTTGAATTTCTTGGGGAAGAAAGTGATTTTGGTGGGGAGAATTGTTACACCCTGACCTTGGATATCCTTTTTTATTCTTTTCTTGATCTTGGATTTTTCATGGGGATTTTTGGGTTTATCCCTTGTTTGAATTGATGGGTTTTATTGAAAAATTGATGTTTTTAAGCTTGGTATAAAGGGCCATGCATTTAGGAGAAACCCTGAAGCTTCATCCAGAAAATCATGTATCTTGTGTTTTGTTCTATGGGATTGGCATACGACCAATTCACAATTTTAGAAACTGTGCATCAAGCATTCAGTTTGGTTATGTAATTGGGTGGTGGAATATTTCATGGTAGGTTCATGAATTGGGAAATCTTGTGGCCTGCCCATGTGGGGTACCCCTCTTCTCTAGTAGTGTGTGTATGGTGGGCACACAGTTTATCATAAAGTGCAGAAAAACCATGAGACTTACCTAGATTGTTAAAAATATGAAATTCCAATATTTACCCTCTGATATTTTAAACTAATTTAGGGTTTTCATCACCTCCTCCAACCTAGGAACACTAGAGGGCTCCAAGTGACCCTACTCCCTTTCTCTTTAACATCCATGTTTGCTTCCTGATGGTTCCTATGGTGTGTTCATGTGATTTTTAGTTGATTTTTCCTTCTTCCCTTCATCATATATTGGTTTCTTCATGTTTCTTGGTGAGGTTTATCTCTTGGCTGAACATTATAGGAATGGAATGATTTGTGGGTCAGTTTATTTGATCATAGCGTGTGCAGATTATCTATCAGGCTTGTATCTTCCTCCTCCTGATGTTTGGTTGCGCTCGCACATCATTGATGATGGTGTTTCCATCCAATATCTTTTTGTCACATTGCATTTGATTCTTGATCTTTGTGAAATGATTATAAATGTTTTACCCTTTCTTGATATGTGTTATTATAAATTCATTTTATGTTTTTATGGTGGTGAATTTGGTTTAAATTTCTTTTCAAATGGATTCTTTATCTATGATTGTATTTACATGCACACAAGGTGTTTGTTAAAATGAAAATTGAGTTTTTGAATTTAATTTTAGAAATTATGGTATTATTTGTCCTTAATTATATTTTTACAACATGGTTGAAATTATAAATTAGTCATGATGTTTAGTTTTGAATCCCCATTATTGTATCAAGATTTTTGGAAAAATTAAATGTAATGATTATCTTGGTTTTGTAAGTGGTTATTGATGATGTTGTAATTGTGTGACATATTATGTTGGTTTAAGGGGGAGTGGTGTTTATTAAAAATGGCCTTTGGATGATTTTACAGAAAATTTAATTGTGTCATTTGATGTTGGCACATCCATGGGTGCACAGGGTGCACACATGGATGAAAATTCAAATGACTATGACACTTAAGAGTGATCCCCATTTTCTAAAAAACATTTCCTTCGATTATAAATGATGTGATGGTTATACTTGTGACTTTTTAAGTGGTTTAAAATATGTTCTGTGATTCTTGGCCCATTCGGAAATTTAAGATATGTCTTGATGATTTTTTGGGACAAAGGCTCATTTGGAACTTTTTATACACATGTTAACTAAATTAATATAAGGCCTCATTTTTCATTCTGTGATATGGTTTGTTTCTAAAATTATTAAAGGCCCATTAGGAATTTTTCACGTGAAAGGGTTGTTTTATATTGGTTTTTTAAATGTTTTGGTAAAAGGTCATTTTAAATTTGTTTGGATTGGATATGTGTTTCCTAGTTTTCACTTGAGATATTCTTGGGTTTTTTTTAAACTCATATAATGTGAAAGATTGGTTGGAACTTTGTGTAGTAAATTAAAAGTGGTTTTTATGTGAAGTGTTATAAATTCTTGATTGGAACCCTATAGTGTTTTGGCAATTTTATTTGGAACTTATGTGATATATGGGCCTAGTGTGCATGTTAATACATTTTGGAAAATGGATTGAAGACCCATGTAGTGTGAGATATGGTTTCTATTTCATAATAATTGTGAAAGAAATAGGATTTATTGTGTGTTGAGATGCTTGGATTATGTCTTGAAACCACTAGACATTGGGATGTGTTCCCCTCTAGTGGCTCATGCATAGAAATATTGTGGTATTGAGTCAATTAGACCTTTGGATGAGATCCCCTCTAATGGCTCATGCATCATAACACTATGGTTTGGGGTTACTATAAAATACCTTTACAAGAGTTATTATTATTACTATTAATGGATTCATGGGAATCATCTAAATGGTCAGGTGATAGTTTCTTTTTGTACTTGGATTAGATTGGTTTGTACCCCGTTGAATTGATAGGGCTGTGAAAGATGTGCCACTAGATTGGCTAGTTTAGAGAAGCCAGTTTTGTTGACTTTGGAGATGCACCATACGTCGATAGGTGAGTATAATCTGAGTACATTTAGGGATCCATTTATGGATTTTTAGGAAATTCTATCTAATCACCATTTATATGTTATATTTATTCATTTTTCTTCTAAGGATCTTAGCCCTGATAGTTTGTTCTTTTTAGATTTTGTTTCTTTCACTTTATTCTTTTCCCTAAATGATTTCATGGTATGTATTTGTAATTGGGATTTGGATTTAAAATGAGTTGTGAATGTTGAAACAATTTTAGAAAATAAATATGCATGTGTTTTTTAAAAAGTGAACTTGTGGATGTTTTGGATTATTTTCATTAAATGATTAAAAGCCTATTTTTGGAATTTGTTTTCAAACTAGAATTTATAGAATATTTAGGGAAAATAAAATTCATGGAATTTTTAGTGATTTACTACTATGTTGTTCATGCTCACACCCTACTGATGCCACTCGGCATTAGTTGAACCGAGTTGTTTTGAAGGATCAAGTTTCGTGTTTGTTTTCTCGATTTTAGACCAGGTTGGTGTTTCGGTTGTTGTTGACCAAGAGGTCACAGTATAATCATGTAACATGGTACAATCTCAGTTTAAATTCGGTTATGTTTGTCTTTTAAGCTATTGTATTAGGAATAGTTGTATATTTATTTAGATTGATTTGTCGTTGGATTTGGATACATGTTCAATTTATTCCTTTTGATCCCAGTTTTAGTTGGGAAGAAATTGTTGGCATTATGATTACTTCGATGCTCGACACTAGTTTCTAGCCCTTGGGGATCATGAATTCTCTTCAGGCCATATCTCATACTGGAGCAGATATTAGGTTAGATGATATCCCAGCTTGGTTCATTACAAGTTATGACCAGTAACATACCCAACCACCCCTAATTATTTCTACCTCATGGTTGGCATAAGAAACATATTGAATTATGAATGTTCATATTCTAAGTATTTTGTTACCCATAGGTAATGGGGAGTTATATAAAGAAAACATCCCTAATTACATTGATGATCATATGATACACTTTTGAGGGTTTATATATATAATAATTATCCACTTATGATTTTATGAGTCTCATTAGTATTTTATAAAAGAGTATACTCACATTAATATTAAAAAATCATCAAAACCCATAATATTACATGATGACGATTAATTAAGGAAAAATATAAGTCATACTTTGAGGGGGGTTTTATCATTTCACATTTCATGAAAATAATCAAAACACATGAATGAATAAAAATTAATATTTCCTTTATTATAAAACCATGATCCATTTGAAATGATAAAAACCAATACATACACCATCTATAGTGTTTAATACCTGAGGACTTTATATGAATCTTATTCATTTATAGTTTTAACTAATTTTTTGTTATGTATACTGTATTATCCTGTATAGCCCCCAAAAGTTTTTACATCACCTATATCAATGATTTTATAAAATAAAAATTTTATAAATGAAATGTTTTCTATTTTTGTGAGATCAAGGTTCCATGGATTGAGAAATAACACCATTACTTTCATAGTAAAGTTAATTTTTCCCCAAAAATATAGGAACATCCCAATGTTTTCTGATTAAACTATTGATTCAAATAGATTTCTTCATAATATTTGAGGTCATGATATTCTGTGGCAATTTTATTAATCCTACAACAACGGATTTCTTAGATATCTTCCAAATAATAGTTCCACAATTAAAGAAGAATTGAATCCAAATCTAGATCCAATATCATTATTGTTATTTTAGATAAAATAATTTGTGTAATCCCGTAAAATTCACACTTCCTTGCCCATAAATACCCAGAACATATCCTTAGTTATTTTCAAGGACATAATTATGTTATTTACATAAATAGAGTGCCTTTATCTGGGATTGGATTTGTATTTACTAGTTATTCTTAAATCATAAGAGAGAACATTTTATGTACACAACATGGAACACATGATATTTCATATGTAAAATGTATAAGGACACCTGTCCATGTTTCTCCACTATAAATCTTTATAAGGACATTGAGTCCTAATAAGACTCATGCCACAAAACATTTATAAAGACCACATTTTATATAAAACCAATATAAAACTCTTTTGAAATTTATCATTTTATATATTCTAATTCATTTTAATAATCCTTTTAGATCTATCTCTATAAATCATCATTTATAACATTTATGATCCTTCACCCATTTATTTTATCGAAAACCACATTTCTAACGATACCTTTACTGAATATAAAGTTGTGATATCATTTTTTCTATATATTATATAATATATATAAAAATATAGAAATACTATAGTAATCCCACTAATAAACTTTTATATATAATAATCATCCACATTATTGATAAAACCATTTTTTTATTTCTTTATTAAACGTGATGTTTCATCTCTACTAATTTTGTTTCAATCCATAAATAGACCACTACAACTTCCATAAAATTGGATTATCATATAGCACATCAAAACATTTAGGCTATACCATATACATATCGTCAAATAAATTACCAGTATGTATTTTAATTTTAACATCAATTTGATATATCTCATTATCACAATGAATAACTATGATAGGAACTACCTAAATAGACTTTGTCATCACTAATATTGAAAATGTATTTTATAGTAAATACCATGATTTTTTATAATATTTTTCTTCTATGTGATAATTATAGGTCAACATTATACCATAAATGTTACTTTTCTAATAAAAAACAACTTGCACCTATGTGTCTCACCGCATAATTTATTTCCATGATTTTTAAAACATTGTTAGTTTATATAGAGTTTATCTCATATAATGTACTCTCTATCCATTATTCAAAATTATAACTCTCAATATAATCTTGGAATGGAGTAGGTTAATCATCTATAAATAATAATCTATAATTATCATCAATAATAAATACATATCTATGGGGATACAAAAAAATCCTACACTTTCTTTGAGGATCTTATGTATCTTGAGTTACATCTATTTTCAAAATATCTAACGTGGAATACTCATTTTATGTCATAGGAACCATTAATGTTTGCTGGTTTTTTAATCCTACAAGTTAAATCATCCCCCACTAACACATTGATTTATATTCCTATTCTCAATAAATATACAAAATCTGAACTCAAATACATATTTTATATATAAGTATAGAGATAGTATCCCATCATTTTCTTGTTATAATAAACAAAATGTTTTTTATATAACTAAGAGATAAGTTAGGCATAATATAATAATCAAATATATGATTTAAAATCATTATAAAATTAAAAATAGGACACCTCCCAATTAATATCTTATTTAATTTCTTCAGAACCACTATATATGGAATACAATTTTAAGAAATGATGTAACTTCCATAAAATATTTATATAATGATATTGGAAGGTCATAATAACTCATTATAATTTAACACATTCCCAATATGATATTATTCATCCTCTCATACACACCATTGCACTACGGTTTTCAAGGAGGATTGAGTTATAAAATAATTCCATAATCTATCAAATGATTAATAAATACTTGGATTAAGTCTTTATAACCCATAAATAATAAGAGAATCTTAATATTTTTTCTTAGTTAATTTAGAACATTGTTTTTTAACTCATTAGAAATTTTAATGTATTCAAACATGAATCATATTAAAAGTACATAATTGTACTAATTAAATTCATCATTATAGGTTACAAATTACATATAATCGCTAAATTATTTCACAATCATTGGTTTACATGTATCACATTGTACTAGATAGAATAGTTCACTAACCCTCGATCCTTTTCAAATAAATGGTTATTTGGTATTTTTTTCTAATGAATAGGATTCACATTTTTCAAATGGTTTATACATTAATGAGTCCAAAAATATATCTATATGGTGTCTTTGGATATGTTTCTCAGTTATATTCCCAATACAAAAATTACAAATAAAATTGGTGTTAGAATCACCATTTTCCTTCTTATATTAAATTTTATAGATATGATTGTTAAAAACCAGAATGTATAAAACATTCAAAAAATCCCATATGTCGTAAAATTTTTCATTCATTTATATAGATAATCTATTATACCTAATCATGAAAATAAATCACTTATTATAAATTTAATATATAATAATCATATTTTTAATTATAACAAATACATAGTAACTATTTCATAATTCTATCACTAACACATCAGGAATATATAGATAATAAGTTATGATTTATAATATGAAAAATCATTCCACATTTCAAACATGTGGATATACCTCTCCTTTCATTAATATATTGTAATTTATATGTTTGTGTTTATCTTCACAAATGTGTTGCGCACACCTTTTACCGAATACCCATGATTCAGAATTAGAGAAATTGATTTCTATAACATTCACATTGATATACTCATAATTATTATCCTTAAGAACAATTCTCATTTTGAAAAACAAATCTATTAATCTATAGTAATATCATATACTAGATCTAAAAATTATGTTCATGATAATACTATTATCTTTAAAAATACATACGCTTAGCTAATTATAATATTTCATATTGATTTGATAAGGTCTTTTAGTTAATATACACCCACTAAAAACAATTACCCAATAAATCACATCTATTAAGTGATCCAAGATCCATATTTGAACTTTTTTTGGATAAGATTTTGAATTTATACCATTTTAAATATATATATGAAAACCACTCAACTAATCATATCATATATGATTCTTCATTATTTGAGTAGAAAACCCTTTTCCAATATCTATCATATGGGGAAACTCATTTCAATTCTATTTTTATCCTTCCATTAAGAGTTTCACACATAATTGTAATAGAAGGATAATAATTTAATGTAGTTACCAAACCTATAAAATTGACCACATCTACCATGCCTTACATAAGATAATCCATAGATACCAATCCTTTAGGATTACCCATAATGAATGACTAGGGTCTTGAAATGTGTTTTTATAAGAAGGAATTCAATATATAATATTTCCTGAGTTTTGTTAGTCTCACTATTTTCATATACAACCTATGAATATCTTACTTAACTATTACATCTCATTAAATCTTTATATCTCATGCAATCCCCATATATATGCATGCATACTTTTTTTATTCCTATTTCTTCAACCAAATCAATAAGTTAAAAACAATTTAATATATAATAATTTAAACAATATATCATTTATATTACATAAATAATAATAAAATAAAATTATCATTATAAATATATAAATACATCCCATTTATAAGGTATTTGAATCTATTTCTTGTAAAGTTCTAGAATTATACGAAACCAAAATCCCAATAAGTGAAATTATGGTGTAGTGGGTAGATAATCAATACTTCTATAGATATATCACAAGCACCTAAAATAGTGAGAAGTCTAAACCAAACTCCCAAATTTCATCTATCAATAATAAAAGGATACCTTAATACCAATACCAATATATTATCAAATGTGTTTTAATAATAACATGCTTTTATTATAGAATTCATAACATAAATAATAAATCATGATCATGGTTGAACTAATTAGTTATGTCATACCTATAATGTAACTATTATATGCATGAAATAGATATCATAAGAAGTAGTTTATAAAATTTAAACTAAAAAATACAATGTTAATTATATAAACAATTAATATACATAAATTTTTAATAGATATTTAATATATAAATGAGCAATTAATTTTTTTTGAGATGATATATAATATCATTAGATAATTATATTAATGAAAACCATTTTTTTGTGGTCTGAAGTTATAATGATTTACTATAGGTTGGAAATACCAATTTTAATGAATGTTTTTGGGAAATATTTTTTCAATTTATTCAAATCCATCACTACTATAAAAACAGGTATTTGCGACAGGCCATTTGCGACGGGATCCCGTCTCAAATGGCTTTTTGCGACGGGGGCCCGCTGCAAATGGCCCGTTGCTGAAAACGGCGTCGCAACAACACTTATTTGCGACGGGCCCGTCGCTAAAGCCTTTTTTTGCGACGATTATTCTCCCCGTCGCAAATAGTACTCCGTATATTTGTGAAAAACTTTTAAAATAGTTTTTGCGACGGGTCCCATCGCAACAACTATTTTTTTAAAAAAAAATAAAAAACTATTAATAAATTATTTTAATGCATATAATAACACTAATATTTGCGACGGGCATCGTATCCCATCGCAAATACTATAAAAAAAATAAAAAAAATTATTAATAAATTATTTTAATTAATATAATAATAGAATTATAATTCACAAATAAAAACAATAAATTATTTTAATTAATATAATAATAATAGAATTATAATTAAAAAATAAAAAATAATAGAATATTAATAAATGATTTAATTAATATAATAATATTAGAATTATAATTCATAAATAAAAAATATATTAATAAGTTATTTTAATTAATATAAAAATAATAGAATTATTTTACATCCAAATATTAAAATAATTCAAGTATTACAAAAAAATATAATTAAATTATAATATTATAAAATTTTAATATATATATATATATAATTTAATATTATAAAATATAAATAATATTATTATTCATATTAATATTGTTATTTAAAAATATAATATTATTAATATTTTATAATGAGACAGAAACTACGAATAGGAAAAAAATCATATTTTGATTTCAAAAATATTATAACATAAATACAAACTCTAATCTGAAGGAGGGGGGAGGTGGGGGATCTGCAGATGGTGGTGGAGGAAACTCCATCCCTAAAGCATGAGTGAGTCGGCGCATGTACTCCATCTTCTCCTGATGCTGCTGCTGCCACCGACTCGTCTGCTCCTCGTACAGCTGCTGCTGGCGTCGACGCTCCTCCTCATGCTGCTGACGCATCTGCTCCTGCTCCTGTCGGAGACTCTCTATCAGTGCAGTCTGAGATCGCAACTGATCCTCATACTGTGTAGAAGAAGAAGATGCACGAGCTCCTTTCGAGCTGGATGCCGACATCGCAACACTGCCATAATAATCTTCAGGAGTCAGTCGAGAGCCGATACCAACTACCCGGCCCTTCTCGAAGGCATATTGGGTGGCCTGCATCCATGCCGCCTCATCAAACTGACGGGAAGTGGTCTGATCTGATGACTCGGCCTGACTCTCAGGTCGGGCCTGTGACGCTGCGGCCTCATATGACTCCTATAGTTGCAATTTAAAATTAAAATTGTGAATATATTACATGCAGTTAATTTTTAAACTTGAAAACAAATAATACTGACCACGATGTGATGCTGACGATCACCTCTGAGCTCCCTAGTAGCAGGATCACTATACATCCTCCGATATACGTCGTACTCTGTAATATCGGGGTGCTCGACAGCCTATAAGAATAAAAAATAAACGGTTAATATTTATAGTTATATAAAATATTTATAAATAATGTACGTACCAGATGCTGTCTATGAGTACTGAAAGAACGACTCCCAGCTCGATGAGTCGCCTCCTGTCTCCCCCGATTCTGCCTCCCCACCGATGATCTCCTCTGAAAGGCACCACTCAACCAGTGCGCACATAATCCATCCCATACATGGGATGAAATGTACTCTGGTCGGTGTGCTCTACATGACTCGTCAAAATCTGACACTCCTGCTTTGTTCATCGCAGCTTTTCTTAAATTGTGCAAAAACTGACGAAGGCGATCATGTATGGCCACCTCCCATGCCTCGTGGATGGCGTCACGCATGGTATCCTCGATCGGATACCATAAACCCTACAAATAAATCAAAATATAAAGTTAGAAATGAAATAATTTTCAAAATAAAAAATATTTATTTACGTACGTACCAACCAATGGCCGAACATGGCCTGCTGCACATCAATGAGAATCTGCTCCCATGTGGTCCACGACTGAGAGAAATAGTTGCGCAAAATAGCGCTGCCCTGTCCGACTGCTATATGTGGAAAACTGAAAAAATAATAAACATTTATTATGTGAATAGATTAATGAAATATTAGTCAAGTCCACAGGTTATCACACAGGTTATCACACCTCCGTGTGCGTGGATCAAACCCAATACGTGGACATCACTCGGGGACGGGGTCAGGAATCATCAATCGTGCAAGACCGCGCCCCCTCCGCGTACTCCCTGGAGCGCCTGCAGGCTGAGGGTCATCTGTCAGCAACTCATCCACATCGAAAGTCAGGTCAGCATCTGCCAACTCACGAAATGTGGCGTCGTCCATCTGAAACAGAAAATGTTAATGTTAGCAAATAATTGATAATTACAATTTTATATACATATATACATATTATGATTGTATATAAAAACCATGGAATGCTATCACTGTTCATCTTCATCATCATCTTCATATATGTCAATGTCATCTTCATATTCCTCCTCAACATCATCGATATCCATTCGAGTTACAGTTGCTTCATCTCTTACCATTTCAAATTCATATGTGACATCATTAACATCATCGTCATCACCGACTCTTAAATGTGGGGTGTCGTCATCGATACTCATGTCTCTTTGTAAAAAAGATTGATTTTGAGTACTCTCTTGAAAAACTTCAATTCTTTTCACATCAGTGAAAGTACATTCCCTTTGACTAAACTAATTGTCTCGAATTTTTATTTTTATTACACTCCACCAATCAGTCAAGTCTCTTGATGTTGCACAGTACTTTGCGTAATAAACTTGATATGCCTGTTGAGCCAATAAGAATGGTTCATTTACTGCGAGAACACTTTTACATATAATATCGATGATTCCATGAGTCAGATGAACACACACGCCTCTCTCTATATCCAACCACCGACATTTGAACATGGTTATGTAATGTTGTCCAAGATAACAGAGTTCAATGATTTCATCAAGTATGCCATAGAAGTCAACTTCATTTTCTCGATGATGAGATCCTCTCAAGATAACTCCATTGTTCATTGTTTTTTTCGATTCCCCATATGCATGTGTGTGGAATCTAAATCCATTCACCACATATGCATTATAAGTTTTAACAAGTTTGGAAGGTGTGTTACTCAATACACACAACCGTTTGTCAATTTTATCAGCATGTCGAGACACCTGAAAATTTGTGAAATAATTATAAATATAGTAAACTATACATTGAATGAGTTGCTAAAAGATAAAGAATTTATGTTACCAGTTTTTGAAACCACTAAGAGAAATTTTTCAGTCGACGTTCTTCAAGAGAAGCTGCTGTAATTTGTGGAATTTGTTTCTTGATATGATTATCATACAACCTATAAAAACCAAAGTTATTTACTGTAACATAAATGATAGAATAAGTGATATAAACACTTACAGTACAACTGATGTCATCCTTTCACAGTTGAGTAGAACATACGTATGAGCTCTCTGATGTTCATCATCTGAAAGCCAGCGTTCATAAACTCCACCAAAACCAAGCTCTGACTGGTTGAAAACAGATAATTGATTGTCGATTTCATTAATATTTCTCTCGTTCCATCCCATTCGGCTGTGTTTTGAAGGATACTCCGATTCGAAATAATGGGAGCAGAAAAAAGATATTTCCTCTTGCAAATAAGCTTCTGCAATAGATCCTTCAACAGATGCATTGTTACGTACTTTTCTTTTCAATTTTTGCATGCATCTTTCAAATGGGTACATCCAACGAAACTGTACCGGACCTCCACATTTGGCTTCATATGGAAAATGTAACATCAAATGTTCCATTGAGTCGAAGAAAGACAGCGGAAATATTTTTTCCAGTTTACATATAATTACAACAACATCTTTTTCAAGTTTGCCTAGAGCATCATAATATTCCGTATCCACACAAATTTCCCGAAAAAAATGAGACATGTCTGCTATGGAATCCCAAATCACAGAATTCAACAGACCTCTTAATCCAATGGGTAGAAGTCTCTCCATTATAACATGACAATCATGAATTTTTAATCCAGTAATATGACCATTCTTTACACATCTACCCAAATTGGAAGCACAACTATCTGGAAGTCTCAAATCTGCAATCCACTGACAAAATAATAAACGGTTTTCTTTAGACAGTGTATAAGCTTCTTTTGGTTTCAGTAACCTTTCTGTTATGACATTCTCAAATATTTCCAATTCTGGACGCCTGCAAATTTGGGCGTGATCTAAACGTGCATTTACATTGTCTTTTCTCTTTCCTGGCGTATCCAAAATTGTATGAAACAAATTATCAAAACAGTTCTTCTCAATATGCATGACATCTAACATGTGTCAGACCAACAGATCAGACCAATATGGAAAATCCCAAAATATTCTACGTTTAATCCAATTGTGTTCTTTCCCAAAACCAGAAATTTTCTGTTGGTTTATTGTGGGACCAAAAGTGATGGGAGGTAATGAAAATACAACTGATTTTAACTCCGAACCTGATAGCATTTTTGGAGGTCCATCCCTTTCAACTGTTCTTTTTCTGAAATGGGATCTGTTTCTGCGAAAAGGATGATCAGTTGGAAGAAATCTGTGATGATAGTCAAAATAACAAGGTTTCTTTGCATGAATGAGAATAAATGATTTGTTCTCTCCCATACAGTAAGGACATGATTTCTGACCATGTGTACTCCAGCCAGATAATATCCCATAAGCCGGGAAGTCACTTATTGTCCACATCAATGCTGCTCTCAGTATGAAATTATGTTTCGTTGCAACATCATATTTACTGACACCAGTACTCCACAATAAATTTAATTCATCAATCAATGGCTTCAAAAAAACATCAATATTTTTCTTCGGATGTCCTAGAATTAGTAAAGTCAAAAAGATATATGGATCCTTCATAAACATCCATGGAGGTAAATTGTACGGAGTTAAAAAAACAGGCCAACATGAATATTGACTACCATAAGATCCAAACGGACAGAAACCATCAGTGGAAAGGCCCAGTCGAACATTTCTAGCTTCTAAAGCAAAGGATGGATGCACTCTATCAAAAT
The DNA here is from genome assembly GCA_963277665.1 of Viscum album. Lineage (NCBI taxonomy): Eukaryota > Viridiplantae > Streptophyta > Magnoliopsida > Santalales > Viscaceae > Viscum > Viscum album. The sequence goes on along the minus strand of OY728151.1, from coordinate 2,007,325,868 downwards.
GTTTCCATGAATCACCATCGGCTGGATGATTCAAGATTTTATCGGTTGAAATATTCTCTTTATGCCATGACATCATTGTCGCTATATTCTTAGACATGAATAAACGCTGAAGTCTGGATGTAAGCGGAAAATATCTCAACTGTTTTACAGGAATCAAACCAGACTTCCCGTGTTGTCCTTCTTTATATCTCAGTTGCCAACATGTGGGACAACTATCCAACGACTCATTTTCCCCAGAATATAAAATGCAGTCATTTGAACATGCATGAATCTTCTGACAAGTAAGTCCCAAATTTCGAACCAGCCTCTTACTCTCATAGTAAGTTGCAGGTAAAACATTTCCTTCGGGTAACAGTGTTTTCAGCAAAGAAAATATCTGGTCAAAACAGGTGTTTAACATTCCGTTATCTGATTTGATAGCCATAAATTTTGAAACTGCTTCTAATTATCTCATCTTGCAGCCAGGATATAATGCATCCTCAGCAGACTTCAACAACTCATAAAATTCAGACGGTGCCAACTCAGGATTTGAAGCTATATCAGCCGCAGTTTCTGTATGTTGAACAGATGAACCTGCAACATCATGTACTAAATCTTGAAACCGGGATGGATCCGGAATCAAGTTGGTATCACCTTATCTGGAACTGCGTTCACCATGTTGATACCAAAAAACATAATCTGGTTGAAAACCAAAACGCAAGAGATGTTCTCCCACTTTTTCAAACGTGTCAAACGTTCTCAATGCACATTTTCTGCAAGGGCATTTTATTTTTCCATCTGAAACAAATTCTGGATTTGATGCCGCAAATGATAAAAAAGTCTCCACACCCTCTACATATACTGGATTTAAACCAGAACCGTTTGGATTTCTACGTTGATTTATCCATATGCGGTCACCTAATAATGATTGTTGACGACCTCGTTGTTCTATATTTCTCTATAAAATATAAAAGCATTACTGGTTTTGAATAATTTGTTAGAAAAAACACTCAAGCTAGGATAATTATAGAGTTTATATCATACACGACTGACGCAAACCTTTTATTGAGATAGACCTAAAAATTGACCCTTTAAGAATTAAATATGTTGAGAATAAAGCAAAACATGTTACAAATATTGATAATTTTAATATTATATAAATTTTTCATTATTTTCATAGTACTAATATTATTGGTAATTATTACAAATTATTAGTAATTATTGGAAATTATTGGTAATTATTGGTAATTATTACTAATTATTGGTAATTATTACTAATTATTGGTAATTATTACTAATTATTGGTAATTATTACTAATTATTGGTAATTATTACTAATTATTGGTAATTATTACTAATTATTGGTAATTATTACTAATTATTGGTAATTATTACTAATTATTACTAATTCTTACTAATTATTGGTAATTATTGTGAATTAATACTAATTATTGGCAATTAATAATAATTATTTGTAATTAATTGTAATTATTGGTAATTAATACTAATTATTACTAATTATTGGTAATTATTGGTAATTATTGTTAATTATTGGTAATTATTGCTAATTATTACTAATTATTACTAATTATTACTAATTATTGGTAATTATTACTAATTATTGGTAATTAATACTAATTATTGGTAATTAATACTAATTATTACTAATTATTACTAATTATTACTAATTATTGGTAATTATTGGTAATTATTAGTAATTATTGGTAATTATTACTAATTATTACTAATTATTGATAATTATTAATAATTATTGGTAATTATTATTAATTATTACTAATTATTGGTAATTATTATTAATTGTTACTCATTATTGTTAATTATTACTAATTATTACTAATTATTATTAATTATTGGTAATTATTACTAATTATTGATAATTATTACTAATCATTGGTAGTTAATACTAATTATTACTAATTATTACTAATTATTGGTAATTATTGTTAATTATTACTAATTATTTGTAATTATTACTAATTATTACTAATTATTACTAATTATTACTAATTATTACTAATTATTGGTAATTAATACTAATTATTAGTAATTAATACTAATTATTGGTAATTAATACTAATTATTGGTAATTATTACTAATTATTGTTAATTATTACTAATTATTGTTAATTATTACTAATTATTGGTAATTATTACTAATTATTGGTAATTATTACTAATTATTGGTAATTATTACTAATTATTGGTAATCATTACTAATTATTGGTAATTATTACTAAATATTACTAATTATTACTAATTATTACTAATTATTGGTAATTAATACTAATTATTGGTAATTAATACTAATTATTGGTAATTAATACTAATTATTGGTAATTATTACTAATTATTACTAATTATTGGTAATTATTACTAATTATTGGTAATTATTACTAATTATTGGTAATTAATACTAATTATTGGTAATTAATACTAATTATTACCAATTATTACTAATTATTACTAATTATTACCAATTATTGGTAATTATTCCTAATTTTTACTAATTATTACTAATTATTACTAATTATTTGTAATTATTGGTATTTATTCCTAATTATTACTAATTATTACTAATTATTGGTAATTATTGGTAATTACTACTAATTATTCCTAATTATTCCTAATTATTTCTAATTATTTCTAATTATTCCTAATTATTACTAATTATTCCTAATTATTACTAATTATTACTAATTATTACTAATTATTGGTAATTATTGGTAATTATTGGTAATTATTGGTAATTATTGGTAATTATTCATAATTATTACTAATTAGTGGTTATTATTAGTAATTATTACTAATTATTACTAATTATTGATAATTATTGGTAAGTATTACTAATTATTGGTAAGTATTACTAATTATTGGTAATTATTACTAATTATTCGTAATTATTACTAATTATTGGTAATTATTACTAATTATTGGTAATTATTACTAATTATTGGTAATTATTACTAATTATTGGTAATTATTACTAATTATTCTTAATTATTGATAATTATTGGTAATTGTTCCTAATTATTAGTAATTAAATGAATAATTACCAATAATTAGGAATAATTACCAATAATTACAAATAATAACATTATTAGTATATTTTATTATTAATATTAAAATAATATAATTTTCTAATTTATATACAATTCTCCTTTCATCTGTGCGTTTTCTATCTCCACATACAAATAATACATGTGAAGACAGCAAACACACAGATGAAAAGAGAATTGTATATATATAAAAAATTATATTATTTTAATATTAATAATAAAATATACTAATAATGTAATAATGTTATTATTCCTAATTATTGGTATTTATTACTAATTATTAATATTTATTCTTAATTTTTAAAAATTATTACTAATTATTCCTAATGAACATTAACTATGAACAATACTAATAATTTAAATTTATTAAGTAACAAAACAGTGTAAACATAATTAAATTACAACTAATTAAGAATAATTGAAACTAATAAAAAATTAAAAATAAATATTAAATTAAAATGAACATAAATACCTTGAAAATTGATCTGCTCGGATCGTTCTTCAAAACATTAATATCAACTCCGGAAAAAAAAATTAAACTTGAGAAAAACTGAACTTTAGAAATAAAACGTTGAGAGAAGAAGAAGATGGAGTTTGAGAATGATTTGAAAAAAACGGATGGGGGTATTTATAGGTTAGATTATTTGCAACGGGATTCCCGTCGCAAATAGTGTTATTTGTGACGGTACCCGTCGCAAATACCTTAGCCAACATTTATTACGGTCAACGGTTAAATAGTTATTTGCGACGGGTCCCGTCGCAAATAACCACCTACCGACATACTATTTGCGACCGGGAAATATTCCCGTCGCAAATACCTTTTACCACCGCCGGTTATTTGCGACGGGAATATTCCCCCGTCGCAAATAGTTTTCCCGCGATTTGGTGCGCAACACGCGCCGGTTCTTTTGCGACAGGGAAAGCAATCCCGTCGCAAAAGCCTACTTATTTACGACGGGTAAATACACCCGTCGCAAATACCCATTTTTCCCGTAGTGCATGCCCAAGAACTACAACATGGTTTCTCCTCCCAAGCCATTTTGGTTTGAGTATTACATGAATGTACCATCATGAACCACAAATTATGCTACATGAATAATCCATTTTTTTTCTACGTCTATAACATAAACCATGACCTGTTAACATTTTCAACAATATGGGGTTTCTTCATGTAAATTTAATTTCCATAATGACTAAATATTTGGTTTAACAACCACAAAAGAGAAATTGTAAAATTTTTAATTCCTAATAATAAAAACCATGATTCTCTTCAAGAAAAACATTTCATTTTTATTAAACTTTATGTAAATCACAACATTGTTTTCTAAAATATGTTGTTCTTCTGAAAGACTTCATTAACCAAAAATAAAAAGACCCTGACTTTTCATACCAAGATTTGACATCTTAATAGATGAATATTAATTAAATTATTTAAAGATCCATTAAATAATTGAATAGTCTAGTGACTTTGGAAACTTGGTAATATAAAAAACTGGTTTATATATGATCTACGTCATCTCCCTCTAAGTTCATTAAAACTAGAACCCTTCTTCGACATATCATAATTATTAACTTTCTTCATAACAAAAGGAAAAGAAACATAATAATGGGTGAGCTCAGATTCTCAGATTGGGTAAATGAGGGAGATAACAGTGGTCACTTGAGTATAACATCAACATAATGTCCTAAGAACATGTTAATAACATTTTAAAATCATACTCGACATATCATTGATCATAATATCGATCTATTTTATAAAACATAGAATTTCATAAGACAAAATTCATAAACGAATCCAAGAACATTAGCCATTAGAGTATAAAATTGGTATAATAAATAAGTTTTTGACATACATATAATCCTATAAAATCATTTAATTATAATTCAAGGCTCATTTCCATGATTTTTATAGTAGAATTGGTTTACTCGACAAACAATTATAGTATTAAAGGTACAATCCCATGACTATAATATTTGATTGAGTTTACTACTCAAAACATTTTAGTAGCCATGGTTTACTCCTATGACTATATTAGAAAAAAATTACTTTACCGAACTGGGTTCAATAATAATTTCAATCTTGTTTATCTCATGACATATCCATCTTCGCCCAATGCACTTGAGGTAGATATAGGTATTAAAAATCATTGGTTATAACATGAACACCATTATTGGTTATAATATAACCACCAACCATGGTTATAATGCATCCACAATAATTTAATTAAAACTATCCATATGTATTCTACAAGATCATAAAACATTCTTCATATCATCACATTATAACCCGTGAAATGAAAATGGGGTTCTTAAACACTTCATATATTATAACATAACCTAGGGGAAATAAAAGGGTTTTATAAACATCTCATCAACATATAAATTATCCATACAAAGAAATATTAATAATGGAATCATTGAATCATATCCCCATTAATTCATAATTAATATCAATGGATGTTATAATATATGAAAAATATTGAAAAATATTACAAAAATATTTCTCTAGGAAAATAACCCTTACATTTTAAAAATCACTTTTAAAATAAAAATAGTTTCAAAATATCATTTAAAACATTTTATTTAAAAATAACCTTAAAAACATATAATTGAATCTTTAAAACATTGATCAGTCATGAAATTTATAAATTCCCTTCATGTAGTATAAGTTTAAATAAAATATTCCATTCAGATTTTTTGGTAAAAAGTATTAATGAAATTTTATCAAACAATGATAAGAAGATTCCTTTTAAACCATTTTAAAAAATAAAATACAGCAACACTCATTTCTAATACATTAACATTACATAATTTTTTTTGAATTCTTAAATCAATATAGAAACAGACACCCAAAGACCGTATTGGTCTAGTGCCTTTGGAAATATGGAAAAGTAAACATTGGTTCCTGAGCGAGCTACATTATCTCCCAATAGGTTATCCAATAGGAGGAACACTATTACACATATCATTAAAGAAATATATCTTTACAACCTAGGGAAGGAAAAAATAAAAGGGGTGATGTCAGATGCTCAGTAATGGTAAATGGTCTCTCCCAAATATACCCATGTTCTAAGGGTTAATCGGTCACTTGAAGTGTAACTTGGGTTACCGAATCCTCAACGACCTATGAAGAACCTACAGACACACAATATATAGAGATGGATTTTTGGCTATGAAGTGGCCAAATTGGGTTGATTTTTTTATGTTTTAAAAGATAACTAAGAGATCTATGTGAATTCAAATTATGAGAAAACTAGTTGATCCTCGGTTATTGCTCTGGGTGGATTAGATGAATTCCTTTTTTGACAATTTCAATTTCATTAACTCAAGAGGGATTCATTCAATTAATTCAAAAAAACCACATCACTTACTGGTTAAAAAAAAATCAAAAACACATGATAATCCTCTATAAACGTTTAGGATAATTTTCATGATCACTCCATGTTAAAGGATCTAATTAGCACATAAAAGTAGGGATAATAAATTCAATAAGAGGAATAGAGAAAATTATTGAATAAAAGAAACTCAAATAATAGAAATTAATAACATTTAGAGAGTTTGAAATAACATCCAATCCATCCCCTTGTTACCACCTTATATTAACCCATAAAATAGTTATCCTTCCATTAATGAAATGTTCTTAACGGAAGTGTGAAGTTGATTCATAAGGGTGGAATTGAAGAAGTAAAAACAAAAAAATAATTATCACTCCACCGTTGTGTGAGAAAGATCACAAGATTTGGTGTGAATAAGTTCTCACCTTAAGGAAATGGTATCAACATGATATGAATAATAATAGAATAAGGGAAGAAGAAGATATTTTATTAAAAACTAATGTGATCTGAACAACTTACATGAGAAAGAAGTACATTACAAAGACAAATTGGAATAATAACACTACAATGAAAAAAAGATCCAAGATCCCTAAATACTCCTCCACTACTACATTAAATAGTAATTTTGGAAGCCTTGGTTGATCCACCAACTTTTTAAGTCTCTTTAATTAATTGAGGTGGGCCTAAGTGGGGGGAAAATTAATTTAGAGTATACTTCTCTAATCTTTCCGCGAAGTGGAATCCATATTCCATCCACCAAAAATAAGTGCTGAAATGACCTTCTATATAGATGAATTAGAGTGGGTAATAGAAGGATAGAATGTGTTCTCGGATGTTCCCTAATATCCAATATACTTTCAGAAATAAATATATTTTGGATTGCGAGATATGATTTAAATGGTGGGATGTTTTTCTGGGCCGCAGAATCTAGACCATAATTTCATCTTCAACTTGGGCCACCTGGAACTCCATTAAAAAGTCAGAATTATCTTGGTACACCATTTAATGAATTTTTTCCCATGATATCATCTTTATTTAATTATTGTATGAGAATCATTGGGCTTGAAACTTTTTCGATATAATACTTTTATTTGGCTGATGTCCAGTTCACTTCTTCGAGAATGTTGTTGTTTCAAGGCCTAGATTGGTGGTATTCCAATTTGAATCTTTAAGTGATCCAAAATAATGAATTGTTACTTAAATCATCAGAGACCAGAAAATAAAATCTATACAATTTTTTGTTTTAGGAGTTGTTCAAATATCTACCAAGTAATAGTGCACTATAACAATGAATTACAATCGTAATGTGAAATAGTGTTTAAATTGTAAAATTCATTAAAAATGGTGTTTATAAATAATGAAACAATTGAATATTATAAAATAAAAAGTGAATATTATCCTTTTTAATTTGATATTCACACCAAAAACTGTTTTTTTCTAGTCTAAAGAAAAATATATCTCAAAAATATGAGATTAAAAGTCCCATTTCTAAACACATTTTAATACACATTTCTCACCCGAAGATACAATTCCCAAAAATTATGAAACCCATAAAAATAATTTAAAACAAGCTAGGTCCACAGGAATATCCCAAGCCCAAGACCATTACTTTGTTTAAATTCATCATCATATTTCATACAATTTCAATTAAGCATGATTAAGTGTTGTGTGTCACAATAGACATGTGGGTTTATCTTAATTCAATAGAGAAAATATGGAAGTTCTAGGATGAATCAAAATTTTAATATTAAGATAAGTATTATTTTTTTTCTAATTTTTGTATTTTTTGTATTTTTTTTAAATTTTTCCATGGTAATGGAAATTGTACTCAATCAAGTCAGTCCATGTAGAAATACATTGTCGATGACTCCCAGGAACAAAGAACATAGGGCACCAAGTGAATCTCATATACTTCGGAATCATCTCGAGTTTACTCAATCAAAAACAAATTCAAATTACCACAAATATAGATAAAATGCCCAAATCCATGCCATAAAACTATTGGGTTATGATCCCCATGTTCTGAAAGCCACAAATTAGGTCAATCCATTACTCTACCAACAATTCGTTTTTTTATTTTTCTTAAATTACTCATGTTAAAATTAAAATGATCACCAAACCTATGCAATTTATAATGAGACCCCAAGAACTCAAACTAATACCCCACAATCCATAAGATCTGAATTGTGTTTTTTTATCAAATGGATGAAAATAAAAATGGTGAAAAGTCACATCGGACAGCCACATTTTCCAAAATCTACGCACACAAACATAAATATGCATTAAAATCATAATTAAGGCATGAAAAATTATTTGATATCCAATTTTAGTGTTTTAAATGTGCATTATCATATTCAAGGTTATATTAAGTTTTCCTTCCACACATTTTTATGCACAGAATGTTTTTTATTTCATCTCACCCCAACATTAAATAACATTGCCCCCCCCCCCGTGTTTTAAAAAATAGAAGGGGGTTTGCGAGATGTGGGCAAAGAGGATATTGAAAATGAGAATCATGGAATGATGTCACCTAGTGGTTGAATTTGAAAGCACATTCCCCAGTCTCCCTTTGGTCTTGGGTTCGAGTCCCTACATCTTTACCAGTTGTGACAGGCATTGGTCACGACCTAAGACATGTCCTTTAAATTTTTTTAATAATTTTTTGTGTATTTTTTGTTTAACCTACAATGAAATAAAAATAAAATAAAATAAACTGATGATACATTTTCTACATTTTAATTTTTTTGGTAAGGTATTAGTTAGGGATCACACCACGTGACACAGATGAATATGGCGCTTCCCTTTTATAACCATCCGTACTAATAAAAGAAGAACATGTCAACAGTATATGGTAAAAGAATTTTTTTGTATTTTTATTTTAACCTACAAACGAAACAAAATAAAATAAACTGATTATATATTGTATTTTTTTTTAAATTTATAGGTAAGGTATTACTCAGGTAACACACCACGTGACACAGATGAATATGGAGAACCCCTTCCATACACATCCTTACTCATTAAAGAATTATAGGTCAACAGTATACAGTAAAAAAATTCCATTTTGTGTTTTTATTTCAACATATAAACACATAAAAAATAAATAATCAGATGATACATTGTCTTCTAAAAATTTCTTATTAAGGTATTACTCAAGGATCACCCCATGTGACATGGATGAATAGGAATATCCCCTTTCATACCCATACTTACTCATAAAAGAAGAAAATTTCAACAGTGTAATATAATTTTTTTTAAATATTAAAATGAAAAATAAAGACGATTCACAATGATTGGATTACTTAAAAACCATGGGTTGCCTCCCGTTCAACGCTTTTGTTTAATCTCTCTAGCTTAACTTAGACCCTTAATTGTTTAAGTATTTTCCTCATCGAAGGATGGTTCACACAAGTCTTCATCAACTTATTATTTTTTAAATGATTCAATGTGTGGTTTGACTCTATGACCATTAACTTTAATGGTTTTAACATTGGCGGGATTTTGAATTTCTATATCCCTATGGGGGTACACCTTATGCACTATGTATGGACCCGACCATGGGGACCTCAACATTCCTGGGTGTCTATTACTTTTAGATCTATACAAAAGAATAGGTTTACCTGGTACAATGTGTTTGGTTTTAATATTTAATGATTAGTATGATTTTACTTTATCTTTATTGATCCTTGAATTTTCATAAGCCTCCATCCTAAGTTCTTCAAGTTCATTGAGATCTAATTTCCTTTTTCAGCCAATGAGAGGTCATAATTCATTTACTTAATTTCCCAAAAGGCCATATCTTCAATATACTCTTGAAAATGGAATTATTTAACATAAACCAACTTATACGGGGACATTCCTTAAATGGATTTATATGTGGTTCGATAGGTTCAAATATAATTTAAGAGTTTTTTCGACCAATCTTTCAAAAATGGATTTACTGTTTTCTCAAGATTTTTTTTGATTTCTCGATTGGCTAACTAAGCTTGACCATTGGTTTGTGGGGGGTAAGCAGTGGACACTTTGTGAGAAATTCAATATTTTTCCATGAGTGGTGAGAATGGATGATTCCAAAAATGAGTTCCACGATCACTAATGATGGAACTAAGAATTAAAAATCTAGAGTGTATTTTTTCCTTGAGAAATATAATCATAGTTTGATTATCATTGGATTTGGTAAGAATGGCCTCCAACCATTTTGAGGAATAATTTATAACTAAAAGAATGTTCAAATATCCCCTATATTTTGGGAAGGGACATACGAAATCAATTCCCCAATAGTAAAATATTTCTATCACTAATATGTGAGTGAGTGGAATTTGATTTTTTTGGGATGGAACCTACATTTTGGAACCTATGAAAACATTGAAAAAATTTCTAGATTTACCTTGAAAGGGTGGTCTAGAAAAGACCGATTAGAAGAATCTTAGAATAATTTTTCTTTTAAGAAAAGTGACCTCCACACGCCTCATTATGGAACATTTTAAGGATGGAATCTTGTTCAGATTCTAGGACACACCTCCTAATGACTTGGTCATGGATTAACTTATATTGGTATGGATCATCAAACAAATAGTTCATAACACATGAAATTAATTTCCTTCTAGATTGAGTCCCTAGGAATTTTGGAATTTATCTTGTAACTAAGAAGTTTTCTATGTCGGCATACCATGGGCAGCCACTCACAGAGAACAGGTGTTCATTAGGAAATGAATCAGACACATAAATATAAGATAATTTAACATTAAATTATATCCTTGAGTGATGATCGAATACAACATTTTAAACACCCTTTTTTATGATTGTGATGTCAAACTCTTGTAAGATAAGGACCCACCTGATTAGTCTAGCCATAGCTTCTTGTTTCTGGAAGAGGCATTTCAGTGCAGAATGGTCATTGAACACTATGATGGGGGATCCTAATAGATAGGACCTAAACTTTTATAAGGTAAACAAAACATCAAGTAAATACTTATTTGTTGATATTTAGTTGATTTGGGCATCATTTATGGATTTTCAGGCATAAGAAATTACATAAGGAGTTTTATCACAATGTTGTCCTAACACAGCTCCTAAAGAAAAGTCACTAGAACCACACATGAGTTCGAATGGAAGGATTGAATTTTGGGATTTTATGATGGGAGGAGAGTTGAGAGATGATTTGAGGGTCGATAATGAATCCTCATAGATTTATTTCCAAACAAATGGAGAATCATTTACTAGAAGACCACAAAGGGGATGAGGGATTGACCTAAAGTTCCTAAGGAATCTACTATAGAAACCAGCTTGTCCTAAGAATGACCTCACCTCCTTGATAGTTTTGGGTGATAGAAGGTGACAAATGATGTTAACCTTGTCTTTATCGATTTCAATCCCCCTACCTAAGAGTAGATGGCCAAGGACCAGTCCCTTTTTAAGTATGAAATGGAATTTTTCCCATTTTAGGAAAAGATTATTTTCTTCACATATTGAAAAAACTCTCTTCACATTACCCAGACAACCCTTGAATGTATCCCAAAACATAGAGAAGTCATCGATGAATACCTTTATAAAATCCCCTACAATGCCCAAGAATATTCCCATAATGCACTGCTAGAAGGTTCTAGGGGCGTTGCATAACCTGAAAGGCATGCTTTTTAAGTCAAAGATGCCAAAAGGGCTAGTGAATGTAGACTTCCCTTGATCCTATAGAGAGACCTCAATCTAGTTGAAACATAAGTACCCATATAAGAAATAGTGGAAGGCATGATCTGCTATTATCTCATGGACTTGGTAAATTAATTGTAAGGTGAAATGGTCCTTCTTAGTAAATAATTTTAGATTCCTGTAGTCGATATAGACTCTCCAAACACTACTCACCCAAGATAGAAGAATCTCACCATCCACATTAGTTATCAATGTGATTCCAACCTTCTTTGGAACCACTTGTATTGGGCTAACACACACACACTCAGCTATGGGATATATGATACTATATTTTAACAATTTTAGACGTTCATTCCTCACTACAGCCATCAGATTAGGATTCATTCACCGCGGAGGTTGACGACATGTAATTGAATCAGATTCTAGAACAATCTTATGAGTTCTGATAAGTGTGATAATCCCCGTAACATTAGATAGGGTCTATCCAATGGCTTTATTGTGTCTCCTAAAGACATCCAGAAGACCCCACTCATGATTGGATTGAGATAAGACAAAATGATAATATGATGTGTTCCATTTTCTCCTAGTAAGGCATTCTTAAGGGTAGAATGATGTTCTTTCAATTAATGACCAGGTTGGTACTAAATTGTTGTAGAAAATTGGGACATTGGTTCAAGATCAATTTCATTTTTTAGAGTTTCATATAGGATTGATTACCCATGTGTATAAGTTTCAGCTAGTAGATTTGTTTGATCAATGTTAGGGGAGGGAATTTGAGTTGTATCTATGAATGTGGTTTCCGGAATGATTTCACTAATTTCTGGTCTTATGATTTCATCATAGGATCCATCTGAATGTGATTCTAGACAAGAAGATAAAATTTCCTCATTTGAAAAAGGAAATTAATCTCATCCTGACGTAAAAATTCCTAAAATATTCCTTGATGTTCTATGGATTCATTATCAATTTTTTCTATCATGGTTACTTTATGAATATCCTCATCATCCCCTATTTGTGATCTTGCATGATAGATTTTTAATTCTATACTCATGTTTCCAAAGGTGATGGTCATGTTCCTATTTCATAAATGGATAAAAAAGTTTATTGTTGCAAAGAATGGATGGACATGGATGATTGGGGTGTGTTCCTTATTGATTATGTTTGGATTGTGGTCAAGGGAAATGAAGTCAGAAGGATAGATAAAGTCTTCTTCTTTTACCAGAACATCCTTTAAAATTCCCCTTGGAACCCTAATGATATGATCATTAAGTTTAATTGTGATAGATGTTTGTTAGAGATCTTCAATTCCAAACTGACAGTACACATCATAGGGATTGATATTGACATTGGAACCTATGTCACAAGAGGCTTTGAAAACTTTATTCTCTCTTAGTTCAACATTGATTAAAGGGAATCCTTGTTCTTTCTTATTTGGTGGAAGGGTTGTCGGATTATTTTGATAACATTTTCTTTAATAAGGTCTTGGTTATTATGTGATAATTTCCTCTTAAATTTTTAGAGGTCCTTTAGGTATTTTGATTATACATGAATGGTTTCAATATAATTGAGGAGTGGAATGTTCATCTTGACTTTTGAGAATTCTTCCCCCAATGTTTCACTAAATCTATGCCTGGTTTTCCCCCTCATGCATTAAAGAAATGGGGAAGGTTGTGGAATTGTTTGCTAAAGAGTTATTCCTTTCACATTGTTATCAGTTTTTTCAGTTTGATCATGTGGATCATTCAAATTTTCATTAGAGTTTGAATCTTTAGATGGTTTCTAAATTATTTTTTCAGTTTTCTCAATTCAATTCCAAAATCATAAAACTGTCAGAACCTTTAGTTGTTCATGATTTTCGTGAGTTCGTCATGACTCTCCACTTGATGTTTAATATGGAATGGCCTGTGTGGGAATGGGTTCCTATTTTGTTTTTATGGATTTAAGTTCTTGTTTAAGGTAAGATACTTATGAGTTCATTTTCTCACTTTTTTTACCCATCTATTAAAGGATTGGAAGAGGGAACGATTTTTTGGGGTCTTAAATCCGCAGGTTTATCCCTGGAGGATACTTTTGTTGTTGGATGGGTTGCTGGGTGAGTTGTTCATATTGGACAGGGTGATGTTGGAATTGGACTGGTTGTGGTTGTAATTGGTTATGGTTTTGAAAATTTTGTGTAGGGTAGCGGTTTAGTCCTTGTGGTTGTCTATGTTGTTGGATATCTTTTCAGTGGAAGAATGGGTGATCATTATTCCTTGGGTTGAATGTGCTTTGGTGTTGGGGATTTTGAACGTTTAGGGCATTGACTTCAGTAGGTGGTCCTGTAAGAAGAACATCCTTGATGGATGAAATGGTTGGGTAGTTGTCTTTTTGGTGGCCATGTTTGTCACAAATTGTGCAAATAGGGTCTATTGTTTGGATTTCATGGATTTTTCTAAGGTCTATCTCTTAAACCTTCCTAGTGAGTGCTGCGAGTTTAGCCCTTATGCTTTCCTCTTCTATAGGTGTATGCATTCCAGTAGTTCTTTTAGGATTTTCAGAATAAGGATATGTTCCCCACGTCTGGTTTTGTTCTGCAAGTATTTCTAGATACTCCTAAGCATCATTTGTGGATTTGTGTTTAAAGGTCCCATTACAGATCATGTCAATGAATTGTTTGTTCCCCATGCCCAAACCTTCAATGGAAATTATCACTTTTTCATGAATAGAAAACCCATGTTGTGGAACCATGTTTAGGGTGTCTTTGAACCTCTCCCATGTTTCATAGAATGAATCTCCCTCATTTTCGAAAATAATTAAGATGCTCTTTTTAATTGACTTTTTTTTGTGGGGAAAGTATTTTTTGTAGAATTCTCTTTGTAATTGGTCCCTAGATTTGATGGATGAAGTTAAAAAAAAATTTATCCAAATTTTTTCTTGATCCTTTACTGAAAAGAGAAATATCCTCATCTAAGATGATTCTAGTTGATTTGGGGAACACATGGTTTCTACAATGTCATTTAACTCCTTAACATGAGGGTATGGAATATCGGACTCTGTTCCATGGAATGTGGGAAGGTGGTTTATGAAACGGGGTTTAAAGATGTGGTTTTAATCTCTTAGGGAATTATGTATAATGAATGATGGTTCAATGGTCCAAGCTGAAGTGAGTGAGTCATTCATGGTTTGATCGACTATATTCCCAATGTTTGGAGCTTCTTGGTTTGGGTGTCCTATTTGATCCCCCATAGGGTAAACCATTTTATTTCATGGAAGACCTTCTATTGGACATATTTTAATTATAGAATTTGTACTTTCATGAATATTTGGATCAAATGTAAATAGTCCCTTATGTGCACTTGTCTCCCTTATCCTAGGGATTTCCACCCTAACGAATCAGTTTGAGTTATCCCGGGTGTAGGCGAACATGTGCCAAAATAAAAAATGTGAGAAAGGGAAACGATAAGGGAATTTGGGTGAGATTAGAAGAATGAGGTTAAGGAAAGAAGATTTTTGGTCTAAGGAACTTACATGGTCCCCATAAACGACACAAAAATTTGGTCTCACTCAAATTTACCCAAGGTCTATGGTTTAAGCAGTCACTTGAAGTTTATCTTGGGTTTTCGAATCCTCAGAGACCTAAGAAGAACCTACCGACACACAATATAAAGAGTTGTATTTTTTTCTATGAAGTGGAAAAATTGGGTTGCTTTTAAATGGTTTAAAAAAAATAACTAACAGATCTATGTGAATTCAAATTATGAGAAAATGATGTGATCATAGGTTATTTCTCAGGGTGGATTGGATGAATTCTTTTTTTAATGATTTTTATTTCACTAACATGGGAAGTATTCATTCAATGAATTCAATATAAATTCAGCACATACTGGTTAAAATTTTTAAGAATCAAATTCAAATAAACTATAAACTTGTAGGATCATTTTCATGAGCACTCCAAGGAAACAGATCTGATTAGCATATAAATCTAGAGAAAATAAATTGAATAAGTAAGTGGAAGTGAGAAAGCCATTGAATAAAAGAAACTCAAATAAATGAAATTAATAAAATTTAGAGAGTGAGAAATAAAATCCAATAAAACCTATTTATACTACATTAGATCAAACCATAAAATATTTATCCCTCCATTGATGACCTGTTCTCAACAAAAGCCGGAAGTAGACTCATAAGGGTGGAATTGAAGAAGTAAAAACAAAAAAATAATGATCACACCATTGTTTTGTGAAGAATATCACAAGTTTTGGTGTAAATAAGTTCACAACTTGAGGTAAATGTATGGAAATGGTATGAATATTAACATAATAAGAGAAGACGAACTTTTATTCAACACTAAGGTGATTCGAACTACTTATATGAGAAAGAAGAACATTACAAAGACAAATCGGCTTAATAACATTACAATGAAAACAAAGCTCTAAGATCCCTAAATCATCCACCAATACTGCCTTAAGTAGGTATTTATGAATCCTTGGGTCTATCCACTAAATTTTTAAGTCTATTTAATTAATTGTGGTGGGATTATGTGGGTGGAAAATTAATGTAGAGGAGCATTTTCCACTCTTTCCCCGAAGTGGCATCTAGCTTTCACCCACTGACAAGAAGCTCTGAAATGACCTTCTAGATAGACTAATTAGAGTGGGCAATAGTAAGATAAAATTTATCCATGTATGTCTCTTAATATCATGTAAAATTTCATCTGAAAATTGTTTTTGGTTTTTAAGATGTGATTTAAATGGTGGGATTTTTTTTGGGCCGTAGAATCTGGCCCAGAATTTTGTCTTCAAATTGGGCCACCTAGAACTCCATTAAAAGGTCTAAATTATCTTGGGATAATGTATAATTAAAATTTCCCCATGATATAATTTATCTTCAGTTAATTTTGAAGAATAATTGAGCTTGAAACTTTTCTGATACAATACTTTTCTTGGGTTGATGTTCAGTTCACTTCGCCTAGAATGATTTTGGTTCAAGGCCCACTTTGGTGGTCTTCCAATTTGAATCAACACATTCTATAAAATATTTTACTGTTTCATATATCACGGGAGACCTAAAAATAAAATAAATACCATTTTTTATGAGGTGTTCAAATATGTACCTTGTAATAGTGCACTTTAACAAATAATTACAATCATAATGTGAAATAATGTTTAAATTTTAAAATGAACTAAAAATGTTTTTTATGAATAATGAAAAACATGAATATTATAATATAAAAAATTAATATTATTTTATTTCATTGTATAATTAGTAAACAAGGGAGACATGTTTTCATAAACACACATATAGGAGTACGAGAATGTGATCAAAACATTTGAAGACCATACCATTAATATCATTGATCATAAACATGAATCACAATATAAACCATGGTAGTTCATAAGGCATTAATAATAATGAATTAAATAATATTTTCCATTTAATAATAACATATGAATAAAACATGGAAGTTTGGAAGACATATAATCATATAGTATGATTTTCATAGTAGTCAAGGTATTGCTGCCAAGACCATCTTTGTTGTATGGGTTCATTCCCTATACCATCATGGTAGTCATGTTTTCCTCCCACGGACATATTAGTAGCATAATTTCACATCTCATAAAATCTTCGTAGTTATGGTTCACTCCCATGGAAATCTCAATAGCATGAGTTTTCTCCTCATTCCATCTTGGTAGTCACAGATCATTCCCATGGCCATCTTAGTAGTCATGGTTCTATCCCAAGACCATATTAGTTTATATCATGAGATATAAATATTTAACCAATGAATTAGAGGGAGATATAGGTCCCACACATCTCATAATGTAATAATATGTACATACACCACAAAATTATAAAGAATCATATTATATCCCATGAAATGAAATGGGTATCATAAACACATAATCATATCATAACCTGTGAAAAAAGGTACATGTTTTATAATAATTTAATTGTAAGTTTAACCCATTAAAACAATAAGGATACAAATTTATATAACTAATTAAATAGAAATTAGTTTCATAATAATAATTCTATCAAAATATAAACCATTAAAGAATGAATATGAATTGAACCTTTGAAATATTTATTATAAGGTCATGAGAAACATCAATAGATGTCATATTAGAAGGAAAATAAAATGGAATTTTATTTGAAAACATTTCTTGATGAAAATATGCTTCCTTATTTGAAAATTTTTCTTAAAAACCTAAAACCTTTTGAAAAATATTTTCTTTGAAAAACATTGAAAAAAAAGAAAAAATTCATGAAAACATTTTAAATCCTATTTTCCTTGAAAACATATAAAATAAGATTGAAAAAATTTTGAAAACCATTTGTATTGATAAATAAATTCAATGGAGATTCAAAAAAATTTGGAAAAAAATTTGTTTGAGAATACTTTTGAAAATTATAAATGAGGCTTCAAATAAATTTCAACCCGTTTTCCTTGATAACTTGTAAAAGAATCTTGAAAACATTTTGAAAAAAAATCCTGAAAATTTATAAAATAATCATGAAAAACTTTTGAATAAAAAATCTATGAAAATAAATTCTAAACATATTTTTAAAAAAATTAACATTTAAACATGAAAATAACGCTTCAATGTATTTATGATGGATAAATTTGTACATGTCGTACAAGGAAAAATGAAAATTCTTTTTGTATGGTAAAAAGGTTAGAAAATGCGTCATTCAGAAGGAGAATTTAAGTCTCCTTTGAAAAATTGGTAAAAGAAAAAAAGGGTAAAAATGTCTTTTAATGATCTTAGGATATTAGTAGAAGAGTCTTGGAAACCATTTTTTGAAAACATGGTTTTGAAGAAACACATATTTCTGACTGAAGGGAGGGTAAATTTGGGCTTTAATAAAAACACTCTATTAACTATCTCACGTTACAAAGAGTGGAAAAAATGCTAAAAAATATTAATATATCCTGAATAATCATAGGGAATATAATTCAGGAGTTTTATTAAGATATAGATCATATTATTTCATCAAAGGATGAATAATCATAAATAATCTCGAAAAGCGGTGAGATTGTTTCAATAAACTATTACCACTTGGTAACTTTGAAACATATTTCTCACTTAAGAAAATGAAAATATATGAATCTAAAAAAATCATGAAAATAATTATATTCATGATATAAAATTTCTAAGGAATTATATACACCTCATGGAAAATATAGGTGGACAACATGGCATTTTTCTCAAAAGAAGTTAAATTGAGAGAAAACTATCTTACAAATTTGGTATCTTTTGAAACATTAATCCCATGAAAGAAAGATCATTGAATTTATATGTACATAACCATAATTTTATGAATAATAATAATATAATACATTCATTGTAAATATATAAACCATTCAAAAGGAAAGCATGGTGAACATGACAAGTATCTTACAGAAATAAAAAGTGAGATGAAATCCCTGTACCTTTTGTCTTGATTCTAATCATACTCACTAAAAAAACCTATATAATAAATATAAATTTATTACATGAATTTTAAATAACTTTATTATTATATATAATATCATATATGGTTGTATTATGACCTTATATTACCCTCAAGATAACAATCCTATGTTATGGAATCACTTCGGGTAATATCCACTTTGTACTTCACATGTGTCTTAATTTATTATATTATTGGTTTTTTTAATTATATAATTATGTAAATAATATAAAACATGATATAAATATCATTTATATTAATTATATTTTTATTATTATAATCAATATAATATAGAATTATGAAATGGAATACACTGTTCCTAGAGACGGTAAGTCGTACGTACACTTGAATGTTGTTTCTGTTTTTATTAACCGTATTGAAAGAAATAAGGTAAATGAAATATATATATATATATAATTATTCTAGTAGAATAATTATATTATATATATCATATAATTTCACTAAACATATCTTCAATACATTGCATGTAGTGTGTGAACGAATCACATCGCTTTGAGGGGGCGATAGTCCCTCTTCGTCAAACGAAATTATCACACTTACACAAAATGGAGAGTGTAAACATGTGTACTATAAAGGGAATAAATATTCATAAATACATGATAAATATAAAATATAGCATACATAAACAGATTTTCAATCATAATTCTATCATGAGAGGCAGTAAAGGGAAAATGACCAATCATCGTTCAGTGGGGAGGATGCTCGTCGTACACCTAAATAATATGTTTGTTACCCATTAGATGGATGTGTGTGTATGATTAGGTATAAAAATAGCATTAAAAATAATATTATTTTTAGGATAATTTTTTTGTTATAAAATCTTGGAAGAAATTGTGTGTAGGGCATGAAGAAATAAAATAAAAGAAATGAACTTGAGAGAAGGCGTTGCCTCTAAATCGGATAGCTCCTTTTGGATTGTGCCAAAAGGCTTCCATGGATTTATTTATGCATAAATTGAGGATTAAAGGATGAATTTAAGGATATTTTTAAGTTTATTGGTAATATATTTTCCAAAACTAAATGGTTTTAGAGGTTTGAAGAAGATGTAGAGGTGGTGGCCTTTTATAATGGAGGAGGAGTGACACTCTTATAATATATTTGAAAAGGGAAACCTCACACAAATTTTTTTATTTAAGGTGGATCCAATACTGATAAAAAGTAGATAAAATAGTGTATATGGTATAAATATATCCATAATATTGACTTTGGATATGTTTATAGGTCTTTTTGGGCCTTATGGTTGTGGTTTTGTCCCTTATTATGCTGAATTTTACCTTAATCGTTGTAATTAATTTTAATCATTTTTACTAATATTTTCGTTAAAAAACTATGTTTAACTTATTATAAATTATAAAATATTATTATTATTAATATTAAATACATTTTTCAAAATTATTTTCACATTTGTGGTAGGAATTAATTTAAAATAAATCTCATAAGAGGGTGGACAATGCAGGTTTTCAAAGTAAAAACATTCAAATGTTTGTTATGTTTTTATACCCAAGTTCAAAGTGAAATTTATCTCAATGATATAATTTTTATTAATTGATAAAAATATTATTTAATTAAACTTTTATACCAATTTAAAATACAATTAACATTATAAATAAATTAGATGAAACTGTAGTTTTGAACTAAAATTCTGCATTTTTCAATATTCATTAAAACAAATTCCAAAAAAATTCCAAAAATATAACCTAACCTAATTATTATGTTATAATTTCAAATATGAAGTTTATTTTGACATATTAAATCTATAAAGTTTCCAAAAAATACATTTTAAATGGGTTCTCCATTTAATGGCGGTAAAAATTCATTAATAAAAATATTCGGTTTTAAGCATAAAATTGGGTTTATTCTTATCATAGGCCTATAAAATCTATTGGATGAATATAAAAATTATTTTATTGAATATATAACACATATATTACATTAATATCACTGAATAATTATAATTAATTTAATTTAATAATGTAAAATAGTTTTGTGACAAAAAAATGATTTTCCATTTGTATTCAAAAATATTTCATATTCATTTATAATTAATTTTTTATAAGGTGGAGGAAAATGGTCCCATTATTATTAAAAACACAAAAAAACTATAAAGGAAGATTGAACAACCATACCAATAGACCCCACAAACAAAATGGCAGAAAAAAGAGACGTCAAGCACCTTGAGAATGAGTGCGCATGCTATGACAAGAGGAGCATCCACCCCTACCACGAGGATGACAGCCCCTCTTTCGAGTGGTTACTAGTTTCCATGTCCCATATCATTCATCTGGAGGCCCAGGGTCAAAATATTCACGAATCTCAATGGATTAAGGCATACAATCTCCAAGTTGTCTCTCATCATCACTACCTGTAGATGCAAGTAGTGCAAACACATTGTTTCTATTAACTTTCAGTTCAGTTCTCACCTTGAATGCTTGAGCAGGCACATGAGGCTTAAGAGAAAAACTTTTCACAATGTCATCCCCCTTTCCTTTAGGATTTTGGGTAAAATGAATTGGAATACATTCCCTTGGGCTGGAAATCATAACCCTCTTCTCAAAAGATTGAGAATATGGATCATCCGAGACTTAGATGAGAGAGTCCTTCCTCAAACCAAGCTTTGTAGCCCTGCCCAACATTTAATTAGAACCCCCAATATTAGTCTGGAAAATTTCCCCCACATGAAAATTAGATCCACCATACTATTGGGATTGAATCAGATGTTTACCAGTAATTAAAAATGGTGCAGAGTGCTTTTGTGAAGCATTATTAATATAAAATGAACTATCTTTAGTGCTATGTCAAATGAAAAATATCAAAAAGGATAACTTAATTTGAAAAAAAGTTAATCATAAAATATAGGGGTTTTATATTAAACATGGTTAAAAATTAATTTAAAAAACCATATGATATTAATAAAAAACATTTTCAAAACATTTTTATAAAAAATGGATACGAAAGAAAATGGTATTGCGACTGAAGAGAAAACTAATTTTGATTTTCCATTAAAACATATTTTGGGTATCTTGAGTAATTAGAATGATAAAATTGAAACTAAAACATTTATTATCAATTAATAACCATACTAGAAAAAAATAAATGAATTTATTAAGAGGTAGATCATAAAAGTTCATCATTGGGAACATAATAGTAAACAATCTTGATAAACAATGAGACTGTAACATAAAACCCTTACCACGTTGGTAACTTTTGAATCAAAATACCCATAAAATAATGAAACTAAGTTATATATGTATATAAAATAATTTTTTTGATACTAATCAGAAAATACTTTCATGGGCATTATATACATCACACAAAATAAACAAGTGTGGTTTAAGGCATGCATCCCATAAAAATAAAACTGAGATCAAAATATCTTACATTAGGCAGGTCTTTCTTCGTTTGCATTGAATCAAATTTTATAATAAATATAAAATTATTAAATATAAATTATATAAAAATAATATTATGTAGCAAACCATATATGATTTACTTATAACTTTTTATCAACTATTTTTTGACACTTCTTTATGGAAATCATTGTTCGAGGTGACATCTACTACATTTTTCATATATGTTCTAGTTCAATAGTTTGGGTATTTTTATTTTCATCATGCTTCAATTATATATATAATTTTAATAATGATATAAATAACATGTATATTCATTATATTCAAGATTATAGTCCTTCATAAAAGTAGAGATAGAAGAATAAATTACACCCTTCATGGAGATGGTCGGTCGTACGTACGCATGGACACAATTTTCATTTTTCAATAGATGAAATAAGGGGGAGTTAAATAATAAATAAAATTTAAAGAATAATTATTATTTAATATATATCATATATATTCATTAAATCTATCCTTAGTACCTTCCATGTAAAATGGAAATGAAAAAACCTCATCTCTTCATGGAGGTGGTAGTCCACAAGTACACAAAAATGACATTAATCTTTTTGAAAGGATTAGAAGCTAAGAAGACAGATATGATATTATAAATACATAAAAACAATTATAAATAATTATCATATATTAACATTAAAACCATAATAATTATCATTTGTGAAATATTGTAATGAAAAATGAACTGTATCACTATATGAAGACGATAAGCCGTATGTACGCCCAAGTGGTGATTTAACTTTTATTTTGATGTAATGATAGTGAATAAATTTTTTAATAATAATTATAAAATTTTATTAAAATTATTTATGTTTATTTTATTATTTTATGAATAATATAATATTTTTATAGGAGGTAAAATAAAAATTTGTAAAAGTGTTCGGTTAAGGCAATTACCTCTTCTTTGAAACCACTCATTTAGATCAACTTTTAAGGGATATCAATTTAGAAATTCAACAACAAAAAACCTAAAAAATATGTCTAGGGAAGTGGATAATATAAATTTTCAATATTTTTTTAGATATACGAATCAATGTCATTTGAAGCAGAGAAAGGATTGGTGCACTTTTAAAATTGAGGGGAGAGTCACTCTGGGAATTTATTAAAATATTAATTTAATATAAATTAATTTTTATGCATAAATGAAATTAAAATGAAAATAATTTAAGATAAAATAATGATTTTTAGAAATTACATCACTAATAAAATTTCAACATTTTTGGTTCATATATTACCCTTATCTATTTGTTCTAACACTTTATTAACCCTTTTGAAAATTATAGTAATAGTAATGTTTTCTACCCATTAAGGGTTAATAATGTTACGATAAATTAAAAAACATCCCATAAATGGATCTTGGTTTATGTTTAAGAACATGAATAATTAATTTTTTCCAATATAATATATCAATTAAATCTATATCATTAATAAAATAATATTTATTATGAAATATCATTAATGTCATTTTTGACACTATTCATTTAATTTAGCTTTAAATAAATCAATAAAAACAAATAATTTGAATATAATTATTTAAAACAACACTAATTTGTCTTATTAATCTAAAAAATTCACGTCACAGATTAAATCACTCAAACTATATTACTTTTAATATTTTTAAAATCATATTATATATTTTTTTTAATTGAAGAAATACTTCATCAATGTTGAATCAGCATTTTAGGTCACTAATTTGTTAAATTGAATAGTAAATAAATTTATATCATGAGAATAATTTAAATAATATAAAAATTGAGTATTATATTTTCTCAAAACATTTTTTTCCCTATGCGAACACATACGATATATTCAAAACAAAGAGAGTGAAATTTTTAAATGTTCTTTGATTTAAATATTATATACATCATTTTCATGGAAACACGTCAATTAAATAATGAAACATTTAATATAAGGTGGTAAAGGTATAAAAACCCTCATGCAATAAGAAATAAACTGAAAAATTATGGTCTTATCACTTATTTTTATTCTTGATTAACCTGATATACCATTAATTGAGGTGATAAATTTTACCAGGGTTACTTTATATAATGACAAAAAATGAAAGGGACATATATACCAACTATGCACCTCATAATTCAAAATATTGTATACATTTTATCAAATTCAATATTTATAAGTGTAATTAATTAATTTCAAAATAATCGTGAAAAATGAGATCGTTTTTCAGGAAAATATATGTTTAATCATAATTTTTTTATTCTAATCTCATTCTTAGAAAAATATTAAATTAATGTCAAAAAATTTGATCGAATTTATAAAATATTCCTTTCATTAAAATAATTTACCAAAAGTGTAATATATTATATTTTTTTAATTATTATTCCTTAAATTTCAAGTCTTATTTTGGAGTAGTTGGGGTTTCACCTAGAGGTAAGCACCCCATAATACTTATGAAAAATGGGGGTTCAAAACCCATGGGGGTAGAGACTGTAGCAGTACTAAAGCAGCGGTGCTACTGTAGCAATAGCAGGAACTATAGCTGTGGCAGGTACTGTACCGGCAGCAGGGTACTGTAGTAGTGGCGGGTACTGTGTGGTACTATAGAAGGAAGGTGCTATAGTAGTATTATTCATAGAATGGGCCTTGAGCCAAAAATTTGGTCCTATGGGCCATGTAATGGGCTAAATTCCCACTAGGCCTTCAAGATATGTAATGGGTCTCCCTCTACCTAGTTAAAAGAGGTCTTTGCTTTTCTTTAATAATAAATGAGACTTCATCCCCAAACTTTAAAAATAAGTCTAATTTTAGACCTCAGTTTTGGTTTTTCTAGATTAAGAATGGGTTTACAACTTCTGTAGGTTTTGGTTTGTAGACAATTTACACCATAAACTATGTATTTATTGAATAAACCATCCTTATAAATTATTTGTTTGAAAAAATAACTAGTAATAGAGATTTTATTCCAAAATTTTATATCCTACTACATAAAATGTGAATTTATATTGTAATACTGACATTAAAGATCCATAAAAAGAGAGATTAATGGTGCAGGTATCCCATTTATTCCATAAAAAACTTATGATCCTCAATTAAATAGGAAATTTTTGATTTTACCCTTTTCCTTAATAAACTTAACTCTTCCATGCACAGTAGCTCTCCCCCTCTACTCGAGTGTCCTTATCCCTCTTCTATAGGCTTTGAGCATCCAACCTTATATGTTGTCAACATCACTCATTGTTAGTCTTGTTTGATCTATTCTAGTGAGATCTCTAATTCTATTTCTTCCATCCTTTTATTATATTTCAAAATAAAATGATAAATCCAATTTATTTTCCTATATTTAGTGTGTTTTTCTATTTCACTCATTTCTACCATTATAATTCAAATCATGAGTTGATACTGTATATGGAATTGTCTTCCACTATAAGGTATATGGTTAAGTACTTTATCCTTAAGTCTATGTCATTTATATCATGTTACATCATGTTGCACAATATAATATCCATGTGTTTACTTTAAACTATTATTTCATTAATCTAATTTGTTATTCATTTTATGAATTCCATTACACACCCTTTTCCTCGAGGGAGGTTGACCTCCCAAACTAGTAACACATTTTTATGCATGCCTATGAGATGAACCTTGACCTTTTAAATGTTTATATTTCCAAACCACCATATAAGGGGTAATGGATTTATTTCTAGATGAATATATTACATTTAACTAAAGGGATCTGTGTGGTATGATCACATCACATGAATCCTATGTAATTAGTGGATAAGAACATTGACTGAATAAAATATAAATATTTTTTAAATCATATTTTGGTTTGTAATAAAATATGACTGGATTTTAAATACATAATATGATACATGAGCATGGTGTCTCATATACATTTGATACTAGGGTATGGTGTCCTATACATGTGATACATAGGTATAAAATCCCTTATACTTGTGATAATTGGGCATAAAATATCATATTATTTTGATACTAAGGAATGATTTCCCATGTAAATGTGATACTTGAGCATGGTTTCCCATATACATGTGACAGCTGTGCTTAACGTCCCATATACTTGTAATTCTCGGGCATGGATTCCCTTATACTTGTGATACTTAGGCACGACACCCCATATAATTGGGATAACTGGGCATGACATCCCTTACATTTGTGATACTTGGGAATGGAATCCCACATACTTGTGATATAGGTGAATAGATTCCCTCTATTCCATATGAGATTCTTGTGACTAGGCATGGATTCTTTTGTTATGACTTGGGTTCTAGATAGAAATACATATATATATATATATATATTTCTATATATGTATTTTTTTTTATATTGTGAATATATTTAAATATTTATATATAGACACACACATACTTATAGATATATAGATTCAGTGGAACATGTTCAATGATATTTTGGCCCATTCGGAGGTAGGTAGTGTCAACCTAATGTTCATTAGGAACAAGAGACAACCAATTTATAGTTTACATTTGTTTGACACCATAGTATCTACACACTTCCATTTTATATACACTGATTAATTATATAATATGTCATTGGTGGTGGCCGACTGGGTATATATCACACCCTATTTTGGCTCTCAATTAGAAACAGAATAGACATCATGATTATAGGTAGGGAAAAAGGTAAGCCTCTGACTATGTATGTTTGACTATCTTCCTAGGATGGAGTATGGGAGTAGAGGAATGAGCTTATACTCAGGATACTAGTAGAATTTTGTTTTGGTATTTTAATCATTTTGGTATATAATTATATACATTCTCATACCTTTATATCATGTGTACTTTCCATTTTGTATTGAATCAGGACATGATCATCATTTTGTATATGATATTGACATTACTTCCACTTGTTCATTATATTTGGACGATTTATGCTTCCACAATTAATTTATTATACTATTTCAACTTCTTACTATTATTCTATACCACTATGTTGTCCTCTAAACAAGAGGGTATAGTCACTCTAACATACCATCATAGATCCTCACAATTAGTTGGTAGCCTCTGGTATATGGGGAGGCACACTGGAGGCTATGTGGCCAACTAGGTTCAATTACTAATCAGTGAACCAAGTCTGGGATGTCACAAAGTGGTATCATAGTTTTTGTTTTCCTATTTTCATACTATTTTAGGTTGTTAAAAAGGATAATAGAAATGTGTTAGGATTTTTTCATAAGCCTATTTCTATGAGTAGATTACCCATATATATGGAAAAACGAAATTACCTAGGATAGGATATTATTGTTCTCATTTTTTAGTACTGTTGTATTGATTCACCATTGGGCGATGCACATGATTTTTCTTGTTATTATTGTTATTATTATTTTGGTTTTCTATTTACCCTGGGCATAGTATGGAAAGGTAATATTTATCATGCATCATAGTAGGCACTCAGGATTCACAGGTCATGTATATGCCCTGCCATATTTATTTTTGAATGTATTTCCCACTATATATTATTGATTCCATGACTATTATATTTGTAAATGTGTTAACATTTCTTATAAAGGTAGAATAATTATAATAATTAATGTGTATTCATCAACCTATATGGTTTTTTGACATCTAACATTATGGTGGAACCATAATTAACTAATTATTCCACATTTAAGCCATAAACCACCAGTCTCATGCGATGAAATGTTATATGATTTCAATTACATGGATTTAAATTTTAATTTATGAAGCATGTAATTATATAAATTGATAATAGAAATTCATTTTAGAAAATCATTAATATAACATGTTACAACCTAATGCTATACATAATTTTCATTTTAGAGTTACATGATGTGCCAATTGCAAATTTTAAATCTTATGCTTTTGTAACTTGGGAATGGTGAATCAAATAAATGAATCATAATATATAAATATTTATATGAATTATTATGAAATTAAATGAATTTAAACACATAAATAAAATGGTTACAATTAAATGGGATGTAAATTTCGATATAAATTGTGTTTTCCTCTATACCTTTTAATTGGCACTCCATATACATGGACCTTTTATATGTGATGTGAGACCTTGAACCTGACACAACCATGGTAGTGTATGGTAAGTGGTTTCACTCTTGATCTTTTTGATATTTCATATCACCTAGACCAATCTTATAAGTAGGTAAAGGGGAATACGTCTTATATGGGAAGGCTAGGTATATATACTTTTCTATATCATGAGAAAAGTTCTGTTAAAAATTATAGTTCATAGGGGAGTGTATCATAAATATAGATCTATGTCACCAAGAAATCCTCAATTCATGTTCTATGAGGGTGATGATGACCATGCTTTAGTGGTGGTGGGCCATAACAAAACAATATTTCCACTGATGGTTCCACCTGAGGCACGTCCTCCTATTTCTAATCTGGGCATCAATGCTCATTTTTTAAATATATTTCTATGATTTTTATAGGTTGTGTAGGAAACTCCATGACCTTCCCCTATTATATAAGAGTTCACACGATAATTCAAAAATCAATGGATAGTGTTCCTGAGGTTGTTGAGTCCTGGATAGAGGTCATGTTTTCTATCTTTGATAATTTAGAGATTCCTCTAGTGTGATTGGTCAATCTAATGACTTATATGCTTCATGATTCTTCCTAATGTTGGTGTGAGGTGATTACAAAAGTGAATAGTCATTAGTGTACGATCTAGGTGGAATTATATAAATAATTCTATGATTAATCGTTCCCTCATGTACCAATAAAGGACCATGCTAGAGAATTTATTTACATATAGTAGAGTTATATTTCAATGATGGAGTATTCATCTAGTTTAATCAAGAATCTGTGTTTTTCACCAACACTTGGTGGGGATAAGTTGAATAAAATGAGATGTTTTTATGATGGTATTATATAAAACATTGGACCATAGGTGAATATATTTTGATTAGACTCTATTGTTGAAATTTTAAACCATGCCATCATCACCAAGTAGAACCTGAATGAATGTGATAGTGTGGGATATGTGGTTCAACAATTAAATATAGAATCCATTTTACTAGCGTTAAGAAGTGTTTCCTTGAGTATTCAT
This sequence comes from Viscum album, assembly GCA_963277665.1. Lineage (NCBI taxonomy): Eukaryota > Viridiplantae > Streptophyta > Magnoliopsida > Santalales > Viscaceae > Viscum > Viscum album. The sequence goes on along the minus strand of OY728151.1, from coordinate 2,007,295,949 downwards.
GTAGAGAAACCACCAGTTATATGACATGTACTGAGAGTTATGTGGTGTGTCACCTGTGTGGAAATATAATAAATAATAATCCCTAGTGTACAAGGGACCTCATTGAGTTATGAGGGTATGGTAGGATAGGGAATCTTAAGAATTTTTTCATGACTTTTAGAACCATTCATTGTGGGAGAGGAACCATATTATCCCCCCTTCATAAGTAGGATCAGTAAAACCTATCCAAGAAGGTGTCTAGAGTATTAATTTCTATTTATGTAGATAAATAAATCATAGATTAGGTATCTAGGCTTCATATATGTAGTTCCAACATAGTGTACATTCCAAGGTAGTTAGGTTATATCTCAGGGCCCTAGATATGGTCGTATCTACATAGTGTAACCAACTCCTGAGGTGTAGATTCCCAAGCCTTCTATAATTCGAGTTACTATTCTAGTATCATCCACTTTAGTATCTTACTTATTTGATACAAGCACCTCAAGTTCTTCAACATCAATGGAAATTATGGAATGTTTTGGTGTGGAGATAGAGTTGTTTTCTGGCATAATAACTCTCAAAACACCGTTGGGAATCCAATCTGAGGGAGTACACTGATCTATGAAATTCCCCCTTAAGATATGTGGAAATAATTTCCTATGGGACCACTTTTTCTAAATTATGACATGATTTAACATCATTCTTAAGATAAACTGGTTTGTATTATTTCATGCTCATGTCAATAGCTATCACTATAGGGTATTTTTTCAATCACCCAAGGGATATATTCATTTTGAAAATGGTGAATGGGATGTCTAAGAGATTTTAAGTGGACTACAACATCATGGGATGGTTAAAAAAACACTCTGATTTATATCCTTTTTTAGTTATCAAGGAATGTGGCTTGTAGATTTACCACACGTAGTGGGTCATTTTAGAGACATCTTCCCTAACTAAAAATCTTGGTTACCTCCTCTAAGGGATGTGAACTTCACAATTGGGCTAGTTTAAAGAGTATAACCAGGGTCCATTCCTCCATACAAGATTAAACATATTGACCTATATAACCTCATGAAGCAGTTTGTGGATTTGGAAGCTAAGGGTTTCATACAACTCAGTATTTCACCATGGGCTTTAATTGTTCCTTTCTCTATGAAGGTGGATGATAACCTCATGTTGTTCACGTTTTAAATGTGGTTAAATCAGCTTATATTAAACAATAAATATCCACTATCTTGTATAAATGAACACTTATTCGAGATCTAAGGATCATGGGTCTTCTCCATGATTTATTTTATTTTTGGCTACTATCAAGTATGAGTTAGAACTTCAGGCATATATTGTATACCATTTTATAAAATTTATGGCCTTTATGAGTACCATATTATACAATTTAGTTTGATGAAAATGACATTCGTTTTCATGGATATAATGAATTTTGTCTTCCACCAATATCTAGATTCATTTGTCATAGTATTCATGGTGGACATATTTGTGTATTCTTGTAACACCCCAAGCTTCCATGGTATGTTTCCCTTTGAATAACGCAATAGCTTGCATTATACGTAACTTTGAGATTCTAACACACCACGACCAATCAAACTAGCCACTATGAATAGTAATAACCACTTTTTGAAATTTATAAATTTTATCTTTTAAAATGGAATTCATTTTTGTATTCGAAATACCTAAATTAGCTTAGGGTGAAGTTTTGGTATTTTTCGGAAAACATTCAATTTTTGATAAAATATTGAAAGACAATACGTTATTGTTTAAAACCGAATTTTTATTCAAATAATTAATTATTTTATTTAAATTTATTATAGGTCAAAATAGATACATAATACCTATATATGTTCTATGTAATTCATTGGATTCATTTTGTAATAATATTAGATATATAAAATTTTACTGAACTTTTTACCGTATATTACCCACCTCCAAGGAGCATTTTCAAATCACATAAAACATAATTTTATCACTTCTATGAGTTGAATTTGAAAAATACGAGGGAAATGGTTAATAACAGTATGTAAAATTTGTTTCAATAAAATGAAAATAATTTTGGATGAATAGTATCTTTTGACTTTTCTTTACCACGATTAAAAGTAAATCGGGTAATTAATGGTAAAAATTATATTATTATTACCCTAAAACATGTAGTAATTATATTGGATAAGATTAATTATATCAGAAAAACCTTAGGAATAAAATATGATCCTTTAGGCCCACTTGTATTAGATTATGACATTTATTATTATTTTATTTAAAGAAGAGTTAAATGAGTTAAATTCAATGTTTAATAACCATTTTTTTAATATAGGGTTATACATAACATAAATTCTACTATAAATATTCATTATAAATATAAAAAGATTTAATAAATAATGATATTTTATTTATAATTTTTGGACATTATGTAATCTAATTTATTTATGACACAATGATGACGAAGTAATTACCTTAATAATGAAATATTAAAATAATTGATATTATAAATATCAAAACAAATGTAAATTGATACTTTTGAAGAATTCCCCTAATTTTATAGGTTAATATAACATGATATAATTTAATATATGAATTTATTTCCAAGTAATAAAGATGTCAGAAATTTAACAAAAATCATTTATTAAATAATTTCAAAATTGATATAATTGAGTTTAAAAAAATACTATATTATTGGTTGATATAGTATTTCTAAAAATCTATGTTTTGGCCAAAAGGCCTAAATAATATTATATATGTCATTAATTTACTTATTGGTGTTCTCTTGGTAGTTTATAGTATGTTTATTAACCAGATAATATAGAAATACAAATAGACATGGTAAATGTCAAACTATTTATCAAAGAGTTAAATAAAAAAGATAAGGTTAATATGGTGACACAAACCAGTATAAAACCTATTGGTTGAGTGGATTTAGACCTATCCCCACCTTATCCTCGAAGTAAGTCACTTTACATCCATTAGAAACTGAAAATTATTTTATTATTAAATAATATTTCAATCTTTTCCTAAAGTGCCCCTCACCCCTCTTATAAAATGTCACTTCCCATTCTCTCAAATTCACACCTTCAAAGCCATTTAGATCGGCCAAACCCTACCCAAATATTCTCCCAACTATCCTCCCTTCATCCTAGAGGCCTTATTTTGGATATAAAGCCAACCTATGGAGCCATTTTGATCAAATCAAAAGGAAGAACTTGAAGAAGAGGTAAATATTTCATCACATCTTTAAAGTTCTTTTCTTCTTCCACTTCCTCAGTATTTGTTGTTTCCATTCTAAAATAATAACTCCAGTATATTCTATATACTTTGATGTTATTATAAAAATGGTAGCACCATTTTTTTATTCTATCTATCCTATAAATTTCAAAGTCACCATACGTGCGTACGTACAACTTACCGTCTCCATGTCGTGGTGAAGTTTGTTTCTCGAACACTTCATTATTTGAATGCGTATAATAATGAGTATAAATGATATAAATAATAAATATAAATTGATAATTATTCTTTATATATGATATAATATCCAATTATATATGATTTTAATATCAAAATAATGATAATCTCGCTCGTGCGTACGTACAGATTTCCGTCTCCAAGAACGCGATGAGATTCGTTTCCCCATCATAACCATTCAAGAATATTTTTCATTTGATGATTAAAAATAATGTTTAAGAATTTAATATCATTCTTGATATAAATAAAATACGTCTTATCCATAAAAAATATGACTTATGTAATAAAACATATAAAGGAAAATGAATTAGTTAACATCCAAAATGATGATACTACTAAAATGTTACTAACAAAGAAATTTTATAAGATCATATATGATATAATATTTATGTATATGGTTAATTTATAATTTAATAACCATGTTTTAACTATTATATAGAAGGTTAACATACCATCGACTATGGAAATGTATAAGGTATGGTTTAATGTCACAATCTCTTTATTATCCAAGGTTATTTTTACGTAAGTATCTACTTGGACCTCTTTATCATCCACATCCATGTTTCATAAAAATGTATTTCAAAAACATTTTTACCATTTAATTAAATATGGGTTAAATTCATTTATACCCTTATTTTAAAACATATGTTTTAAAAGGAATCTTTCTGTCGTTTTCCTAACAAGGTACTTTATGACCTTCTTGAAAAAATTAAGGTAAGAATTCCATTTTTAACTTATACGGAGGGTGTTGCTTCCTTCCACCGTTTTAACATCGTCAAAGATTCCCATACAATTCTATAAGAATATTTTCAAAATATATATTTTCTTTTATAATTATATGACTTTAAAATTATTTCAAAATAGAAAGGGATATTTCTCTACAAAAAGTTTTGATTTCATCTATATCAACATCTTTTGATGAATTTTAAACTTTTTTGAAGTTGATTTTTTATGATACAAATATTCCATATTGTATTTAAGGTTTTGTGATATGTTTGAATGTGGATGTGTTATTTTTACAGTATTCATGATTTATGTACAAAGTATTTACATTATATATGGTATTTTTAATACAAATGTTTATGTTATGTGTAAACCATTTCATATGAGGAACGCATTGGACTTAGTAAGTGATGGGTGGATCCCTCTATAGATCCTCGATGCATCGTTAGGTCTCATGAGACAAACTAGTGTCTTGGCACAAGGCTTTGACAAAATCTTATTTTTAGTCTTGGAATATGGCCTTGACTATGTGGTTATGAAGTCTGGCATTATGCATTCAATCATTATGAAAGTTGCTATTGATATTGCATATGATTATTTGAATTTTATAATATCCATGTGAATACGTATATGAAATTACTTGATTTTATATTTTCCATATTATGATGAAATTTATTTTCAAAAGTCTTTGGTTTTAGTCTTATACATTTCCTTAAATGTTTATACTTATTTATTAAAGTTTATGCGATATTGTTATCCTTACTGAGCATCTGATTTCACCCCTATCTATGTTTTATTTTCCCTAGGAAGTGAATAACTATTTTATGGTTGACCTATAGGGATTGGATAAGGATAAAAGTGTGTTAAATGGGGAAAAAATGTTGTTGATGTTTTTATTTCAGGATGTAATGTAAAACTTATAAAGGCGTCTAGTACTTCAAAGGCTACTAAACAAATCGGTGTTTCAGGACATGATTTCTTGTATCATGCCAATGTTATGTAATAAGGCACCAAATCTGCGTAACTGGGGTAGGGTCATTACATTTGGTATCAGAGGAAGTTTAGTACAATCCTTGGAAACTAGATTTAGATAAACTCTGATTAGACCACATTACCCTAAGATAGACTTTGACGGTTGGTATAGAAGAAATTCCTTGAATTTCGGTAATGTAGATATTTTTTGTATTTTCCATGAAATACATCCAAGTCTAGATGCAAGCAGGTAGAGGCGGCTCTGGAAAAAATGTACCGAGGAGTGAAAACTCTGAGAAAGAGTTTCGGGCATGACCCGAGGTATCCAGGTACATGACAACGGGCATTGCTGCACACTTGGTTATGACACACCTGAGGGATATTCATAGGATAACTCACATTTTCATTACAAACAATTATAAAGGATTTATGAGTAAATAAATCCTCAAAGAAAACAATTTTTATGATTATGGGTTATATACATAAATAGTTCAATTTATTTTAAGTGTATTACATGTTTGGAATTATGTATTGCGATTCATAAACTAATCTAGTGTATGCCATTTTTTAGGTATGGTGCCTAGTGGAAGGAATGTAAACCATATCAACACACGTAATCCATGTAGGGATTTACCTCCAACTCACGATAATTATAGTGGACCTGGTGACACAACTAGTGCTGATCAGCTTATCACCATAATGGGAAAACTCACTCAGGTTATGAATAATAACCTTACCAATATGGAGCACCCTGATTCAATGTAGAGGATCAATGTTAGACCGCTTCATGAGGCAACAAACAACAAAATTCAATGGGAGTAAAAATAAATTACTATATGAGAAATGGATAAATTACTTAGAGAAAATATTTCTTACTTTGGGGAGTAGTGAAAGGGAAAAATTTATGATGGATTTTTATCGCCTCACGGGAGATGCAGATCAATTGTAGTCATTAATCCAAAACAAGAAGGAAGATGAATACGTATCAAGCATGGAACGAAGGGAGTTTAGTGATATTTTCGTAGAAAAATACTTTCTTCATGACCATCGAGCAGATATGTAAAGGAAATTTCTGACTCTGAGGCAAAAGAAGGATGAAAATACCGCAAAGTATGAGGCTGAAATTACAAATTTAGCAAGGAATGCAGGAGATTATATACGTAACCCAATGAGCAAGATTGGTCGATTATTTGATGGGTTAAAACCATTTCTCCATCGAGAATTAGTCTCACAATCCTTCTCATTATACGAAGATATTTTCTCCTGCGCTATTAAGATAGAAAAGTAATTCTCTAAGTCTTATGACTTCAAAGAAAAGAAAGAGAATAATAGACATATTGATCACTCTAGAAATGGAAATAAGGGGAATAAATAAATATAGGAATATCCATCCTACATTAAATGTGGGAAGAAACACCCTATTACTTTCCTGAAGGGAATGAGAGTCTGTTATAAGTGTGGTGAAAAAGTCCACCAAGCTCATGATTGCACCGGAAAGAAATAGGTGATCAATGTTGAATGTTATAATTATAGTGAAAAGGGACATTATGAAAATTAATGCCCTATTATCCAAGGGAACTTACCTCAGAAAAGGACAAGGGAGAAAGGCCAAGCTTATGCAATCATTATAGCTGTCGTTGAAGCTCCCAAAGACATGGTGGCAGGTAATTTAATGGTTTCCTCATGTTTAGCCAATGATTTATTTGATTTTGGATCATCAGATTGTCTCATATCTTCTTATTTTTCTATGAAAATTAGATATTTTCAATTTTACTAAACAAGGAAGTTGTTAGTAAAAAATCCTAAGGGAAGTATCATCGCAATAATGTTTTGAGAACCAGTTCCCATTAGGGCATATAAATGTTCTTTATCGGCTGATCTCATCTTCATACCCAGGATTGAATTTGATATAATCCTTGGAATGGATTTGCTTTCAGACCATGATTTGAAAAATTATTGTAAGAAGAGGGAGGTTACAATTTTCGATGATGATAAGGAGTACCTTATATTTAGATAAGAAACGTCACCACCTGATTCTTATCTAGATCCATCCATAGAAGCTCTAATAAATTCAATTATTATGGAGGAAGAGAAAGAAATAATTATGGGAGAGGAAAAGAATGTTTGAATAGAGGAGGAACCTATTGTGTAAGAATATATTGATGTGTTTCCAGAGGATTTACATAGATATCTTGTAGAATGAGAAATTGGGTTTTCCATTGATTTAATTCCTGGTTCAAGGCCCCTATCGAAGACCCCTTATAGAATGGACACTATGGAATTAGTGTAACTAAAGAAACAACTAGAGGAATTGAGTAATAAGTGATTTATACTCCCTAGTGCTTCTCCATGGGGATCCCCTTTCCTTTTTGTTAAAAAGAAAGACAGATCTATGAGGTTGTGCATTGACTATAGGGATATCAATGCTATAACAATAAAGAACAAGTATCCCCTATCTCGCATTGATGATTTATTCGACCAAATTCATGGAGATCAATATTTTTCAAAGAGAGATATTTGATCTGGATATCATCAGATGTGTGTGATGAAAGAATACATTATGAAAATACCATTTTGAACTAGGTACAGGCATTACAAGTTTACAGTAATGCCTTTTGGGATGACTAATGCACCCCCTTTTTTCATGGATCTAATGAACTGAGTTTTCAAGGAATATATTTATGATTTTTTAGTTGTATTTATTGATGATATCTAGGTACACTCCAAAAGATACGAAGATCATGAAAATCACTTGTGCATTATCCTATGGACTCTTAAAAAGAAATGAATTATATGGGAAATTTAACAAGTGTGAATTCTGGATTCAGTAGATTTCTTTTCTTGTCCATATTCTCTATAAGGATGGAATATCTGTTGATCATTCTAAGACAAAGGCAATCCAAGAATGGACAACACATATGAGTATAACATAGGTACACAATTTTATTGGTTTAGCAAGTTATTATCGACGTTTCATCCATAATTTTTCCTGGTTGGCTAACCCATTAACCAAGCTCACACATAAAGGGGTTAAATTTGTTTGTACAAAAGAGTGAGAATAATGTTTTGAAGAACCGATGGGATTATTAGTCAATGATCCTATTTTGACTCTACCAACACGGAACAATGGGTTTTTTATTTATAGTGATGCTTCAATGAAAGGACATGGTTTTGTCCTTATGAAGAATGATTGACTTATTTACTATGCATCACGAGAGCTAAAAATTCATGAGAAAAACAATCGCACTCATGATTTGGAGTTAGCAGCTGTAATCTTTGCTCTGAATATATGGAGACACTATCTCTATGGTAAAAAATGTGATATTTATACTGATAAAAAGAGTTTGAAGTATATTTTCTCACAAAAATAACTGAATATGTGGCAAAGGAGATGGCTTGAACTACCCAAGGATTATGATTTCACAATACACTACCACCCGGGGAAGGAAAATAAGGTGGTGGATGCTTTGAGCAGAAAGGATGATGGATTTTTGAACCAGATGAGAGTTGAAAGAGATCCTATTTTCATGGATCTAGTAAATATGGATATGGGAATAACCATGGAAGGTGAAACATCAATAAATTTTCAAAGGGTTTCCAAACCATATTTAATAGAAAGGTTAAAAATTTCTCAGACTAATGATGAGGAGTTTGAAAAGAAGATTAAAGATATAAATGATGGGAGATTGAGTGACTTTGTATATGAAGATTGAATTTTAAAATTTATGAAGAGACTTTGTGTTCCCAATAAACCTGATCTAAAAATAGAATTGTTGGATGATTCTCATAGCTCCAATTTCTCAATACCCCTTGGGAGCACCAAGATGTATAGAGATTTGAAAGAACATTTTTGGTGGGACCACATGAAGAGAGAGATTTATGATTTTGTGTCGATATGTATGGTTTGTCCACAAGTGAAAGCTGGAAGACAACATCCTAGAGGATTCATGAAACCTCTTCCAACACCAGAGTGAAAATGGGATGAAATTACGATGGAAGTTTTCATGGGGCTACCAAATACTCCTTGAAGGAATGATGCAATATAGGTCATTGTTGATCGTCTTACCAAGTCAGCTCATTTTCTTGCTAAAAGAAAAGATTTACCACTTCAACGTCTAGCAAGAATATAAATTAATTAATTTGTAAAACTCCATGATATACCCCTATCGATTGTTTTTTATCACAATCCCCGCTTTATATCAAGATTTTGGAAAAGTCATCAGAAGGCCTTGGATACTGAAGTTTGTTTGAGCACTGCCTACCACCCTCAAACTGATGGACAATCAGAACAGATTATTCAAACCTTATAAGACATGTTGAGATCTTTCTCACTTGACTTTCAAGGTATGTGGGATAAATATTAACCTCTGGTAGAATTTTCCTATAAAAATAGCTTACATTCAACAATTCAGATAGCACCATATAAAGCATTATATGGAAAGAGATGTTGCACACCAACTTTTTGGGATGATGTTGGTGGAAGAAAACTCATAGGACAATAAATTGTGTGGAGGAAATGATATAAAAGGTGAAGGTTATCCAAACCCACATCAAGGTAGCTCCATATAGGCAGAAGAGCTATGCCGATTACCGAAGGAAGGATTTGGAATTTCCAGTTAGAGATCATGTTTTCTAGAAGGTATCTCAATGGAAGGGAGTTACACGATTCGGTAAGAAGGGTAAATTAAGTCCCAGGTACATCGGGCCTTTAGAAACTCTTGAACGAATTGGGGCTATAGCTTACCATTTGGAAATGCCGCCAAGTCTCTCCAAATTTCACGATGTGTCCCACGTATCACTGTTGAGAAAACACATGCATGAACCAACACATGTACTCACCTATGAAGAAATTTAACTAGAACCTGATATGTCTTATTGTGAGCATCCTGTCAAGATTCTTGATACCAGAGAACAAGTGTTGAGAAACTGGTCGACTCATCTAGTAAACGTTCTTTGGAGAAACCATAAGATGGAAGAGGAAACATGGAAACTAGAGGAACTTATGATGAAGAACCACCCAAATCATTTTGTACAGTAGTATTCTAGAAATTTAGTGGATGAAATAATTTAAAGGAGGGAATAATGTAACACCCCAAGCTTCCACAGTATATTTACCTTTGAATAATGCAATAGCTTTCATTGTATGCAACAACGATATTTTAACACTTCGCGACAAATCAAATTAGCCGTTATGAATAGTAATACCAACTCTTTGAAATTTTATAAATTTTATCATTCAAAATGAACTTCATTTTTGGATTCTGAATATCGAAATTATCTTAAGGTGAATTTTTTGAATTTTTCTGAAAACATTCAATTTTTGATAAATAGAGAAAAACAATGCGTTATTGTTTAAAACCGACTTTTTATTTAAATAATAAATTATTTTATTTTAAATTTATTTTAGGTAAAAATAGATACATAATACCTATATATGTTCAATGTAAATAAATTTAGTCATTTTTTTATAATATTAGATATATAAAATTTTAGTGAACTTTTTACCGTCTTTTACCCACCTCCTAAGAGTCTTTGAAAATTCGCATAAAACTAAATTTTACCACTTCTGTGAGTTTAATTTAAAATATTTGGGAGACATGGTTAATATCAGTAAGTAGAATTTGTTTCAATAATATGAAAATAATATTTGGTGAATAGTGACTTTTGACATTTATTTACCACAGTTAAATTTAAATAGGGTAATTAGGGGAAAAAAGGATATTATTATTACCCTAACACATGTCCTAATTCTATTGGATAAGTTTAATTCGACCAAAACAACCTTAGGAATAACATATTATCATTTAGGTCAACATGGATTAGATTAGGACAATTATTATTATTTTATTTAAAGAAGAGTTAAAAGAGTTAAATTCACTGTTTAATAACTAAATCATTTTTAATATAGGGTTATACATAATATAAATTAGACAATAAATAATCATTAGAAGATAAAAATATTTCCTATATAATTATATTTTATTTATAAATTTTGTAAATTAATTAATTTAATTTATTTATGAAACAATGATGATGCATTAATTTCCTTACTAATGAAATAATAAAAAAATTGATATCATAAATATCCAAACAAATGTAAATTGAGACTTTTGATGAATTCAATTAATTTTATAGGATAATATGATATGTTAGGATGAAATATATGTATTTATTTCTAAGTAATATAGTTTTTATGACTTTAACAAAAATAATTTATTAAATAATGTCAAAAATGACCTAATTTAGTTTTTAAAACAAATACTATATTATTGGTTGATATAATATTCCTAAAATTCTAAGGTTCATACAAAGGGCCTAAATAATATTATATATGTCATTAATGAACCTATTGGGGTTCTCTTGGTAGTTTCTTGTATGTTTATTAACCATATAATATAAAAATTCAAAGAGACATGGTAAATATCAAACTATTTAACTAAGAGTTAAATCTAAAATATAATGTCAATATAGTCACCCAAACCAGTATAAAACCTATTGGTTGAGTTGTTTTCAACCTATCCTCACCTTATCTTCTAAATAAATCCTTTTATAGCCATCAGAAACCGAAAATTATTTTATTATAAAATAATATTTCAATCTTTTCCTAAGGGGCACATCATCCCTCTAATAAAAGAGAACTTCCCATTCTCACAAACTCACACCTTCATAGAAATTTGGCTCGGTCAAAACCTGTTGAAATATCCCCCCAAATATCCCTCCTTAATCTTATAGGCCTTACATTCATCATAATTCCATCCTATTAATACATTTTGTTCAAATCAAAAGGAAGAACTTGACGAAGAGGTAAATATTTCATCACCTCTTCCAAGTTATTTTCTACTTACACATTCTGTTTCTTTGTTATTTCCATTATAAAATAATAACTCAAGTATCTTCTATATACTATAAAGGTATTATAAAAATGGTACAACCACATTAGTTATTCTATCTATCCTATAAATGACAAAGTCACCATACGTGCGTACGTACGACTTACCCTCTCCACGTCATGGTTATGTTTGTTATTCAAACACTTCATTATTTGGATGGGTATAATAATGAGTGTAACTGATGTAAATAGTAAATATAACCTGATAATGATCTTGTATTTATGATATACCATCAAATTATATACAATTTTAATATCAAAAGAATGATATTGTCGCTCGCACGTACGTACAGATTACCATCTCCATGAACGTGATGAGATTCATTTCCCCATCGTAACCATTCAAGGATAATATTAAATTGATGATTAAAAATAATGTTTAAGAACTTAATATCATTTTGGATATAAATCAAATACATCATATCCCTAACAAATATGACTTATGTAACAAAAAATATAAAGGAAAATGAATCAGTTAACATCCGAAATGATGATACTACTAAAATATTATTAACAAAGAAATGTTATAAGATCATATATAATATCATATTTATGTATAGGATTCTTGTATAATTTACGAAAAATGTTTTGAATATTATACAAGAGGTTAAAATACCATCGACTAAGAAAAAGTACATGGTAAGGTTTGATTTCACAATCTCTTTATTATCTGTGGTTGTTTTTACGTAAGTATCTACTGGGACCTATTTATCATCCACATCCCTGTTTCATAAAAATGTATTTCAAAACATATTTTTTATTTACTATACTATGGTTTAAATTAATTTATACCCATATTTGACAACATATGTTTTGAAAGAAATATTTCCGTCGTTTTCCAAACAAGGTAGTTTATGACCTTCTCGACAAAATTAATGTAAGAATGTCTTTTTTTAAATCATACGGCTGGTGTGACTATTTTATGACATTATAACATCATCAAAGCTTCCCATACTATCTTATGCGAATTTTTTCAAAAAACATGTTTTATTTTATAATTATATGACTTTTAAATTATTTCAAAATAGAAAGAGATATTTCTCTGCAACAAGTTTTGATTTCATCTATGTCAGCATCCATTGATGGATTTTATACATGTTTGAGGTTGATTTATTATTATATAAATATTATATATTGTATTGAAGGATCTGTGATATGTTTGAATGTGGATGTGTTATTTTTGACCTATTCATGGTTTATGGATAATTATTTACATTTCATATTCTAGTAGTAATTCAAATGTTTATGTTATGTTTAAACCTTTTCATATGACGAATGCATTGAACTTTGTAAGTGACGGGTGGAGCCCTCTATAAATCCTAAATGCATTGGTAGGTCTCATGAGGCAAAATAGTGTCTTAGAACAAGGCCTTGATAAAATATTATTTGAAACCTTGACATAAGGCCTTGACTATGAGGTTATGAGGTTTGGAATTATGCATTCCATCATTATGAAAGTGGCTATTGATATTTCATGTGATTATTAGACTAGTAGTATATACATGTGAATAAGTAAATGAAATTAATTTATTTTATATTTCCTATATTATACTGGAGTTTAATTTTAAAAGGCTTTTGTTTTAGTCTTATACATTTCCTTATTGCCTTAAATGTTTATGCTTATTTATGAAAGTTTCTGCTATATTGTTATCCTTATAGAGCATCTGAGCTCACCCCTTTCTATTTTTTATTTTTCAAAGGAGGTGAATAATTATTTTAATGTTGATCTGCAGGGATATGCTAAAGATATAAGTGTGGTCAATGGGGACAAAATGTTGTTGATTTTTTTTATTTCATGATTTAATGTAATTCAAATGAAAGTATCTTGTACTTACAAGGCCACTAAACTGATCGGTCTTTTGGGAAATTATTCCTTGTATCATGAAAATTTTATGTAATAATGAACCAACTATGGGTAACTTGGGTCGAGGCATTACAATTCTCAAACTCAACACGACTATTATACACTTCTTGAGATCGTATTTAATGCATTGAGAGAGTTGAAGAAATATGTTATTATCACCAAATCCAACTTTTGGATAGATAAGGTACATTTTGTAGGTCACTATATCTCAATGGTAGGAGTATATATTAAACCAAATATGGATAGATATTTATGCTTCATGGGAGCATCCCAAAAAAGTCTTTGAAATATGGAGTTTCATGGGGATGGATAACTATTATATGCATTTTACTCAGTAATTCTCATGCCTAAAAGAACGTCTTATAGGACTTAATAATAAAGGGGTCATGTATAATTTTTTTTAAGAATGATAAATGGGCATTTATAAGATAAAATAAATATTGACTTCAACATCGATAATTATTTTCCTAGAGCCAGGAAAAATTTATACAGTATACTATGAATCATCAAGAATTAGGTTGGGAGCCATTATGAGGAAATTCAATAAATTCATTGGTATATATATTGGTAGTTGATACCTTAAGAGCATAATTACCTGAATTGTGACCTTGAGTTGGTAGATGTGGTACATGGCTTTTAGTATTGGAGGCACTATCTACTGGGAGAGTGTTTTATGTTATATATGGATGAAAAAAGTCTCAAATAAATCTTTAAGTTGTTTGAATTAAATCATAAGATTCGATTTTTGGTTGAGTAATGATAGTCCATTGACTTTAATAATTCTTATATTCCTCAAAAATGACATGTCTTTGTTGATGCTCTTTGTCGAATGGCTCAAGTATAGGCAGTTTTAGAGGTCACTGTAGAGTGGAAATTGATGGACCTATTTTATAAGATGCATCGAGATGTCAATATGTATCATGGGATTCTATTTTTTAAAGGTTTTATTTGTGAACAATTCACTTCTAGAGAAGGTAAATATGAGGTTGATTTTTGATCCTGAATGTTTGATCCTACAAGAGAGCATTTCAAGTGAGAAACCACTGCCAAGATGTGTCATTGACAAGGATGTGATCTTAATCATTCATGAGCCTGCATGGTTTCCTTTATAAATTTTATATTATTTGACATGAGTTTCACATACCTCCACATAGTTAGTATATCCCAATGTCACCAATATGTACCATGACATACACCACCAGTACTGGTGTCCATGGACAAAAAGGCAAACAACTTGTTTCATTACTCGATGTTCCACCTGTCAGCAGGTGGAGGAAGAAAACTAGAGAACAGAAGGGATTCTACATCAATTGACCATTCCTAGGTCGAAGTATAATTATGTCACCATGTATTTTGTGGCAGCTTTACGTAGATCACTTCGAGGTAGTGATCTTGTATGGGTGATATTCAATATGTTGATGAAATTGACTCACTCTCTACCTATTAATGAGCAATTTTCGGTAGATATATTGTAAGGACATATGTTAGGTAGATCATAAACCTCAATAGAGTTCTATAAAATATCATATCATATATAGATGCTCATTTTACATCGTGGTTCTAGCTGGGGTTTCCGAGGGAACTGGGCTCATAGGTAATGTTGAATACATATTATCACACACAAACCAATGGTCAATCAGAGTGTATGATACAAGTGTTATATTTCATGATCTGGGTATGCAGACATGATTTCATAGATTCTATAATAAAACTACACCTTTATTAGTTTTGATTTAAAAATATCTTCTATGAGAAATTATAGGTTGATCCTTATGAGGCCTTATACGGAAGGTCGTGTCATTCACCCATGTGTTGGACATAGGTTAGAGAGTTAGTACTTCTACAAACTTACCTCATTCGAGAGAATTCATAGTTGGTAAAAATTATTAGGAAGAGTATTAATACAGTTCAATCAAGGAATAATTCTTATGCAAATCAAAAATAACGACCACTAGAGTTTCATGTGGGGGCTTAGTTTTCTTACATGCGACTTATAGGTTGGGTCATAGAAGAATTTAGAGATAATGAAATATATCAACTAATTACATCATCCCTTTTGATATCTTAGAGAGATTTAGGATGTTATGTTTTTAGTTAGCCTTCCCTCAGAGGTACTAGGCCCTATATGATATCTTCTATTTATTTCAATTTCCCCATTATCATTCTGAACCATCTCATATTGTTCTACCAAATTAGGTTTAATTTGATGTAGGTGGGAACATTGAGGATAATACTATATGTATCATTAATCATAGAATAAAGGAAATATATGGTAGGTCAGTTCTTCTAGTGTCAGTTCTATGGCAGCATGAATGAGTATGTGATGGGTCATTGGAGTGAGAGGATGACATATGTACGTAGTGGTCTAGTTTATTCTTAGATGATGATCATCTACCCTCATAACTGAAACTAGTTTATGAGTTGTTTTAAGGAGGGGATATTGTAAGATCCCATATTTTCGGGGGTACGATTACATAATTTTATATTTTTCTTTGGGAACCCTCATCTTGGTTTATCAATCTTTATAATGGTTTTCCAGCCTTTTCATGTTTTCTTCTGCATACAGTTTACACCATAAACTATGGATTTATAGTGTAAACAATCCTTAGGTCATAGGTGTTCTACAATAGACCCCGTAAGGGGGATCTTATTCTATATATTCATATCTTACCATGTGAAATGTTAATTTACACAATATTACCTACATACAGGCTCCCTAAAAAGGGAGATTTGTGGTGTAGATTTTCTACATACACTTTAAATACCTTAAGTCCTTTAAATAAAAGGTGAATGTTCACTTTTACTCTTGTTTCACTATAACACTAAATCACCCTTTCTTCATATATTATTCTATGAACATCAACACCCCCATCACTCAAGTACCCCTCTCCCCCTTCCATAGTCTTCGATCCTCCCCCATCATACGATGTCAGAATCAGTAGTCATTGGTCACATTGCATCCTTATTGGAAAGATCTATAATCCTCTTGATTACTTATGTAATTATTCATACCTTATATAATTATAAATTCATGAAAGCTATTTTTATATATTTATATAGAATTTTTCTATTTCTATGATTTATCCCATTCTACTTCAAATATTGAGTTGATACTGGATGATGAATCTTCTAACTCTAGAAGGTAGATTGTATAGTGTTTTCTTCCAAAATCTGTGTTTTTCTATCATGTTTAATCATGCCGCACACCAAAATTTGTGTGTTTTTCTTTAAAACTATAATTATTTTAATATAATTTTTTATAATGGTTGGTAATTACCTTACACACCCTTTTCCTCGATTGAGGTTGATCCCTCCAACTACTACTGCTTTTTTAGGCATGTATATGATATTCCCTTGACTTTTTGAATGTTTATATGGAAACAATAACATATAAGGATTCTTGTATTAATTTAAAGATGAAATTATTACATTTAACTAAATGGATGAGAGTGGTATAACCACATCATGTGACTCCTATATAATAAGTAGATTATTCCCTTGACTGAATAAAATGTAACTTTTTTGTAAATTATCTTTTGTATAGTAATAATATATGACCAAATTTATAATATTAAAAGTGATACTCATCCATGTATTCCCTTATACATATGATTCATAGGAATAGTGTCCCATATACATGTTATTTCCATGAATGTAATCCATTATACCTGTGATACTTTGGCATGGCATCCCATATAATTATGATACTCGAGCATGTTTTTCTATTAAATGTGATAATTGGTCATTGCATCCCAAAATCAAGTGATAATAGTCAATGGAGACTAATATAATTATGATAATATAATATGGAATCCCTTATTCTTATGATACCCAAGAATTATATCCCATACACTTTTGATACCCATGCATGGCATCCCATACATTTGTGATACTTAGACATGGTATCCAATATACTTGTGATACTTAGGCATAGTGTCCCTTCCTCTATATGAGATAGTGTAGAGACCCAAAGCTGTACATACATGGAAATTACATTAATTTTGTGGAATACTTAATACATAATAAAAAGAGACACCTAAGGACCGTAATAGTTTAGTGTATTTGGAAACTTGGAACATAATCTTCTAATCATGGTGAAAGATCTTCAACATATCTCATAAAGATATTCCCCAATTGGTTTCTTACCTAAAACATTTATTTATATCTTTGGGAAAATAAAAAATATAAATGGTGAGTTCAAATGATCATTTAGGGTAAGTATGGAGAAAATAAAACAAACCATATACATTTGAACTTAAAAAAAAACATGAACATAAAGTTTAAACATCAAAATATTGAGTTGTGAAATAAAACATGGAAGTATGTAACACATATATCATAAAGGAACATAAATCATGATAAAATATCATGTGAATAAAACATGTAATTGTGTTATCCATTAATCACATGTTATGATTTCCATAGTAGCCAAGGCATTGCTGCCAAGACCATATAGTGGAAAAAGTCCATTACTGAACCAGGTTTACTTGCCGCTCCAGCCCTATATTACTGGACTGGATTCACTTGTCGTTCTAGCCATGTATATCTCATGAGATATAAATCATTACCCAATTAATTGGACGAATATATAGGTCCCACCCATCTCATAATGAAATAATTCTTTTGTGTGCCACAAAATAATCATAAATCATTCATTATAACCCAAAGAATAAAATGGGTTTCATAAACCTCATCTCATCATAACATAATCCATATAGAATAAATGGATATCATTTCATCGTAAGAAAAATGAAACCATGTAAATAATAGATACGTTATACTTGAAACATAAATATATTAAATAATGTCATCTTAGATAGAAAATGGTTTTGATAAAACACTTGAAATGAATTCTTAATGAAAATATCCTTTCTTCTTAAAAATAATTTTCTTTTCTCAAAATGCCATGAAATTTTAAAAGAAAAGGATTTTTTTGAATGTAATCATGAAATCAAATTGAGGGAGATTCATGAGAATAAGGCATTATGAAATCGTAAAAATTTATTCATGCCGTATAAGTTAAAAAACATACTTCTTATACTTTAGTCGAAAAAGTCAAAAAGTACCTCGTATGGTGAACAAAAAAAAGATTCCTTCCATACCATTTGGTAATAAAAATGACTTTAAACATACATTTAATTATTTTAAACATTTTATGAAAACATTTTGATAAAACATGGACATGGATGATAAACATAACCCCAATAAATACTTACAAATAAAAAATCTCGGATAAGAACGAGATTGGAATAATTATCCCTTACATTAGGTCCAATTTCTTCCGTACGTGTCTGAAACACCAATATAGTGGTTTTAAACATATTATAAACTTGTAATAGAATAATAATAATATTTATGATATCATATATGATTCACTTATGATTTTATATTACCTATTCTTTTTTCAATTCCATGAGAATGCATCGTTTTGAGTAAAATCATTTCATTTATCATACGTGTTTAGAGTTGTTGTTGTTGATATTATTACTTATATCCTAATTAACATAATTCCAGAATGTAAAACATTAATTATGTATAATATATATTCAGCATATAAATATATGATATATCTATAAATGTAATTAAATACACCATTCATGGAGACGATAGGCTGTACGTATGCATGAACGCTGTTTTCGTTTCCTTATTGAATTGAATGGAATTAAGTAAATGAAACACATATGTACATAAACCAAGTATCATTATTATGTCATATATTTCATTATTATTTATTATATATAATTTATAATCATTTTTTAATGGTTAATATGGAGAATGAATCTCATCATGTTGGGGAGACGGTAATCAGTACGTACGCACGAGCGACGATATCGTTCCCATAATTGTTGAATGATATTGGAGTAGATTATATAATATCTAAGAATTAGTATAATGTTATAATAATCATATATAGTTATTATTTCCACCAATATACCCATCCAAGTAAGGTGGTGGTGGAAAAGAAAATTACACCATGACGTGGAGACGGTATTCCGTACGTACGCACGCACGGTGATTTCATTTTCCATAGGATGGATATAAGGTGAAATAGGGTACTTTCATATTTATAATAACATATAAGTATATTATTGATACTGATGTTATTAATTTATAATGAAACAAATAAATAAGAGGAAGTAAAATAAGAAATAAATTTGAAAGAATTGGTAAAGGATATTACCTCTTCTTCGATGCGCCTCTTCTAAACCTCCACTTAGGGCACCAAAGTTGGTCTATGATGAAGACCATGCACTCAAGTATGTTACTATGGAAGTGGATAAGTTAAATAGAAAGGGTTTGTCCTAGATTTAAGGCTCAAAATGTTGTGAATAATATAGGGAGGAGGTTCCCTTTTATAAGAGAGGAGAGGGGCACTTTTGGATGCCTCCAAAATATTAATTTATAATACACTCAAACCCCGCATAAAAACATCCAAACTGACTCAAATTCAGATATTAGGTAATATAGAGTTGTAATCTCATAAAAATCATATTTAGACTTGTTTTTCTTTTATTTTAAACCTTATCATTTTTATTTGTCCTTATTTAATCTATTTAATTTTATTTACGGTAATAATATTCTAATTTTTAAATTGTTATAAATACTTACTTATGTGTTGTTAATTTTCCATAATTAGATACATTATTACATTATAGACTATATAATTTTAAATTTTCAATTTTTAAATAATTTTTTGATTTATAAAAAATTTAATAATATGTTATGTTTATAAAATATCAATAGTGTCATTTTTGACACTATTCAATTAGTTGAATTTAAATAAAATCCACACAGAAGATATATTCAAAAAAAGTATATTTAATAGATTCCTAAGATGTCATATGCATGAAAAAAATCATGGATCACATTAATTTGTTCATATAATATTTTTTAATATTTTTAATACCATTTATTTGATATTTCAATCAGTAAAATAATTTCTACATCACTATTGTGTCACCATTAATGATAATTATTTAATACCAAAAAATTATAAATAAATTAACATGATGTAGATAATTTTATTATATTAATGGTTACTATTTATGGTTTATGTTTTATGAATTTTATCACTAAAGTAAAATTATTACACTAATAAGATATAACAGGGTGACATGTTGTCACTTTCTTTGGTTTTAATAATAATTTCATACTTTTAATGGTAAAATGTCCATGAAATGAATATATTCCGACCCTCATGTGATATGGTATGGATTTTATTTATCCAATTGAATTTTGGTAGGTGTTACGGTAATTTTATAATCTTATTTCTACCCTTAATTACCCGATTTAACTTTAACTGTAGTAAATAAAATTTACCGTAGTTACTATTCATAATGTCTTAAAATAAAATGTAGCATATTAGCATAATTTAGACATACTGATTCCAAATATGGAATACATTTTTCCAATTTCAAAACACAAATGGGGTAGTATTTAATTTAAAATTAATACTGCTGTTGAGAAAACGGATTTTAAAAGTTAAAACCTTTTAAAAGATTGAAATGTTTTTACATATAAATTCAGTGAAAAATAAATGCTAACGAATTAAATTATATTAAATGGAAAAAATATATTCTATTTATACTTTAAAACCATTAAATATTATAATTTAACCATATAAATTATCTCGATAAAAAGTTGTTTTTAATTAAAATTTAGTATATTTTTACTATTCATCAAAATATGAAAGTTTACAGAAAAATATTAAAAAAGTATCCAAAGTTAATTTTTATATCCTTATTGAATTTAATAAGTTTATTTCATAAAATTTAACTTATAAACATGTCAAAAAGTAGATTTAATGTGGGTGCGCCATCAAAAAGGGGCAAAACTGCATTTTTTGAAAAATACTTATTTTACCTGAAAAATTTATTTTGTTCTCATACCATGTTCTATAAAATGTGTAAGATGAATTATAATGTCATAAAATTATAAATTTAGTTACTACTACTCATAAAATCTAGTTCATCATAATATTATAACAATATATCACTGTTTAGTGAAACTCATTATTTCGTACAACACACGCTATTGAGGAAGGTTTCACTTGCGTGCAGCACAAGCGAAGAATAATGTTTGTGTATAATACAAGCTAATAAGAGGTTTCATATAACAAAAGCTAATTTTGGTTTAGCGTACAACACAAGAAATCAATTAAATTAAAAATAACATTTCTCATAAAATCTCAGGGTGTTACATCCTACCCCCCATAAATGAATTTCACCCTCAAATTTCATTGTGGTTATAAATGGTTTAATACATAAAAGTTTCTTTCAGAGAAACCCACATCTTAAAAAGGAATAATAAAACTAAATTTTAAATCTAATGTATAAAACTTAATGGTTACCCAAATTTACTCATCATTGGGTTTCCACATAGGATAACATGGGTGAAAATATTGATATGGAAGAGAAATCTAACCATAAATTTCTGATGGAGAGTGGTAGAGAACATGGTTATGAAAAATCCAACAATCACAAAGCCATAAATTGGTGATGATATAATGTACCATATGATTTATCGGATATGAGGCTACTAGGAATTTTTTTTGGTTTTCTAGATCATTTCCCTAATGTTGAAGAATTTTTTAATTAAAATAAATACTCACTGGATTTTGGTACAATCTCACTGTTGTTTGTGCCTTGAACAATTTTCAATTTATCTCTTAAATAAATGAAGTTGAATTTTTCTTCCATGAAGTGTTAGCAGATCATGCAATTAGAATGATAGGTCATTCCATCTGTCTCAAACATAAGGTTAGAAAAAGTTATATACATAAGTCCATATATGGTGAGATTAATCGTATATGGTTCCAAAAATAGACTTATACTTCATCTATCATATCGATTAATAAAATACAACTAGTTTCTACTAACAAGGGACTTCCTGTAGGCCAGTGGTAGGTGATAAAGTCCTGTCACACTTCGATTGTGGGTTCGATTCCCAAAACCTTCTCCGACATGACGGGTTGTCACCCGTCCTGTAGGTTGTCCTTTTTCTAAAACTATACTATTATAGCATTCTAGAAAAAAAGTTTTATCCTTAGACAATATTATCTGATGTCCAACTTAATCCATTTCATTCTTTAGGCTTATCCAAAATACTTCTGTCCAATCTCATAATATAAAGAAAAAGATTACTAGAGAGGTCATCTACCAAGCATGTAAATACCATCATTTATCCCCCATATATCATAAGATATATCTTGTTGGTCACATTCAAAACATGTGAACACCTTAATCATGTATTCTCTTGAAAAATGAATTACCATAGAACCTTAGTGAAAACATGAATGTTGACAAAAGTTAACTCCTTCAACATACCAAAATCGCAAAAAATATATATACTAAAACCATGATATCACTTTGTCCTTATGTCAATCATGATCTCATTAATACTATCAAACATATTATTTTCTCCGTATTCATTCATTATGCGCAAATCATCTTCTTTCCAAAAATATTTCATCTCTTTTCATGGTTACCAGTACCATTCAACATATAATTTCAAATACTGAAGGAAGAAAAATAGTCTAACAATCCATATATTTTTATTTATTCCATAGTACCATACATTATTCTTGACAAACATGAAATCATTCTACTACCTTCATAAAATATTGACCGAGCTTAATCATTTTATTCTTCAACACTTCTATCATCTCATATATCATTTGTAGTCTTTTCAACATCATCAATATAAATAATACCCATACGACCATGTTGATTCTCTTCATGAGATTTTCCCTTAGTGAATTGGTTTTCATAATGCCCGTACATTCCACATTTAAAACATTTAACCATTGTTGATTCCATAGAAATACCATTATCCTTGTCCATTGTGTTACCTGAACCTTTTACTTTGCAATTACCATATTTGTGTCATTCTTTTCCACACCCAAAGAATCTTCCAGTTCCATTGATATATTTTCCCTCATGCCTCTTCCCACATGATTTACAAGAGGGAAATTAAACTTTCTTTCCTCTCTGATCATCATGATACTCCATCTTTCTCTTATTAGATGAGTCAGGAAACATACCAAAGTTGAGATTATTGATCATATTATGAGATTTCTGATTGGGAATAATAACGATGTGTTGCCTTCCAAATCCCATTTCATTGGGTTTCTCATGAAGAATATCATTCCATTGTCCTTCATATTCTCTATTAACATGAATCTTCCTATTTCCATCCATTTTCTAAAACCCAAAAAATAGTGTGAGAGGATAAAATCATTCTCAGAATATAACATAATAAAGGGGGAGTAACTTCAATATCTAACATCTTAGGTTTAATTCTAAGATCCTTACCATAATTCTAGGACTATAACCTATACTTATACTTATCCTTAGGGACATACCTAGACATACATTAGAAATATCTCTAGGGATCTCACTAAAGATTTCACATCCTAGGTTCCAAAGGTTAACTAAATCTTTCCTCTGATACCAACTGTAGATACACAAAGCTTGACATACATGAACATTACATTACTTTTTCGGAATAATTAATACATAAAAAAATAGACACCCAAGGACCGTAATATTTTAGTGTCTTTGGAATCTCTGAACATTATCTTGTAATCACGGTGAAATATTTTCAACATCTCCCACAAAGATATTCCCATTTTGTTTTCTTACCTAAACCTCTCTTTATATACTAGGGAAAATAAAACATATAAATGTTGAGCTCAAATGGTCAGTAAGGGTAATTTTGGAGAAAATAAAACAAACCATATACATTTGAACTTAAAAAAACATGAACATAAAGTTTAAACATCAAAATCTTGAGTTGTAAAATAAATATTAGCAATATGTAAGGAATAGATCATAAAGGAACATAAATCATGATAAAATAGATTGGGAAGAAAACATGTAATTGTGGAAACCATTAAGTACATGTTATGATTCTATAGTATCAAAGGCAATACTTCCAAGACCATCATAGTGGAAAAAGTCCATTACTGATCCGAGTTTACTTGCCGCTCCAGCCTTGTATTACTGAACTGGATTCACTTTCCATTTCAGCCATGTCTATCTCATGAGACAGAAATATTTACCCAATGCATTAGAGTGAGATATAGGTCCTACCTATCTCATAATAAAATCATTCTTTCGTGTTCCACAAAATAAACATAAATCATTCATCACAACCCAAAGAATAAAATGGGTTTCATAAACATCATCTCATCATAATATAATCTACATAGAATTTATTGATATCATTTCATCATATGAAAAAAGAAACCGTGTAAATAATATAGACATTATACTTGAAACATAAACATATTAAATGATTTCATCTTAGATGGAAAATGGTTTTGATAAAACACTTGTAATGAATTCTTGATGAAAATATCCTTTCATGTTAAAAATAATTTTCTTTTCTCAAAATGCAATTATATTTTAAAAGAAAAGTATTTTTTTGAAAATAATCATGAAATATTGTAAAGGTAGATTCATGAGAATAAGGTGTTATGAAAACGTAATAATCTGTTCATGCTGTATAAGTTGAAAAAACATTCCTCTTGTACTTTTTTCAAAAAAGTCAAAAAGTACCTCGTATGGTAAAAAAAAGGAAGATTCCTTCCATACCATGTGGTAACAAAATGACTTTAAATATACATAAATTAATAGTAAACATTTTATAAAAACATTTTGAGAAAACATGGACATGGATGATAAACATAACCCCAGTAAATACTTATGAATAAATAATCTCAGATAAGAGTGATTTTGGAATAACTATCCCTTACCTTAGGTCCAATTTCTTCTGTATGTGTCTGAAACTCCTGTATAGTGGGTTTAAAAATATTATTAACTTGTAAAATAACCATAATAATATTTATGATATCATATATGATTCACTTATGACTTTATATCACCCATTTTTTTTGTCAATTCCATGTTAAAGCAACGTTTTGGGTAAAATTGTTTCTTTTATCATACATGTTTGGATTTGTTGTTCTTGATATTATTACATATATCCTGATTTACATAATTACATAATGTAAAACATGATTTATATATAATATATATTCAGCATATAAATATATATTATAGATCGATAAATGGAATGAAATACACCGTTCATGGAGATGGTAGGTCGTACGTACACATGAACGCTGTTTTCGTTTCCTTATTGAATTGAATGAAATTAATTAGATGAAACATATATGTACATAAATATATTATAATTATTATTTCATATCATTCATGATTATTTATTATATATACTTTATAACCATTCTTGAATGGTTAACATGGAGAATGAATCGCATCCCGTCGGGGAGACGGTAATCCGTACATACGCACGAGCGATGATATCATTCCCATAATTGTTGAATGGTATTGGAGTAGATTATATAATATCTCAGAATTATTATCATGTAATAATATTCATATATAGTTATTATTTCCACCATTATATGCATCTAAGTAAGGTAGCGGCAGAAAATAAAATTTCAGCACGGCGTGGAGACTGTATTCTATACGTACGCACGCGTGGTGATTTCGTTTTCCGTATGATGGATTGAAGGTGAAATAGGGTTGTTTCATAATTATAATAACATATAATTATATTAGTGATACTTATTTAATTACTTTATAATGAAACAAATAAATAAGAGGAAGTAAAAAAAGAAATAAATTTGGAAGAATTAGTAGAGGATATTACCTCTTCTTCGACATGCCTCTTTTAAACCTCCTCTTAGGGAACTAAAGATGGTATTTGAAGAAGACTGGGATATATAGTATGTTGGAATTGAAGTGTAGAAGAGAAATGGATAGGGTTTGGGCGATCTTGAAGGCTAAATATGTTGTGAAGAAGAGAGGGAGGAGGTGCCCTTTTATAAGAGAGGAGAGGGGCACTTTTGGAAACCACCAAAATATTAATTTATAATACACTCAAAACCCACATAAAAACTTCCAATGTGACTCAAATTCTGATTTGAGGTAACATAGGGTTTTAATTTCATCAAACAATAAAATTTGGACATGTTTTGATTTTATTTTAAACCTTATCATTTTGATTTATCCTTATTTAATATATTTAATTTTATTTGCGGTAATAATATTCTAATTTTTAAATTTTTATAAATACTTACTTATGTGTTGTGAATTTCCCATAATTAGATACATTATTACATTTTCGACCATATAATTTTGAATTTGTAATTTTTAAATAATTTTGTGAGTTTTAAACAATTTAAAATTATGGTATTTTTATAAAATATCAATAGTGTCAATTTTGACATTATTCAATTATTTAAATTTAAATAAAATCAACACAAAAGATATATTCAAAAAGAAACATTTAATAGATTCCTAACATGTCATATTCATAAAAAAATTCATGGAGCACATTAATTTGTTCATATAATTTTTATTTTAATATTTTTAAAACCATTTATTTTATATTTCAATCAATAAAATAATTTCTACATCACTATTGTGTCACCATTAATGATAATTATTTAATCCCTAAAAATTCTAAAAAAATTTAAATGACATAGATAATTTTATTATTTTTCTGGTGACTATTTATTTTCGATGTTTTATGAAGTTTATCACTAAATTAAAATTATTACACTTATAAGATATAAGAGAGTGACATGTTGTCACTTTGTTTGGTTTTAATAATAATTACATCCTTTTCATGGTCAAAAGTCCATGAAATGAATATATTCCCACCCTTAGGTGATATGGTTCAGCTTGTATTCATCCAATAGAATTTTGGAAGGTGTTAGGGTAATTTTATAATCTTATGTTTACCCTTAATTACCTATGTCACGACCTGCCCTCGGGGCTCGTGCCGTGACTACCCCAAGCCCGACTTCCATAGGCCAGGGGCTGGCGACTAGCACCAAGGCATAATTCCCAACAAAAAGGGAAGGCATTGCCTTTGAAAAGTAAACAAGCACCACAAAGTAAGCAAGCGGAAAAGTAAACACTAAGTAAGAACAGAGTACAACTGAAAGTGCGGAAAAGTAAATGGGCCAGTATACAAACCCAAACTGAAAGTAAAGTACAACTCGAAAGGGAAAACAACAACTGTAAAGTAAAAGCCGCTACACCGAGCTGTCCACTGGAAATCCCACCTGAAGGGTGGGTACAGATAGCTCCACTGCTCCACGGGTCCCTCCGTCCGCTCCGAGTACGTCCCGCACAGTGGTCCTCCTCCAGGTACCGTCCTGCTCTGCACACCTCAACCACGATCAACGATGTCCGTCGTCTGCAACCAACACAACTTAGTGCCGGCATAGCCCGTGCATGGTTGAGTATAAGCTACTCAGTAGGGACCCCGAGACCCCTGAAGGTCTCCCAAAATCCACAAAGGATAAACCACAAAGTTGAGTTACAAACACGAAGTAACAACCGACACTGATTAGGTATATGCCCATACATATACCTAAGTCATCATTTCCAATACGCTCCAACCTCCGAGCCCAAGTACAACTCAGTCCACATAGGAAAGTATACGTATTCCACACAGGAAAGCAAAACGAAATCCACATAGGATAGCACAACACATTCCACACAGGAAAGTAACAGGATTCAGCTCACACATGTACACTTCTTTGAAAGACGATAAAGATGATCTCTGATCCATCTAAGTCGTCGGACCCACGAAGGATCGATAGGTAACTAACCCCCGCAAAGACCCACACAGGATCGGACCCACATAGGACCTGTAGGCGCTGGTTCACACAGGACCGCTGAGTGCAGAGACCCACACAGGATCGGACCCACACAGGATCGGGCCCACACAGGACCTGTAGCACTGATCCACGTAGGATCGCTGAGTGCTGTAGTCGTCGTTGAATCCACACAGGATCTCTGTACTGTCGTCGTCGCAGTCACAGTAGCAGTAGCAGTAGCAATAGCAGTCACAGTCGCAACCAGCACTAGGGTTTCCGCACACAGAAAGCTCGTTCGGGAGGGTCCGCTCCACGAGCCGAGAGGCTGATACATCAACTGTCACAAAGTCCAGAGTTGATGTATCCAATAGTTCTGTATCGTCAACAGGAACTCAACGCAAAAGATGGTGCGTCGATCGGACGCTCGGTCTGAGAGTTATTGGCTTTTTCGTCCCAGGGGCCCGGTTGGTTTTTAAGGCAAAACCAACCCGACCATACTCCACCTACTTCCAAACCTCAGGCGTAGTATTCCAAAAGATCCGTATCACTAAGAGGAACACAACAAAGCTGACGACACGTCAATCGGACGTCCGTAGCTCGAGATATGAGTGTTTCCGCTCCGAAGGCCCGGTTGGTTTCGTGAACGAACCAACCCGGCCGAACTCAAAGTATTCTGAAACATTGAATGCGATATACCGAATCCACCGTCTCGATCCAAGGATCGCATCGCCGCTGACGGTTCGTCAATCGGAGGTCTGTAGCTCATGTTATGGGAAAAATATCGAAGTTGATTCGAAAACGGGGGGTCCGGGTCCGGGCCGACCTGGCCCGACCCCCTTGGGTCGGCCCGAACCGGGTCGACCTGACCCGGGTCCGACCCGGCCCGGCCGGCGGCGCGGCCTGGGCGCCGCTGGGGTGCCACGCGCGGGGGGCAGAGCCCCCGCTTCCCTTGTGGCGGCGCGGCTGAAAGCCGCGCCTTTGAGAAACCGGCCCCCCTCGTGGGGGCCTGCCTTTGAGAAAAACAGGGGGGCCACCTGCCCCCTTTGTGAAACCAGCCCCCACTCTTAATGGGGGGGGGGGGAATTCAAGCTGGCCAGGGTAATTAAATTCCCCCGGTTTTTCCCCTTCCGGCCGGCCCGACCTGGCCGGCCGGTTCTCCTTCAACGGGACCGGCAAAGTCGGTCCCCTTCCGGCTTCCGACACCGGCGGCCCAGCTGGCCGCCGATCTTCCCGTTTCTGCCGCGGCCCAGAACCGGCCGCGGTCTCCGTCGTCCGGCGCGGTGCGACGGCATCGCGCCCCTCTGCCGCGGACCTGCTCCGGCCGCGACTCCTTTCGTTTCCTTCGACGCGGCGCGACAGCGTCGCGTTCTTGATAAACTTTCCGCGGCGCGGCGCGACGGCGCCGCGCAACTATAGCCGTGCGATTCCCTCGTGGTGCGATGACACCACGCCATCTCGTTCATCCATAAGAAAATAATAATATTCAAGAACAAAGGAGGGGGGATTAGGCCGTGTTTGTGCGATCTTCCCCCCCCCCCCTCTCGTTAGATGATAGCACATAAACAATTATCCTCAAGATTGTCATGCTAGAACCAAGAACGAGAATAAATAAATAAGAAACATCAAACTCCTACCTCGGTTTCAAGAACGATGATCGTCAACGACCCGCGGAAGACGTGTCGCGGTGGTCGGCGTCACAGAAGAAGGACGTCGATGTCGTGAAGCGAGGATTCAAAGTTCTTTGACGACGATTTAGTCGTGGGAAATCGTCGCGGAAGAGATGACACGGAAGAAGACGTCGTCGGTGTCGCGGGTATTGCGTCGCGGAAGATGATTCTTGAGAACGTGGCGTTCTTCGTCGATGTTCGAAGGTTCTTCGCGTTCTTCGTCAAAGCTTGAAGAAGAAGAAGATGAAGGCTCCAAATTCTCTCAAGGTGGCTAGAGAATTCTAACCCAAATAAAATAAGCTAACGTCTTATTTTATTCACACAATTATCAATTTGAATTTCAAAGGTTTGAAATTCAAACAAATCAACTCCATTAATTAACAAATTTGTCATGTTATTAAAAGAGGAGTTTAAGGGAGTTTTAAAAAAAAGAAGGTGAAGAGTTTTGTTTCGTGTGGGCCCCACCACACTTAAACCTCCCAAGGGAGGTTAAGTGGATGTGGGTCCCACTCTAACTCCCTTTGGGAGAAGTTAACCGACAAGTTAAAATAAAAATTTGTATACCACAATTTTTATTTAACTTATTCTAAACTCCCAAAAAATAACTCTCAACCCGCAATAAACGGAACCTTGGAAAAGGTCTCCTTAAGCGAATATCGGCGCTACGAGTTCATCGGTGCCCTCGGAATTTGATTTCGGGCACTGGTTCAAAAGTTAGAAATTCCCGCTTGTTCGTTCACTGAACGCACCCGAGCCAAACTTTGGAAAATGATTATGGGCACTCCGGGCCTCGGAATCAGGTGCCCTAAGAAACCGCGCTCTTGTAAAATTCCAAATAAAATTAAGAAAAAATTTCCCTTGAATTTTACGGGTCTTTACATTACTCCCACCTCAGGGCTTTACGTCCCCGTAAAGATACATAAAAAACTAGGGAAACCAATGAGGGTACTGAGCACACATCTGAGCCTCCCGCTCCCATGTGCTCTCCTGGAGGTTCCCGTGCTGCCATCTGATGTGCACAAGAGGAATCGATCGCCCACGTAGGACCCGCTCCTATCGATCCCCGATATCCACCGGGACCTCCGTAAAAGTTGCCCCATCATCAACGTCAAGCTCCCCATGGTCAATGATGTGCGTCGGGTCGTGCACATATCTCCTCAGCTGAGATACGTGGAAGACTTCGTGCACCCGGTGCAACTGAGGTGGTAGAGCCAGGCGATAAGCCACCTCGCCAATCCTGTAGAGGACCTGGAAGGGTCCGATGAAGCGCGGAGATAACTTGCCGCCTCGGCCAAATCTCTGAATACCACATCGAGGTGAGACCCACAAGAAGACGTGGTCGCCATCCTCGAACTCTAGTGGCCTCTGCCTCATGTCAGCGTATGACTTCTGCCGGCTCTGAGCTGTCCTCATCCGCTCCTGGATGACCTGGACCTTCTCTGTCGTGGCCTGGACCATCTCCAGTCCCACAAGTGCTGACTCCCCAGGGTCTGTCCAGCACAAAGGAGATCTACAAGGTCGGTCGTACAATGCCTTGTACGGTGCCATCCCGATGGTGGAGTGGTAGCTGTTGTTGTACGCAAACTCCACCAAGGGTAGGTGGTCCTCCCATCTACGACCAAAGTCGAGGACACATGCGCGGAGCATGTCCTCGAGAGTCTGGATGGTCCTCTCCGTCTGACCATCCGTCTGAGGGTGAAAGGCTGTGCTCAGACGTAGCTACGTCCCGAACGCCTCCTGTAACCCCTTCCAAAGCCGGGAAGTAAAGCGAGCATCTCGATCGGAGACGATAGATGATGGCACGCCGTGGAGCCGCACAATCTCCTGAACGTAGAGACGTCCCAAGCTCTCCACTGAGCCCTGCTCTCTGATGGGTAAGAAGTGTGCCGACTTGGTGAGTCGGTCAAAAATCACCCAAATGGAGTCGTGACCTCTGGAAGTGCGTGGAATTCCAGTCACGAAGTCCATAGATATTCCGTCCCACTTCCACTCTGGGACCTCCAAGGGCTGTACCAAGCCTGCTGGTACCTAATGCTCTGCCTTCACCTGCTGGCAGGTGAGGCAACGAGAAACGAACTCTGCTACCACCTTCTTCATGCCCGGCCACCAGTGCTGTCGTCTGAGATCCTGGTACATCTTCGCCACTCCAGGATGTACCGCCAAAGGAGAAGTGTGAAACTCTCTCAGCACCTCCTCTCGAAAAGTGACTGGTACCATCGTACGTCATCTGAAAAGGATGTCATGCTCTACGCCAAGGGAGAAACCATCAGGTGCCTGTCCCGAGGATATCTGTGCAGGCCGTGTCTCATAGTCAGCGTCCTCACGCTGTGCCTCTCTGACCCGCTGTAGTAGTGGAGGGGTGACTGTGAGAGACTGGAGGAAGGCCGCTCCATCTCTATCCACGAAGGATATCTGCAAAGAGGCTAGTTGCTCCGTCGCCTCCTCAAGTAGCTGAATGCCCGTCCTCCTGTTGAGGGCATCAGCTACTACGTTCCCCTTCCCAGGAGTATAGACTATCTCAAAGTCATAGTCCTGGAGGAACTCGAGCCATCGCCGCTATCTTAGGTTCAGGTCCTTCTGCGAAAAGTTATACCTGAGACTCTGATGATCATAAAAGACTGTAAAACGCTCTCCCATCAGGTAATGTCTCCATGTCTTCAGAGCGAAGACCACTACTGCTAACTCTAGGTCATGGGTAGCGTAGTTCTGCTCATGCGGCCTCAACTGACGTGATCCATAGGCGATCACTGCCTGCTCCTACATCAGAACACATCTGATTCCGGTCCCTGATGCATCGCAGTAGACTACGTACACTACTCCCTCCTCAGGCAACCTCAAGATAGGTGCGCCGGTCAATCTCGGTCTCAGCTCCTGGAAGCTCTGCTGACATCTGTCTGACCACACGAAGGGTTTCCCGTTCTTCGTCAAAGCTGTGAGTGGTTCCGCAACTCTAGAAAAGTCTGGCACGAATCTCCGATAGTATCCAGCTAGTCCCAAGAAACTCCGAACCTCAGTCACGCTCCTGGGTGGCTCCCATGCTGACATAGCCTCGATCTTCGCAGGATCCACTGCAACTCCTACCTCAGAGATAACGTGTCCCAATAAATGGACCTCACGTATCCAGAACTGGCACTTCGAGAGATTACCATAAAGATGGTGCTCTCGGAGTGTGTCTAGTACAACTCGCAAGTGATAGGCGTGCTCCTCCTCAGTCGTAGAGTAAATCAAAATGTCGTCGATGAAGACCACGACAAATCGATCGAGGTATGGCTGAAATATCCTGTTCATGAGGGCCACGAACACTGCTGGAGCATTGGTTATACCGAAAGGCATAACCAAGAACACATAGTGGCCATACCGACATCTAAAGGCCGTCTTCTGCACATCCTCGTCTCTGACTCTGAGCTGATGATAGCCTGACCTGAGGTCTATCTTCGAGAACCACCGTGCTCCCTTGAGCTGATCAAAGAGGTCGTCAATCCTCGGTAGCGGATACTTGTTCCTCACAGTCACCTGGTTCAGGCGACGATAGTCAACACAAAGTCGCAAGCTCCTGTCCGCCTTCTTGGCGAACAATATCGGGGAAGCCCAGGGTGAAACACTGGGTCGGATGAACCCCTTGCCCTGCAAGTCCTCCAACTGTACCCGTAGCTCTCGAAGCTTGGCAGGGGCCATCCGATATGCTGGAGTGGATATCGGGGCTGTCCCGGGGTACAAGTCAATATAAAAGTCTACCTCTCTGGGAGGTGGTAGCCCTGGAACGTCATCAGGAAAAACGTCCGCAAACTGATCCACCACTGCAGGAAAACCAGGACTCCGCACGTCAACTGCTCCAAGGATGAGACTGGCCAACTGATGAGTAATGGGATGTCCTCTCCTCTGCGGAAGTCCATCCTGTGCTGCAAAGGCTCCCTTCTCGCAGGTGAAGGTGAACCTGCTCCCGTCGGTGCATACACATCGCACCTTGCGCCTAAAATAGTCAATATGTGCATGGACCGTAGATAGCCAATCCATGCCCAAGATGACGTCGTAAGGCCTCGACGCTGCTATATAAAGATCCCAGCCGAAGATCTCGCCTCCTAGAGTAAGCTCGCACTGCCGGCACCAGTGCGTAATCATCGAGTCTCCTCCCGTAAGAGTCTCTAGCCGTAAGGATCGAGCCAACGGCTCTGTCGGAATCTCCGAGCTCCGAACAAGGGCAGCGGCTATGAAAGAGTGACTCGCTCCTGTGTCTATAAGTACTGCAGCAAGGGTGGAATAGACACAGATAGTACCTCGAATCATCTTGGGTGCGCCGTGGTCGTAGGCCTCTGCTGCCTGGAGCTGTGCCTGTCTCTGCCCGCCAGCTCCCTGTGGTCGGGGTGGACCTCCTGGTGGTGGTGGTGGCAGAGCCTCAAAGCATCGCCCACCACCTGCTGCTCGGCCAGCTCCTCTGCCTCGTCCGCCTCCTCCCTGCGGACCGCCACGGTCAACCCTCTGCCTCTGCCTCGGTGGTCCCTCAACTGTCTGCTGCTCCTCTGCACGGCGGGCCGGGCAGTCACGAGCCATGTGGCCCTGCCCGCCGCACGAGTAGCACTGGCTGCCTCTCGAAAGAATGGCTCCTCGCTGTGTGCCCCGCAATACTGAGCCAGTGTCCTGAGGTCGTCTGCCTGAAGGTCTGGTCTGCCTGAACCCCTGAGTCATCCGTCGACTGCCTGCTGTAGATGACTCTGCCACGTGCCGCCCTGCGGTGGGTCTCGGCGCTGGTGTAGACTTTGCAAGGAAGCTCTCGATCAAAAGGGCCCGCTCCAGTACTCCTGTCTGAGTCGGTATGCTGAGGGAGATCAGCGATGCCCTGATCTCATGTCTCAATCCCTGTTCGAAGGTCTGGGCCCGGAGGAATGGGTCCCGTACCATGTCGGCCGAGTAGTGCGAGAGATCAGTAAATCTCGCCGAGTACTGAGCGACCGTCATGCTGCCCTGCCGCAGCTGGAGAAGCTCCTGGATACGCACCGCATGAAGGGTGGCTGGGACGAACTCTGAGCGGAAGATGCTCTCAAAGTCTGTCCAAAGTAGAGATGGCTCATCGTGCACCTGGAGAATCAAGCTCCACCATCGGCCCGTTGCTGCGTGCAGTAGGCTCACAGTGAGGATCACCATGAGGTCTGCAGGTGTCCTCACTAGCCTAAAAACTCGTACCACTGCCTCCAGCCAGTCCTCTACTGCCTGGGGGACAGTCTCCCCAAGGAAACTAGGCGGTCGCTGGCGCTGGAACTCGTGAAGAGCTCCAAGGCGACGTGCGTCATCAGCGGCCGGTGCTGGAAGCATCGGTGGCTCGGCGAGCAGTGCTACCGCCGGTGCCAGTGCTGACAAAGGGTCCTACACCGAGGCCTCGTCACTCGGTGGGATGTCGTCACGCTCGACTCTCGGAACCCTAGCTGGCTGCCGTCATGGGGCCATCCTGAAAAGGAAACAGGTGTGCCACGGTCAGAATAATATACCTGGTGAGCTGATATAAAGTAATCACAAAGAAAACATTGAAACACACATGCAATCAATGTTTTCGTGCATTAAGTCAGAAATCAGTAGTCAGGGTCCTGGTGTACGGATACGTCGGCCGGCGCACCAACACTGGATTCCCTGGACTGATAACCACACTCAATACGCTAAACATTATTGTTTCACATAGAAATGATCAGAGTTCGCGGTAGAACCAAACTCCTCTGATACCAATTTGTCACGACCCGCCCTCGGGGCTCGTGCCGTGACTACCCCAAGCCTGCCTTCCATAGGCCAGGGGCTGGCGACTAGCACCAAGGCGTAATTCCCAACAAAAAGGGAAGGCATTGACATTGAAAAGTAAACAAGCACCACAGAGTAAGCAAGCGAAAAAGTAAACACTAAGTAAGAACAGAGTACAACTGAAAGTGCGGAAAAGTAAATGGGCCAGTATACATACCCAAACTGAAAGTAAAGTACAACTCCAAAGGGAAAACAACAACTGTAAAGTAAAAGCCGCTACACCGAGCTGTCCACTGGAAATCCCACCTGAAGGGTGGGTACAGATAGCTCCACTGCTCCATGGGTCCTGCCGTCCGCTCCGAGTACGTCCCGCCCAGTGGTCCTCCTTCGGGTACCGTCCTGCTCTGCACACCTCAACCACGATCAACGCTGTCTGTCGTC
Organism: Viscum album; assembly: GCA_963277665.1. Lineage (NCBI taxonomy): Eukaryota > Viridiplantae > Streptophyta > Magnoliopsida > Santalales > Viscaceae > Viscum > Viscum album. The sequence continues at coordinate 2,007,259,587 of OY728151.1, read as the reverse complement.
TGCAACCAACACAATGTAGTGCGGGAATAGCCCGTGAAGGGGTGAGTATAAGCTACTCAGTAGGGACCCCGAGACCCATGAAGGTCTCCCAAAATCCACAAAGGATAAACCACAAAGGTGAGTTACAAACACGAAGTAACAACCGACACTGCTTAGGTATATGCCCATACATATACCTAAGTCATCAATTCCAATATGCTCCAACCTTCGAGCCCAAGTACAACTCAGTCCACATAGGAATGTATACGTATTCCACATAGGAAAGTAAAACGAAATCTACACAGGATAGCACAACACATTCCACACAGGAAAGTAACAGGATTCAGCTCACATAGGTACACTTCTTCGAAAGACGATAAAGATTATCTCTGATCCATCTATGTTGTCGGACCCACGAAGGTTCGATAGGTAACTAACCCCCGCAAAGACCCACACAGGATCGGGCCCACATAGGACCTGTAGGCGCTTGTTCACACAGGACCGCTGAGCGCAGAGACCCACACAAGATCGGACCCACACAGGATCGGGCCCACACAGGACCTGTAACACTGATCCACGTAGGATCGCTGAGTGCTGTAGTCATCGTCGAATCCACACAGGATCTCTATACTGTCGTCATCGTAGTCACAGTAGCAGTAGCAGTAGCAGTAGCAATAACAGTCACAGTCGCAGCCAGCACTAGGGTTCCCGCACACAGCAAACTCGTTCGGGAGGGTCCGCTCCACGAGTCGAGAGGCTGATACATCAACTTTCACAAAGTCCAGAGTTGATGTATCCAATAGTTCTGTATCGTCAATAGGAACTCAACGCAACAGACGGCGCGTCGATCGGACGCCCGGTCTGAGAGTTATTGGCTTTTTCGTCCCAGGGGCCCGGTTGGTTTTTAAGGCAAAACCAACACGACCGTACTCCACCTGCGTCCAAACCTCGGGTGGAGTATGCCAAAAGATCCGTCTCACTAAGAGGAACACAACAAAGCTGACGACACGTCAATCGGACGTTCGTAGCTCGAGATATGAGTGTTTCTGCTCCGAAGGCCCGGTTGGTTTCGTGAATGAACCAACCCGGCCGAACTCAAAGTATTCCGAAACATTGAGTGCGATATACCTAATCGACCGTCTCGATCCAAGGATCGCATCTCCGCTGACGGTATGTCAATCGGAGTTCCATAGCTGATGTTATGGGCAAAAGACCGAAGTTGATTCGAAAACGGGGGGTCCGGGTCCGGGCCGACCCGGCCCGACACCCCCCCTGGGTCGACCCGACCCGGCCCGACCGGCGGCGGCGCGGCCTGGGCGCCGCTCGTGTTCCACGCGCGAGGGGAAGATCCCCCGCTTCCCTTGTGGCGGCGCGGCTGAAAGCCGCACCTTTGAGAAACCGGCCCCCCTCGTGGGGGCCTGCCTTTGAGAAAAACGGGGGGGCCACCTGCCCCCCTTTGTGAAACCGCCCCCCCCCCCCTCTTAATGGGGGGGGGGGAATTCAAGCTGGCCGGGGGAGTTAAATTCGCCCGGTTTTTCCCCTTCTGTCCGGCCCGACCTGGCCGGCCGGTTCTCCTTCAACGGGACCGGCAAAGCCGGTCCCCTTCCGGCTTCCGACACCGGCGGCATGGCTGGCCGCCAGTCTTCCCGTTTCTGCCGCGGCCCGGAACCGGCCGCGGTCTCCGTCGTCCGGCGCGGTGTGACGACATCGCGCCCCTCCACCGCGGCCCCGCTCCGGCCACAGCGCCTTCTGTTTCTTTCGACGCTGCGCGACGGCGGCGCGTTCTTGATAAACTTTCCGCGGCGCGGCGCGACGGCGCCGCGCAACTATAGCCGTGTGATTCCCGCGTGGTGCGACGGCACCACGCCATCTCGTTCATCCATAAGAAAATAATAATATTCAAGAACAAAGGAGGGGGGATTCGGCCGTGTTTGTGCGGTCCGCCCCCCCCCCCCCCCCTCTCGTTAGATGATAGCACATAAACAATTATCCTCAAGATTGTCATGCTAGAACCAAGAAAGAGAATAAATAAATAAGCAACATCAAACCCCTACCTCGGTTTCAAGAATGATGATCGTCAACGACCCACGGAAGACGCGTCGCGGTGGTCGGCGTCACGGAAGAAGGACGTCGATGTCGTGAAGCGAGGATTCGAAGTTCTTTGACGACGATTTCATCACGGGAAATCATCGCGGAAGAGATGACGCGGAAGAAGACGTCGTCGGTGTCGCGGGTATGGCGTCGCGGAAGACGATTCCCGAGAATGTGGCGTTCTTCGTCGATGTTCGAAGGTTCTTCGCGTTCTTCGTCAAAGCTTGAATAAGAAGAAGATGAAGGCTCTAAATTCTCTCAAGGTGGCTAGATAATTCTAACCCAAATAAAATAAGCTAAAGTCTTTTTTTATTCACACAATTATCAATTTGAATTTCAAAGGTTTGAAATTCAAACAAATCAACTCCATTAATTAACAAACATGTCATGTTATTAAAAGAGGAGTTTAAGGGAGTTTTAAAAAAAAGAAGGTGAAGAGTTATGTTTCGTGTGGGCCCCACCACACTTAATCCTCCCAAGGGAGGTTAAGTGGATGTGGGTCCCACTCTAACTCCCTTTGGGAGAAGTTAACCAACAAGTTAAAATAAAAATTTGTATACCACAATTTTTATTTAACTTATTCTAAACTCCCAAAAACTAAATCTCAACCCGCAATAAACGCAACCTCGGAAAAGGTCTCCTTAAGAGAATATGGGCACTGCGAGTTCATCGGTGCCCTCAGAATTTGATTCCGGGCACCGGTTCAAAAGTTAGAAATTCCCGCTCGTTCGTTCATAGAACGTACCCGAGCCAAATTTCGGAAAATGATTCCGGGCACTCCGGGCCTCAGAATCAGGTGCCGTCAGAAACCGCGCTCTTGTAAAATTCCAAAGAAAATTAAGAAAAAATTTTCCTTGAATTTTACGGGTCTTTACAACCTAATTTACCTTTAACTGTAGTAAAACAAATTTACCATAGTTACTGTTCATAAAGTCTAAAAAAGTATCCTATTAGCATAATTTGGACCTACTGATTCCAAATATGGAATCCATTTTTCAAATTTCAAAACACAGAAGTGGCAGTATTTTATTTAATGTTAATCCCGCTCTTGAGAAATCTTGTTTTGAAAGATAAAATGTTGAAAAAGATTGAAATGTTTTTACTTATGAATTTAGTGTAAAATTAATGCTAATGAATTAAATTATATTAAATGGTAAAAATATATTCTATTTATAATTTAAAACCATTAAATATTATAAAATTAACCATATAAATTATCTCGATGATAAAAGTTGTTTTTAATTAAAAGTTAGTGTATTTTTACTATTCATCAAAATATGAAAGTTAACAGAAAAATATTAAAAAATTATCCAAAGTTCATTTTTATATCCTTATTGAAATGAATAAGTTTATATCGTCAAATTGAACTTATAAATGTGTCAAAAAGAAGATTTTATGTGGGTGTTCCATCAAAAGGTGGAAAAACTGCATTTTTTGAAAAATACTTATTTTACCTGAAATATTTATTTTGTTCTCATACCATGTTCTATAAAATGTGTAAGATGAATTATAATGTCATTAAATTCAAAATTTAGTTACTAATATTCATAACGGCTAGTTTATAATAATATTATAACAATATATTGTTGTTTAGTGAAACTCAATATTGCGTACAACACACGCTATTGTGGAAGGTTGCTCTTGCGTGCAACACAAGCCAAGAATAGTGTTTTTCTATAATACAAGCTAATACGGCGTTTCCTATAGTTCAAGATAATTTTGGTTTAGCATACAACACAAGACATAAATGAAATTAAAAATAATATTTCTCATAAAATATCGGGGTGTTACAGATAGTTTCGACTAATCATAGATGTTTGAGTTACACTTCAGGTCCTGGGTAGTACCATGTTTATATACATGGATATATATATGTATGTAACTTTTTATATAGTTAACATATATAAATACTTATCTATGTACATATATACACATTCTTATAGATATATATGTATGGTGAACCTCAACCCTTGAATCACCCATGAACACCGTAGATATACAAAAATGTAAAAAATGTTCATCTGAAGATATCTCTAGAAATATGAGGAATTAGGAAACGAATATCTAGGATAAGGAAGAGCATACCGAGATGATCGCAACACAATTGGCAGTTGTCTATTCAGAGAACAGACACTCTCTCGGGGGCTCAGTGAAGTTTCTCGGTCGTACAAGTTCTCTCCGATGAACCAGACCTTAAAGTAGGGCGTTCTGGGGATTAGACGTGACCCCATTGCGCTTAATGAAATAAAAAAAAGTACATGGTGTTTAATTTATAAGTTCATGGTGTGTTATTTCCTTCACTGATCCCCCGCATTAAGTGTTCTCTAGGTCACCACACATGGTTTTGTGCATTGCCGCTACACGGCCAGCACCTGGCTACACGCAGTAACTAATTTCATGACGTGTACTTCAAAAATATTCTGAAAACTCCTATTTTCATCAAAAAAACCAAAAAAAGAAAAAGATACATGAAAAGAAGATCTGGGTTCTTACAAAATTCCCCCCTTAATGAAATTTTTCCTCAAATTTCGCTAAAAATATGGAATAGAAGAATAATCCACAAACAGATCTGGCCACTGTGATCGTACATCAGTCTCCCTCTCCTAGGTCTCCTCCTTTACCCTCTGGTCCTGCCACAACACTTGTACCAGAGGAACAAACCACCCATGGAGAACCTTCGTACTGCGATCAAAAATCAGGATATGATGCTCCTCGAACAAGGCTTCCATCTCTAAGTCAACCTCCTCAGGTTGAAAAGCATGAGACGAGTCTGAGAAATAATGTTGAAGCTGTTAAACGTGGAAAACGTCATGCATAACACAATTCCTCCGAGGTAACTTTAACCGATAGGTAACATACCCAACTCTCTCCAAAACCTCAAATGGCCCGATGTAACTTGGTAAAAGTTTACCCTATCTCTTAATCCTTTGGTGTCCCAACCTTGATGTGACATGGAGGAAAACTTGATCCCCGACCTCTAACTCCATAGGTCATATCCACTGATCATCAAAAAACTTCTGTCGAGACTATGCAGTAGCAATCCTCTTCTGAATCAACACTATCTACTTTGTGGTCTCCTGGACAAGACGAGGTCCCAGCATAGCTGCCTCTCCTACCTCCATATAACATAAAGGTGATCAGCATGGCCTACCGTACAAATCCTCATAAGGTTCCATCTAAATGGTTTCTTGAAAACTATTTTAGTATAAAAAATCCACAAGAGTTATGTTCTTCTACCGAGAAACTCCAAAATCCATGATGAATGCATGAAGCAAGTCCTCAAGCACCTGAATCGTATGCTCGGACTGGAAATCTATCTGAGGATGGTAAGATGTACTCAAAAGCACCTATGTACCCAAATCCTTCTACAAACCCTACCGGTCACGAGAGGTAAAACACGTATCCATGACTGAAACAATGGAGTGTGGAACCCCATGTAGACATACTATCTCACTGATGTACAACCATCCCATCTCATTAACACTGAAAGTCTCCTTGATTGGAAATAAGTGAGCCACCACGTTGAGTCTGTCAATGACAACCCAAAAAACATCATTCCCTCGAGGAGACCTCCGAAAACCTGTCAAAAAATCTATCGCGACATCATTCCAGTTTCACTTAGGAATGGGTAACTACTGCAAAAGCCCTGTGGTCGCTGATGCTCCACCTTTACCTACTGACAGATGGAACACCTCATAACAAAACCAGAAACATCTCTCTTCGTACCTGGCCACCAATACTAGTGGTGTAGATCCTGATACATCTTGGTGACACCAGGATGAACTGCCCAAACTGAGGAATGAAGGTCCCGTATCAGCTGCTCGCGTATATCTGCTAACAACCATACGTGCCCACAAAAACACAAGATCTGATCCACGCCTATAGTCCACCCAGGAATAGAGTCATCTCCTAACACACTTTCCCGTATGACTAAGCCTTCAGAATCTGATAGCTACCTAATTCACACTCGATCAAAAAGAGCAGAGGTAACAGCTACAAAAGAAAGAAACCTCTTTCACTGCTTGTTGTGAAACTCCAAATGCATCATAGAGAATAGATCAATATGCTGCCACTTGCTGTAGGCCTCCTAAACTTCCTATATCTGAGTCCTCATGCTCAGCGCATCAGCCACTGCATTTCCTTTCCCTAGCGTGTAGGCAAGCTCTATGTCAAAAGACTGAAGTTACTCAACCAACCTTCGATGTCTCATATTCAAGTCATGCTAAGTGAATATGTACTTGAGACTTTGGTGGTCCGTGAAAACCAAAAAATGTTCTCCTAGAAGATAATGCCTCCAACAGCATAAGTCATGATCAATAGCAGCTAACTCGAGATCGTTCGTCAGGTAATTCATATCATGTGGCCTCAACTGCTGAGACCCATACACAATGACTTTTTCTTCCTACATAAGCACATCCCCCAGCCTGATACATGAAGTATCACTGTAAAGCGTGTTGCTCTTGTTCGGCTCTGAAAAAACTAGTATCAACATTGAAGTCAACCTCCCTTTCAGCTCATGAAAGGCTGACTCACAAGAATCTGACCACACTAACTTTGCACCCTTCTTAGTCAGACTTGTTAGTGGTGCTGCTAAGCGTGAAAAGTACTGTATGAAATGTCTGTAGTATCCATAAAACCCTAGAAAACTCCTCACCTCAAATATGTTCTTCGGATTCTCCTAGTAAACTACTGCTCTCATTTTCTCTGGATCTACAGATACTCTTTTCTCAGAGATAACATTACCCAAGATGTGAATATGGTCCATCCAAAAGTGGCATTTTGAGATCTTATCATATAACTGATGCTCTCTCATTGTATTCAAAATGATATCAATATGGGTAGCATGGTCATGTCAAGTGTGAGAGTACACAAAAATATCTTCCATGAAAACCACTATGAAAGAATCCATGTACGGATGGAACACTCGGTTCATCAGAGCCATGAAGACTGCAGACGCATTCATGAGACCGAATGGCATAACCACATACTCGTATAGATCATACACTTTTCAGAAGGCTATTATAGTAATATCAGTTGGTCTAACATGGAAATGATGATAACATCATCTCAATTCAATCTTCGAGAACACCCAAGATCCACGAAGATGATCAAAGAGATCATCAAATCCTCACCAAGGGATATCTTTTTTTGATCATCTGCTAGTTCAACTTCCGATAATCCATGTAATGTCGGAGGGTACCATCCACCTTCTTTTCAAACAGGATAGGTGAACCCCATGGAGAAGTACTCGGTCAGATGAAACCCTTATCCTGTAACTCCTCTAACTACTTATTGAGCTCCTGAAACTCTAGTGTAGCCATCTAATAAGTAAGAATGGACACCGGTGCTGCTCTTGGAACAAGATCGACAGAAAATTATACCTCTCGCTCTGGATTCCAACATGAAAAGTCCTCTAGGAAGACATCCCTAAAACAATCCACCACTAGAGGAAAGTATAATTGTAAAGTCACATGTTCATCCAGATATAGACTAGAAATCGTGGCTATAACTCCACCCAACCCATGATGCTCGGGTCCCGCTCTGCTCACCTGGACATCCCATTAACCCTTATGAAGAAACGATCTACCCTCTGGTGATGTGAAACTCACCCTACAGTGATAGAAATAGACAACAACCTAGAATGGAACTAACTATTTCATTCCAAGAATGACATAATAGCCTTTCATCTATAGGACATAAAGGTCCCATAAGAAGTGACACCCACCTACCTCAAGAGGGTACTCCTTGCACTGACGAACAAGGGTCGTTCTTGTCCCAAACGGTGTGTCCAACGTCTAGAAATCAATAGAAGTAATGATATACAACCCAAGGCGCTCCACAATAGCAAAAGATATAAAGCAATGGAAAGCCCCTGTATCAAAAAGAGCAGAAGATAAAACCGAGGCATCTAAGATTGCACCTCAAAATGTAGAGGGTCTGTGATCCTATTCTTGTTGGGTTTTCTCCACTACAAAAGTCAACCTGCACCGTGACCCTCTGACCCTGACTGACCACTCTGAGCTGATCCACCCTGTTGTTGCTGAAATCCTAGTGACTAACTACCATGGTCGCGACATCCACCTCAGCCCGAAGGGCCGGAAGAACTCCAGTTCTCTGACTGAGGAGTAACTGGTGGGCTGCCCCTAAATACAGAGCCATAAAAGAACCCTTGTCACCAGCTACTGGTGAGAAGATCCGATAGAAGCTCTAATGATGCCCCATCTTTCCGCAAGATCTACACTCCACTAGGTCTCTCAGGCACTGAGTCCTTGTATTCCTTCACTTCCTGCATTGGTAGCACACCACTTGGATACCAAAAGATGCATCCCATTGACTCTGATATCCTCGTGTAGTATCCTTGCAGCACTTCTTGAAATTGGTAGGAGAATCACAAACTTTGAATACTGAACCACCCTAGCTCACAGCTCCAAAATCCTTCAGATTACACTCTGTAATTAGTGTCTGGTTGACTATAGAGGATATCAAAGTCAACCTGATGATGTTCACATGGGATCGGATTTCCTGTATGAAACAATCCTAAAAAATCGGTGCAAGGAAAAAATCATCTATCCCGAGAAATGGTGTAAAGTGTTGCATCTCAGTGAAGCAAGAAGAATACTCCATAATATAAAGAGTACCCTGATCCAGACTGATGAACTCTCAAGCTCGATCAGCCCTCAAGGTCTCCGGATAGAAGTAATCATAGAAGTTGTGCTGAAACTCATCCCAAGCCATATTCTGCGAGTGACCCACCTGTGATATCAAATCCCACCACCTTGTGGAGGAGTCTCAGAGCATGTAGGTAGTGATCTTGACCCTCATCTATAGAGGCGTCTCCAGATGCTAGAAGATTTTCAACATGGCTACTAGCCATGACCCTGCAGCCTGGGGTCCCCCATCCCTTGAGAAAGTGGGAGGAAGCTATTACTGAATGACTTGCATCAATTCTTCCATTGATGAGGCAGGAGGTGGTGCTCACAGAAAGGTCTACATCATCCTCATAAATCCCTACCTGAAATGTGCATCAACACCTATGTTAGGTATAACTGCCGGTTCCAAGACTAGCACAACTGGAGGATCTGCTGGAAGCCCTAGATAAACCATGTTCAGTGTCCGATTATTTCTCTATAACTGGTGGAAAACCAGATTACGTATCGGTGGAGTGACTATGAAAGGTCAGGCGCACACCTCAAATCAAGATTATCAAGGACTGAAATCTAGAAGCATAAGAAGGGAACATAAGAGAGAAAGATTTCATGTTTTAAAAAACAAAGATACACAACGTGTATGTCCACTACACGACATGTACTTGAATCCCCTTCCCCTTCCCGAGTTCTCTTACACAGATAATCCAAACAGTTCTCCTTATAACGAAACTAAATGGCATGTTAGTGACGGACAGAACGTGTAATAGGTGGAAATCACCAACCCATATTGTTAGCTACATAGATGGTTACATGGTTAACTATACAAGTTGTGTTCCAAATAGACACGGCGTGCACTTGGAGGATTTCACCGACCCATGTTGTTAGTTACACAGCTGGATTTCAGGATCACTCTACATGACATGTTCAAAACTGAGACGACATTTATAGCTTATGTTTTTATCCATTCGTGTCGTTACTCACATGAGCAGACACAGGGTCAACCCAACACAGTGTGTACAACTGGTACATGACATGTTCCCACAAAAATTTCTCTATCCCATGTCTCTGCCCACATGGCCTATGACACGGTTAGAGACTATATGGCATGTACATATGGTACACAGTGTGTACTTAAGAAAAATAGTTTCTTCCTGAATAAAAGAAAACATGGCATGTAGTTAAAACTATAAGGCATGTATTCTAGGTTTTTCTAGATAGTAAGCCTCAAAGACTACTCCGGAAGCTAGAAAAACACCGAAACATTACTTTAAGTGAAAAATTCTGATCCGTGAGGTCCCATACTCCCCGCGAATCAAAGTTTGGAATTTTATACATTTTATAAACAAGCATAACAGTGCACTGATCCTCCAAATTTCAGTCCATGAGGGCCCATAACACCTCAAGAACTAGTAATTCTCATTATTTCAAAGAAAATAATAAAAAATGGAATACTATCTCAAACATCATGTATACTATCAAGGCATCTATCATAACAACATGCATACCTAGAACAACACCTATCACAACAACATGAAATTGCAAATGCACCCAAAATGGCATTTCAAAAATTAATGACATGTGATTTCTAACAAGTGCCTATATGATGCATGAGAAGACATACCCTCATCTCCTGGGGTAGCAATAGAAATAGAACCTCGACATCATCAACAATAACAACACAATACGTGCGAGTCACCCAATGGTGAAATCAAATCAACCGTAAAATTTATAGACCAGAAAAATTGCGATAAACGAGGTAGATTGGATTTTCCCTATACACGAGTTAGCTACTCACGGGCCTAGATAATTACCAAGTACCTATTCCATCCTGTCCCTAAATATAGGCTCCAAACAGTATGTCAAGAAGAAAATAATTCCTCTGATACCACTTTTTAACGTCCCAGTTCTGGGAGCCATCCAGAGACACCCCGTACCCGGTTGGTCACATGGCCTTAAGCGCATTTCCCCAAACACCAGAGGATGCCGACTAGTAGCAAGGGCCTTGGGTGTGATAGTGGAGAAACTTTTCCATCATTGGCAGAGTAACACAATGGATTTAAAACAGATATACAATATCAGAAGAAGTAAAAATCCATACAAAATTAATCAGTTGAAGAATAGAAATAATAAACTGAAACACAGACACACACACACAAATATATATATATATATATATATGAAATATGCAAGATAAATATGTCTAGGAAAACATCCAATCAAATAAAAATGATGGAATACAACAGTACTAAACCAAAGTACAAAAGAAGGAAAGGTAAATAACTCCTATGCATTGCAAGCCATAGCTTGGTCCCATTCTCTCCTGCTCCACAACAATCAAGTACCTAAAGTAGAAGGTAACTTTCCCTTATCTATACCTACAACAATATAATTTGTTTGGGCCCAAAAGCATGACCTAAATAGGGTGTGAGACTAAATCCACGTAGGCAACCACCATGAGATATGTGCCTAACAGTCAGTGAATATATATGGCTGGTAATAAGAAAAGTAGTAGTAAACAAGTTAGTACTCAACAGTAAACATTCATATAGTTTCAAAGCATTCAAAAACCAAAAATATAGTAAGTAGATAATTAAATCAGGTAACCCTATGGGAAGTACACACAACATATCCCCTCTTGTTCAGTTATAAGGATATAACAATGACTCTATGAGGAAACACCCACGGTCAATTCCAATTATAGTCAAAAGATATTAAATACTCTTTGTGGAAGCTCACACGGTCAATTTACCTTATAGCCAAAAGTGGTTAAGGACTCTTTGAGGAAGATCACATGGTAAATTCCCCTTATAGTCTACTACACCAGGTTCTCATGGCCTGTGTGAGTCAAACAAGCATAGAGATGCAACATGACCAAAGTAAACCTCATGAACTATTTGGCTAAAAAATCTATATAATATCAAGCATGTCAGATAAAATAATCACTCCATCCTATAGTACTAGGAATAGGAAAACATCCTGTAAGCATTACAGGAAAAATAGGACAAAACAGTCGTTAACATAACATGCATGTAAAACACATGCAAAGCATAACAATCAACCCTATTCACATACAATTATCCTCTACTCACACATACTAGAATAATAGAAAATTAATAGGGTATAAATGGTAGACACACAATACCCCATTCAAGGGTATTGGAAAAAATTTCACAAATTACTCAAATACTTTCAACAGAGTGGCACAAACCACCTACCACCATTTTGGGAGATCGCTATACATGAACCTCAAGCCTTGTATCACTCAAGAACACCGTAGATCTTCCAAAATGTCCAAAAAATTCAACCAAAAATATATAATTAAAGAGGATAAATCAGGAAACGAAGCTCTATGAGAAGGAATATCATACTAGGGCGATCCAAACACAATCAACAGAGGTCGATTCGGAGAATAGACGCTCGCTCGGGGGATCAGTGAAGATTTGTGGCCATACAAGATCTCTCTAAAAAAGCAGTCCTAGAAGTAGGTCATTCTGGAGATTAGACGATACCCCTGTGAATTTAATGAATAAAATAAATTACAGGACATGTAATTTATAATTACACAGCGTGTAGTTGCCTTCACTGGCCCCCACATTACGCGGTCTCCAGGTCACCACACATGGTTGTGTGCATGGCTGCTACACGGCCATCCCCTGGCTACCTACACTAACCAAGTACACGATGTGTACTCATAAAGTACACGACATTTACTTCAAAAAAAATTCCAGAAACTCATATTTTCCTTAAAAACACCTGAAAAATAAAAACATACCTCAAAAGAAGATCTGGGTACTTACATTATAAATATAAAAAAACTATTTTGAAACTTTTTATGCCATAAACTAATTATATGGACGTGTATGACTTGTAATATTTCAATTAATGAATATTTTGTGAACGAATCTAGTTTTTATGGATTTTAGAAAAAAGCATGATATGAATAGTATAAAAATTGACATAAATGAGTTTTTAAAACAAATACTATTTTATTAAAAAATATAATAGTCCAAAAAATAAAATATTCGGGAAAATGACTAAGATAATAATTAATATATAATTAATTAATCACTTTTTCTATTTTCATATTATAGTAACTATATTAACCATATAGTTTGAGTATACAAGAAGACTTGGTAAGAGTTAAATTAGTTATTTAAGGGTTAAAGCTAAAATATAAAGTTAAATTTGTGACCTAGAGTTTTCTAAAACCTATTGGTAGAGAGGTTTTCAAACCGAAATCATCTTATATTTTAAATAAATGACATTGGTACCTTTTGAAATCAAAATTCATTTCATAATAAAATGATACTTCAAAACATTCCTAATGTGCCCATCGCCCATCTTATAAAAGGGAATCACCCCTAACCATTTAACCACACCTTTGAAACCCATTGTATTGTCCAAATTCTACCTAAACAAACTCCCAAAATCTATATATTCTTCATAGAAGGTTTTACTTAGGTAGAAGTCAATTCAATAAAGCCATTTGGCTCAAATTAAAGGGAGTTACACGTTTTAATATGTAGAGTCTTATCTAAAGTACCTTTCCATTATTTTAATTCTTCATTCACAATTAGATTATTATTAATTGATTACTTAAAAAACATTATCCTAAATATAATAGTATTTTTTTATGAGATGTATTATAACTACACATACACACACCTCCATCTAATGGATATGAACATACTATTTCTGTATACGGTGAACTACAACCTCACGAAACGATGATTGTTCAATTTTCTCCTACCACCTCGCATGGTGGAAATTATTATTAAAATATATTTATATATGATATATATTATATTTTTATTCTATATATGATTATGTTTTTTTATTTAAATCATTCCCTTTTTCTTTCCATAATGTGTAAATACAATAATTTCATTTGTGGAAGTGTGGACTTCCGCTACCTCAAAGTGATATGACTCATTCATTCCATACATGGAATGTATACAGGATGGAATTAATGAAATTATTTAACATATATTAATTATGATTATATAATTTAATTATAATATACCTATGTATAATTCAGTTTTCATTCCATTAAATTTTACAAAGAAATGAAAGTAGTGTTCAAGCGTACGTAAGGCTTACCAACTCCATGAACAGTGAATTTCATTTCATATCTCCAATATGTTATATTATAAATACATATATATAATGTATATATATGACATTTAAATCATGAATATAATTCTTTAGATAATGGAATTATGACCCCATGGACAATTTTTAATTATAACAAGTTTATTTCTGACTCAAGTGCCTAATATAGAAAAAATGATTGATATTGACTTAAATAATTATGTAATGTTTCTAACATGATGATAAGAAATATAAAATGAATAATAAACTTGAAAAATGTTTTAAATCAAGTATAAATTCACCTATGTTTATTATTCAGAAATATAAAGAATGAACGAGACAATTCGGAGTCAAGGTAAAGGAAACTTTTACCCTCCTCGTTTAGTCAATGAATTATTATTTGTAATGTATTTTAATTTATATTTTATTATGTTGGGTTTTGTGCTTATATATAAATATTTATATCCATTTTATGTACAAATGATTGTAGACCATTTTTTCTACCATTAATTCATTTTCATAATTTTTATGTGACATCGTTATGCTACCAAATTATCTTAAGAGAATTTCTAAACTCAATTTCCTCTCATTGGGTTTTACACATACATTGTTGATTATATTATTCCAATATTATGTGTGGAATAAATGATTATTTATTAATGCTATAATTTTCACATCCCCTTGTCTGTATATATTTTTTCTACACATAATCACCCAACTAATAAATTCTTAAATCATTTATACGATCATTGTAAGGGAAATCTTAAATCAATATCATTTCATTTCGTTAAATATCTATGTCATTGATTTGGTTTTTCCAAGAATATATGTGAATGAAATCCGATTATTTTACACTTAATATCCACTAATATTGGGTGTATCCATATTTTTCATACATAATTATGTCATTGATTTATTCTTAATCTAATAATACGATCTTTGCAAGGGATTACATATCAATCTATTTTCATTTTGTCTTTTCTCAATACTGTGCACCTTTAATGTCCTATATGGTGTATATACAACCCTTTTGACATTTTATATCATGAATTTCTATATTTTCATGATATATAATTTTTTTTATGTTATTCTTTAATTATTTTTAATCAAGTGTTTCTCAAGTGTTACGAGACTCTTTAACTGAAACATCATTTTAAACTTTTTAAAGAATTATTCTTATAAAAATTTCTCAATATTGTCCATGTTTTCAAAATATTTTTAAGGATTTATTTATATGGACATATATGTTTTAAAAATTATAACTGTAAAATTTCATTTAAATGATTCAATGTGATATGGGACACTTTGATTCAAAAATAACTTTATTAAATATTTTAACTTTTTTTGGAAATGGATTGAATATTTCAATATATTGAATTGATTTATTGTGAAATGTGGATAATTAAAATCTTTTATGTCATATGATTATGTAACGGTACTTGGAAATTTGATGGGTGGTCACATAATAAACCAAATACATGTGGTTCCATGATAAAACTAGGGTAGGTGAGCCCAAGATTGCTATCCAATGTATTGGGTAACATGATGGAGGTAAATGTTGCAGTTTCTCCAAATTGATTTATGGAATATAGTATGATGAGTATTCTAAATGTAACTCCCTATATAACATTGAAATCTATAATGTAATTTTGTTATAGATGCCACAAGTTCCCTTTATGATTTATGATTTCTGTGTGTTATTCATAAATCTTACGATTTCTTAAGGTATGTCAAAGAACATATGTTTTATGATTAAAATGTACGGTTTCAATTATTTGTATGTATTGATGGACTAATGTTTTCTTCCTTTGTTTTATATAACATACTGAGATTTCTTGTTCATCCCAAGTTTTTGAAATGTTTTTCACATGGTATAAGGAAGGGTAAGAGAACGGAAGAATTCCAAAAGATTTATATCAAGAAAATAAATATTGTTTTATGTTAGTGTGTTTTATTATTTTCACAAAAAAGATAGAGAAGAAGTGTTTACATTATAATTTTAGAGATTTAATGTAATAGTTGTGGCTTAATTCTCTAATACTCTAAACCCGAAAAGATCCTCTATGTCGAATACTAGACTTAACTCAAGATTATGTATTGTTTAAGGTTAGGGCCTTATAGTTGGTATCAAAGGTCAGTTTTGATAACTTTAGAGGTTAGGGGGTTATCTGGATGTAGGTAAAGGATCCTATACATCAATGAGTGCTATTATCATATGTAATATTTTGGAGGGTTATGGTAAAATTGTTTTTTTGGATAAAAATATGATCAATTGAAATATATGGAGGTTGTTGGATCAGTATAATATAAAAGTTTTTTATGTTATCTTTACCCTATAGAGGATTATTTTTTTAATAATAATTTTTCATTTCATGTTTAAGTTTTCATTCTTTTCAGCAGATTAAGGATCATTTTTCAAGATTAAATGAAAGAGATATTACACATCCTTTTTATCCCTCCCTGACGATTTGATCATCACTACAATGGAAAAATCCCATTTGAATGATTTTGACAGCTTCTTGGGTTTTCAAATAACCTGCAAGAAATTTTTTGAGTTATCCAACACGAACTCATTTCTAAACCAATTTTATGGGTCATGATATCTTCTTCATATGATTTCAAGATCTAAACTTTTCAAACTCTATCAAAAAGTGAAATTACAAAAGTGGAGAGAACTTTAACTTTTTGAAAGTAAGACCACCCAATGAAAGATAAAGGGAACATCCTGAAGATCATGATATCTGGAATCATGTTATGATTTATTTCCTTATGCATAAAAAATGAAGCATCATTGTATTGATATTAATAAATGATGAGGATATTAAATATATAGGAATTATGTTTTAATAAATAAGGATGAAATGCATAGTTAATGAATTATGAAGAGCGTTGAACGAGTAAGAAGTCTAAATATAAGGGATTTGGTGTTATTGTATGTTGTAGGATAATTAAATGCTTAAAAGTATTAATGATATTTTGATGATGGAATTACTCTGGAATAACTTTTCTAATATGTGAAACTTTGATTTTTGATATGGAAAAATTTTATTCAAAGAAGAATTACCTTTTCTTTTGTGGACAATGTATATAACCTTAGCAGTTCATATGATTTTTTGTTTTTGTGGTGATTAATTGTTCTTACATTTTGGGATGCAAAAGGAAAGGTATTAGATTACCTTTGAGGGTAAAATATGTTATGGATATTTATGAAGAAACAATATTTTTTTGATAATGTTATAAGAATTATATGTTTTTATAAAAAGGAAAAAGTATAGGATGGTTGAAAACCTGTCGTGGCCAATAAGGCTGTAGGAATCGAACTCACAAACGAAGGGCCACAAGGGCGCATCACCTACCACTGGACAACGTGAAGTCCCTGGTTAGTATTACTTACACTTTTTAGTTTAATGATTTTATGAATCAAGAATAAGTTTATTTTTGGACCTATATCCTTAGTATAGGAAAATAATTAGGTGATTATGTGATAAATGTTATTCTATAGGATGTTCTCTCTTTTAGAAACACTATATGCCAAATGAAAATAGAATACCATGGGATTTAATTTCTGGAGTAATGGATGAAATATTATATTGGAAAAATCTATTTTTTATTGTGGACATATGGATATTTGAGTTATTTATGGAAATTATTAACCTATCATAGAGAATATGTGATTAGGTTAATTACTTTTCAGTATAATACATTAAGGGTAGTCGATGTTATTGGGATAAAATGTTAATATTTATCATGGAAGGAAATGTGATCAAATCCTTTTGAATTTTTTATTTCAATATTAGTTGGATTATATTAAATAAATTTATGTAAAATTTTGTATTGAATGGTCTTTGTTGATATTTTGGTATTGTTTGATCAATTTTTGGAGATTAAGAGTAGTATATCTTTTTATAAAGGATTATACTATTGGGGATTATCTAGTCTCGTACAAACCATTTTGGTATTGGTTAATGAATAAAGACAAGGTAAATATATATTTCATCTTCTATGGATTATGTGATTCTCAAGAAGTTTATTATATTACTTTATTTGTGAAAAAGTCATCTTGAATACTCATCGTTTAGAGAAAATTTGAGTTAGTGGCATAAATTTATTAAAGAATGAAACTCTACTTGAAAAGTAAGTATATGTCCTTATGTTATTATTCAATATCACAGTTAAATTCTTCAGATTTATGAAAAGGAAGTCAAAATTTTTTTTTCTCCATTTACTTTTACTAATGGGAAATAAAAGATTGTTTAACCTATCACATGTTTGTGATTTTCTGGTGGTTAACTTTCTCTTGATCATGTTATCTATCACTCTCCATTAGAACTACATGGTTAGTTTCTCTTCCATATACATGTTTTCTTATATGGAATCCTAGTATGGGTTATCTTATGGGACCTTTTTACTTCACTTTCTTTCTTATAATGTTATAGTTTTATTGACTCTTTTTCTGATGTGGGACTTTCAATGAAGTTACCAATCACACTTTTAAAATTGTGAGGACGCAATTTGAAAAATGGGGAAGGATGTAACTACCCAGGTTTTTATAGAATAATAATTTTTTCATTTCTCTAGATATTTATTAATATGATATTTTTTACATTTAAAAATATTATATCTTTTATAGAGTACTCAACATGCAACAACAAGTTTCTTTGAAATATTACGTTTCACACAACATTGAGTTATGCCAAAAAATAATATAATAATATTATTATTTTAAATAGTAGTTAACACCTAGCCACTGTATTGGTGGAAATGAACAAAAATAACTAAAATATGATTATTCATTTTTGTTAAATGTATTTACATTTATCCGATAAATCTTAGGGGGGTAAAATAAGAGTGAATATGATATTAAGCATGAAATACTCCAATATTTATAAAATGTTGTTTTACAACATTTTGATGGTGAACCCTTTTAAATATATATTTTTTCACGTTTATATGTTCTATTTGAAAAAATAATAATCTTCATTAGAATCGGTACATCAAAACATTCTTTGGATTAAATTTTGGTATTTTTTTGGTAAAGTTCATTTTTAATGAATAGTGAAAAATACTGCATTTTAATTCAAAAATACATTTTTAAATAATTTATTTATAAAATTAAATTTTCATTTCAATTGGTTTTAAAGTATAAATGGATTATATTTTTATAATTTAATCCAATTTTGGTCATTGGAAGTAATTTTACTTTGAAATTGGATATAAACAAATGTCAATCTCATGGTAGTTTTACTTCATAGAAAAAAGCTTTTTGGTTTTGAAAACGGGAATTAATTTTCAATTAATTTCTGCAAATTCTGTGTTTTGAATTTGGAGAAATGGATTCAATGTTTTCAATTAAGAGGTAAATATTTTATAAATGGATACTTTTTTTAGACATTAATAATAATAACTTTAGTAGTTATTTTATTTAACATGGTTAAAGGGTAAATCTAGTAAATAAGGGTAAAAAATAATATTTGAATAATATAAAAATTCCTTAAAACATTTTATATCCTTACTAGATGATATATAGACGACCATTGGAATCCTTTGGTCTATTTTGAGACCCCATGGAGCAACATTGATGTGGAATTGACATTTTATAATAATTAATTTAAAGTAATGAAAAATATATCATAGACAAGTATCTTTTATTAAAAAATTTAATATGGGGTTATAAAAATGGTATATTCAACTATAAATAATAATTAGAATGATATAACAGTTTACTACATCATGGTATTTTTTTTTAATTTTTAGACCTCATAGAAATAAATTTATTTATGATACAATGATTATGTAGTGATTTCCTTATTAATGAATTATTTAAATAAATGAGATTATACATATTAAAATGAATTTATTTCCAATCTTTTTATGCCATACATGAATTTTATGGATTATTATGATTTTTTGTCTGTGAATTAATGATGTTTTTAGAAATAATAATGTTGTTACGTTATTAAAAAAATTCAAGATATGAATAGTAAAAAAAATTACATAAATAAGTTTTTAATATAAATAATATTTTACTAGGTGATATAATTGTCCTAAAAATATAATATTAAACCAAAAATCGTCTTATATTTAAAATAAATGACTTATTTACCCTTTTAAATGGAAAATAATTTAATAATAAAATAATACTTCAAAACTTTCTTAAAGTTCCCTCCTCCCTCTTATAAAAGGGCATCACCCCTGCCCATTTAACCACACCACTCAAGCCCCTTGTACCATCCAATGTCTACCCAAATAATCTCAAAAAATCCATATCTTCCTCCTATAAGAATTATCTTAGGTATAAGGAAATGAATGAAATTTGTTTGGCTCAAATCGAAGGGAGATACATGAATTAAGAGGTAGCATCTTCTCAAAAGTTCATTTCCATTATTTAACTTATTCACTCCCTACTCTACTATTATTATTTGATTACATAACAGAAATAGAATGATAGAACTATATTTATATTATATATATATATATATATATAATATATATATTTTATCTATGAATTTTTTATTTATATCATACCATTATGCTTTCCATAATGTGTAAATACGGTAATTCCATTTGAGGAAGTGCGAACTACTGCCCCACAGTGTTATATGACTCATTCACACCATACATGAAATGTATAAAGGATGGAGTTAATAAAATTATGTAACATATAAAAAATATGATATTATATTGGAATTATAATATACCTTTGTATCATTTCATATTAATTTCTTAAAATAATAAAAAGAAATTAAAGCAGCGGTTATGCGTACGTACGACTTACCTTCTCCGTGAACAGTGCATTTCATCCCCTATCTACAATATCAACTATTATAAATACACATATATACTAGATATATATGATATTTAATTCATTAATATAATTTTGGAGATAACAGTCTTTTGACCACATTGAAAATTTGTAACTATAACAAATTCATTTTTGACTAAAGTACTGAATATCAACAAAATGACAAATATTAACTTAAATAATTATGTAATGTTTATAACATAATTATAAGAAATATTAAATGAATAATAAACTTTAAAAAATTTAATAAGCTAGTATAAATTATCCTATGATTATTATTGAGTAATATAAAGAATTAATGAGACAATTCTGACTCATGGTAAGGGATCCTTTCACTGTCCTCTTTTAGTCAAAGACTTCTATTATGTTATGTATTTTAATTTCCTTTTTTATGTTGGTGTATGTGATTCTAAATCCGTATTTATATACATTTTATGTCCAAATTATGATATCTCTTTTTCTCTCTCATAAACTCGTTTTCAAAATTTTTATGTGATATCGTTATTCTTTCTATTTTTTGTAAGGTAATATCTATACTAGTTTTCCTTTCATTTGGTTTTACGCATACTTCGTTGATTATATTATGCCAAGATTTTGTGTGGAATAAATTTTTATTTATTAATGTTATAATTTCAACTTCCCTTTTTTTGGATATACTGTTTCTACACATAATCACCTTACTAATAAATTCTTACATAATTTATACAAATGATGTAAGGGAAATATTAACTCAATCTCATTTCATTGAGATAAATTTCCATGTCATGGGTTTTGTTTTTCAAAGATTTTCTATTAATTCTGTATGATTTTTAACGCTTAATATCAACTTATATTTGGTGTATCTATATTTTTCACACATAACTATTTCATTTATGTATCTTTAATCTAATGGTACAATATCTGTAAGGGACTTCGTATCAATCTCCTTTAATTGAGGCATATCTCGATACTATGCACCTTTAATGTCCTATAAGGTGTATATACAACCATTTTCACTTTTTTATATCCTGAATTTATATATTATCATGATGTTTAATGTTTTCTATGTAATTATTTAATTATTTTTATTCAAGTGTTTCTCAAGTTTTATGAGACTCATTACCTGAATCATCATTTTAAATGTTTTAAAGATTTATTATTCTAAATAATTCTCAATAATGTCCATGTTTTCAAAATGGTTTTATGGACTTATTTATATGAACATATATGTATTAAAATTTTAAATCTAAAATTTCTTTTAAATGTTTAAATGTGGTATGAGGCACTTTGATTCAAAAATATATTTATTAAATGTTTGAAATTGTTTTGGAAATGGATTGAATATTTCAATATCTTGAGTTGATTTATTGTAAAATGTTGATAACTTTAATCTTTTATGTGTTATGATTATGTAATGGTACTTTGAATTTTTATGGGTGGTTATGTGATAAACCAAATATGGGTGATTTCATGAAAAACCTAGGGAAAGTGAGCATGAGATAACTCTCCAATGCATTGGGTGGCATGACGGAGGTAAAAATTAATGTTTTTACTAAGAGATTTAGGGAATATATTGTGATGAGTAATCCAAACTTATATCCATATATATATTTAAAATATATAATGTATGTTTGTTATGGATTCCACACATTATATTTATGAATTATATTTTTTGATTATTATTCATAAATCTAATGATTTCATGAGGTATGTTAAAATAATTATGTTTTATTATTGAAAAGTATTTTTTATTAAATTTGTATGTATTGATGGAATAATGTTTTCTTTCCTTATTTTATATCCCTTACTGAGATTTTTTTCTCATCCCATGTTTTTGAAATGTTTATCACATGGTATAAGGAAGCGTAATAGAAATTATGAATTTATGAAAATTTATATCAAGAAATGAATTTTTTTTATTTTAAGGAGTTTTATTTATTTAAAAAATAATTTAGATAGAGAAGATGTGTCTAATTTATAATTTTTGAAATCTGAGTAATAGTTATGGCCTAATTATCTAAAACACTAAACTAAAAAGATCTCTAATGTAGAATTCTTGAAATAGCTCAAGATTATGTAATGTTTAAGGCTGGGAACTTCTATAGACTCTTTGAGGGTAATAAACAGTAGCTACCAATAAATCCAATGAAGAAAAGTAAATCTTATTCCATAACTATTGCCAAAGTGGAGAAAGAAAATGAAGTCTTGCAAGGTACTCTTCCTATTCATGGAATAAGGAAAAATTTCATATTCAATTATCATTCTATCCATTACTTTATATCCTACATGTTTTATTTAAATATTTAATTGAATACCAAATACCATACAGAATATATATATCTGTAAAAACACCTAGTTGTGCAATTATTTCAATGAATGTGTTGGAATATTCTCTTTTTGGTGTATATGGTAAGATTCTTTTTGTGAATCTAGAAATAACTCATCTAATGTGATTAAATGCTATAATGGGAAAGGATTGAATCTCTTTTTGTAGAGAACACAACAATTAATTGTAAAAGGAATTATGTTTTAATATTCCAACCCTTCTAATGCTTCACTATATATTCAAGGAAGATCATGAATCTCTTTTGGAAAATACTTCAACGATGTTGGTGTTGATACCCTATGAAGAAGTATATCTGGCCCAAATGGATGCGTCAAAGGAAAGAATAGAATATGAGTAAATGCCCAGTGTGAGGCAATACATTGATGTATTTCCTAAAAAGCTACTTGGACTTCCCCCATATCATGAGATAGAGTTTTCAATATAAATTGTACCTAGATTGACTCCGATCTAAAAATGATCCTACACAATATCCCCTATCGAACTAGAGGAGGTATAGAAATTGCTATAAGATCATTTGTTCAAAGGGTAAATACTAATGCATCACCTTAGGGTGCAGCTTTATTATTTCTAAAGAAGAAAGGATGGATTAATGCGACTATGTATTGATTACTAGGAGCTAAATAAGATCACTATAGATAAAAATTATCTTATTCCATGTATTGATGACTTTTTTGATTAACAATGAGGAGCTCAATGATTCTCAAAGGTAGATCTCCATTCTAGAAATCATCAATTGAATTGTAAGTAGTAAGATATTAAAAATTCAACTTTTCATACAAGGTATGGGAACTAGGAGTTTCTAGTGATTCCCTTCATACTTACTAATTCCCCTAAAATATTAATGGATTTGATGAATAGAGTCTCTAGAGAGTACCCTGAAAAATTCAAGGCATTATTTATCGATGATATTCCCATCTAGTTCAATATTATGTAGGAACATGAAGAACATCTAAGGATTCTTCTAGTGACATTAATTAAGGAAAAATTGTTTTCCAAGTTCAATAAGTGTGACATTTGGATTCAACATGTCACATTCTTGTGACACATGATCAAAATTTAGAGAAATACTATGGAACTGTAAAAACAATGACAATTGAGGTCTATCCCAGACCTAATTAATACACTAAAACACTCAGTTTTCATGGATTAATTGGGTACTACCTTATTTTTGTGAGAAATTTCTCATGATTGTCTATCCATATATATATGTTAACCCAAAAAGTGGAAAAACATGTTTGGGTGGAAGAATGTTAGCAATTATTCAAATAGATAATGAAGAGTCTAATCCCTACACCTATAGTCACACTACCAAAAATTGTATAATGTTTTGTGATATACAATTATGCTTAAAAAATGAATGTGTTTTATACTCATGCAGAATGATAAATTTATAACCTACACCTCATGCCACTTGAATATCCATGAGATAAACTACTTGATGAATGATCTAGAGCTACCAGCTGTGATTTTACCTTGAAAATAAGGAGGAACAACCTCTATGGTGAGAAGTGTGAAATATTTACCGACAAAAAGAGTCTAGATTATATATTCAAACATAAGGAGATCAACATGTGTCAATGAAAATGGTTAGATCAAATCAAAGACTATAATTTCTCAATTCATTACCATTCAAGAAAGGCGAACAATGTATCTTATGCTCTTGAAAAAAAACAAGTGTTACTCCATCCATGATGAAGATTGAGAATGAACCTATTTTCATGGATATGAAAAGGATGGATTTGGAAATAATAATGGTAGGGAATAAATCCTACCATTCCCAAATTATTTCTTAACCATCTATCAAAGATAACATTAATTGAGGACAGAAGGATTATATGATGCTTCAAAACAAGGTGAAATAAGTATTGGATGGGAAGCTACATGAGTTTCACATAGATTAGGATGGTGTAATTTGACTTGGAACAAGGTTTTGTGCACCATTGTAACCTGAGATAAAGAAGGAGCTACAGGATAATTCACATATCTCATCTTATTCTATCCATCCTGAAAGCACCTAGATGTATCATGATATTTTAGTGAACATCTGGTGGGACAAACATGACTAAACAGGTTGAAGATTATATATCAAGGTTTTTGGTATGTCAGTATGTCAAATAAAAAAGATATAATTCCAAAGGGATGATGCAACTATTTCCTATACTAATGTGGAAATAGGAGAACATCACTATGTACTTTGTAACTATTCTACTAAACAAATACAATGGATAAAATGTGATATGGTTTGTGGGGGATAAACTCACAAATACAACCCACTTAATTTCTATTAAGGATGATTTCTCTATTGAGAAACTTTCCAAGATAGTTATGGTCTGGCTACATGGAGTTCTAGTTTCGATCATCTCTGATCATGATCCAAGGTTCACATATAAATTCTTGAGAAGTATTCAATAGGCTTTGAGTATTTAATTGAATTTGAGAATGGACACTCACCCCCAAACTGATAGGAAATATAAAAGTACTATTCAAAATCATGAGGATATACTAGGAGAATCCTCAATAGAATTAGAGGGTGGATGAGATAAACATCACCCATTGGTTTAGTTTTCATATAACAATAGTTTTCACTGATGTACTAAAATGGATCCAAATGAAGCTCTATATGGGAATCAATTTAGAACTCCAACAAGTTGGGATAAAGTTAAAGGGAGAAAGATACTTGGACATAATCTTATACAAGTGATGACTAATAAGATTCATTACATCAAAAAAAACATAAGGGCCACTCGGAGTTTTCATAAGGGATATGCTGACAACCATTGAAGGGGCTTTGAGTTTAATGTTAGAGAAAATTATTTCCTTCGAATATCCCCCTGAAAGAGAGTCATGTAGTTTTTAAAGGAATGGGATACTTTCCAAAGGTAAATTTTCAACTTCTAGATCCGAGATAGAATATATTTAGTGGCTTATCATCTCACACTTACACCAAATAAAACTCATGTTCATGAAGTTTTTCATGCATCTCCCACTAGGAAGAACATACTTGATCCCTTACATGTACTGAATCTGGAGGTGGTACAATTGGAAAATGACCTCTGTTATGAAGGTATGTTAGTGAAGATCTAGGAACATAGTGAAAAATTCTTATGAAATAATAATAATCACTTTATCAATGTATTATGGAGGGACCAAATGTATAAATAAGGGACATGGGAACTAGAGAATTACAATGAAAAACCAAATTTCAAGGGAGAAATTTCAAACATTGGGGGGGGGGAGAATGTAATGACATGGAATTTAATAAATAAAATTTCCCTTATCATAATTATGTTATATAGTATAAAACAAAAAAATAACAAAGAGAACCCAATAAAAAAATTATTCTCATAAATAAATAATGAAATAAGAGGTATTTATTGAAATTAAGGAACCTAGAATGATGGAATAGTAACCATACCCTTGGAATAGTAATTTGACCACTAAGAATAGTAACCTAATCAATATATTATTATCCTCAACTATTAAATTATAAAAAAATCCAGGTATCCCATAAATTAAAACATAATATAATTCTGTCATGGCATAAGAAAATAAATGTTTTAAAAATGATAAATTAAGTGTTGGTATCATTGTAAAACATAAATGTTATTTTTGATTTTATAATTAATTTAATTATTTAAAATATAATTTATTTTCATAAAATATATTTATAAGTTTATATTATGTTGTATTATAATTACAGGATAATGTTAGGAGACCATAATTGTATTATCAGATTGTTCTAAAATCAATTATAATATTTAAATCGGTATTTTTTGAATAAATGATGATTTTATTAAAAAATTAAAACATTCATATTTATAAAATTAATTTAAAAAAATAGAGTCCATTTCTAAATTATACACTTCAAAAAATGGTTAGGTTTAATTTTTTTGGATTTTTCTAAAATAGTGGAATTTTTTGTGAATAATGATATTCAGAAATTTACAATATAAGTTGAATACAAAAATTATTGAGACATGACTGATGTATGGATGATGTAAGTAGAATTATGTAGAACTATACTTCAATAGTTACATTATTTAGTAATTTTAATCAACACTATTGATATTGTTGAGCCAAAAAATAATAAACTGAATAAAATAATAATAAAACACCCCTCTCATCCACTATAAACACCACCCCTCACAACATTTTCTTATCACACCTTATAAGGCTTGTATCATTTCTAAATTTTATCCAATTACATCCCTAATCTTCTTCTAAATGTTTGGGATCTACTATTCTCAAGATAAGTCTAAATATAAGTTCCTTAAGGATAATCTCAATGAGACAACATTCAAGAAGTAAAATCATTAATCCTTATATTTTAATTTCTTTTCTTTTATTATCCTCTTATCACCTACCCTTATCCAAAATGGAATGATAAATATAGTATAATATATATATTAGATTTTATTGAGTTAATGGAATATAAATTATCAAATCTCTTCTCTCATCCTTTTATTCTAAAAAAATAAAAACATCATTTATGATTTTCCAATAAACCTTCTTCTTAGATGATGTGTTTTCTATTTCCATTACCACCTTCAAAGTGGATAATAAAAGCATTATTATGATTAAAAAAATTATGAAATGTATATTATGACTTTTTAATGCTCTATAACTAATTTATATTCAAAATATTAATTAAAATTAATCTAGTTTGTGATGGTTATAAAAACCGACAAAATAAAATAAACATTTTTCATCAACATTTTATATAATGAATGAAACTCATATAAGGGGGAAAATGATATATAAGACCATTTAAATTTACTTAATTTAATTAATAAAACATTATTTTAATTTTTTATAATTATTCTCGTTTTACATGGACATCCACACTTATATACATGTGAATCGATCATGAAAAAATGAAAACAAAAACCCCTAAAATGATGAAATTGAACTCTATAACTCATTAAAATAACCATATAAAAACATTAAAAAATTATTCTGAATCAAATAAATATATAATTGGTTCTTTATTTAGTAATTAAGGAATATAATTTGATAATCTATGTTATTATGTAGAAGTTCAAAATTTTTTTGGACATAATGTAAGGGGAATCTCAAACCCAAATTCCTTTCTTTGGGTTATTCAACATTCGTGTCAAATTTCAATGTGGATATTCTTTTAAAAAATTTAAATTATAATTTCCTTATTTTTACCTTTTATTTTCAGGTATATACATGTTTCTAAAATGATTTTAAGATGAATTAAAATATTTTCTAGAAGAATACTTCTTTCAAAAACACATATTTGACTTTGATTGAGTTGTTTCTTCTTAACTAAATAATGTTGAATCCTATACCAAGTATGTATTTTCCTTTTTTTCATTTTGGAACCAAAAATTTAATCCATGAATTTTTTATTTATGAAATTATTATGAAACATATTACTTTTCTTGGGTTATTTCACGATTAAAAATGTTATACATTCCATGTGGGATACAAGATTATGTAAATGTTATGATGTGATAGGTGGTCCTGGAGTTATATATCCCTCCTTCATATTGGGTCATGTGATGAATCTCTTTAGATTATGATCATTATGAGTGAACATGATTCTAGATTTTTTCACAATGATGATGTTATTATAATGAACATATGTTATGCATGAAAATTATGCTAACTTTGTTCACAAATAAGTGTGGTATTCAACCAAAAATACAAGATGTTTCATTTTAATACCTTACCAAATTCCATTACTTTATCTAATGTTACCCATATTATGTTGATAATGATCCAATTCACATGATGATTAAGTTTATTCTCATGCATGTTATATTATTTCATGTCCAATATTCATCCTCTTATTGGACTTCTAGCTCCCCGTTTTTTGATGTATATCCTCAGGTAAATACATGTACAAGGATAAGGTGAAATTTAGAATGATAAATAAGAATATTTTAAGTAATTTTTTATTTTTTTTATGAATAAGTGATATATTGTCTTAATTTTCCCAATATACTAAACCTTTATATCAATTATTTATAACACTTGTGTATTTCTTATCATTAAAATGATGTAATATTGATATAAGAAAAAGTATGGTTTCTATAGTTAGTATCAGAGCATGGTTTAGTTAATTTGTTAATTATAATTAGAGAAACACAGTTAAATAAAAAATATATGATAATTATATATAAATAACCAATAATATTTGTTTTATAAAAATGATAAACATAGGGATCCCCTAAGATATGCATTTAGAGTAAATTTTGTAAAAGAATATATTATTTATTCAATATTTGTTGACTTACATTTTTTTCAAACCTCTTTTATTTTAAAAAATGGTTGGAACCAAGATAAAATTAGTCAACAACCCCTATGAGGGACAATGAAATTAATTCCCAAATTGAATCCATAATTCCATTGAAGGTGGAGTTAAAATATTCATGGTAATTCTTACCCTGTTGTACCGAGCTATGTATAATAACCTAAACTAGGTGGAATGTCCACCTTCAACAAAGGTGGAGAATCTAGACATTGAATCCTTTATGCGGTAATGAAAAATAACATTTATTGGATCTCTTGACCCACATGTTGGAATATAGTTGGTTAATGTAATTAGTAAAATATTATTTGTGCTCTATTGTTTAGAGAAAGAGAAGGTGACTCTAGTCGTCTCTCATTTAGATGGAGAGATAAATCAGTGCTGGATAGTGATAAATAACACCAAGACAAAACATAAAATATAAGAGATAGAGTGGAAAAAATTTAATAAAATATTTCGTAAAAATAATTTTCCCCCCAAATCTTCATATAAAGATGAAGATATAATTAAAATAGCTAAGTAAAAAAGAAGGTGAATCTATCACTGATTATGAAGAAAACGTCACAAGCCTTTCAAGTTACACCTCTGGTATTGTATCAACAATGAAGAAAAATAGATAGATTCTTTAGTGGTTTAAAACCACACCATTGAAATGATATAAGTATCTAAGACTTTGGTAGTTATTAATAAGTGGTCTGATGTCCTTGTAAAGTAGAGATGGAGTGCAAGAATGGTCCCATGAATATGGATATTAGAATGGAAAAATGGAGTTTCATGATGGTGGGTTAAATGAAAAATGAGGAAAGAGGATCCAACCACCCACATTAGGAAAATGTTGGAAGAAACATCACTGTAATTGTTACAAATGGATGATTAAATGCTTTAACTATGGGAGATACGTCCAAATATCTCAAGAATGTCGGAGATACATGACTAATCTGGCCAACATGATGGAGAAAAAGGGAGCACCGCCAATGGTTCAATGATTCAACTATAAGGACTGTGGGAACTAACAAAGCCAGTGCACTAAACCTAGACTTCATAATTTTAAATAACATTAGAATCCATCAAATTTAAAAGATAAAGAGAAATATTATTCCATCACTACTGATAAAGTGAAAAAGAAAATGAAGTCGTACAGGGTATAGTTACTGTTCACTCAAGAATGGAAAATTCTTATTTGATTTTGGTTATATAAATTCTATTATATCTTGAAATTTTGCATGAATTATTTAATCAACTGTATGATACCATGAAGTAGAGATATATGTAAAAACACCTAGTGGTGTGAATATTTCTGCCCAAGTGTTGGAATACTCTCTTGTTGAAATATTTGGAAATATTATTCCAACTAATCTCATAATAATTCCCTTGGTGAAATTCAATGATATACTGGGCATTGATTGACTACTGTTATATAGAGAAGACATCAATTTATAGGAAAAGGAAATATATTTTAATATTTCAAACCATCCAATTATCTTATAAAAATTATAGGAAGATCATGAATCTCTATTAGATATTCCCTCAATGGTGTGGGTGTTTATACCCTATAAATAATATTATCTGGCCAAAATGGTTTTGTGGATGGAAATCATCAAACTTGTAGAAATTCCCACTCTGGGGAAATTCACTGACATATTTCCAAATTAGCTACATGTACTTTCCCTAGATCATGAGGTAAAGCTCTCAACCGAACATATACCTAGAACTAATCCTATCTCAAAATTTACCCACAGGATTTCCCCTATCAAACTGGATGAGTTAAAGAAACAACTTCAAGATAATTTTGAAAACATGTTTACACACCCTAGTTCATCGCCTTGGGTTGTGATAGTGATATTTTTAAAGAAAACGGATTGATCAATGAGGTTTTGTATCAATAACCGAGATCCCAATAAGATCACCATTGAGTAAAATTAACCTATTATATGGATTAATGACTTGTTAGATGAAAAATTAGGAGCTCAATACTCCTAAATAGAGGATCTTTTTGGGATATCATTAACTAAATATAAATAAGGAATATATGTGTAATACTTATTTTTATAAAAGGTATGGGAACTATGATTTTCTAGTTATTCCCTTAAAACAAACTAATTCCCCTTAAACCATCATGTATTTGATGATTAGTAACCTTTGACAAGACATTGGTAAATTTTTTGTTGTGTTTATTGATTATATTCTCATCTACTCCATGAGAAAGGAGGAAGATAAAGAATATCTAAAGATTGTGCTAGCATTA
Organism: Viscum album; assembly: GCA_963277665.1. NCBI lineage: Eukaryota > Viridiplantae > Streptophyta > Magnoliopsida > Santalales > Viscaceae > Viscum > Viscum album. The sequence goes on along the minus strand of OY728151.1, from coordinate 2,007,228,126 downwards.
TTATGGATAGATTAATTAAACACCATGTTCTTCAAGTGTTCCTTTTGGATTAATAAATTCCCATTCATGGGAAACATGATAAAAAGTGGGAGAATTTTCATAGACCCTTCAAAAACAAAGGAAATTGAGGAACGGGCGAGACCCCCTTGTGCCATAGAAATCCACAATTTTATTATATTAATAGGGAACTACCAACATTTTTTTAGATATTTCTCATGATTTTCTAGCCTTATAACTATGTTAACAAATAAAGGGGTAAAATTTGTATATATGATATAATGTAAAGAAAGCCTTGAGGATCCAACCTAGAAGATAATTACCGCACTTGTATTCAAATTAACCATAAGTGGATAATGTTTTGTGATATACAGTGATGATTCAAATAAGGGATTGAGTTTTTTACTTATGAAAAATGATAAAGTGGTAGACTATGACTCATAGTAGTTTACGATCCCTGAAAAGAACTACCTGACGCATGATTTGGTGCTAGCGGCTGTGGTTTTTTCCATGAAAATCTAGAAGTACTACCTATATACCGAGATTCATGACATATATATCAATCACCAGAGTCTAAAGTATATATTCACACAGAAATATCTCAATATGATTCGAAAAATATAGATATATATAATCAAGGTCTATGATTTATCTATTCATTACCATCTAGGAAAGGATAATAAGGAAACTAATGCTCTTAGTAGAAAAAAACCTAAAAATCTATCCTTCAAGAAGATTGGGAAAGACCATATCTTCATGGTTATAAAAAATGAATAATTTTAAATCATAATGGTAAGGAATCAATCTATCATTTACCAAATTATTTCAGAACTATATATCCAAGATAAGATCAAGGAGGTACAAAGGTATGATCTGGAGCTTCAAAACAAGGTTAAAGTAAAGGAAGGAAAGCTACATGAGTTCCACATCGATGGGGATGGTGTAATCAGATTTGGATCTAGGATTTAGGTTCCTTCATCACCTTTGAAAAAGAATGACCTACTCAATAATGCACATATCTCACCTTTCTATATCCATGTAGGAAGTACTTAGATGTTCCATGATCTTCAAGAGAACTTTTTGCGGGAAAACATAAAGAAGACATTTTGGAGTATATATCATGGTTTTTGGTATGTGAGAAAGTTAAATAAGGAAGAAAATATTCAAAAATTATTATGAAACAATTTTATATACCCATGTTTAATTGGGAGAAAATCTGTATGGACTTTATCACTAGCACCCCGAAGGCATTTAAAGAAAATAATGAAATATTGATTTTGGTGAATTGACTCACCACGAATTTTCACTTCATTTATATTTTGGAATATTTATCACTTGAACAACAACACAAAATATATGTGAAGGATGTTTTGTGGATGCATGGGAATCTACTCTCAATCATCTCTGATCATGATTCAATGTTTACATCTAAATTCTGTAGAAGTCACCAATATGATTTGAGTAGTGAATTGAATTTCAACAAGATCTAACACCCTAAAACTGATGGCCAATATGAAAGGACTAATCAGACTCTTGAGGATATGATGAGAGATTTCTCAATGAATTTCAATGGTGGATAGGATAAGAATCTCCCACTGGTTGAGTTCTGATATAATAATTGTTTTCAATCGAGTATTCAAATAGATCCATATGAAAATTTATAAGGAAACCATGTAGAAGTCCAATATGTTGGGATAAAGTTGATGAATTAATGCTATATGGAACCAATATTTTGAAAAAGATTACTGAGAAGGTTCATGACATAGAACAAAACTTAAAGGCTGCAAAATTTTGGTAGAAGAGAAATGATAAAAACCGTCGAAGGGACTAGGAGTTTGAAGTTGAATAATTTTTTTCCATTGAATATCACCATAGAATAGAGTCATGCAGATTAGAAAGAACGAAAAGTTTAGCCTATGTAATATTGGCCCCTTTGATATCCTTGATCACATAGGAGTAGTGTCCAATCGGTTAACACTTCCACCAAATATGTCTCAAGTTCATGACATGTTCCGCACATCTCTCGAAATAATGTAAATACCTAACACCTCACATTAACTAAATTTATAGGTGGTATAATGGGAGAAGGACCCCTTGTTTGAAGAGAAGATGATGAAGATCATGGATTGTGGAGAAAAAGTCTTACGCATCAAGATGAATCACCTCATCAACGTTGTTTGGAGGAACCATAAGTATGAATAAGAAACATGAGAATAAGTGGAAGCAATGAAGGGGAAATACAATCAGTTTTTTAACCATAGTATGTAAAATGAAATTTCAATTTCGAAATTTCGTGGGGGGAATGTAATGACCCATAATTTTATCAATAGAATTTACCTTCTCATAATTTAGTTAAATATTAGAAAACACATAAATCACATAGATAACCCAATAAAAACATTAATATCATAAATTAAGAAATACAAAAGTGGCATTTATATGAATTATGGAACCGGTATCGATGGAATAGTAACCTAACAATTTGAATAGTAATATATCCATTAAGAATTGTAACACATTCAATAGAACAGTAACTTCACCTATGAAAGTATAAAAAAAATTAGGCATCTTATAAATGAATATATGATATAATTATATCATAGAACAAGTAAATAATTTTTAAAAAAATGATAAATTAGTTGTTGGTATTTTTTGTAAAACATAAATGTTATTTATGATTTTATAATTAATATAATAATTTAAAAGAAAATTTATTTCATAAAAAATATTCAAAAATTGTTGTTATGTTTTATTATAATTATAATATAATATCAGGAAACCATAATTAAATTTTCAAGGGTTCTTAACATCGACTATAATATTAAAATTGATATATTTTTAATAAATGATGATTTTATTTAAAAATTTAAAAAATCAATTTCAGAAAATTATTTTTATAAAAAGGATTTAATTTTTTAAATGTGAACATTAAAAATGCCTAGGGAGATTTTTTTTGGATTTTTCTAGAATAGTTTAATTTGATGGTGAATAATGAAATTCAAAAATTTATGATATAAGCTAAGTACATGAATTACTGAGTCATGGATGATGTATGTATCATTTAAGATACATTATCTCGAATTATCCATCCATATTTGTGTTATTTTTCCTTGTGAATCAACACTATTGATATTATTGAACCAAAATAGCAAAGAAATGAATAAAATTATAAAAATACACCCTTACTCCCCTATAAATACCACCCCTCACCACTTATTATTCTCACACATTATAAGAATTTTATATTGTCTAAATTCTATCAAATTAAATCTAAAAGCCTCTTCCCCAAATCTGTGATATTTCTTTCTCAACAATGGACAAAATTCAAATTCCTTAACGAGGTTCTCAAGGAGACAACCTTCAAGAGGTAAAGTCCTCAATCCTTCTCTTTTAATTTATTTTCTTCTCTTATATATCATAGAATCCTCTTCTATAAAGTAGAATTATAACTCCAGTATCATATATATACTATAATTTTATTGTGTTAATATATAGTTCATCACCAAATCTCTTATCTCCTCCTTTTATTCTAAAAAAAATTAAAACATCGTTCGTGACATGTTGATTCACCACCTTTAAGGGAAAAGAGTTTTCATTTTCCATTTCCCCTATCAAGGCTGGACATAAAACAATTTTTAGGGTTAAAAAAGATAGTAATTTTTATATTATAAATTTTTTAATATTTTGGAACTAATTTATAGTCATGATATTAAACACAATGAATCTATTTTGTAATGGTCAAAAAAACCTACAAAATAAACTAAACATTTTTCATTAATGTTTTATCCAATGAATTAACCAAATATCAGAAAAAATTATATATAAGACAATTTAAAAATTTTAATGTTCATTAATAACATATAATTCCAATTATGGAGACTTATTCTCATTTTACAAGGACATCTATACTCGTATACAAGTGAATTGATCATGAAAACCAAGAAAAATAACACTCCCAAAATGACGAAATTGAGCTCTATAACTCATAAATATGGTCATAAAAAACATAATATAATTTTAATAAATCAAATACTAGTATAATAGGTTCTTGATTTAGTAATTAATTAACCTAATTTCAATATCCAAGATATTAATTGAATGTGTTGACTAATTTCATACATAAGGTAAGGGGATTCTCAAACCCAGCTTCCTTTCTTTGGGGTTTTCATATTTCATGCCAAATTTCAATATGGATATTATTTTAATATTCCTAAAATATAATTTCATTGTTATTAAATTTTCTATTTATGGATATAAATGTTTCTAATATGAATTTTTGAATAATAGAACAACTTTCCAAAATAACCCGTCTTTCCAAAACATAACTTTGACATTTCTTTAGTTGTTTCTTATTCACTCAAGAATGATGAATATTATACAAAATATGTTTTCCATTTTTCATTTTGAAACCAAAAATTTCATCCATGAATGTATTATATAATAATTTATTATGATACCCATTAATTTACATGGGTTATTTCATGATTACGATTGGTATATGTTTAATGTATAATGCATGACTGTGTTAGTTGTGGTGTGATAGGTGGGCCTGAATTTATATATCCCAACAATGGATTTGTTAATGTGATGTATCTCATGAGATGATGTGTATTATGCGTGAAAATGAGGATATATTTTTTCAAAATGATGATGTTTGGATTATTCACATATGATATGTGTGAACCTGATGCTATCTTTGTTCACATTAATGTGTGGTATTTGACCACTATGACATGATGTTTCATTTTTATGCATTCTCCCATTCTATGAATTTATAAAATGTTTCTCATATCATGTTTATAATGATCTTATGCTAATGATTATGATGTTTATGCTCACCCATGTATTATTGTTTCATTTCTCTTATTCATCCTCTTTGTAGGATTCTAGATCTAACATTTATTTGATATATATCATTAGGTGACTACATGTAGAAAAAAAGACATGAGATTTATAGGGATAAAGAAGAAAATTTTAAATAATAGTTTTTGTTTTATTATTCGTAAGTGATTTATGGACCTAAAATTCTAATGATACTAAAACATTAACTCATGGATTTGCAACAATTTTATATGTTTTATATTTAAAATGATTTAAAAGATATGTAAGAAAAACTAGGGTATCTATTCATACTCTATAATATATATCCTCATGTTATCCCACCAGAAATAATATTTTAATTAGGCCAATGGTAGTTGTTATACCCTTGTTTCCTTTTGGTTGTGGGTTCAAGTTCCGCATCATTGTCAAATGAAACAACTAATCACCCGACCTATGGTTTATATTTTTTCCAAAATAATGTCAATATAATTCATTTAATTATCCTAATTTTAAATAACCCTTATTTTTCTCAACAACAACCATAATATAAAATTTAATGGTTTCCACTACCTTTAATCTTATGTTCATAAATTGTAAAGGCATTCCACATCAAATAACATTCTATCTAAAAACATTATCCAAAGTGAAGGATTGTATTACCATAAATTTCACATAAAATATACTTAATCTTGATAAAATCCCATCACATAAAAGCTCAATAGTGGTGTCGAAAACTTTTAACTTATTGTCAACATTAATCTCATAAACACATGATGGAATCCATAAATCTTAAGTTAATATTACATGGGGAAATATATGCTTCAAAAATATAATTCACCCTTTATTCCATAAATAAACCAATATATTAGATAAAAAAATTGCCATTGGAGGCTGGGGTTTATCTTAATATTAATAGAATATCAAATTTTATTTCACTACTCTAAAATCCATGTAAATATAGAAAATCAATGTATATAATAACATCAAATTTCACTAAAGGATATACAATAATATTTTAAAGGGAAAATTCATTAAAAAATTCTACATGAAATCCCCAACCCTAGAGTATAGGATAAATATAACCTAATTATCATGATTCAATTTAAATGTTTCAATTGCATTGGATTTCCATTTTTCCTTTTACATCCAAATTTGTTGTAAAATATTATCCCCATTAGAACTTGTATCAGGGAAGTGATTTTCATAATTCTCAAAATCCTTCAATTTATATAAGGAGAGTGTGAGTGGTGAATTCTATGGATCTCTATTTCGATTCTCATTATTATTTAACTTCTTCCTGTCATGTGAACATTTTATTTCCCCATTTCTATCCTTCCGACACTTAGAAACATTTTCTAGTTCCCTACGTATAATTTCCTCTACGTTTCATTACACACATTAATCATAATGGAAGGAACAATTTCTTATCTGCATGGTTTTTAGAATTTATTTTTAATTATATATTTATTTTCATTCCAAAACCATGAGATTGAATGAAAAATCCAATATCTATCTCCATATTGATGGTGCATTGAACTATTTATTCATAGACGCGAAAGTACCTTATATAAATTTTCTTTTAGAGAATTAGTTTTAAGTCACTAAATAACATATCAAAATTAATTTATTGTAAGATGATAGTATAATAATATTACTATTAAACTCTTGTAAATACTTCCTCATAGGTTTCAATAGATTCATCATCCTTTTGATTTATCTCAATGAATTCATTATAGTTTTTTGAAACAATAATATGAGGAAATTACTGATTAAAACATATGATCATAAATTGATCCCACTCTCTAGAGTCTATTTCATTCTATTTCCTCTTGTTATTGATAAGTTCCCACCATTGATCTCTTTTCCTTCAAAATGATAAATTGATTGATTATCTTTCTCATGTTCTAAGAGCTAAATAATGGAAACTATCCTTTTATTTGTAGTGATCCATTGTTCAATAACTAGTGGATCAGAGGAAACACTAAAAGAAGGTAGATGTTTCCGCATGAAGGGATCAACAGAACATTATTACCTCATTATCTCACAGGTATGTTCAACATGATTCATATCGTGATAATTTTATGTGATAACAATAACAATATTTTTTATCCCATATCCCATAACATTTGGTATCTTATTAGGAAAATAATTTCATTGTCCATCACATTCAGCATTATCATGATTACTTTGGATTTTTACCACTTAATACAACAACAAAAAATTGTTTGAGAAACAATAATAATAGTCTAAAAAAACATAATCTTAAAAAATAACTTATGGGATGTCTACATCATGAATACTTATTTTATGAAACTTTAGGTTTAACATATTCCATTCATGTTCATAATGAAAACTTTAGTATTTTATCTCATACTTATAATTATCCCGATGTTTCTCACTAATGTTTTCTCATCATATTTTTCAATGGTCAATTAAACCCCCATTAATACCAACTATAGTGACTTTGACATTTCATACATAGATATCACATCTTTATAGATTCATATTCATTATGTAAGATAATGAACCATGCTAGAACTATGTTGGTAAAGTTCATTATGAATCAGGGACACATAAATAAATGGTACATAAAATTTCAACCTCATCTCCCACTAAGGTATTTATAACTATAACCCTTATTAGACATATCATAATTAGTACATTTCGTCACAACCTAGTGAATGGAAACACAAGTAACAGTGAGTTCAAATTCTCATTAATGGTAAATGAAGGAGATATCAATGATCAAATGAGAATAACATGAACATAAGAGTATGATAACATGAGTATTCAATTTGAAAATCATACCCTGCATATCATAGAACATACTATTTATTCACGGAATAAAATATAGATGGTCATAATACATGAATCATAAAAGAATCAAAGAACATGATCCTTGATACTCAAATATCTAGCATCCAGGGTAAACCAGTCCTAAGAAATATATATATATATATATATATATATACGGATGGGTCCAACATTACAATGGGTTATTACAAATACAAGAGTCAACATTACGACAAATATCATCCTCCAACATTAGAAAACAATAATGTAGGGATGTAAAGGACCACATCATGTTAATATCTGTAACCAATTTCTTTGATAATACATCTGGAACTTGATTTTACTCCATGTAAGAATGCCAGACAACCATGTTGATTTGAGATTCCTTATTGATACATTCAACCCAGTGCGGTAGTATAGTCCAAGGCATTTTCCTTGTTCTGGTTTTCAAATCCTACACAATAATTTCAGAGTTATATTAAATCCATAATAAATTCCATTTTTATTGGAAAGTGTGTCCGCATTCATATATAATCACCCATAACATAGATTTATATGTAAACCTAACTCTGGTATAGTGGTAGAAGCACCCTTTTACAAATACATACTATATTCGGAAGAATCCTCAACAACACGAGGGACCTAGTGCTCCCAAAGTAGACCCATCGACATTCACATTGAGAAATTAATTGATTAGTGGCATCCATCAAATATACTTGACCATTTATAGGTTTATTGGCCAACCTGACACAAATAGGAGTCGAAACATATTTAAATGATACAAGCTATTATTCATGCTTCCATTTTGAACCATAACTATAGCATAAACCTCATGATGGATGGAAATCATGCCCAACTATGTAGTGGAATGATTTAACTCTAACATAAAGTCATTACAAGTATCCCATATAGAAGAAAAATAAGTAGCAGCATCTGCCAACAATAGGTTCTTGACCTGTAAAATGAAATCACTAGTGCAGAGACCTTACATGAAAACATGCAATGACATAGTGCTATCGACGTGTAGAACAAAAAAAGATCCAGAATAGTCCAATAATTTCAAAGAAAAATAGCATGACATGAATATTTTATGTGAACTTTATTCAGTTCCCATGCATAGGGGACAGATGGAAACAATTTGAAAACCAGCCCTTTTGGGTTGATCATGGGGGGACAATTGGTTTTTGTAAATCCTCTGAAGAATAATTAAATTGGAGGGTAGTAAAAAATTATTATTGTATTTCATTAACTAGGATATAGGATGAGTGGAACCCCGACATTCCATTTTATAAAACTACATAGTGCGGAAATTTCCAACTCGGTTTGGTTTCAATAAAAGGGTATCACAATCCCTGAAGGTATAGCTTCAAATATCTAGATGAACATTCATTGGTATAATACTATCATAGATGTGAAGATGTGATAAAAAATAATTGATTAACATGTTTCTATCATTAATTTGAATAGTCATGTTTTCCTGTGGTAGATGATGAAGCCATTCTATGGTCCGAAAATTAATATTAGAGCCCCTACATTCGAGTCATTTAGTCTCACACATGATCCCATTAAAATAAATCTTGCTGGATGAAAAAATAGATGAGGAAATATAATAGTTTAATCCATTCAATAGTTTCCCTTTAAAAAATCTAGAAAGGAATCCACTAGGTGAATCATTGGAAATCAAGTGCCGTAAATTTCTGTATAAGACCATCATTAAAAATCATAAAGTTCATTGATCCCAATTCCACCCAATTACACTAGTTTAATACATTACTCTCATGAAAAAGTAAAAAAATTATTTTCATGGATTGATCTAGTCCATATAAAGTTTCTAACCATGTGATATAGCTCCTTGATAAGACCCCAGGTCCAGTTGTAGATTCAGACTGAATAAAAAAACCTGGATGTGAAGCCAAAGTTAACAAGACAAACCCTTCCATCCTAGGTCATTATTTCCCTTTCCACTTTTACATTTGATTAATAACACTAGAATATATTCATTCCATATACTACCTATCCTCCTTTCCACCTAATAGGGAACACCATTATAATTTATGGTAGGGATCCCCTCCTCACCCAAAGCCATAGGGTTATCCCATTTTTTCAGCCAACTGAATTACCCTCACCAGAGACCATGAAGGTATTTTTTCTAACTTATGGATTATCTATAAACTTATTCATACTGTGAAAATAGCTCCTTCATAGAGGATATGGGTTTTTTCAAGGATTTTGCATGTAATAAAATGTCATCATCATAAAGCAAGTGCGAAGGAATAAAGTCATTCTTCCCATCCCAGATTTTCTTATAAAATCTTATTTGGGTAAGGCCATTGATAGATCTAATCATGTTATCCTAAAAATGGAAAACAAATTTCCTGGGAGTGGATCACCTTACCACACACCCCAGGAATAGTTGAAAAAACCTCTGGGCTCTTCATTGATGAGAATAGACAACGTTGGTGACATTAGTATTATACAAATAAGTTAAATGAATCATTTTGAAAATTTATATCCTATGAGAACCATAGGAATAAATCTCAATTTCAGTGTTTCAAAGGCTATAGAAATGTCAATTTTGAAAGAACAATTCCCTTCCTTTTATTTCTTTCACATTATGTTTATTGTCTCTGAAGCTGTGAATAGACAATTCTAAATTCTTCTGTCAGGAAAAAACATTAAATTTGATTTGGTGTGATAAAGTACAAAACCATTCACTCCATCCTATTCATGAAGATCTCACTAATGATATTGGGAATTGAGTTCCCAAGATCTTGAAGTTTGAATTATTTAATATAAAATGTTTTTTCCTTTATTGGTATCAAGGATATAAAGCATGAGATCATTCCATATGACATAGAGGAGTTATTGAAAAATTATTTTATTTCATGAGTAATATCATCCTTCAATATAACCCAAAAGAACATGATTTTTTTGAGAAACCATCACGGATGGGAGAGAACTCCATGTTGAGAGAGAATAAATCATCATTAATTTACTCTATAAGAAGAGTCTTAATAAGAGTGTGGTTTTAATGATCATAAATGTAAGGAGTGATATTCCAAAAAAAATAGTGTATGTGTCCACCCATCACCAGATTACAACCCCATGAAATGATCTACCACTTCCTAAGAGATATCATTTTTAGAACCATAAAGATGTCTATTTATATTGATAGCTCTTTTCCCAACCCTAGACCTCTCTTCCTTATGAAATCTATGGATTAACATTGTGTCCATATCTCTATCTTTTAACCCCATGACATTAAGATGATTTTTATCCAACCTTTCTTCAATCATTAAGAGGCCATCCAGCCTATTATGAGCCGCAATATCTTCCCAAGATGGAGAAAATTAGTGATGATTCCTAATTTGGTTTCATGAAATATGTTCTTCATTTGATCATATTTCCAAATACATATTTGATAAAAAAATATATGCTATATATTTTAAGAACATCCTTGGTGTGTTTCAATTTCCGTTCTAGCATTTTGTAAAGGATTACCAACAATATCAATTTTACATGCCTCTATAACATGTTCCATGCACCAAGGAGTGACAAGTCACCCATTGTTAAAGAGAAATGGAATAATATATGTCCTTATAATTTGTGTATTAACATCAAAAAATAATAGGATTATGATCAGAGTGATGTTTTGGGGGGTTGAATCCTAAAACCCCATAAGTAGTAGTCTGATCATTCATCTAAACAAAGAATATATCAAGCTAGATTTCTTTCCAAGCATTCAGTGTGTATCGGCTCCATGTGAAATCAGCCCCTGCAATTGGGACATTAAAAAATTATAGTGATCAATACAAGGTTATAATTCCAAATAAGCAGTCTGATTAAAACTATATCCATTTTTATAATATGGCTTCAGAACCGTATTAAAATCTCCAAGTTCCACCCCTTTTTGATTGATAACTTCAAGAATTATATTTATTTTTCTTAATAACTCTTTTCTTCTGATGTAGAATGTGTAATAATACACAAACAAGAGTGATAGATGATAACCTGATATGTTTCAGATGACTAAAACACTTTTAGGATGTTTAGTGACCTTGTTTATGTTGATGTATTCTGGCCATAGATCCCAAAGATGATTCATATTGGAATCATGAGAGTTTTGGGAAACAAAGATGTATCCAATATAACCCCACAAAAATGATTTATAATTAGAAAATAATATCTTCAGTTTAGCAATGATAATGGCATGCATTTTTAGGAAAAAATAAAATGTTGGGGGCTTTACCTATTCAGGGGTTCCCAAGAATTTGATAGTTCCAATAGAGTATCTTCATTTACAACAAGTTATACCCCTTGTTTGGGGACCTAATTTATTTTCCATAAGCACGTGAACATTACCATTACCCCCTTTACTTTTCTTTTACATTATGTTTGGTTTATACCCATTCCTATGTCTTACTTGTATTTAAATGATGGAGATTCCTCTTCATTTATTTACTTGGAGACTATTTCAACATGCTAGATGATTAGTGTGTTTTATGTTTTATTAGACCAGAATACACCACTTAGGGGTGTGAATTTATTCACATGATTTCCAAGATAAAAATGTGAATCTAGGTATACCTTATTCTTATAAATCCTTTGGGTAGGTACTTGTGGGAAGCCCCCATCGTGATCTTTATTTTTAGTAGGATGGAGCTACTAAAATTCCTTTCGATGAGCCTTCTATGTACTCACATCTTGGGAACTAGGTGAGGTTCCCTTCATGGATTTCTCCTGCTCATCTGTGTCATGCATATGCCTAAATGTTTTATTAGAATGTTTCACCATAGGTTCATGAGATGTAGGAACTTGTGGACACTTCTTCTAATTTTATACCTCTAAATAACCATGAGATGTGTTAGGTCCACTGGGTTAGATACCTAGAGTGGGGGGTGAATTAGGGTATGATAGATTAAAAAAACACCCCCTATTGATATTGTTTCGCTATTAAGAAAAACTCTCTTCTCTCTCTTTCCTGTAGCTATGTATAAATTGAAACTAAATCATGCACAAGAAAAAGTGATTTTTACTTGCTTCACCCTCGCTAGGCTATGACCAAGGAGTATACACTGATAGTGTGTGGATGTAACAAATCAACTGAAAGCGCACTGCAATTTACAAAGCTCTAAGTGGACTCACTGTCCCTCTTGGTTTACAACCAGTCACAATATGAAAGCTCACTGCTCTCTCAAATGAAGCATGATCACTGCTTCTTCAAAAGATCCACTGACAGTTGAAAGAATTTTAGGTCCATTCATTTTCACAAATGAATGCATCTTCCTCTATATATAGATGCTCTATTGAAGTTCCACTTTCATCCAATAATGAATAGAACCTTACCAAAGATGTATCGAGCAATCTTCCACCTTTTCACAGCCCTAGCATAACCAGTACGCTTCCCCAAACCGTGCACTCAAGTGTCACCAAACCACTTGTGTGACACCCCCTTCTTTGACTATGAGCTTGGGCGACTCACACCCTTTTACACCCAAACCAATATTGGCGCACAAATATCAACTGGCACACAACTTCTGAGTATCTTTATACTTGTGTGACCAAACCAACACTTTCCCTACTGAACCACATACGCAACTAGAGATACAATTTTCTCTAAGTGTTGAACTCCCTATAAAATAAAGAGGGGTATCCCACTATTTAATTTCATTTTAGGTACCCTGAGCGCCGGCGCAAAAGTATCAACTTGGCAATCAAGTCTAGCCGCCCGAGTCTCTGTCTCCCTAGTCACTTGCATGTCCAAACCAAATCTTGTGTTCCCCTCTTTCATTTTCCATATTTTTATGTTCGGATATTGAAAAACATATGGAACGCAAGTTTTAAAGCCTCCAAGAAACCGTCCCTCAAGTACCTTTTCCAAAAACACATTTCTCCATTTGCCAATTTTGAGGCTTAAAAATATGGAAAACACTAGAAAATGACGCCACATTGTATCTGATATTTTTTTATAGCCTCCATATCATCCATTCCGTTGTCATGGTTGTTCAATCAATCATGGATTGTTGGAAAAATCCTTTGAACTTGACAACTCACCATGTAAACCCTCTTTGACAAAAATTTGTATGTTGTGGTCTACCTTGTCAAAAAACACAACATGGAGGCCCACTATGTCAACAAACACAATCCCCTTAAAAATTATTCAATGATTCATTGATGGATTTTTTCCCAACTAGATGCATTTTAAATTGGTGAAACGGATTGAAAAAAATTCTATACAGCTATTCAATCTTGTGATACCCCAATAACAAAATCTTCTTGAATTCCTAGTACATTTGGAAAGAGGGCCTCATTAAATTGTTGTCTATACTGTTCGTAGTGACGATTTTATTTGGGTTATCTTACATAGAGACAATTTCATTCTCCACCTTGGATCCACACACATCATTAGGGAAATGTAACTCTAATAATTACCAATCCAATTGGATGTTCCCTTTGGTAGTCATCTCCACATCAAGGAAGTACATAGTATCTTTATTATGATCATTACCTTGGGGTGAGCCCTCTGGAGACCAGCCTTCACTCTAAAAGGAAATATTTTGGTTTCTATCTTTAGTAGGATCATCAGGAGGCACTCTAGAAGTTCCCAAAGGGGTAGATTTCCCAGTTTTTTTCTAGTCATCCATGAAGATATCCCCAGTATTATTCATATTAGAGGTACCAAAAATATCCTTTCTCTTCAGGTTAGGGAATGAAATATTCTTCTTTCTATTCCTCCTTTAACAATTGGAGTCATCATGGCCCTTTATATTTCATAAATAACACTCTGTGTCCCTTTTACATTCTGAATAATGATGACCAAAGAACGTGAAATTCATGTACAACATTGGACTCCTTAAGTATTTCACCAGCAAGTTGATACTATCATCCTTCACAGTTAAGACTACGTATTCCAGAATCATTAAATACATGCCAACATCAAAAAAGGATTCTCAAATATTTCCCAAACCATGGTTTATCGGGTTTTCTATCCATCTGGATTGGATTCCCCATGGATGAGGTAATTTCCCATAAAATTCTTGGGTTCCAATAGAGCCAATTTAATTTATATCTTTGGATGAAAACATGTGCATGTGTGTTTCTTACCTTGTCCAGATCAAAATTCTTGTCCCAATCATGGATTCTTAGGAATCTGGATAGTAAGGAGAGTGACCCAAGACACCAAAATCTCAGTTTAAGGTCATCAGAATGGAATATAATATGATAATACCCCCTTCCCATTGTGGTCATCTTCCATTCACGAAATCCCCACATCTTAGAAATTTTACACATAAGATCATGAAATATCTATGGTCTCTCTCATTTTTGAACCAAGACCCTCGTAATTATCGAGTACCAACACAAGTTGAACCTTTCCTTAACTTCCTCAGAGTTCACTAAGACATCAGTTGTCCTTCCCTTATGGATTATTCTTCTAGGAGGATGAAGATCAAATTTAATGATTGAAGGGGTGGTGGAAAATTTCACTACCTCAAAAAAATTATTCTTCGTGCCTACCACCTTATCTAGAATCCAATCCAACACATTCATCTTCATAAATTAATGATGAAATAGATCACTATGACCAACATGATCTTTTATCAATGAATTATTTGGGAACATAGATGGATTCAACTTCACATGAACTTTATTTCAACCAAGTTTAGGGAATCCACTATTCTCCCCTTGCTCGTCCATCCTTGATTGTAATTCTATAAATTATCATTGATATTATAACATAAGAACAAAACATAAGTTTGTTTCAAATACACAATCCTATAAAATCATTTTCTTAGTATTCAAGGATCTTTGTAAAGATTAACATACTATAATGGGTTCAATTTCCAAACCATCATATTATTCAAGGTTCCCTCCCAATATTATCATTTTGTATTGGGTTCACTCCCCCAAAGCCTTATAGTAGACATGTCTCACTGCCATGAATATCATAGTTGATAATTTCCCTTACTAAACTAGGTTCAGCCCTCAATATAGTCTGATTTATCGCATGATATATTAATCTTTACCCAATGCATTGGAGGGAGATATAGGTCCCAATCATCCTTGGTTAAAATATGACCATCATCCTTGGTTATAACGTTACCACTATACCTGGTTATAATATAACCACTATATGTGGTTATAACATAACCACCTCCTCTTAAAAAAAACATTTCAATATGTTCCATAAGATCATAACACAATAATCTTATTATCACATCCTAAACCACTAATAAATATTTTTTTCATAAACATTTCATTGATTATAACATCACCTATGGAAAATAATTGTGTTTCAAAAAACATATCATCAACATAAACATTAAACATTAAAATAATGTTTAATAATGGTATCATTGGATCATATCCCTAGTTAATAATAATTAACATAAAATTATATTATCAGATATAAAAAATATATTAAAAGATAAATAAAATATTTCTTGAGGAAAATCACCTTTCCATTTTGAAAATCTATTTGAAAATATAACTATTTCGAAAATATTTTGGAAAAAAGTTTATTTGAAAATACCCTTAACAAAATTTAATGTAAGATTAAAAAAATTGAACACCAAAGGTACTTGGAAATTATGATCATTTCATATAAGTTAAAATAAAAAATTCCTTTCAAAATTTTTTTTGGTAAAAAGAAAAATAGATCTTTACCCAGAAAATAAAAGAATATTCCTTTTAAGTCATCTAAAAATAATAAAACATGGTTAAAAATGACTCTAAATAGTCATAGGATGTTATTTAAAACCTTCTTTAAAATATTTCTAGAAAACGTGGATATTGATGAAAAAGTGTTTTCACCTGAAGAGAAAAATGATGTTGATTTTACTTAAAAACTATTTTTGGTATCTTGTGTACTTAGGTTGATAACAACGAAATTAAAAAATGTCTTATAAATTAATAACCCTAGGATTAGAAAATTTAATAGTTTTTTAATAACTAGATCATAAAATTTTATTATCAGAAAAATAATCATAAATAATCCTAATAAATAGTGAGATTATAACATTAAACCCTAACAAAATTCATAAATTTTGAATCAAAATCCCAATAAAATAAATATAAATATATTTATATGTATATATTATTATTTTCATGATAATAATCATAAAATAAATTCATGGGGTGTATATAAACCAAACAAAAGAAACAAGTGGTGTATAAGGAATGCGACCTAGAGAAATAAAAGTTGGATTAAAATCTCTTAAAATTGGTATGAATTCCTTTGTAAGTGTTGGAACATTCTATAAAACATATATTGATTAAATATAATTATTTTAAATAACTGTAATAATATTTATCACACTATATATGGTTTACTTATAACCTATTATCATCATTTTGCTAACAATTCTTTATTAAAATCACTATTCTTGGAGATATTTTCTTCGTTTTTCATGTATGTTATGGTTCATTAGTTTTGGTATTTGTATTTTCATCATGGTTCCATAAGATATATAATTTTAAACATGATATAAATATAATACATATTCATTATATGAATGTTTATATTTGTTCCTAAAATTAGTTATATAAAAATAAATTACACAATTCATGGAGATGACAAACCGTACGTATACATGAATGTTGTTTACATTTTTTGAAATATGGAATGAAAGAAAAGAAAATAATAAATCTCCATTAAAAATTTATTTTTATTTTATATATATCATATTTATTAGTTAAATAAATCCTTATTAACATCCAAGTAAAAAATTAAATAATTAACAAATAAAATCTCTTCGTGGAGGTGGTAGTCCACACGTAGGCATGAACGATGTTATTGTTTTCCAATGGTTTGGAAGGTTATATGGTAGATATGATAATATCTTTATAGAAGAAAAATTCTGTCATAAATATCATATATAAACATTAAACCCACTATAATACCCATATGTTAAATATGGTGATGGAAAATAAATCCTATCATTATGTGGAGATGATAAGTTCTACATATGCATGAGCGATAATTTCACTCCCAAATTTAGGTAAATGGAGTTAATAAAGGTGTTTTAATAATAATAAAAAATTAATTAAATTTATTATACTAATATTAAAATTTTATGAACAATATATATGATTTATAGGAGATAAAATAAGAATTAAAAAGAATGTTATTGGTTAAGGTTATTACCTCTTCTTTGAAACAACCCCTTTAGATATCCTATTAATAAATATAGTGTTTTAATTTTGGGAGTAAAAGAACCTATATAATGTGTATAGGTAATATTATAAGAAAATATGGAATATTTTGGTACATATAGAAGGCTCTATGTGGTGTGAAGATGATAAAGGAGGGGTGCTCTTTTGTAATTGAGGGTAGGTGCACTGTTGAAATTTCCTAAAATATGAAACTATTTTAAATTAATTTTAATATCCAAATGGATAATACTTGATAATACTGTAAACTAATAATATTATGAGTCTAAATAATATCATAGAATAAAAATTTAACAATTTGGATCTCATTTTCACCTCTTATGTTTTTATTTTAACCATTCATTAACCCTTTTTACAATTACCATAATATTGATGTTTTATATAATTTATGGTTTAGTAATGTTACTATAAAATTAAAAACTAACCATTAATGGACCATGATTGATTTTTAAAACCATATAACTTTAATCTTTACAAATATATTATTTTTATTAATTTTTTATCACTTAATAAAATATTATCTGTTATAAAATATAATTAATTCAATTTTTAACACTTATCATTTTATTTGACCTTTAATGTGTCAATAAAAATATCTAATTCAGTTATGATCACATATAAAACTCTAATATTTCATATTGATGATAAAAATTCAAAGAACACATTAAATAACTCAAATTATAATACTCTTAATATTTTCAAAATCATTTTGTATTTTTTATTAATTAGAGAAATACTACTTCAGTTTTTCAAAATAAATTTATGTCATTATATAGTCACTAAAAATCATAATAAAATTTAAATAATAAAAATAATTCCATTAAGCTCAAAATTTATACTTATATTAGTTCACAAGTTTCTTTTTTCACTATTTGGACACATAAGAGATATTTAAAACTAAGAGAGTGACATTTTGTAACTTTCTTTAATTTAAATATAATATAATTAATATTCATGAAAAATGTATATTAAACAACTCCATTTAGATACTAAGTTGATATGTTTTGAATTGTATTCATAAAATAATAATTAAAAATAAATATTATGGCATTATCAATTTCTTTTAAACAAGATTAACCTGATTTACCCTTTACCGAGGTGATAAAATTCACCACAGTTGCTAATCATATTGAACAAAAATAAAAGGAACCAATTTACCAAAATTAATCCTCATATATAAATTTTTTTAATAAATTTTATCAAATTAAATACATATAATTGGTATAAATTTATATTACAATTATCATTATAATTGAGACAAAACTGCTTTTTAGTAAAATACATTTTTAGCATAAATTTTGGTTTATTCATCTCTCATGGTTTGAAAAATATTAAATGACTGTAATAAAATTTGAATAATTATATAATATATAAATTTCATTAAAACAATTCACCAAATGTGATTAATTAAATTAATTATGATATAACTGCATAGTGTTCACAAAGAAATGTTTTTCATAAAAATATTTCTTTTCACCTTTAAATGATTTTTATTTAAATTTATAATAAATTGATAACCAATGTACTAATTTTATACATATGTAAAAATATATTTTTCATAATTTATTTAGTAGTTTACCCAAAAATATAATTCCTATACGTAAACTTCCACTTTAAATAATAATATTTTACTATTATATTTATGTTTTTTAAACTCAGTGTTGCATGTAACACAATATATCCAAGAAATTAAATTTATTAAACAAATATTGCATAAAATATTTTGGTGTTACCAAATAATTGTTATATAAACTTTGTATGTTGTTACTGAAAAAAATAAATCTTATTTTAATTTTCAGTCTTCATATTATTGATTATTCTCCAACAATCTCTTAGATACCACTAAATGGATATTTTGGGAAATATTTCTACTTATGTGTGGTGGAAATATATCAAAATTCAAATATGAGATCAAGTGTTATAGGAATCAAGAAAATAAAATTAAAAAATAAAATAAATTTACCTCACTTTCCATGTTGAAGCCACTTCAATAACGAATTTGACTAAGATACCTTATAAGTAAATTATGAGTTCCTACCTATAAATCTATCCATCAACCATTGTAATCACTTGAAACATAGGAATAACCTCTTCTTTAATTTTTCTATAGGATTTCTTCTTAATAGGAAAATGAATGTAGACAAGAAATGAGCATCATATTATAGAGTAATCTCCAATTTTAGGGGTATTACAAAAAAATAAGTTTTATCATATTTATTCAAAAAATATCTGTATGAATGATAGATCTCATTGAAGTCATTAAAATTTATACATTAAGAATGACCAAATTTTTGGATCATCCATTATAACATTTACAATAGCTCCTCATTTATTCATGTGATTTATAAACTCATCTAATAGTTAATAAAACAAGTATACATCATCATATGATTTATCATATGTTGAAACAACATAATAATAATTATTATAGAATAAGATTATTGATATCCTATATCATTAAACAAAAGCACCATAATTTGGGATAAAGAAGCACTAGACTACAAAACCCATAATGTGATGAGTCTCATCACATCATGGTTTATTATTTAGTTAATTTTTTTTATCAACATGGAAAACAAGTGAATAGTATAAAAATTATTTAGTGTATCATTTTAATTCTACACTTATAATGGGTTCTTTAGTTTTTAATTTATAGGGAAATATAAAATAACATAAGATAATATTTAGAAACAAATTCCCATTTTTATAGAACTAAAATAAATTTATTTTCAGATATTTGTTTTCTAGATTATGATAATAATTTAAGACAGATATGGTTAATAAAAGAATTTATTATTAATATATCTGCAAATGAGTAGATTTTTGTACAAAAAATTAATTAACATGTATTTGTCAATATTTACATTCCTGGGGAGATCATATAAGAATCAGTATTACATGGGTAGTGGGTGTTAAATTCATATTAATGGTGACTGAAATAGCTTTAAAATTTTAAATAATGTTGAAAGGGTTCATTATACACTTGGATACAATGAAATAAAAAAAAATTTATCTTAAATAAGTGGGTATTTCTTACCCTATACTTATAGTAAAAAATGTAATTGTTAATATCATAATGTAGTGGCTTAGATTTTTTATTGAATCCTTAAAATATTATTTTATTAATATTTCATTAAAGGGTTATGTGGTTATAAAATAATGGTCAAATGGTAACCTTATATTTCTTGGAAAGAAATTTTGAATGCACATTGTATTCAAGATGTGATTTTTTTACCATTGGTTGTCATTTGATAAATTTCAAGGAGTTTTGGTTCTTTCGAATACACCGAGTATCAGTGGAATATTATTAATTATTTAATTTATAACTTTAATTTCAATGAATTATTAATATTTGAAAATTAAGGTGGCATTATAAAATTTTGGTTGTTGATGAAGAGGTAATTATGGATCTATATATATTAACTCGGTTATGATATAAAGATAGAGTATTTAAATAGGTATTTGAATGGGAGGATTTAATGGAAGGTAACAACATATTTAATGTTCGGTAATGTATTTCATTTAGTGGAGATAATTTAGAGGAATTTAATTATGGATGGGTTCATGGGTAACCATTAATAATTCCCTAGAAATACTCTAATCCTCTAGATTATTTGAGAGGAAATAACTCTAGGTGCAGTTTGTTGTTATAGATTGAAATATGGAATAATGATGACAAGGATAAGATAAGTGGATAGTGGAAATCACGGGATGAATTAAAGAGAGGTATCATCAAAAAATGAATGTATGTGAATCTATATTTTCATTTAATTCCATGATTCTCTATGTAATTAGTACTATTTTATTATTCATGGATGATGGAATAAATATAATAACAATGATAAATCATAATTTTAAAGATTAAGTGTTTTATGGTTGAATTATTAAAATGAATTATTTTAGAGTTTTCAAGGATTAAAATAGTGGAATATAGAGTGAAAATTAGATATTTATAAATTCTATGTTAATATAATTTGAAGATATATATATATATATACACTTTATATACAATTTCACTCTTCAAAGATGGTTCATGACTCATATTCTAATTAATTGATATGTTTTTTTGTGGTTGATATTATTATTGGTATTGAAATTTTATAATTATTTGATATTTAATAACTTCTATATTTTCAAATTTAGTGCCTAGAATAGTGAAACCCCATAGGGAACCCTTTGGAGGTGAAATTATGAATTTTCAAATGGCTTGAACCAATTCAACATGGGGACCATGCCACTTATTGAAATGAGGTGTTGAAGTGATAGTGAGGGATATGGGGTTTATGTAGAATATTGTTATATGGGATGCACCACTTTTTTGGTGGATGTTAAAAATTATATATATGGAATAATTCAGGTATTATGTTATACATGGTGGTTTAATGATTAATAAGTTCATTCTACCTTAACACAAGGGTCATTGGAAGCCCTTCTGGTGGCTATGAACCATTTTTGATTTTTCTAGTTTAACCTCGTCTTATGAATGATACTTTTGGAATATATTAGAGGAATTTTTCATGTGGTTATGATGAAACTACACCAAAATCAGAAATTAGTGGTAATTTAAAAAAATGTCACAATTTGTTTTTTCAAATTATAGAGGAATGTTTAAAAAAATAATCGCTAAAAACCATGACTTATTTTTAAAATATGACACTTCTTTTATGATTCCTGTGACCCGAAACCCCAACAAACTATACCCATAAATGCATCAAGCCTTACCCCAATCATTGTTAGAATTTCTACAACTTCCATCTCTACCAACACCCTCCACGCCCTACATTAACAAACCCTAGTCCTCATTACTGACCCCTTCCACCCTAATTTTCATGAACCTGAGATCAAGATTTCATCCCATCTCTCACTGAACTGTCATTTTCATTGACCCCCCCTAGTCACTGCCCTATCTCTACTCCACCTCATCATTATACCTTCCCCATCACCTCTTCCCCTTCCCCCTCAATCTTGGATCCTCTACCAATATCACTATGAGAAGAAGATGAATGGAGGAATAAATAGTGTCCTTCATATTGGGTGTTTAATCCATATCCATGATTATATTTCATGAGTTTATGTTTTTTTTTAATTTTTGTATTTCTTATGTTTAAATCAACTAATTCTTTAGGGTCATTTGGTTGTATAGAACCAATGTATCCCATGGATTTGTTTTTTTTACATTCAATATTTCATGTAATATTGAATTGTGTGTGTTTATTAATGTGTTAATGATTTCTTAATAATTTTGGGATATTTTATCAGGTTCATTGAGGAGTTGGTCAATGGTTTTTAAATAAGCATTGTATTTTATGTTATTATATAATTTGTAAACATTTTATTATCTCTTAAAAAAGACTATTCCATCTATTTGTGTTGTTATTTGGTGTAAAAGTGAAATTAAAAAGTTCATTTATAAGAGTTCATTAATAGACTAACAACATAATAAATTTTAAAACCAAAAATATTTGTGGAATTTTTAAGTTAATATACAATAATAAGGGGTTTCCATTTCAAAGTTTTGAATATATTAAAAATACTTTTATTGTTTTTTGATCCATCTTGTGAATTTTTAATCATAGAAATAGTTAGTAGAAATTTGGAAACTGCCCAACAGGTTTTTGAAATTGTATTTCAAACATAGACATTAAAATCAATCTTGTTAACATTATTTATGTAGACACTGATAATTATTTCAATTTAACATTTTTTCAATAGTGGTCACTGCTCACACAACCAAGAAAAAATCCTAACCCAATTTTGGGAGGACCATTTTTTGATCATGGTTTTTAAGGTTCGTGATCCCCAATTGAGGCTAATCCTTGCTAATATAATTGAATGCGAAGAATTTACATTGATTTTAGGTTTTTTTGGTTTGTTATTACTTTTTGGATCCATTTTTATTAGGGGTTTCTTGTTTTTTCCCACCTTGTTCCCTATGGTGACTTACACCTTGTTAAGGTAGGATAGTTCCACCATTTTCATAGACATTGAGTTTCCAGTAAGCGACTCTTTGTTTTGGTTTGTTAAATATTACAAAGTTTCTTGATTTTATTTTTAATCCTTCGTTTAGATATAAAATTATAATAATAGTTATGCTCACAAGGTATTTCATGTAGAAATCAATTTTCAATTTATTTCAACTTCAGTTCTAAGGGTGTTCTCAAATTAAATGTTTGTTAAAACACTATAATTATTTTCATACACCAAGTGTTTGGTAAATTCCCGAACAACCTTTATCTAATAAGATAAATTTTTTGAGATGGGTTTTGGTTCTAAGAGTCGGGTTATCTCATGGACTAATTTTTTTTATTAAAATTATATGTTTTTCAAATTTTTTGATATATATATATATATATACATATTGGTTCAACATGCATACAAAAGTATACATATAGGTGTACATATATGTGTCTGTGTGTAAAATTTCACTAGTGAAAATGTGAATTTGTTCAATAAGATATATGTATATACATAAATGTGTAAATATAAATTGGTATAATAATAAAATCAGTGACTTTAAACATTAATATTGGTTATTTCATTCATTTTATAAATGATTATATATATTATAAAAAGATTTTTTCAATTAATAATTAATAAAATATTTTCTATTATTGGTTGTTCTTGTTTTTTAAACCTTATGAGAAACCTTTTGTTCTTGGGAAGGATAACCAATATAGGAAGAGGTCCTCCACCACTAGAAATTCTAGTAAAGTATTATGTGATTTCCCCTCTTTCTAGAGATGTTTTAGAACTCTAAATCAACTACTACAGCGATATAAAATTACTAGGTTCCCCTAAAATTAGTGACCCTAGGGTTTTTCTCCCATGATTCTTGTTTTAAATTCATGATTTTATGATTTTTATTGTTATTTTATTTTACATAATACTATCCATGATTAATGTTTTTTAACTTTGAAATTTTTAGTACTTATATGACTCTTATATTTACTAATTTGGTTGTATTTTTTCACATAAATTTATCTTTTGTCTTATTTAGTAATAATTATGTGTTTTAATTTTTTTTAATAAAGTGTGGTAACAAGTAATATATATGGATAAAAGCTGGATAAAATTTCTGAGGAACAAAACATAGTATTATAAGGGTTTTGAAGAGTTTTTAGATCTTGAAATTTCCAATCGACTCGATGATGGTATAATAAGATGTCGACGTCCTAAATATTAATTTAGAAGATGTTTTAAGAGTTATAAAGCTTATGAACACTTGATAGTTAATAAATTCCCTGCTAAATATATTTTTTGGATTTTTCATGGAGAATTGAATGTTATGGAATGAATGAGAACTGATGTCAATCGACCTAATGATATCCCATCTTTTTAGACAATGTAAAATTAAATTTAAAACCATATAAATGATTCATTAAAAATTTCAAGAGACCAAAATGAAAATCAAAACATATCAGAACAACCCGTTGTGGGTGCTATAAATAGAAACTTGACAAGTGATGTCTTTTGGACTATAGGACAACAAGCTCAAGATTGTAACATATCATTGGATCTAAATCTAGATTATATGGAGACTAATGTAATAGAGAACTTCAATAAGTAGAAAAATGTGTTTCATGATTTCGTTAATGATGAGAATCCGGAGCTATAAGTTGGATGTTTTAAATATTCAACACTTTCTTTCCTCCTAAAGTTATATAAAATCAAATGCCTATGTCAAATTAAAAATATGGTGATGTCCATGATAAGTGAATTGTTTCATGATGTAATTCTTAAAAAACGATACACAAGTATTTTTATGATATAAAAATAGTTGTTAACAAGGTTGTTGTGAATTATAAAGAAATACTTGCATGTCCCCATGATTGTATGCTTTATTAGGGAGAGGATTCATGCATACATGATTAAAAAAAATTATTCTTCTTGATGGTATTCAATGGGTGATGTTGGAAGTTTGAATCAACATAAATCAAAGAAGAAGAAGTAAAATAACACACATTAAAAGGTTTTTCATTAATTTACACTAAAGCCTTGATTGAAAATAATATTCATTTCATCGAAAAACATTGAGCACATGAAGTGAAATTATATAGATAATTAAAATTATAGGTTAATGCGACATCCAAGAGTTTCAAAATAGTGGAAATAATTTTATTAAATACAACCATAATTATGATTTTATCCTATGAATATGTTATTAGGAGTGGATGTTAATGGATTCAATCCATTTGGGACATTGATCACAGATTATAGAATTTCTCCGATTGTTGTGATCCCTTACAATCTTCCCCCATTAATGTTTATGAAACAATCACATTTTATCATTTTGATGATTATTCATGGGAAAGAACCATGGAAATGATATTTATGTATACATTAAGACACTAATTATATAATTATAGGTGATATGAAGTAATGGTATTGAAAAATATGATTCATCTTCTATAACATTGTTCAAAATGCAAGATGCTATAATATGGATAATGAGTGACATCCACAGACTTCGAAATTTAGCTGGTGGGAACACATACAAGTTTTTGGATTGAAATATTTGAAATGATGATTTTGTACCTCAATGACTACATCATACTAAAAAATTGTGCTTATTATGCCAACGAATATTTCTCGATGCATATTGAATATTTCGGTTGAAAAGGTCAAAATTCAATTGTTCTATTAATCGTAGACCACTTCCATAGTTGTTGATAGGTTCTAAAATACTGGAGAAACATTGAAATGTATAAATATAATATGGGATGATTCATCATTTTAATGATATTGGGAAATGATTTAAACGTGCATCTTCATGTGAAATCAGAACACAACAACAGAGGGGAAAAATTATATTCATCAAACTTTTGTATTGTGAATTTAATTTGTTGAGATATAATATTGATGGTATGCATATTTTGAATACTTTTTGGGAAAAAATGATAATCACATTTCTCAATGAAAATTTAAATTTGATGGACTACATCAATGCTTGGAAATACTGACAAACAATGTACATAACTTGTGTTCTGTGGCCATATGAGAATAGAATGTATGCTCCGAAATTTTTTTGCATTGAAAATAGGGTTAAATATACATTCCATAAAATTTTAAAACATGTGAAGGTATCTGATATGTATTCAAGTTATATATTGAGGGGTTTTTACTTAATTAATCATAGGTTACATGGATTAATAATTCATGAATCTCATATTTTCTTATAGTAGTTACTGCCATTGGAATTTTGTACGTTATTTTCTAAAAAGGGTGTTTTTGGTGTACTCCAATTATTATCATTATTTATAAATAAATGTGATAAAAATTTAAAAACATTTGATCTTGATAACCATCAAGAGATATTATCATTCAAATTATGTACAATGGATATTATCTTTCCTCCATTATTTTTTATTATCATGATTCATTTAACTCTGTATTTGGTTGAGGAATCCAAATTAAGAGGGCATGTACATTATTGATATATGTATCCAATTGAGATGTAATTTATTTAGATTCTTTTAATCTTAAGTAAAAAATTCTTATAAATTCTTTAAATACAAAATTATGTTTTATTTATTTTATTTTATAGATATCTTGGGAATTTTAAATCCTATGTAAAAAATAAAGGTCTACCTGAAGGATCTATTTTTGAAGGCTATTTTGAAGGAGAGTATCTCAAATTTTGGTCTAGATACATGGATGATATTGAGAAAAGATTCAATCATGTTAGACGTGTTGATCAAACTTTAAATAAATCTCAACTACATAGGAAATTGAAAATATTTCCTACTATTGGCTAATCAGTTTTTAGGTGCTAAAATGTTACACTGATAGAAATAGAATTATTAGGAGCTCATAGATATGTAATGATAAATTTTGAAATTGTAGATCCATTTATTTAACATATTAGGATAATATCCAAGAAATGAATTAGAGGCCAAGCACAAAATTATAAATATATAATGAAATATTTTAATAAAGAGATTTTATAATGATTAGTATAATTTGTAACTTCATAAATATTGAATTCAAGAAAAATATTAGTTTGACACAAATATTTTGTAAATATAATAATTTATATAACTTTTTTATGATCATGGATACTGATACTCAGAATGAGTTTTCCAAATATTTGATGTTTCTTGCTCGAGGTCCTCTATCACAGGCTAGAAATTTCAATGCTTATGATGTGAATGGATTTAAATTTCATACAATCGATAAATAAAAGGGATTAAAAATAAATATTAGTGGTAAATTTATTTTTTTTAAAGTGGGATACTATAGAATGTTGGCTGATATTATGAAATTCTAATACCAAAGGAATTTTTCAGTTATTTTATTCATATGTATGTCGGTCAATATTATTAGGGGTGTTAAAAAGAGGTTATTTTAAATTTACGTATTTGATATTCTCTCACCTGATAGATATCAGGGACCATGAATTACATGATTTATATATATTATCATTACAATAGATAATGGTATATTATATGGAATATTTCATAGATGATCGGTGGAGTGTATCTGACCACATAAAACAAAGAAAATCATATGATATGGGTGATGAAGTGAAAGATTTGACCTCAGACATTAAATCCCATCAAAAGGAAGAAGATAACTTATTTTTTCCATCATTATATTAAAAATATTATTTTTTCAAGGGTGGATAAATCAGATAAAGTAATTATGGAGTAGGAAAATGAAATTATTGAAGAAATTTTTTTTGTATGTGCAGTAATCAATTCATTTATCAACCACATATGTTTTTTTGAAGTCATTCAGTATCATTTATATGTATAGTTTGTTTTTCATTATGGGGAATCTATTATCACATCTAAAAATTTTCTACATGATTTTTTTCAAATATATTTTTATAGGATAACTTTATTTGATTAAATGAAAGGAATTCCTTGGAAGAATAATTTTATTGATCCCAGTCCACTCTCAACCAACATTCCCTTGACCATACTGAGAGATGATGGTCCATCGGTGTCCCTCCCAATTGTATCAAAGACACCATCGTTATTCCCCCTACATCATCTCTATACGCTCCATTATTTCATCTTCCGCAACACCCTTTGCCAGTATCCCATCATCATCTCAGCCAACACATCCCCATTTAGTAGGCTCTATAGAAAGGGATATTCTCATCACTCTAGTTTCCTCATGGGTATATTAGAGGGTGATAATTATAGGTACACATTTTAATATGAATAATGTTATTAAACATTATTTATACTACCAAATTATTTTTCATAAAATTTGGAAATAATGATACTATAGAAAGAAATATGAGAATTTATGATTTATGGAATATCAACAGATTAAATATAGTTGTCCCATTTGAATTATATGGGGTCCCTATAGGTAATGCCACATAAATGTTTGTCCATATATTTGGTCATCTATTGGAAGAGTCGGTTACCCTCTCATTATGTATACTGATGGGAGGCTTATGACTCAATCATTAAAAAATGAACTTTTTGATTCACAAGTAATATTAATTGTAATAAATTATTGTGTAATTGAATGTGTAACTCCCCAACCCCAATTACCCAGAGTCGGTGCATTATTGCGTAACATTGGCATCATCAGAAAAGATCATGTCTCGAAAGACTGATTAGTTTAGTAGCCTTGGAAACACTAGATACATTCATAAATGGTACATTACATCATAAAGTGAAAAACTAAAATAACATAGTCTCCAAAGTACACTCCCAAATCCCATTCAGACTATCCCTGCAGGTCAGTCATAAAATATTTCTTCACATCCTACGAAAAATAAAACATTGAAAGGGGTGGTCTCAGATGTTCAGTAAGGATAACAATATAGCGGATGCTTTCACAAATAAACATAAACATTTATGGCAATGTATAACTAAAACAAAATCCTTTTAAACTTGAACTTCAACATAATATGGCAAAAGTAAAATGAGATAATGCCATTTACTTATTCACATGGATATTATATTGGTCTAATAATCACATGCAATATCAATAACCACTTTCATAATGATGGAATGCATAATGCCAGACTATCATAACCACAGAGCCAAGGCCTCGTGCCAAGACTACAAATAAGATTTTTATCAAGGCCTTGTGCCAAGACACTAGTTTGTCTCATGAGACCTGCTAATTCATCGAGGAGCTATAGCGGGCTCCACCTGTCACCTATTAAGTCCAATGCATTCCTTATATGAAAAGGTTTAAACATATCATAAACCATAACATAATCATATCACATAAAACATGCATAAAGGAAAAAAAATTCCACATTTCAATCACAAGACATCAATACAACACATTTATATAAAAAACACTTTCAAAACCATTTTCAATACCAAAATAAAAGATAATTAAAACTTTGTAATTATTTTTCATTTTAAAAAAATTATGGCTTGTAGAGGAAGCCGAAACTCAAATAATGGTCACAGCAGCGGAGAATTCGTTGTTGCCACATACGTCAGACAAAAAAACATTCGTTTTTGTCATTTAGTAAAACTCTTCGTATAAAAATATTCCTTTTGAATAAACATAAATGTCAAAGGGTTTTATACACCGTATAAAAGGAAGTTGTGTATAAGACAAAATATGCCTCAATGAAAGGAGATTGAGACGAAGTACCTTACAAAGAACATTTTTTAAATAAAATAAATCTATTATGGGTATTCACTATAAGTACACATAAATAAAGTACAAATACAAGATAGGACATAATAATATCATGACATAATTTGAAAGTAGGAGATTAACCCGAGGAATAGAAATTGGGTTAAGAAGTTCCCTTACCTCGTGTCTGACTTGACTCGATCATTATTTAATCTCGTGAATAATAAACTAGATTTAATTTATAAATGATTAAGAACCTTTTTAAAGTTCATTGTTCATTTTATATCACTTATTACCATGTTATGAATATTATGTAATTATTTAAGTTAATAACGGTCATTTTTTTGATCTTTGGTACTTGAGTCAAAAATAATATTCTTATAATTACAAGTTGTTTATGTGGTAGAATATCCATTATCAACAAAATTATGTTCATGATGTAGATATCATATATATCATATATATCTAGTATATAAATTCATTCATAATAATACGTAACATTTAGAGGTAAGAAATGAAATGCACCGTTAATGGAGATGGTAAGTCGTACGTACGCATGAATGCTACTTTCATTTATATTTCATATTTAATGGAATGAAATCATAATGATATAAGGGTATATTATAATTCCAGTATAATATCTTATATAATATCATTTACTCCATCCTTTATACATCCCACATATGGTATTAATGATTGAAATCACTTTGAGGGGGCGGTAGTCCGCACTTCCTAAAATGAAATTATCACGTTTACCCATAATGGAAATCATAAAGGAATGACATAAATGAAAAATATAGAGGCATAATAAATAAATAAACATAATATATACCATATATAAATATAGTGATATCTTAATGTCTACCATGAGAGGTGTTAAAAGAATATTAAACAATCATCGTTTCGTGAGGCAGAAATTCACCAACCACAGAAATAGTATGTTCTTTAACCATTAGACGAAGGTGTGTGTAAGTGTAAATCAAATCCTTCTCGTACCAACATCCTAGTATATTTAAGATACTTTTGTTGTTACAAAATAATGTAATAAAAAGATTTTAAGGGGTTGGATAATCAAAATAAAACAAAATAACATAATAGAATGCATTACCTTTAAATCGGGTAACTTATTTTTATTTGAGCCAATGGCTTCCTTGGGAAAAATTCTGCCCAAAGTGAGGCTTCTAGGAGTAATAGAGGGAAGTTGAGAGAGTATTTGGGAAGAGGTTGGCCAATACAAATGGCTTTGAAGGTATGAATAAGGTGGTAGTGGTGGGGGCCTTTTATAAGAGGAGAAGTGGGGCACTCTTGGAAAGTAATGAAATGTTACATTATTATGAAGTACATTTCGGATTTCAAAGGTCCCACAATTATATATTTATAGGATAAGGTGATAAGGGTTCTAAATATACCCATTCAATAGGTTTTTTACAAGTGTTAGTCTTAGATTTTACATTATCTTTTCATTTTATTTAAATAGTTAATTATTGAGGTAATCGATGCATCATCATTGTCATAAAATATTTATTTTGTTTAATGTCTAAAAATTATAAAAAATTTCCATGATTTATGAATTCTTTTTAGATTTCCCATAAATATTTATAGTAAAAATGTTAACTTATATAACCCCCTGTAATAATTGTTTTATTAAAACAATACATGTTTGTGACAATTTTATTTTTTATTTAAATAATAAGTTATTAATGTCATTTTCTTACCCAAGTGGATCCATTGGGTCCCCAAGTTGACCCATGGATTTTCTTGGTCGTCCATGACTCCTCCAATAAGTGTAGTAAAAGTTTCAAGATATTTTCATATTTTTATAATATCATTTTTACCATGAATTTCACTAATTACCTTTAATCGCGATTAATAAAACTTAAAAGTTACTATTCACCAAAAGATTATATTAATCCCATTGAACCAAATTTTACCTCCTAATAACAACCATGTATGTCGGATTTTTGAAAATCAAATCACAGAAGTGGTAATGTTTCATTTACATGAAAAATTAGTTTTTAAACTACCACTTAGAGGTTTCACTATTCATCAAAAATTGATGTTTTTCAGAAAAATACCAAAAATTCACCCTAATCTAAAATTGATATTCTGAATTCAAAAATGGTGTCTATTTTACAAAATTCCAAAAATATAAGTGGCATTAATTAATTTTATAATTAATTCCCGTTGTCAAAACAAATAGCGTGTTTTTAAGAAACAATATCAATCAAAAGACTGGCAATTGTTTATGTCCAATTTCAAAGTGTAGTTATTTCTAATTACCACCATTGGATAAAATGGTAAAATTATATTCTAATTATACTTTAAAACCACTCAATAGTATAATTTATCATAATAAATTATTTTTATTAAAAAAAAATTTTTAAGTATTTTTCACTATTCATAAAAAATTGGAAGTTCTCAGAGAATTACAAAAAATTCAACTTAGGATAATTTCGATATTCTGAATACAAAAATGAAGTCCATTTTGAAATATAAAATTTATATAATTTCAATAAGTGGGTATTACTATTCATAACAGCTATTTTGATTGGTCGCGGTGTGTTAGAATCTCGAAGTTGCGTACAAAGAAAGCTATTGCATTATTGAAAGAGAAACGTATCGTGGAAGCTTGGGGTGTTACATTCTCCCCTACTTCAATAAATTGAGTCCTCACAATTTGAAATTGTTCTTCTAAAATAAATGGTTCAAAGTAGAAAATAACTTTGTGGAAAACCCATATCGGACATAAGGTTAATAAAATTTAGCCTTAATAAGAGGGAAAAGGTAATGAAAAAGTAACCACCAAATTATGATCTCGATTAAGAGAACATTGGTGTCAATTAGAGAAATATAATTGGAGGAAAAATGTAAATATTTTTAGGGAGTGATTGAGGTCATCAATCACAAACAAGTGTAAAATTGAGGGTCTTAAAGCCTTCAATCTATGGTGATTTAAAATATCATCTGTTCAATAAAACATAAGGTATTGAGATAACACATTTTTTTCAATATCCCTTTCCTAAATTCTAAGAATTAATT
This sequence comes from Viscum album, assembly GCA_963277665.1. Taxonomy (NCBI): domain Eukaryota; kingdom Viridiplantae; phylum Streptophyta; class Magnoliopsida; order Santalales; family Viscaceae; genus Viscum; species Viscum album. The sequence goes on along the minus strand of OY728151.1, from coordinate 2,007,194,742 downwards.
TATTCATAGAATAATAGAGAGGTATATATATATATACTTGAAAAGTAGAGTTTCAACCTTCAACTAATTTCCACCACAAACTCATCTTTCACTCAAAAAGATAATAGAACTCAAAAGTATTTTATTTATCCTAATCGTACAAGGTTCCAAGTATTAACACATACCATTTAGATTAGGATAACTATTTTGTAATAACCAGGGTCTTCCTATAGGCTAGTGGTCGGTAATAAAGGCCTATCGCATTGTGGTTGTGGGTTCGATTCCTGCAGCTTTGTCCAACACGACGGGTTATCCCCCGACCGGCAGGTTGTCCTTTTCCTAAAACAATAGTATTATAATATTCCAAAAATAATCTTCAAAAATGTTTTAGCCTTAAAAAATACTATCCAAAGTTCAACTTAATCCATTCCAACCTTTATAGTTATCCAAAATACCTCTTTCCAGACATTCTCTAAAAGGTCTCTAAATTCCAAAATCAATTGTATCATCAGATTCCTCAAACAAAGTAATGTTTCTCTTATTGTCACATTCAAAAATATGATTACCTTCATCATATTAAAAAATTAATGAAAGAAACAAGTAGTACAGTACAATCTTTTTATATATCACATTATTCTTATAACCAGAATACAATCCTTGAGTCCAACAGCACCAATACATTAATTATTCCACATCAACTGTAGTAACAGCATAACATTGTCCTTGATCCTTTGGCCTTTTCTGAGGTAATTTTCCCTGACCCTTAGGAAATTCATTTTCATAATTACTTATTTCTCTAAAATTTTATCATTAAACATTGATAACCTCTTTCTTTCCATTGCAATCACGAGCATTGTGACCTTTTTCTCCACATTTATAACAGACTCCCATTCCTTTTAGGCAAGTACCGGGGTGATTCTTCCCACAATTATCACATAATGTAAAATACTTCTTTCCCTTTTCCCCTTTATCTGTCTGTTGTTCCACCATTCTCTTCTTCTCTTTATTTACTTTGTTGTCATAAGACTTAGAGAATTCATTTTCTGTCTTGATAGCACACGAGACTACATCTTCGTATGCTGAGAAAGATTGTGATACCAAAGCTCGACGGAGAATTGGTTTTATCCCATCAAAGAAACGATCAATATTACTTCTTGGGTTACGTATATAATCTGCAGCATGTCTTGCTAACCTTGTAAAGTTGGCCTCATACTTTGCGACATTCTCATCCTCCTTCTGCCTCAGACTTAGAAATTGCCTTTCCATATCTTCTCGATGGTCATGTGAAAAGAATTTTTCTATGAAAAGCTCTTTGAACTCCCTCTATTCCATATTTTATACTTCATGATCTTCCTTTGTGTTTTGAATCAGTGACCACCATTGATCGGCATCTCCAGTGATGCGGTAAACTGTCATGACAACTTTCCCCATGTCGCTACTCCTCAAGGCGTGGAATATTTTCTCTAAGGAGATTATCCATTGCTCAGCTACTAATGGATCTATACCCCCATTAAATGTTTGTGTTTGTTGCCTCATGAAGCGGTCTAACATTGATCCTCCATGTTGCGGATCAGGGTGCTCCATACGAGTAAGGTTATTATTCATAACCTGAGTGAGTTTCCCCAGTATGGTGATAAGTTGATCAGCACCAGTTTCATCACCAGATCAACTATAATTATCTTGAGCATGAGTGAAATACCTACATGGAGTGCTTCCATTGATACAGTTTCCATTCCTCCCACTAGGCTCCATATCTAAACAATGGGATAAACTAGATTAGTTTATGAATCAAAATACATAATTACAAACATGCAAAACACTTAACATAAGTTGAACTATTTATGGATATAATCCATAATCATAAAAATGTTTTCTTTGAGGAAGTATATACTCATAACCATTTATAGTGGTTTGTAAAGAAAATGAGAATTATCCTAAGAATATCCCCTGGGAGTGTCGTAACCAAGAGTGCATCAAGGCCCATTATTGTGCACCAGTTCCCGTTCGAGTCTAGCTCAAAGCGGTGTTTTCAGGTTTTACCCCTAGGTACATCTGTGCCAGAGCCGCCTCTACTTTCTCTTATCCATAGAGGTATGTATTGCTCATTAAACTCGAAAAATATCTATAATACCAGAATTCTAGGAAGTTCTTCTATACTAATCCTCAAAGTCTATCTTTGGGTTATGTGCTCTAATCAGAGTTTATCTAAATCTGGCTTCGAAGGTTAGTACTAAACTGCCTCTGATACCAACTCTAACGCCCCAACACGAGTTACCCAGAGTCGAGGTACTATTGTGTAACATTGGCATGATCACAAAAGATCAAGTCTCGAAAGACCGATTAGTTTAGTAGCCTTGGAAACACTAGATACATTCATAAATGGTACATTACATCATAATGTGAAAAACAACAACAAGATAGTCTCCATAGTCCACTCCCAAATCCCCTTCAGACTATCCCTGCAGGTCAGTCATAAAATATTTCTTCACATCCTGGGAAAAATAAAACATTTAAAGGGGTGAGCTCAGATGCTCAGTAAGGATAACAATATAGCGGAAGCTTTCATAAATAAACATGAACATTTAAGGCAATGTATAACTAAAACAAAATCCTTTTAAACTTGAACTTCAAGATAATATCGAAAAAGTAAAATGAGATAATGCCATTTACTTATTCACATGTATATTCTACTGGTCGAATAATCACATGAAATATCAATAACCACTTTCATAATGATGGAATGAATAATCCCAGACTATCATAACCATGTAGCCAAGGCCTCGTGCGAAGACTACAAATAAGATTTTGTCAAGGCCTTAGGCCAAGACACTAGTTTGTCTCATGAGACCTGCCGATGCATCGTGGAGCTATAGTGGGCTCCACCTGTCACTTATTAAGTCCAATGCATTCCTTATATGAAAAGGCTTAAACATATCATAAACCATAACACAATCATATCACATAAAACATGCATAAAGGCAACATAACATTTCCACATTTCAATCACAAGACATCAATACAACACATTGATAAAAAAACACTTTCAAAACCATTTTCAATACCAAAATAAATGAAAATTAAAACATTGTAATTATTTTTCATTTAAAAAAAATTATGGCTTGTAGAGGAAGCCGAAACTCAAATAATGGTCACGGAGGCGGAGAAGTCATTGTCACCGCATATGTAAGACAAAAAAAACATTCCTTTTTGTCGTTTAGTAAAATGCTTCCTATAAGAAGATTCCTTTTTAATAAACGTAAAAGTCAAAGGGGTTTATACACCATATAAAAGAAAGTTGTGTATAAAACAAAATATGCCTCAATGAAAGGAGATTGAGACGGAGACCCTTACAAAGAAAATTGTTTAAATAAAATTAATCTATTATGTGTATTCACTATAAGTACACATAAAGAAAGTACAAATACAATATAGGACATAATAATACAATGACATAATTTGAAAGTAGGAGATAAACCCAAAGAATATAAATTGGGTTAAGAAGTTCCCTTACCTCATGTCCGACTTGACTCGATCATTATTTAACCTCCTGAATAATAAAATAGAGTTAATTTCTAATTGATTAAGAAACTTTTTAAAGTTCATTATTTCTTTTATATCACTTATTACCATGTTATGAATATAATGTAATTATTTAAGTTAATAACGGTCGTTTTATCGATCTTTGGTACTTGCGTCAAAAATAAACTTCTTATAATTACAATTTGATTATGTGGTAGAATATACAGTATCTACAAAATTATATTCATGATGTAGATATCATATATATCATATATATTCAGTATATAAATTCATTCATAATATTACATAACATTTAGAGGTAAGAAATGAAATGCACCGTTTATGGAGACGGTAAGTCGTACGTACGCATGAACGCTACTTTCATTTCTATTTCATATTTAATGGAATGAAATCATAATGATATAAGGATATGTTATAATTCCAGTATAATATAATATATAATATCATTTAATCCATCCTTTATAAATCCCACATATGACATTAACGATTCAAATCACTTTGAGGGGGCGGTAGTCCGCACTTCCTAAAATGAAATTATCGCGTTTTCCCATAATGGAAATCATAAAGGTATGCCATAAATAAGAAATACAGTAGAATAAGGAAAAAATAAACATAATATATATCATATATAAATATAGTGACATCTTAATGGCCACCATGAGAGGTGTTAAAAGAATATTGAACAATCATCGTTTCGTGAGGTAGAAATTCGCCAACCACAGAAACAGAATGTTCTTTAACCATTAGATGATGGTGTGTGTAAGTGTAAATAAAATAATAATCATACCAACATACTATTATATTGATGATAATGGTATTGTTACAAAATAAGGGAAAAAAAATAGTTTAAGGGGTTGGATAAGAAAAATAAAACAAAATAACATAAGAGAAGACATTACCTTAAAATCGGGTAACTCTTTTTGATTTGAGCCAAAGGCTTCCTTGGGAAGAATTATGCCCAAAGTGAGGCTTCTATGGGTAATAGAGGGAAGTTTAGAGAGTATTTGGGTAGAGTTTGGCCGAGCCAAATGGCTTTGAAGGTGTGAATAAGGTGGTAGTGGTGGGGGCTTTTTATAAGAGGAGAAGAGGGGAACTCATGGAATGTAATGAAATGTTACATTATTATGAAGTAATTTTCGGATTTCAAAGGTCCCAAAATTATATATTTATAGGATAATGTGATAAGGGTTCGGAATATACCCATCCAATAGGTTTTTTACAAGTTTAAGTCTTATATTTACATTATTGTTTCATTTTATTTAAATCGTTAAATTAATGAGGTAATCGATGCATCATCATTGTGTCATAAAACATTTAATTTATTTAATTTCTAAAAATTATAAAAAATTACCATGATTTATGAAATATTTTTAGCTTTCCAATTAATATTTATAGTAAAAATTTAACTTATATAACCCCATGTAATAATTTTTTTAGTAAAACAACACATGTTTATGACAATATTATTTTTACTTTAAATAAAAAGTTATTAAGGTCATTTTCTTACCCAAGTGGCTCCATGGGGTCCCCAAGTTGACCCATGGATTTTATTGGTCGTACATGACTCATCCAATATGTGTAGGACATGTTTCAAGATATTTTCATATTTTTATAAAATCATTTTTACCTTAAATTTCACAAATTACCTTTAATCACGATTAATAAAACTAAAAAGTAACTTTTCACCAAAAAATTATTTTAATCCCATTGAACCACATTTTACTTCCTAATTAAAACCATGTATTTCATATTTTTGAAAATCAAATCATAGAAGTTTTAATGTTTCATTTAATGAAAAAATAGTTTTTAAACTACCACTTAGTGGTTTCACTATTCATCAAAAATTGACGTTTTTCAGAAAAATACCAAAAATTCACCCTAAGCTATAATTGATATTATGAATTCAAAAATGGTGCCTATTTTACAAAAATTCCAAACATAGAAGCAGAAGTAATTAATTTTATAATTAATTCCCGTTGTCAAAACAAATAGCGTGTTTTTAATAAAAAATATCAATCAAAAGATTGATAATTGATTATGTCCAATTTGAAAGTGAAGTTAATTATAATGACCACCATTGGATAAAATGGTAAAATTATATTCTAATTATACTTTAAAAACAATCAATAGTATAATTTATCACTATAAATTATTTTTATTAAAAAAGTTTTTTTTAAGTATTTTTCACTATTCATAAAAAATTGGAATTTCTAACAAAATTACAAAAAATTATACTTCGGATAGTTTTGATATTATGAATAAAACAATGATGTCCATTTTTAAATATAAAATTTATATAATATCAAAAAGTGGGTATTACTATTCATAACGGCTATTTTGATTGGTCGCGGTGTGTTAGAATCTCGAACTTGCGTACAAAGCAAGCTATTGCATTATTGAAAGAGAAGCGTATTGTGGAAGCATGGGGTGTTACAGAATGTCATTATGTTATTAAATTATAATATTTAAAAAATTAATCTCATTTTACAAATGTATTTCCACTTTACCATTAATGACCTTATTTCACTAAAGTAGAAATTGAAAATTTTGGGTAAGAAATTGAAGGATTTAAAATGGATAATTTGGAATGAATTCAAAGATACTTCATTGAGAACCCAAAAAATGTATGATAAGGTACCCAAAGGGGTACCAAGAGGGAAATGATGGGTTTTTTTTGATATCCATCATCATGAGAAGCACATGGTATTTAAATATATATTATTATATCAATCTCATTTTACATGTATACATGCATATGAAAAAGATGCGGGATTGTATACATTTATATTTAATTACATGTTATTAATTTTAGGATGTTCCAAGGAATAATGCATTGAGTCGAGCTAATCAAATCATCCCTCTCACTACCAGGTTAACGATATTTTCTAGAAAGTAATCTACTATGGTAATCTTGTCATCGATTTAAATATTTATAAGACAATATTTATTTTTTCACATATTAAATTGATGATTTATCTTTGTTTAATTCAGTCATAGATTTTAGGGCACCATGAGTCCCAAAAAGAACTGTGGTTAGATTTTCGTACAAAATTTGATTGGAGTTATATTAATAAACCTGCCAATATAGTTGGGGTAGGAATTCATTTTCCATTGTGATAATATTTCATCATTTTTCACTATGTTAATATGTATTTTTTCAAATATTACAGATATTTAATTTATAGAAAAAAATTAATGAACTATTGGATACCAATCTTGTATAGTCAGTTGCAGTCTTCCAAAAGAAACTAGTTTGTCATGTCCTTGGGAAGGAGCATCCTGGTCGAGTGTGTGGAACGAGTTTGGGACCATTACCATCTAAGGTATTTGGTAGTCCATCAGGGATTTTCATCTTAAACTAATCATGGTTTTAGACACACCCTAACTCTATATTCATAGAGGAAGTTTGTTTCTATGAAAAGAATAATTCAAGAATAGGGGGCTCATATATCCTCTTTTTAGAAATCATTGGTTGATTTATATCATTAGTTGACTTGAACTATCCCCGATGATATGGCATCATTGTCTGGTGAGGAGTAGGTAAATCACAGAACTTCATAATCATTTAGTTTATAGAATTTTATTGGATTTTTATGTAAGGATAAATATTCAATACTATTTATTTTTTTTAAAAAATTCATGTAGTTTTCGGTAGTAGGATGTGGAGATAAAGATGGAGAAGGTGTCGGGAAAGGTTCTACATGTAGTGATTAGTTTTCTACATGGATCCAATGATGATGTAAAACTAAGATTATGAAAAAAAAACACTAATTTGGTGATTTAGAATCCATGTTGTTGTTTCTGGTAAGGATATATGTATTTCCCATACATTTTAGAATAGTCTATTTTAGAGTGCTTATGTAATTTATAGTATATTAAGATAATTGGTAAACTCATAATGTTATGTTATAGTTACTCATGAATTGTGAAATTAATGTTGATAATTTTAATTATGGTGATAAATTTATTTGGGTGATTTTTTATATGTGCTATTTACACTTAGTATTGTTTGTTTTATTTTTCTCAGGTTCTGTATTATTATGGGGCGTAGATTCTATAACGTTATTTTTTTAAAATCATCATATAACAGTTGTTTGAACTACTTATATATAATTTTTTTTATTAGTGGTTAAAACCATTACTATATAAAGTTATTATTATTTAGTGGCAGTTTGTTTTTCATTTTTTCAGAAGTTTTCCCATAAAAAATTTTGGATTTGGCAGTGGTTTAAACCTTTGATAAATACCCAACATTTTTTGGTTAGGAAATCCACCTCTAAAATGAAAAAAAAAGTATTTCCAAATATATGTTCTGTGATGTTCACCCAAAACCTCTAGTTAATGGAAGGAACTATCATTTTTTTCATACTGACACCAAATTTAGTGGGTATTTTTTTGAAAAAATCATATAAATCATTATAGGAGGTTTAAACCATAGCCAAATAAAAATAAAAAAACGCTATAAACATGGAATCTTCTTATATTGTGATAAGATATAATTTCATTGAGTCACTAGAACACTATAATTAGTGATTATTAGAGGTTAAAATCAGAATTATGGGAGATGAAACAATAACAAATAATTTTTATTCCATTGGAACATATTTTTCACTATAAATTCATACCATATAATTTTCAAATTCAAGTGTTTTTTACAGACCCTCATCCGATTGAAAGAATCAAGCAAGTGAATATCCCATTCTCAACATTTTTCTACACAGACACAATGACGATACTATTTTTTCTAGTATAGTCAATGTTCAAGTAATTTTTGATATTTTTGTTATCCTACATCTATAGAATACATGATAGGGTTTGGGTAAAGCATTTAATATAGATATGAGAGATTAAATATAAGATGATTTGGGTATTGATGATTTTTTAACATAACCCCTTGATTTTTGATCTTTTTTTGTTAATATAAGGAACAAATATTTTTTTATATATCATTATCTCATAGAGTGATAAAATTAGAAAATGAAACATGTTATTTTACATTGGTAACCACCATTGGGCTAATTCAAGGAGCATGTAAAGGAAATGTGTCTATGCCCCTAAAATACTAAAGTGCACTAATTTTGATTGATTTACATAATAGAGCAGTAACATGGACCCTCTGAACTCACAATTCTCATAATATCATGAAGAATACCTACCTTAATTCATAGATAAATTTTCACTACAACCTTCACAATTCCCTTTATCTTTATGATATCTCTATATGAAAATAAACCTGAATTAGTGTGTCTCTTATGCACATCTGGATGTGTTTCCAACAAGCTTAAATTCGTGGAACTCCCTTATGTTTCCCAATATTTAATTTTCAAAATTCCATGAAAAACTACTAATCCATTATAGTAGTTGACCAATGGGTTTTTAAATGAGGAGATCAAAATCCATTCAAATTGTCCAACTATTAGCACCATTACAGACCGTTAATAATTTCCCGTAACCCCGCCATAATTTCCATCATCATGAAGTAAACACATACCTACCCCATGTTTTATTTATAATTTGTATCATAGATATAATTCCATTCAATCTAATTGAATATTGATACTATTACACGTCAAAATATTTTTAAATCATGGACCAAATTGGATTCACATGATTTTGAAACATTAAATTCTTGGTTTATGAATTGGATGAGTTAGAATCTATGGATTTTTCATGTCTCAATCCAAAAAATCTACTAAATATACTGGATTTCAGAATCCATAGTGCAATGTGATGAATCTCAAGGTAAAACTCCCATTGAAACACCCTCTACCATGGGTTCTTTGGCTGTTTTACTTCCCATTTAGAAAAAAAAATGCTTCATCTAATTTTCAAAATATAAACTACCACCACGGTCATATTCGCACCATTTTGGGGTTTACCTTTTATCATATATGAAACTCTAATTCATAACTCCTAGTAAAATTTACAATTTTTAATAACCATGGAATATCTATTTTTTTCCAATAATTCATCCTCAAGGATCATTTAAAAAATGAAATATACTTTCTCTGACTTCCAAAAAATATTATCTTGAATTAATTAACATAATAAAAATAATATTTGAATAATAATGAAATACAGGATATATAACATGTCACTTTATTCCACAAACTCTACAAAATTATATCCCTTATTTCAATTTAGGAATCACATAGGTCTATCCAGTCACCTATGTGGTTCTACGTCCATGGGATCAATATATATAAATCTGTTATTTATATTCTATTAAAACATGTAGTGTTAGAACACTACATTACATATAAATTTCCTCACATATCCACATGTCCATAAATTAAAAAAAAATCTCTATGTGAACCCTCACATAGCAAAACCTCTTTACGTGGGAACCTTTCTATTTTTCAAAATTCCACGGAACAAAAAATTTCACCAAATACATCCAGAATTATACTATATGTCTTCCAAAAATCTATATATAGAATTCAAATATTTATAGAAACTATATTAAATATTACATTCAAATCATTTTAAATAAACAAAACCCAAGATTCAGTAAAAATGGATTTCTATAAAAAAATATCCCCCTTTGGGTTTTTTGGGAAATATAATAATAGATTTAGCATGTAAACCCTTTTAAAAATTCAGAACTATCAAGAGATGATCATGGATGAACATAGAGTACCATAAATTTTAGTAATGTATCAATGATTCACTAATCAGCCACTATATTCCCTCTTTATCCATTCTCAATGTGATAAATAAGAGTTGAATGAAAAGTATGTTACTAACATAAATCAGGACCTTCTTGTATGACCAAACATCATTTTTAAAAAACCATCTATTTATCAATAAAAATATATCCCCTTTGGCCTTAACACATGAAATACCCCTTTCAATTAGAGAAATTAACTAATTTCCCACCATTATAATTAAACCCAACGAGGACTTATCTTTCTTTCATGAAAAATTACACAATGAGAATTGGGGTTCCATTTACAAAATGTCTAGGTGGAGGATTTTTTTGGACTATAAGAGCCAACTATTTTCAACGAAAAACTTCTTTGAGTCGAGGCATTTTAATTATATTAGTCACTTGATTCTGAGTAGGCACATACTCCAATTTTACAACTTGATTCTCAACTTTCTCCTTGCAAAATATTATCTAATATCAATATGTTTTTTACTTGAGTGTTAAATAGGATTTTCCTAATTTTTATATTACCCATGTTATTTAAAATAATTGAAATAGGTGATACAACATCGATGATAATGTCTTCCTTCTATTTCTATATCCATATCACTTGGTTATAAAATTCAGTGGGAGCTATATACACAAAATTTTGCAGTGCATAGACTTATGAAATATTTAATATTACTTTTTAATGAAATAAAAAAAATACAAGATAGAACACAAATCTAGAAGTTGACTTCTGATCATCAATCAAACTATCCCAACAAGAATTAGTAAATCCCAATAACTAATATTTAAAATTTCTCTGATAAAATGACCCAAAATCCACCATATGATTTATATATCAAATAAACCTATTTATATCCTACATGTAGCATTATTTTGGGAAACATTAATAATGACACACATTACATATAGAAAAAATTATTTTTATTCAAGTGGGAGTCATGTAAATTAATCATCCAATGATTTTCTTATAAAGTGTCACATACACCGCCTTTACTTTATTTTATATGAATAGTTCTTTCTATGTTTTTTCTTTTGTTTAGATTGGTTTAGAATCATCCATTTATAATCTCTTCATATCTCCCTTGTTTTATTTATCTTGGGAAATAAATGTCCCATCATTTCTTTGAATCACCTACAAAACAAGGAAATATAGTTACTCGCTAATTAAAATCATCTTAAATTCCCCCTCACCAACTCTAATTAATTTTTTAATTGGGTGTTATTAATGCCATAAAAGATGATTTAATCAAAATATACAAGAACCACAATCCATTTCCATGCTCTTTCTTAATATAGAGGTTGTGATCAACCCATCCTTTATGAAATACGATACTTTTATGTACTTATCCGGCTGTGAGTATGAAACTAATAGAAATTGATTTTCATGATAAAGTGACTTCTTCAAATGACATAACATTCAATCCCCCACATAGATGTCAAACTCATCTGGTTGTTTAATGTAGACATCATCCTCAAGAAATCCATTCAAAAATACTGATTTTACATACATTTGACAATTTATGAAGCCTTTTTACATCTATAACCAAAAAAATATTATATTACCTAGATGATCCATTGGTGAAAATTTATCATTCAAATAGATTTTTTTAATTTGGGAATATACCTTTTATACAAAATTGGTTTTTATTCTTTATCAATTTTTTCCACTATTTAGTTTTTTAGAAAAACTACATAGTTTTGATAATATTTTTTATAGTAAACATCAAAATGACTTCCCAAGTGTTTTAAATTTAATTTGATAAATCTCCTCATGCCTTCACTTAATATAAATTTCATCCTTAGCTTCAAACTAAAAATATTTTTCTTCTACAAGAGATCACAAGGAAATTTACATCCATGATTTTATTCTTCTTGTTTGAATCATAACTTTCAGATCTCTAAAAATATTGTGTTCTATGATTTAATCCCTATTATACCATATTATTGAACCTACATTCTATTATCAATGTTACTCTTCCTTGTATTCATGAAAAAAATCATCTATATCTCTTTTCACTTCCCCTGATCTAGACACATCTTAATCACTTTCTTCATCCCAAATTTGATGGTCAATATTCCAATTTTGTTCATTTGAATCTTATATATGATTTCTTATATTTGAAATATGATCATATTCACTTCAAAAAACATCATTGGTTTTTATAATTTTACACAAAATTTTATTATAGAATCCGTATTCCTTACACTTAGAGGAATAACAAAAAAATATTCCAATATCCTCACGCATTCTAAATTTTCAATTTTTATCATTATTGAGAATGAAAATATTTCATCCAACAACAAATAATTAATTTAAGGTTGGATTATTTTCGTTCTATATTTCATAGTGAGTATTATATTCATTTCTATATAATAATTCTTGTTTTGAGATATAGGTCGTCATAGGAATAACTACATTCCAATACCTCTTCAGCAGGGACTTCTCAATTTGTATTGTATTTACCATGTTGTTGATTATTCTCTAAATTCATTACAAAACTCAATTTTTATATGTATTTCTAACTGTTAACACATGATTTTTCACATTCATTTCAAGATATTCTCTAACTTTGGAACTTCTAAACTTCATACAATATTTGGCTAGTTTTTTATATTAATAATATTTTCAATTTTACTTTGATAATGGGTGATACATGAAAATACTTTAGTCTTGTGGTTAATAAGTATAAAACCATGATATCCAACTAAAACATCATAAAAAAACAACATACCTTTTACATCAAAATATTTATGATTTTTTGGCATGAGAACATCCACCTGAACATGATCTAAATGTTTTGATGTTTTTTCATTATTTTATTTTTATGTCACCTGAATGATCTTAATATTTTTATAGGAGTCACAAGTATGATCATCATTACATGAGAAATAGGTAATATTTCATGCGAAATTTTTCTTCAATATATTTTAGATAGATATTTTATCTTATATTTCCATGTATCTTATTTCTTAACATGTTTTTATCCTCCTTAGATAGCATGAACTGATTTTATTCATTATAGGACCCTAGAACGCAATGAAAAGGGATGGGTGAATCTGGGTGTCAACATTTTCTTCAAATAAGATAGACCATTTCCCCATGATATTTAGAATATGTTTAAAAGATCTGAGAGAATCGAGTTGTTATCAAACACCATGATGTAGTAATAGAAACACATCAAATCAGTTTTAAGTGGTTCACCACTAATGGATAGTCGATGGAGAAAAAACCAATAGTGCATCGGTTGTACCTAAATCCACTAATATTCACTAGTTTTTATGGATTAAATAATTTATACAAGTTCACTCTATTCCAGGAACACTACCTTTTCAATTCTTTTAGGGATAACCCATTTCCTCCCACTGACCACTCCCATCAACTACCCATTTCTCACTACTCTGGTAGATGTCTTACTCATTTTATCAACATGAATGATGCCTTAAAAGATTGAACATTTAATTATTTTTCCTTCATTAGCATGAGACTATACTTGCATCATAATCTTGAATTGATACACATAGAAGTACTATTCAATAAAACAAGATGTTCAACACTACCTTTCATGTTTCTCTTATCTATCATGAAATCCCCTTATTATTTCAAATATAATTCGGCCATCATGGACCAACTAAATTTTTAGAATCTACAAGCCTTTGTGAAGATCCCAACCTTCGTGAATCTACCATCCTTAATATAAATCCAAACAATCACGAAGCTCATAGTCTTTGTGAAACCGCCTCTTATGAAATTCCATATGTTCAATATCTAATTAACCACAATTTTCAAAATGATTGTGTTCATAATGATTTATTGAATCATGACGGATTATCATCATTAAAGGACCTTCATGAAATCATATTATTTCACTAGTTTTCCAAAATCTATCCATTTATTCTAAATAGGAGAACCCTATTATTTATATATTATTCTTCTCATGAATCTTTCTAGCTCACCTTGACCATTTCTTAAAGCTCTCCATTAATTTTAACAAAACTCCTTTTCTTCAGGGAGATCCAATGAAAATTTATCTTTTGTGAAGATTTTCAAAACCACGTAGCTTAACGTATTTTAATATTCACTTACCTATTCACTGCAAAATTTTCAACACAATCCTTCAAACCTTTATGAAAATAGCTGGAAATTTAATTCAGAATGATCAATTGTTTTTTTAACATCTAATCACTAAAAAATCATCGAATTTACTATATTATTGAAGCGACAGTCCTAAAAATCCCTCTTTCGGGATGCTTTTCCCCCTTCCACCATATTTTGAGGTCAAAAAATTGGTAAAACTTTAGAAAATGATGTCAGATTCTAAACTGAATACTCTTACACCATAAAATTACTTTTCAAGAACACTCATTGATTAACCACGTTTTTATTGGCAACAATCCCAAAACAATCGATTTCTAGTTGGAAAAAACCTTGGTCCCAAAAATATTCCCCTTTGGGTTTGTTGGAAATCAAAATATAAATTTAGTAAGAAACAAACCTTTATAAAAAACACAATAGGACTAAAATATCTTATCCATCACTCAAATTCTACATAAGAATAAATAATTATAGAAAAAAGGATTTACAAAAGAGAATTGAATGCCTTGATAGACCACCAACCATTCCTAAAATCCTATAATTCATTGAATTACACTTATATCCCACTTCTATAATAAACCTAAAGAAACTATATTTTTTCTTTTAGTGATGAAAATAATAATGTATTTATCATATCTCGCATAGAGACCTATATCATGTCCACAAAAAAATAGTTAACACTAATGGGGTGAGGGGAACAACTTGAACCTCCTCGTGTAATTGGAGGTGACTGAACACTGAGGTTTATATGATGTTTCTAAAATATCTATACTACTAAAAGTTGAGTCAGAATGTCATCCACCTAATCAGTAGTTGAAACATGCTACATTTTAATCGCACCTTGTTCAACCTTTTCATTAATTATGGGATATCCAATCATAATATGTTTGGTGTGCGAGTGTTGAACTATATTTTTTATAAGATTGATAGAACTCTTATTGTTATAATGTATCACCATAAACTATTTTTTAAAATCTTCAATATTATTATGTTTCTTGTTTATCCGAAATAGTTGAGTGCATGCATTTTTCATAACAATGTACTCTTCTTTAATAGTACTAAGAGAAGTGATTTCTTATTTCTTACTCAAACCACCAACACATTTGTGTTTAATGTGGAATGAATGACCAAATATATAAATTAGATCCAAAACTTCTCTAGTATAGTCAATATCATAAAATTCTAATAATTCATTATCTCTTTCTATTTAAATGGGTAATCCAAATTGGCAATGCCTTGAATATTTCTCATGATTCTTTTAACTATTTATAAATTCTCTTCCTTTGGATTTCATTGAAAGTGGGATATTAATCATGTTTTAAAGTCAATATTTGGCCATGTTGTAGTAAAATATAATAACCCTCAAATGATTATTCTATACAAGGTGGGACCCCATAGATTTAAAATCCTTATGATTTCGATGTTTTTTCCCAATTTCAATCAGATTTGAATTTAGATTGGAGTCATGAATAAGGGATTTATTCAGAATCTATCATTAAAACATTACCTGATAAATGAAGGTGCATTCCTTATTTTTAATAACCTAAATCCCCAAAAAGTATGTGAGTTCACAACAAATAGACACTTGAAATTATAATTTCATCTAATTTGAAAAATCTTCCTCCAATCCCTTACTTCTTTAAAAAAATATAATATCATCCACTAGAACAAGAACCATAAGTTGATATTATGGTGAAATCATCTAATAGTGATTATGGTAAAAAATTCTTATTTCAAATTTTAGCTTCACTAGATATGCATATAGTCAATATTAACATGATTATAGTGCTTGATTGAGACCATAGTGATCATTATTTAGTCTAAAAACTTTTTCTACATCATTTCCAATCAAATATCTCATTGGTTGTTCAATATAGACATATTATTCAAGAAACCCTTTTAATATTCCTATTATGAAATCCATATGATAATATTTTTATTCTATTTGAATCTATATGTTTAGGAATAGCCTAGCTGACTCTAGATCAACTACTGGATGAAACATTTCTTAAATATCAAGTCCTTGAATCCAGGCATAGCCTTTATATACTACGAGATCCTTGTTTTGACCATGTTTCCTAACTCGTCAATATTTTTTTACGATCCATGTTGTTCCAATAACATTGGATTTTATGGTCTCTTAACAAGTTCTAAAATCTGGTTTTCTTCAATCGAATCTAGTTCTTCATTCATGGACTTAAACAATTATTCATCCTTCACAACTTCTTAAAATGTGGATTCTTCTAGAATTTATATGTGGATAAAATTTTATTCATTCATAATCCTTTTACTCTATTTAAAATTAATAAAATCCCCATTGATATTGTATTAATCAACTTATTTTCTTTTATATTTTATTTGATGTTATGTTAGAGTTTCTTTAGAAATGGTATTCTCTTATGATTATACTTCTGAATCCTTATCAATTTGAGAGATATAAATGTTTTGAAATCATTCCGGAAATGTTTTTATTTGAGTATATCCCTTGTCCACTTTCTTCTTCATATTCTATAAGATAAACATATGAGATCCTATTATTATGTATTGTTTTTTCCTCAACAGTATTGACATAATTTCTCTCAAAAATATTTATAAGATGATTATTCTAGCATTTTCAGGCTTTAATATACACTGAATATCAAGGAAATTTTTTTTATCTGCAATATCACAATATTTTCCTTGATTTCCTCCCTTATCATAGATGAAACATTTACTTCAAAAACCACAAAAACACATCATAGAGGGATTACATTGATTCCATATCTCAGATGTTTTCTTATCATCTAATATAAATATCCCTAATCAATTTATATTGTAAAATAAATATTTAATATCCATATTTTAGTAATGATGATAAGAACAACACTCAATCAGTGTTGTTCTGCACATTTTATTCCCCTATAAATTTATGGATTCATCTACCCCATTTTGTTAATTTGTTTCCAACAAAGAGCCCTCACTATTTATCCCATGTTATTCATGGTAATTTTGAAATTCAATGGATGTGTGTTTTATTCCATTGTAAGATCATAATATCTTTATTATTCATCATGTTTTGTTCTCAAATATTTTAAGATATCTCTTCATGAAGTCAAAACCTTATTGTTTATGCTATATAAACATTAAAAAAGACATTCTACTATAATAATCAATAAAAAATATGTAATTATCTCCATATGATCTAGACACATTTATTAGACCACACACATATAGGAAAATGGGATCAAGTAGATTTAATTCCATTTTTTTCTTTTGCTAACTTGAATTATAGACAATATTTCATAACATTCAAGAATCACCTATATTTTATTAACCATGATTCATATTGGGAATTATGAAAAACAAAAATATCCTAGAAATGTTTTCCATGCATTATTGATTAATTTTACCCAATCACCGATGCCTCAAGTTGTTTTCCTATTTAGTTGTTAAGAAAAAAGTGTCTTCTTTACTATGTAATTGGTATAAATTTCCATTTTATTACACCCTTTCTTGAGAGAATTATGATTCTTTATATTGATAGTGAACCAATTCTAATTAAAGTAAATAACAATGTAATGGAGTCCAAACATTACTATGGTACTGTATATGGTGTATAAGATGATAGTGAATCATTTATACCTAAATCCACTAAGATTCAAAAGGTATTATGGATTATAATTGTTTAGACATGGTCCTTCTGTACCTAGCACACTGCATTTACAAGAATTTTAGGGATATCACACTTTCTCCTTTGGATCACTTCTATTGACTCCCCATTGTTCACTAGGTTTGGTGATGTCTTACTTAGTTTATCAAATTGATGTTTTCCTTAATATATTGAGAGTTTATTTCATTTCCCCTGGTTAGCATGATACTATTCGTGCACCATAGTCCTGAATTGATGCACTTTGAATCACTATGTTGTAAAACCATATGTTCAACAATAATGTTCAAAAATCTCCTAGCCTTCACAAAACACCCTTCTTATTTAAAATAAACTTTATCTGTTACAGAAAAACTATATTTCATGAAGATCCCAGACTTTGTGAAGATCCCATCTTGCATATAAAACCAAAAAATCATGAAGCTACTGGTCTTTATGAAACCCCATCTTCTAAAATACAATATGGTCAATAATTTTTTAACCATACGTTTTGTGAAGCTCGTGTTCTCAAATAGTTTCTGAATTTAGATGAATTTCCATCTCAAAATAACCTTCATGGAATCATATAATTTCTCATGTTTTCTGAATTATCATAGTTTATTGCAAATATGATAAGACTCCTATTTATATAATTTTATTTTCCCAAAATTTTCCATCTCACCATGGAATTTTTAGGAATATCTCCATTCATATTCAAGAAGATCCTTTTAGATGAAAATCTTCACTAAAAATTTCCCATTCATGAAGCTTCTCAAAATCGTGAAGCTAACTCTCTTTTCATCATGCCTAAACTATTAATCCAGAATGCATTATCATGAATCTTAAAACCTTTATGAAAATAGATTGTAGGTTTCATCATGTAGATCCATATTTTTTCCAAAGCTCCAATTATCATTAAAGCTATTCCTTTACTATATTATTGAAGAGACGGTCCTATAAATACTTCTTTCATAATGATTACCCCTTCTTCCATATTTTTAGATCTAAAAATTTAGAAAACATGACAAAATGAAACCACCTTCAACACCGAAACATCCTACACCATGATGTTAATTTTCATGAAAACTACTTGATCAACCTATTTTGGATTTAAAACAATCTCCAAATTTTTTTTCCATCTATGAAAAACTTTGGTCCCAACATCCACCGATAAGATAAATAGTTTCCCTTTTTATCTTCCCTATAGAATGATTGTATGATTTTCTAATTTATCAACACATCCCTTCTTTTTAAATTCCACTATATGTACTAATTCACCCAGTTGACTAGAACGTAGTAGACTATGCATATGGAATTAAAGTAGAAGAATATCAATTTTTCTATGATCCTTTCAACCAACCCTATCCTTTACAAAGCAAATAATTTTGGTTCCTTTAGTTTTTCCAAATAAAACCAATACATTTTTATAATATTTTATTTCAGTGATATGATCTTCACTTCCATTCGCGTGTGTGGTACATATGTTATCAAAAACCCAAAAAACTAACCTTTTTATCTCTATTAAAGAAATATTAGAATCATTTTCCATATATTTTTTTTACTTTATTCACCATTGATATCTAATTAGGATCTCTTGAAGAATCATGCGTTTTCTTCACATCTAGCTCCATGGAATCTTTCAATTCATATAATATTTCAAAATATTTTTTGAATTTTTTCTCATTTAAGCTCATTTTCTACTATCTTTTTCCACTTTTTGATGACTCCAAGATCATTTCCTTTTGTAACCTTGAGGTACAATTTTAAACATTATCCCAAATCATTCACACCAAATGTAATAAAAATTAAAATAATAGGTAAATAATAAAAAGAAATTAACTATTTTTGGAATTATATATCTCTAAAAACTCTCTTGGTGATAGAGAAAACATATTTATTGTGTCCCATTTTTACTCAACAAAAAACAAGATATTTAGGGTTCCCTTTAATCTTTTTTCTAAATGATGATAATTATTTTGGTGTCCTTGAAAATATTCTTCTATTTGAGGAGTTGAAACCTTTTTTTTCATTAAACATGTTCATATTCTCTTTGAAACAATACCCCACAATTTTCAACACTTTTTTAAGTGATTTACTTATGGATTAAGAATTTATTCCTAAGGAGACACCCAAATGAGTTTCTTTTGATGTTAATGTGCTTGTGCTTCGCAATTTCATAATAAGAGTGAGAATTATTTCCTAGTATTTACACTACTTTCACAACAACATTATGTTATCTTCAATTTATTAAATTTTTTTGACTATATATTTTACATATTGGTTCATAAATTCAATAATATAGTTATGTTATTCAACTTTGAGCCTTACATAGACCACATTCTCTTGGTTACTAGAAATTCCATCTTTTTATTTTCAATATACACTTTGAATTATGAATTATCTTCCTCATATTGCTTCATTTTCAACTTATAGATCTGAAAAACAAAATTATTATTTATAGTACTATCATTCCAAATATAAATTTATTAAATGAAAACATCAATCTATTATTTTAGATAATATTATCCTTCATTATAATATCTTTAAACATCGTTGTCATCATCGTATAACCTATCAATAACATCTAGTAATTCATATTCATCAAGATCTATGTATATTTCAGCGTATTCTACTTTTATTTCCTTATCACTTTCATCTTCTTTTGATATAAGATTTTTCATTTTGATAAACTTATGTTGTGAGCCTTTATTTTTATTCCTCTACCTTTTTGATTTTATAAGAGGAATAAAGAATTCATCATTGTACTAATATTTCTTAGAACATTTTATGAAATTTTTTATTACTTTTATACATATGAAGAAAGAAAGTAGAATCATTCGTTTAACCATTCCTTTCACCCCCTTTTTTATTTTAGAGGACACACATTTATGACTTTTTTTTACCACATGTTCAATATAATCAAACTTTTTTGAAAATTTATAAACTCATTTAAATGAAAAATACTATGATTTCACTTATTATCTAGATTAATTATCATCATTCCTCATGTCATATACGATAAGAGTACTATGAAAGATATCCATAGAGGTTTCCTTGGACACTTTTTCTTCGTGAATATAAATATTTCCTTAAAAACATAGGGGAAAGCTTATTAGAATATATTTTTTGATTTTGAAATCATCATTATTTTCAAAAATACTTTGAATATCTCCAATAATAGCATTTATGATGTCAAATAAAAAATCAATAGTCTTGTTTAGGCTAATCTTGATGTATTTAAAATTTTCCTACAACACTTAAAATTTCTTATTTCTAAAATTAGTTCCACCTTAAAAAATAATCAATATTTTTTCATATAGAATGTTAGGTTTTATTAGATGTTATTTTAATGTAAATAGGGTAATCCAAAACTCTCCAAAGTGAATTAATTGATTTATAATGTACAACAATTTCGTTGTAACCTATTTTTGATAAAGATCCATTTTCCATGTTTATTGTGATATCATGAGTGGTTTTTGTGTGAACATTAGTTCCTAAAGACACAAAGTAGTGTTGTATCATGTTCTCCCACAATTGGAAATTAGTCCCTTAAATAGTGGTAATTCCATTATAATTAACAATTTCAACTAATACCATGCTTCCAATAGAGAAGAAGAATAGACACCCCAAGATCCTTTAACATGAAACTTGTCATAGGTCCCTTATCAAGGTTAATACCCTTAGAGGGTTGGTGAATCTGGGTATTATAGATTTTCATACATAACCAATTGATTTAAATTTTTTTCTCTCTATATAAGGAACACTTTTTCATATCACTCTTTATTTTATTAAATACTTACACAAGTGAAAAAGGATACAACTGATTTTACATGTTTCACCCTCATTGGGATGACAAAATGAACATTCAAGGTCAATGTGAATATTCACCTGAAACATTTGAGTGCATTTCTTCCGTTTTATTTTCACAATAATGCAGTCACACTGGCCCTCTGGAATCATTGTTATCAAGATAATATAAATAACCACTGCCTCTTTTCATAGATAAATTTCCACTGCATCATTTTCACCACTACTATGCTCAACCCAAGCATGGATGACACTCCTTCCTCTATCCAAAATACAGATCATCGACATAGAATCCCATATAATACGTCAATTAGATCCATATAAATGTACATGAGATAAATATTATTGTATGTGAATTCCACCATGTTCAAATGATTCTCCTATTATCCACCAAAAATTTACGACACATGCATAAAGAATGCCCTTAAGAACTTGAATCATGTACTCATAGTTCCAATCTACCTATGGGTTATATGCAGTACTTAGTTGAAGTTATGTTCCCAATTCATTTTTGAAACCATTCTAAAATCTCAAGGTGAAATGAGAGTCCCTATCAAATATGATTCTCTATGGAACCCCATATAGGCGTAACACCTCACAAATATACAACCTATATAGACTATCCATCGAAAAAGTATCTTTGACTTACCATAAATGTGATTCAATTACAAATTGATCTACAAAAACCCAAAAATAATCCTGAACAAGATTCATCCTTGTAAATCACATCATAAAGCCACTCTGACATCATCTCATTTCCATTTTGTAATATGCAACAACAATAGGAGGATGATATGTCACTAGTTATCAGCCATACCCTTATAATATATATATAATTTAACATTTAATACAATTATATGTCTCTTTATTCTGGGCCACAAATACATTATGTTAATTTCATAATACATATTGGTTATACCCGGATGCATAGTCCACTTTGAGGCATGGAAATTCCACATTATCTCCTCATTCATGCTCGTCAGGACTACCACATAACCTCTAACAAGGAGAATATCATCCATATCAATGGAATAATAAAGAGGTGGACCCCACCATATATGGTGTACCTAATCAACATTAAATTAGAATATGAGAGATTAATTTTCATTACCCTATTAAGAAGAAATGAGATAATAGATATTGTAGCCAAAGTAGTTTTTCCCTAATACTCTTAGAAATCCAAACACAGATCATCAAAAAATCCATCACGTGCCACTCACATATGAACTACTATAAGATATGGGTCTATGTATTCCTACTCTAAGAATCCCCAATGACGATTCCATTTACAAGAGTATAATCTAACATAATTCAAGGGCCTGGATGTACTAAACCCACCCTATATATGATATGTGTGAACAAAAAACCTATAACCTATGTAGTTGTCTCACAAAAATTTTAGTTAACATAACATTAAAACTATCTATAAATCATTGGTTTGGTATTTACTATCTTGTAGTCTCAGGTACATGAACCCATAAGTGACTACCAACCCATCCTACATAAGAACTACACCCAAATCAACATTTGAATCATCAAAATATACGATATAATCCTCACTAGGATTGTGTATGTTCAGGATCATTTCAGATGTCAATAACCTCTTTAGCTCCCTGAAGGTTGCCTCAGAAGCATCCTACTTGTCAAGAATCACTACCTTTTTGGTCAATGTCAATAGAAATGTAACCAAGAAGAAGAATTACTATATTAATATGTAATATTAGCTGACCAATCCAAGGAAACTATGGATATAAATTATATTATTGGGTATCTATGAAGAAATAATATCACTACCTTATCTGGGTCCTCTAACACCCCAACTTCTGATATGACATGGTTCAAGAAGTAAACTCCATCCCTCCAAAAATGAAACTTTAATAGTTTTTTACACATCTATTTTCCTCTAAGTATGATTTGATCTATGTTAAAATGTTGTTTGTGTTCATAACATGATTAGGAGTACCCAAAATTTTCAATAAGGAGCATGATTAAAAATAATACTAATTAAATATGGAACACCTTATTCATTAAAGTCCAAAATATTGAAATGGAGTTTTTTCAAACTTAATAGTATTACAAGGTACTAAAAAAGACCATACTTACTCTGAATGGCAATATGTGGAACATAAAATCGTTTCTCTATAATTTGGTGTTACCCAACTATAATCCAATCTTTGAGAAAACTCAAGAACCCTTGAGTTCTTTGAATAAATAATTGATGTGAGGGAGAGGATATCTGGTCTTAAATATTACATTTTTAAGCCTTTGGTAATCCAAATGTAGTATCAAGGTGTTTTCCACTTTCTTGGTGAAAAAACCTAGAGCACCCAAAATGAACATGATCAAACAAATGAAACCATTTTCTTCCAAATCATCCAAAAAATCTTTCAACACTATAATAGTAGTATTTTTTTTCTATAATGAGGGATAATGATAAGTTATATACTTGGAAATATTTCAATAGTTAAATCGATTCCATTATCAAATGATAATCTAAAAAATTTCACAGGTAACACATTCTATTCCAATCAATAATGGGAGGGGATGTGGTATAGAAAATCTCCCCCTAATATAGAATAAGGTTAGAAACCTAGGTTGTGGTCCCACACAATCTTTGGTAGTCAGGTCCTGAATGACCCTCTCTCATATTCCACTCAAAAACATATTAAATCTTATGTGCCTTAGGATAAATGAAGGAAAATCACAGGTGATATAAATAAATCAAATATTGATAAAAAACAAGCTAGTTCGTCCTTATAATTTCATCAAAACCACATATATCCAACAGAAATAATTATAAAATAAATTGATAGCTAAAAATGATTAGAGAACATTCTAAACACTTGTGGATCCCTTCTAAAATCATTCCTATGGGAGTGTCAATTGATTTAAGTCTATAAGGGTACTCCACAGCTAATCCAAAACCCCCCAAAACCAAGTAGAAATAAAAGAATAAATGTGAAATATTCGAAGGAGCGTAAGAAATATTTGAAGATACCAAGATCATACCTCACACAACAGATGGTAATGTATCCTAAACTACTAGAGTAGGATCAACAGTGTATTAATAGATAGAAGCATGGATATGTACTCCAGTTTCAGACAATTGGATTCCCAACTAATAGCCTAATGAGGTGTAGTAGTTTTAGCTATAGTTCATTAAGTTGATCCTTAACCTCTATCACTAAGAATATGTTTCCCAATAGGGGAAAGAAAAAAATATAGGTGAACCATTCTTTCACAATGGTAACACACCATGGTATGTCTGGTATATTGCAATTTATTATGACCCTAATCCCCATTATTATAACACTAAATCTTAGTAATCTAATAATAAAGGAATGAAATATTCACCACTCAGATAAGACTAACTACCACCACCCTTCCATGAGTCACATAAAAGTTGTTTCTAAATACCAAATAATCCACTACCACCACTACACATAATATATAACCACCCAAAACCACAACCCACACTTTTTTTCCTATAAGTGATCAAGACCCGTTCCATAATATCTAAAATATTAGTTCAGAAGAATACATTTACCTATACTTTTTTCACATAATTCAAGATATCCTCAAAATTCTCAGCCAAGGTAGTCTCATCACTATCCAAGGTTGGAGAAAAACAATAGAGATCAATGATAAGAGAAGAATAGTCTATAACTTTTATATCTCCCTACATCAACTACATGAAAATCCATGGGTCTCTATGACCACAAAGTATCTGGAAAGAAATGACTAATGAAAAGATTCAGGATGTAATCCCAGGTTAACCCAATATATTACTCTCCCAGGAAAATGAAACCCCACCAATATCACACTTCCCCATGCAACATGAAAAGCAAAAACTTCGCCCTATTTTACTTAAGTGTCTATAAATGGAAAAGGATTGTCTCCATAGAATCCATCCATCAGTCAACCTGCAGACCACCCTCACTTGAGAATAATG
This sequence comes from Viscum album, assembly GCA_963277665.1. Classification (NCBI taxonomy): domain Eukaryota; kingdom Viridiplantae; phylum Streptophyta; class Magnoliopsida; order Santalales; family Viscaceae; genus Viscum; species Viscum album. The sequence goes on along the minus strand of OY728151.1, from coordinate 2,007,169,088 downwards.
GGGGGGGGGGGGTTGTTATATATATGAATCATGATTATGATCAGAACTAGAAGGTGAAACCCAATGAGATCCCTAGCCAAAGTATAGACTACACATAAAGTTCTATAGTGAAGCTAGTCATCCATTTCTAGACCCTGATCTACATGTGGCTCAGTCCCACATATCGACATGGTATGGTCAGCCTTACCTTTTTGGTATGGGAACCTAGGATTTAGAGTTGAAATAACATTATAAGGCTGATACGAAAAACTTAAAAAAAGATAAAAAGGAAACTATCAAATCGCCCAAAAAGACAACCACTAATAGAAAACTTGGATATAGCCATGGACCTATAGCCACACACTACTGCAAATATGGACTTTATTTGTACTATAAAAGAGAATTTATAGTGCTAAAAAAGTTCTAATAATATAAGAGAATATAGGGGGTCTCCTTTAATAGTGATAAAAAATCATTGATAAAAGTTAAAAAATATTAAAAAATGTTACGAAATATTTCCTGATATCGGGGAGGGGCTTCAATAGCACTTGAATCCCCCTTTAACAGTTCCCCCACCCCCAGCCTACACTCCCTAGTCACCCCCATCCTACACACCCCAACAGCCACCACAACCTCTTTAACAGAGCTAGCAGCAATTCCACCAGTGCACGCGACCTGCCTCTCCTAGATTCGAACAAAAGACCTCTTGCCTAGGAGGCTATGCCTTTTCCACTCCACCATATTTCTTTTATCTTCATTTAATAATATACTTATATATATATATAGTTATATTTAATCATATATTAATATATATGTACACTAACATATATATATATATATTAATATATATGTTTAGTTATATTAATATATATATATCCATATATTAATATATATACACATACATATATATCCATATATATACATATATAGTTACATTTATTCACATATTAATAAATATTTATCTCTATTTATTTATATATATTTATTTTTTTATCTGTATATATATTCATAATTTAATATATATTTATTTATAAGACCATTTTTAAATATATTCATAAAACATGCCTTTTGTGTGTGTTTATAAATAAATAAGCACATATATACAACACACACATATATATTATAGGTGTATTGGTAATTATAATTATAAATATTTATATATATTTAAAAATATTATATATATATATATATGTTTAGAATATATAGATAATATATATCAGTTTGTCAATATAGACGCACACAAATACACACACACAAACACACATAATATTGGTATATAAATATTAATATATTTGTATTTTAATTAAAATGGATATTATTTTTTATTTATATAAGCATTAATTATTGAGAAATACACTTTATATGTAAATATGTGTAATTATTTATTTATAAAATCAAATTTTTAGGGGTGAATATACAAAAATATGTATATATTGTTATATATTTGATTATAAATAACCTTAAATTGAGAAAAACAATAACATTTTAAATCCATAATATAAATATAAATATAATCATTTAGAATAAATTTGTTCCCCCGTAAAAAAGATAAAAAATTCCCTCTAAAATGAGGCTATAATTCCATTAAATGATAAAAAATTTGGGTATCCTAACTAAAAACACAGTTTTGGAGGCCTTATAAGCCTTTTTTTGACTCAAAAAATGTGACATAAGGATCTCTTGAATCATTGGGGCGTAGATCCCGTCGTAGGGTTCGATTTGATATGTTGTAGAGCTCAAACAGACACCCAGATCAAAAGATATGGTCATTTGAAGTTTGAGTTACATTTTCAACTTATTTGAGATCATATTTTATTTTTTTGGTTTTTGTGTCTTCAAAGTGTTATTAAATGATTATTAGCCGATGATAATTAGAAAAATATTATGATATTTTAAATCCATGTTCCCTACATATCTTATATATTAAATTGAAATTTTTATTTATACTTATCAAAAACATATTTATGAAATATAAATTATATGTATATCAATATAAATATTCCTATATATTTATATAACAATATAAATATACCTATATATTTATATATCAATATATTATATTTTATGCATTTTTTTGAAATATACCCTTTATCCTAGTTTGGGAAAAATGAACTGATAATCCCCACCATCCCCTTTGTCAGCACTACTAAAAAACACTGATAAAGGGGGACCATTTAACTGCACTAAAAAATCAGGGATAAAAGTGGTGCCTTTATCAGTGCTAAAAAAAGACCTGATAAAGGGCCACTTTTAGCCGTGATTTTTTTAGCACTGTTAAATGTACCCCTTATCAGTGCTCTTTTTAGAGCTGTTAAAGGCACCGCCTTTATCAGGGATTTTTTGGCATTGTTAAAGGGTGGAACTAAAAAAACACATTTTGTGGTAGTGATTGTTTTCAAAAACCACGGCTATATGTTTTTATACCAAGGCTATATCAACAGTTTAAAATAGAATCGTGGATCTAGGGTGTACTTTCAAAGCCTATTTCCATGTTTTCACTAAACCATAGCTATATGATTTTTTTTCAAGAGATATAGTCATGGTTTGAGTTAAATGTGGCTATAGGTTCGATTTACTAGGACTATAGCCAATTTATAGGTAAAAAATGGCTATAGGGTCATTTTCCAAGCGCAATTGCCATGGTTTTGGTAAACCGAGGATATATGGTCTTTTCCAAGGGCTATAGCCATAGTTTTAGTAAAACAATGGCTATCATGTATTTTTCTCAGGGTATAGAGATATGTTTAGTGTAAAACCTTTACTCTAGAGTTTTTTTTAAATTTTATATATCCACGGGTTTTCAAAACCACTTCTATAGGTCTCCCTCCCTTGGATGGGAAAACAATTAACCCACAAAAAAATGGATGGAAGGGTTTTAGGCATAGTTTATATGCTATTGGCATAGTATTTAATAATATATAGATAACAATATATGTATATATATATACCAAAAGGTGACTGTGGTGTAGTGGATAGGTGTCTGGTGCACATAGAGGAGGCACATAGATTGAAATTGGGTGGGAACACATTATTTTTGGGCTATATCCATGGTTGCAAACTGTGGCTATAACCTTGTTTCCATGGTGGAAAACTATGGCTATAACCCAACTGCCACAGTGGAAAGATATGGGGGATATAGCCACGGTTTGGAAAGCTGCGGCAGTAGGGCTATAACAATATTTTTTAACCGTGGCTATTTCCCAAGAAAAATGTGGCTATATATTTTAGCTATAGCCATGCCAATACAGGCTATGACCAGTTTGAACCATGGCTAAAACATATAGCCACAATTTTTACCCCTATAGCCATTGTTTTTCACCATCACTATAGCCTAATTTTCAAGTAGCGAATATTGGTAAAAATCATACTACCTATACATCCATCCCATATGGTTTAATAAAATCATGTGCTCTATTGATCCCTATCCATTACTGAAGATCATACATCATCACCTTTTATAGGATTCCATACAATAATAATAACATTTTTTCAAAGTTTCACATTTTATAAGGATTTATATTCATAGGTTTTGGTCATATAAGTTTTAATTAATTGTAACACTCTCTCTCATAGTGTTTTCGTGATTAAAAACAGTCAATTAAATATATAGTTTTTTAATTTAAGTGATTTTAGTTTATATTATGTGAATCTAAATTATGATGTTTTTATATTTAATAGACCATGAGGTTACCATTTAAGGTGTCATGGTTTATTAAAATGAAGACATTGATGATATTTAAAGTCTATATTGAAGTAATAATGGATGTTTTGAAATCATAGAAGTTATTATGAAAAATAAATACATTTAAATGAATCTTGAAGTGACATGCTTGAAGATGAACACTACAGATAACACAAGCTACTTGGTGCTAGTGGAAGTAACCACCAAATTAAATTGGAGGTCACCATATAGTTAGTATAGATCACTATCTAATAGATATACATCATTACACACCATATTAATATAGATATAATTGGAATCCTATAGAATTTTTATGGACGATATGGTGCTATCAAGAGGCTAGTCAGTGGATTTGATCCAGAAAAATCAGTACATATTTATTCATATACTTATAGGAATTAACTACAGTCAATAAATCCATGACTCAACCAAACATACCCCAAGATCCTATAAGGGATATAAATAGACACCAAAATAAAATTTTATTTTAACCCCGATTATCAATGATGAATCTATCCAATGAACGAATCCTTGATCAATCAATGATGAATCAAGGGGATCTCCTCCAAGAACACTTTCAAGAGCCAAATTATATTTCTAAATATATTGGAATCTCACCATTTAATTTTTTATCTACATATCCCTATTATCTTGATTTATCCCTTGAGATATATGATACTGACATTATAATAGTTTTTCACAAATAAAATCATTCTTTTTTCAACACCCCTTCTAAAATGGGTATTCATCATCACAGATATATTAGATATGTACCTAGGATATTCAATAATTTCAAGAGGATTATTAAAACCATAATCATGAGGGAGATTCATTTATTACTAAAATGATGAAAAATAAAGGGAGTACTTGATTATTTTAACTAAATTAAAATCAAGAGTGAAATATTTAAACAACTATACATTAGGGGAGGAGACATAGGGGATCACACCAATCTATTTACAAACTCCTTTATCAAACTATCTTTTCTATCTATTTTCATTTATTCATTACATAAGTCATAAGATATAAATTTTTGAAATCTAATAATTTTGATACACAATAAATCTGTTATGATTACTCACTTAATTATCTTTTATATTATTATTTATAAATCATATAAAAATTATTATGATCATTTTTATCTTTAAAAATAACTTAAAATGAATATCATACACTCACATTCTTCATAATAAAAAATTAAATATTAAATTAATTAATTAATTAAATACTATAATTTATTTATAATTATTTTATTTAATATTTTTTTTTCACATATAATCTCAACTTGTAATTTTTTTACATTTCTAGTTTCCATCTCTCTTTTTAGTTTTTAAAAGAACTTCAACCCCCCATATTTATATATTATTTAAGACTTAATTTATTATCAAAAACATCTTTGAAATATTCCTTAAATAATTTCACCATATGAGAATTTTGTAGGCCTATACCTCTTATACTCATGCACTTTGTTTGATGGAAATATTTACACTTATTAGAATACTCACATGTAAATTTTTCTTAGAGGCATTAGATATCATCTCTGAAAATTGGTTATATGTGGTTATACAACTAAAACATAACTACAAGATAAAATAAAACACCATTATATAGCTATTTTGAATTATATGGTAAAACTATGAACACATTTCATTGTGGTTTAGAACAAAAGTAATTCAACAGAATATATGCTTTCAAAATTGATCATTAAATTTGAAAATTGTTAGAAATTACCCTCTAATTCATGAAAAATTAAAAGAAAAAAATACTTAATTGTATAGAAAAAACATTGAATGATTTTATACTTATCGAAATGAATCGATTACAATGTTTGTACCCATTTTGTAGAATTTTTTTGGACAAAAATCTCATGGTGATGTTTTTTCTACATAAACATTATTAATGAAAATTATATGATAGTTACCAAAAACCTGAGAATCGAAAAGAAATAGCTATTAAAGAAATGGAAGAGATGAAAAAGATTCCACTTTAGGAACTAATTGTATCTATCAAGATGTATTAAATTACCATAAAGTGTTAATCCAAAAAATAATTAAAATAGGATAATGAATCTAAAGAATAGAAAAAAAATTCTTTTAAAGATATTTATGAAGAAGATTCATATGATAGTGAGACTGAAGTTGGGAATGTCTTAATGAATTTGAACAAAATCATGAAGAATTATTAGTCAAAATTATAAAACAAATGATAAATTAAATTCTTGTTCTATAAGTGACATGCTATGAGTGTAATAAAAAGAGTCACATAAAATTATTTTTCCCTATTTAAAAAACAAGATGAAAAATGAAGAAACAAGGTATGAAAAATCTTAATGTTTCATCCTTAAGTTTAAATAATGACTCCAAGAATTCATCTTCCCCAATATCATCAATCCAATAAATTCCTCAATTACCCATGAAACATATCAAGGTTTTTTATGGTTAGTTCTCATTTTTCATGTTCTTACTCTCATTCTTCTAATACCTCCTCCTCTTTCTACCATTATTCCATCTTTTTTTTTGTGCAAAAAAAATGAAATTTTGAATTTATTTGATGATATAATTTATAAAATAAAAGATCCTAAAAATCGATATAAAGAAATTATTAGTGAAAAAGGTAAAATTCATAAAGAAAATGATGTCCATTCTAAAGAAAAAAATGATTTGGTTTGGAAATTAAAACAACAACCAAATGTTGAAATCTTTGAATCCCAATTAAAAAAGATTAAAAATACCATTTATTAATTCACCTAAGGTATACATAATAAAAATATGATTTTGGATTCTCAACATTATACCCAAGGTAATCCCAATTTTTTTTTCTAAATTAATATAATATTTCTCAAAATACACATTTATAAAGGGATGTTCCCAAAACAAATTTTGAAGATATTGTTGAAATTTTGTGAATCTTATTTATACGCATGATTAGAAAATTAATGATATAGTATACCCCTATATATTCATATTTCAACCTATATTTCGAATAAAAATTATCATTTGAAATAAGTTTGGGTTCATTAATTCATATTACTTAACATTGCTGGACCCATGTTTACATGGGTAACAAAAAAAACACACAATTGATATTTTTTTGGATTATTCCACCAATCATCATTATCATATCACATGTTGGCTTCTCATCAAGTGAATTAATAAAATATATTGTATTTTAAGGAATATATTTCAAATCCTAAAAGTTGTTTTTTCTTCATTTTTACAATTGGTTGATAAGAATTAACCATTTTATTTATTAGAGTAACATAATAATGATTTTATTTCCAATCCCCCGATATCTCATTTTCATTATTCAATATTCCATGAGAAAAGGGAATTTAAGTTATTATAATATTACTTTTATATTTAATTATTTACAAGTACTTAAATATATTCCCTTATAGAATGGATTCAAAATAATCTTGATGTTTATTTTAAATAATTACTCATCTCTTTTAATGATTTACTTTGGTGTAGTTTTCTTTATTTTTATTAAAAAAATTTACAATCTTTTTTTTTTAAATTTTAAATCATTGGTCCTTTTCATTACCTAATTTAATCGTTGAGAAAATATTTTTCCTTGAAAATATAGAATTTCATTTTTATAAAATATATCAGGATATATTTTATTTTATATTCACCTATTAAAGTTATCAGTACATAATTTATTAGTTACTATTTAAATAATTGATATGTTTTAATTTTTTTCTCTTAAAGTCAATAAAAATATTATTAAAATTACTCTCTCTTATGGTGATATTTCCATTTCCATATTATTTTAACCAATTGGTGGGGATCCTAATCCGGTGAAGTTATGATGGATATTCATGGAGAAGAGGTTATTCCTGATTTCAAATCCATCCCTAGAATGTTACTAAGAAATGATGTAATGAAAAAATCTACAAGGGAAATGGTTTTTTGATATCCATTATGCAAGTCTACACTCGTAAAATTTATTTAAAGATATCTCTCTCCTATGTAATTTATTTATTATTCATTCCTTTTTTCTATTGAATTTTATTTAAAAATATCTTTATTTTTAAAAATTTACTTTTATAGTAATTTTCAAAATTTTATTTTTAAATCATTTTTAAAATTGTATTTTTCTAAATATTTTACCCTTTTAAAATCTTGAACTTAAAACTGTTTTTAAATTTATTTTAAATCTTGTTTTTAAACATGTTATTTTCAAATAAAATAATTAAAACATATATTTTACTTTTAAAATTATTATATTCTCTTTGATGTTATAATTAATATTGTTAATTTATTTTCTTTTGTCTTTTGTTCTTCCAATTTTATTTTTTATTGTCAAAAATGGGAAAATGTTTTAAAGAATATTTGTTTGTTTTTTTAAATTGATTACTATATTGAAAGGGATAAATTTCAAATATGTAAGGGATAATTTTGTGAATTCTTAAATTAATATATTAATTTTATACCATGATTCTAGATAATAATGAATTTTTTGTTCCAAATATATTGATATTTAATGTCTATAATTATTTATAAAACTTGTTTCACTCTCAATTAATGTTGATATATATTTTTATGTTAAATGTTTGCGATCTTTAAAAATAGAAAGATTGTTGTACCTCTCTCTCTCATGGTATTTTCATGATCATTAATAAAATATTATTTATATAGTGGTTTCGATTAATTGGTTTTATTTAATATAATTTAAAACCAAGTTATTATGTTTAATGATTTAATATAATTTGATGTGAAACTTAAAGTGTCATAGTTTATTTAGTCATTGAATTTGAAGATATTTTATGTCGATATTGTAATCATAATGGTTGTGTTGAAATCATAGAAGGTAGTTATTAATCTAAATGAATACTTTGGAAGGAAACTATATGGACTGTGGTTGAATATGAATAATGAAAACCACAACAACTACCAGGTTCATGTAACCGATATGCTGGGGCATGTAAAAAAACCACCAGATATAGAAAGATATCGCCAAATTTTAGGTTGAGATTATCAGAAAAATGATGGAGTTTATATATAAGTTGTAGACAACAAAAATTTCACCATCTACCCGGTTGATTCAATCCAACGCAGTTAAATGATATTTAATTATTAATATAAAGTAATTGAATCCGATCATAAAAACCATGCTTCAATAGAAGGGGCTCTCATCTATTATAAAGGCTATAAATAAGGGGAAATGGAGGATTGTATTTAAACAAGTATAATCATTGATGACTCCATCTAAAAATTGATACCTTGATCTATACATGTTGAATCAAACAGATCTTCTCAAGCCCTCTATTAAGAGACAATTTCTATTTCTCAATCTCCTAGGCACTCACCATAATGTTTTTTTTCTCTACTCATATAACACATCTTGTTCTTTTATTGGAGATATATGAGACCAATATTGTAATGGGTTTACACTATGAAAATATTTATTTTACCACCATATCTTCTATAATATTTTCTCACTACAATAACAGTAAGGGATATGTTCCTTGACTATCAACGATGCTCAAGAGGGTGTTCACAACCATAAACATGAGGAAGATGGATTTATTTATAAAATTGTGAAAAAAATGGAGGACTTAGTTACTTGATATATATTAAAATAAAGAGAGAAGTACATAAATGTATCAACACAAGGGGAAGAAATATATGAACATACACCAAGTTTTTACCTTAATACTTTTTCAAACTTTATTTTCTCTCACTTTTAATTTATAAAATACATCACTTATATCATATCAATTTTCATAATCTCATAATATTGATACAACATAATTATCTTTTACATAATTGCTTAATTGTTTTTAATATTATATTTTATACATCACATCGAAAGTGTTGTGATCATTTTTATCCTTGAAAATCACTTCAATTGATTATAATGCACTTACATTCTTCATAATATAAAATTAAATATCAATAAAATTCATCAGTTAAATACTATAAAATATTTATCATTATTTTTTTTAATATTTCCACTACACATATACTCTATCTTTTTTTATTTTTTATATGATATTAATATATCTTTATTTTTTATGTTTTTTAACAGAAAATCAACCAATATTGTCTTACTAACAAGGTATTCATCATTCAAACGATATAATGTAAAATTACATATAGGTTTTTTACAATTGCCTTATATAACCTAAACCTTCATTTACTAATCTATTTATGTATGCATTTATATTAAGGTATCATCAAAATAGTTGGCTGTATAAGATGACACCATAACCATATACGGGAAAACAATATATAAAGAATAATTGACACATTAAATAATCATCCACCATTTATCCATATGAAGATGAATATATATATATATATATCATTCAATCATAGATAAAGAAAAAATGATAGGTAAATCCTACATAATAGAATGATACTTTAATTCACACAAACTCTCTTTCCATACTAACCTAATAAATAAAACCCAAAAATTTTATAATAATTAAAACTAGGTGAACTAGTCTTGGAGGAAATCAATTAACTATAAAAATTATAACGAGTAAAAATAATACCATCCTTGGATACTTTCTTTTCCCAGTATTTGGGTTAGCTAGTCCTAGGAATGACCTCATTACCAAACCCTATCATATCCAAGTCTCTTGTTAACAATTCCCAAAAGAGTAAAATAATAAAATGGATTCATTTATACCACATTATAATGTGCCAATCTGGATAACTATAAAAAGTAACCATAATAGTGTGCCAGATTACCCCAGGAGTGCTTCCCTATACGTCATATACTATTGAATGATGACGAGGGTCCAATATATTTCTTTTGGCATACTATAATCTCTCTTTAGCATGTGATAATAGTGGAAAAAATAATGGAAGTTACATATATCACATAACATTAGAAGAAACATAAATAAAATAGACAATAACACAATATAAACCATGTAATTTCCAAAAATAATGATATAAGCTAGCCCAGAGTCATACATGTCAATATTTATAAACAATTGGTACTAAGAGTGGACAAAAGAAAAAATTCAAAAAATAATACCCACTCCAATGATCTAACCTATCAATGAAATGGATAATCTCATATTAGGAACATTATGTTATCTGGAACTAAAACCATGAAGTCTACTCAGATAATAAACAGTTGCACCAGTAGGGTGTGAGTGGAACATTGAAGGCCCCCACAATTAGAGCCCCTAAATAAATATGGTCTATAAAGAAGTGAAATCACATGTTCTATATTTTTCAATAATTTATAAATTTTATTTATGATATAAATATATAAGGTAAAACCATCATCAATCCTTAAGTCCATAAACTGGGTTGAACATACCTTATATATATAGTGTAAAGTGTCTATGAGCATGTAGCGAGGAAAATTCCAACCATAATATCATGACCACCCTTGTTTGTGTTTTCAATGTTGTCATTGACCAACCATACCAGTGCTTTTCAACTAATATATAGTAACATGGACCACCATATGGATGTTTTCTCCCCAAATACATAGTATCAAAGAATAATTCCATGTGTGTTTTCATATAAAATTCATACACTAACAATTCATATTTCACAAGGTTCTTACATTATAAATTTATCAAATCCAAGGCAGAAACCATTATTCCCCACTTTAGAAAAGTACAACATCAATACACATGCCATGAAATATGTTTATTTTTTAAAATTAAAATACCATTTCTAATTTTACATTTCTAATTCCCATTTTCAAAGTTCCATTTTTTGAGAGGAAATTTCCAAAATACTTTTTCAATGATACCAATTAAATGTACCATTTACAATTTTCATTTTATTAATCATTTCATATGGTTCTTATCTTGTAGAAAGGTACTACCATGGTGAAACATTTCAACTAAACTTAACTATATAAAATTTGGAAAATATCATTGAAAATTTTATTATATAGAATTAAATTACTATTTTGGGGTTCAACATATAATTTCATCACGACAAAAGATGACAGAACATGTAAAGAAGAATGTAACTATAGAAAAAAATTAGGTACCAACTACTTTGTTCCAATATAAATGCACACACACAAAACAAATAATTGATTCAGAACAAAATGAGAGAAAAAAAATTTGTATAAAAATACCAAAAAATAAGGCATATTAGGTAAAATATAGAGGGGTTATTAAATATAGAAATAAAAAAATAAAGGGAGGAAGATGAATTTTAGACAAATCCCAAGCTTCCAATACCAATTTATGAAAATTTAAATTGGAAATAACTATGGGATAACCACCAAGGATGGTGAAGGGGAAGGGGTTCACATATGGGAAGTTTTACTAGACAAAGATGGGTAAAATTTGGGTTCAAACTCATGAGGGTTCTAAGGTATTTTTTAAATAATTAATTTTTTATGGGGAACAATATTTGGACACATACTTTAAAAAAATAGGTAAAAACATACTAACCAATCATTGCAAAACATTTCATTTAACATATTAATAGTTCACAATTTACAAACTTTTCAACAATCATTTGAAGTGGCTCTTCATTTTATAGGTATTTCTAGGGTTTCCTAGGCCCCACAAATGGTCGATAATTCATGAACATATGAATTTAAGGACCCATGGTTAGGGTTAATGGTTAGAAATAACCATGAATTACAAATTTCTAAAAAATCCAAAACTAGTAGCATAGAGTTAGTGGATACTCTATTACATTGAAACATGATATAAGTGATTGTATCTTGGTGGAATCTAATTATTTAATCATATTAGAAATTTAGATATGTGCTTCAATGTCACATTAAAATTGAAAACATAAAATAAAAAATAGTTTTTTCTTTGATAAAATAATTATCACATCTAGAATATACTTGAATATAAATCATAGTACACTTCCTAGTATCCTGATGGAAGAAAACAAAATAAAATACTGATTTCAGATGCTCAGTAAGGGAATGCGTACAATGTGATCTATGAGAGAATAAATAAGGCATTAATATTATGGATGTAATATATAATGATCAAATAATTATTTATAAATAATCACATGATCTTGAATATTATCCTTGGATAAGACAACTATTTTAAAAATCACATGGACTTCGATATCATATTTTTAATGATAAAATTACTAATCTTGAACTTCTAAAATATACTATCAAGGCCTTGTGACACAAATTTTTATATAATTGTTTAAGGACTATGCAAAACACCCATATAATTTTTTTACATTAGAACTACAAATGCATTGTGTGATTATGTAATTTCAGGCCCCACCCATCACTTAATAAGTCAAATGAGTTCATCATATGATTAAACCAAAAAAAAATTATCAATATAACATAATAATCAATAACTATATGCTTTGAAAGAACTAGAATACAAAATATTAATTCATTCCCCAGTCAAAATGAACCTAAAATTTTTAGATAAATTCAGTTTATGGTGTCATTATAGTAAATCCTCAACAAAGCATTATATTCATCAAATTATGTTGACCAAAATAGAAATACATTTAAATTATCACAAGAACATTTCATGGGGTAAGATCCATATCCCTTTTCAAATCACTTATTTAAAATCTAAATAATTACAATATATTGTGGAAAATATTATTTGGAAGTAAAAATGGAAACTTATAATGGAATATTAAAATAAAATAGTTTCCATGATGGTGTAAAAAGTCATTTTTGAGATAATCATTGAAACATAAATTCAATACACACCTTTATTAAAAAGTTCCTCATTTAAAAAAGACAATAAGATTAATTTTAAAAAAATTTATACCAAGTAAGAAAGGGGTAAAATGAATTTAATAAATATTTAAGGGATATAAAAACATTATTGATTAAATTTTAAATATAATTTTCAAAAGGAATGAAAAATATCCCAAATGAATTGAAAAATAATGTTAGTTTTCTTTAAGACATTATTTTTGTATTTTTGAGTGACCAAGATGGTAAAAATGTAACTAATAATTTAAAATACTATAATTTATCAGAGTAGAATAAATTTTTTGCTATTGAATATGGAAATATCATATAATTCCTCCAATGTAAACTTAAACATAAATAATCTTTAATAAGGTTGAAATTGTAAAATAAACTCTTAACTCAGGTCTGAATTTCCATGTATGATATTTTATAATCCTATATAATAAATTTAAATTTATTATAATTCAATAAAAAACTATATATATACCTATAACATCATATAATTTTCACTTATAACATTTTTCACCCATTTATTAACATATATTTATTAAAATATTCATTTCTGATAGTTTACAATTTTTTTTTCATATAAGTTTCAGTTTAATAGTTTCAGTCCTTACATTATGATCATGGTTACATCATATCTATAATTTTGTTGTTGATAAAAATATTATGTATTAATTATATACATATATATATATAGAATTATCCTTTAAATGTATACATGAAATGTGAATCACAGGGCATAGTGGTGATTGTAATCCACACATACGCACAAGTGAAGTTATCAATTATTAATGAGTGAAATGGTAAGATGGTATATAATATATTATCTTCAAAGAAAAATAATTATTTGATAAATATAATATATATTCATTACATCTATAATTACAAACATTCAACTAAAATAGTGATGAAAAATGAATTAAACCTCACTATGGAGGCAGTAAATCGTCTGTATGCATGTGGAATATTTTTGTTTCCCTTCTCATGGAAAGATGATTAATATGGATTATTACTCAAGAATAATAATTTTTTATATATAATAATTTCATGTTATTAAATTATCATGGATATATAATATTTTAATTCGGTTGATGAGGAAATAAAATTAAAACACTCTATTAAAAGTTATGTCTCTTCTTCAGAAAACCACATTTGGCTTACACCCTAAGCCTTATGGGTTGGTCCGTTGAAGAAAATAGATCCTGAAGGTTCTGGTATAAATTTATGGAATATATTTTCTACAGTTATTGGGTGATCAATGTGAATTAATATGTGTAAAGAAGATAATATAAGTTGTTCCTTTTTATAAGTGAGAGACCATGCACACTTGGAATTACTTGATATATTTTAATAATATAAATTCTTTTTATTATGAAAGTGGATTTTTTTTTGAAATATTTGAATATGATAAGTTTTTGGTCTAAATTTATCCACCTAATGAGATTTATTGTAGTGTATGTTTAATTAATACACTTACCTCTTAGTTTAACCCTCGATAAACTTGCTTTAAACCTAACTATGGTAACAAAATTTTACTATTTTACTATTCATTATGACAAAAAATTAAGTTCGCAATATTAAATAAAAATAATTATTATAATTTAAAATATATAAAATATTTAATATTTTCTTTGTTTCAATAATAATCAAAAATTAATTTTAACATAAGTATGAAAAATGAAATGAAAACTGTTTTTAGACAAAAAAAAATATTGTTTTAAGCATAAAAATGATTTAAAAGAAAAATAAAGAATAATGGTGATAAAAATAAATTAATTGAATCATTTTTAGTATAAAAAGGCCTTTTAATTTTTAAAAACAAAAAATGAAATTAAGCTTGTAAATAATTTATTAAGAGACAATAATGAAAATCAATTTTTATTTAAACAAAAACATTATTTAAATTTCTAAAATTTTATTAATATATTTCTATGTTCAAAAATATATTAATATATAAATTTTATTACCTCATAAATATATATATTTTTTCTATAAAAAATTTTCATGATCTTTCATATTTTTATTATATCATTTTAATTTCATAAAAATGACAATTTTCTTAATATCAATATTTTTCACTATTCACCAAAAAATCACCTAATTATGAAGAATATAGAGAATTTACCCTAAGAAATTTTCAAAATGTTAAATTTAAAAATATAAATTCATTTCATTATTTTCAATTCATAAAATTTTATAATTTATATTTTAATTATATTTTTAAATTAAATTGTGGGTGTAATAATATTTTTTCAATAGAAAAAGAATGTTTACAATAATTAAAGCTTATGTGTTCTCAAATAAAAATTTCATCCTCAAAATTTATAGAATTTCACCTCATAATTAAAATTTTGTGGTTAATAATCATAACATATTTAGGTTCCCATATATCCTCTTCTATCTTATGAGTCTTCTAAAATATGCATACCAATTGAGTCATCCAATTCCTCTACACATGTTCTATAGAATAAATAATCTAGATAGGATTTTCACAGTAAGATAAATTAGGTTCTCAATATATATCAATAGAGGTGAAAACATGCAATGGATATTACATGTACTTATTTTATAAAGATATATGGAATATATCATGAACATTTGTGATGCTAGATGGAATTTCCAAATAGTAAGATATAACTCCAATTCTTTATAGAATTTCAAGAGGTCTGATGCACCTAATACATAGTTTCCATTTCTTTAATAACCTAATAGCATCCTTTCATGGAGATAATTTTAAGACAATGTGTCCCCCTACTTAAAATTCTAGATCCTTCATTTGGTTATCCGTATATCTATTTCTCTTACATTGAGCTTCCTTAATATGATACTAAATAGTCTTCCATATTATTATTGAATCTTCCATGAGATATGGGCCTACATGAATCCTTTCCACAACTTTGTACCTTGAATTATGACACCTATTACCATACAACACTTCATACTGTGCCATTTGAATTCTTTAATGGATGCTATTATTATATAACAATTATAGAAAAGGTAAATATTTATATCGCATACCAAGAAAGTCAAGTGAGAATAATCTCAACCAATATTATAATGTTTTAATAACCCTTTCAGAATACCCATTGGTTTGAAGATGATAGGCAGTTCTAAATCATTTCATGGTTCCATGATCTATCTAAAGATTATATCAAAAAATTTAGGTAAATCATGGATCAAGGTCGGATACAATTGAAATATGTTTAACATGAAGTATCATAACATCATTAATATAGATTAGTATAAGCTGATAAAAATGCATATCTTCCCTTATAGTAAGAAAATGTGTGGACATGGTAAGGCTATCAATAATAAGACATAGATAATTTATATATCTTGTAGTCTTTATCAATACTGTGATAAATTATATAGTAATATCATCCCATTTCAACACAGAAATTGGTATATATTTCATAAATAGTTTGGGATGTTGTATCTCAGAATTTACAAATTTAGAAAACAAGTATCTTGATATATTTTATATAATTTACCATTTCATATTATCCCACCAAATATAATTCTTTGATATGTTTTGGTACCTCGAGGGTATATAAGAAAATTGAAGTTATGGGATTTATTGAATAATTCTCTCTTCAGATCATGTATGGATGGAACACATAACCTATTTCCAAATTTCAGCACACCATCTTTATAATGAACATATACCAGTTTCCCATCATTAACAAATTTAGTTTTCTTTTTTGAACTCTTATCACAAATATAAGAAATTTTTATCTTTTCTGATAATGATTTTATTGCAATCATTTGGAAAAGGATTGATTTATCCCATTTCATAATATTTCACACCTCTAACATTACTAAGTACATTAATAAATAATCATTTTCCATACAAATATTAGTCATAAATATATAATCTTCCCAACTCAATGCATCAGTTATCTTATTAATCATCTCAGAGTGGTGGTTTATTGAGAATTCATAATCCTTATGTAGATATAGTATATTTTTTTCATTATATTTAATTTTTTCTATGAAAATATTTATTTAAAACTATTTTGATGTGTATATACCTCACATTTTTCCCATATATACAATGAATCCATATCTTCGAGGAAAGAGTTATTTCCACTAAATCAATATCTTGTGTTGGATAGTTATTTTGAAATATATTTAATTCCCTCTACGTATATGAAATAACAGTATAATTATATAAGAGGAAACTTACATGTCCTTTATTTGATGAATAAATACATATAAAAAATTTATCTCCTCTTGATCGTAAAATCAACAAAGACTCTGTGTGAAACATCCTCTTTAATTCTTAAAAATTTCCGTTACAATCGTCTATCCATAAGAATTTGACCCCTTTTCTTATCAATTTTATAATTTGTTTTCTAATAATGAAAAATATTGAAAAAATAACTCATGGTAACCTACTAACTCAAGGAAAATATATACCTCAATTATTCTTATTGGCATAGGAAATTATTTTATTACCATTTTCTTTGAAGGATTAACTGATATTCCATCAATGAAGGTAATATTAATAATAAAATTAAATTATAAACACTAGAATTCACTCTTTATAAATTTCCCTCATAAATAATTTTCTCAAAGAGTCCCAATAATAATTTAAAAATGAATCTTATTCTCTTTTTAAATTATTGAGTATATAAAGATGTCTTCAATATATACCACAATGAAATTATAAAGACATTCCTTGAACACACTCATCATCAGATCTATAAAAATAGTGGGTTCATATTTTAATCTAGAAGGAATTATTGTAAACACATAAAGTCTATACCTCATTAAAAATACAATATTTGGGATATAATTCTTCTTTAATTTCAATTTATGATACCTATAATGAAGATACATATTTGAAAAATATTGAGCTCCTTGAATTTGATCAAAAAATTCATAAATACAAGAAAGAGAATACTTATTATTTATGGTAATAACATTTATTTCCCTATAATCACCACATACCCTCATAGTCCTATTATTATTTTCAAAAAATGAATGTGAGATCTCCAAGGAAAAAAAGATGAGTGTATGAATCTCTTATAACTTAACTCCTATAATTGTTTCCTCAACTCTTCTAGATTCACTATTGATATTCATTATGGAGTCTTAGATATGGATTCCACTTATTTCAACAAAAAAACTAAATTCATTATCATGTGGTTGTATTAGTAGTTATTTAAGATAATGTTAATGCATTCTTTCTCAATAATAACATCTTCTCTCATATGGTTTCCTTTCCTATCCATAGATTGTGACTGATCATATTCTCTCAGAATTTCATTAAGGATCGATACTAGGGGTGGATACAAACATGATTTAAATAATGAATTATATTTTCTAAGTATAATGAATTCCATATTTTTACAATAAATCATGATGTCATTCTCTTGGAAATAAATTGTTTCATTATATATTAAAAGAGAATCAATTCGAAGGATTACATAAAATCCTACCATAGGTATAAAAATAATATTTTTGAATAGGGTATGCCCATGAATAATAATGGTGATTTAATGTCATATATTTTTTGAAACAATATTTCTGATAGGTATTATGATTGATACCTCCAATATTAGTGTACGAGAAATTTTTTTACTTTTCTTGGAAAACATGGAAGAAATAAAATAGTTTTTTGACCCATAATCGAATAAAGAATTAGGTAACATTGAATTTATGATCAAAGTACCCGCTACAAAAATAATGGGAACATTAAATTCTATCGTAGTAATTTCATAAACCATTCCTTATCCCCTTGGTGTCTTCTATGGTATGTTCCCTTGATGTTTATACTATTAATTGTCATAACTAAACTTCTCCTTATAGTTAAAGCACAGTAATTTGATAGATTTTCCATCAACCATGGATTTTTGAGTGTGATAACCTTTCTCTCCATAGTTGAAGAAAACTAATTTTTCATTCAAGAATGGAAAACGGTGTATCCTTCCAAAAGTATGAAATGTTCGAAATTACCTCCTTAACTTCTTCCCCATACACATTTTTTTCATTATGAGGTTATTGACCATCCTCTTTATTTCATTATTTCCTTAAAATCCATAAGACTTGGAGAATTATTTTAATGTCTTCATAGAACATGATAATATATTCTCAAATGATGAGGATGTTTTAGAGACTAGTGCCCTTTGAATTTCATAATGTATTATCAAGTACACGGTGGGGGGGGGGGTGAATCAGTGTACATAATATTTTAACAACTTTCTTTTTTTTCTATTACCCATATATAACATATACCACTGTACATGTTTGAGAGAATGGATATTCCACTTTTATAAACACAATTATTCTGCATGCAAGAAAGAAAGTAAATAAAGCATAACACATAGTATTTTTATAAGGTTTACCTCCGATATGGGTGACTACATAATTTCTATGTTTGGGATGATTCATGTCATAGACTCTCCACTAAGAATGAATCACCATTAATAATTGTTTTGGTCAGGTATCAACATGAAACCATGGTGGGTAGGTATGCGCCTTTTCCCATATTATATTGGCATCCCAACCAGTGTACTTTATAATTGAATCCCACTAGTGTTTAAAAAATATAACACTAAACACAATGAGATAGATCACAAAAACATCAAGATATAACTATAACACAAAAATGATCATTCTTCTCAATCCATTGAAAAAAACCTAATTCTTCACTTTCTCACTTCAACTAAAACTCATTGACTATAGCTTTATATAATCAACAACAATGTATTCATGGATGTTCAGTATACTCTTTTTAATGCATGAAAGATATTAATTTAAATTCATCTCAAACCAACATTAGTATGAATAACTAGATATTTATCAACAATCTAAAACGTTTCTTCTTCCAAACATTTAAAAAAAATATTCCTTCATCTTTGAAAAATGCTGCTAATTGTTTTTTGAAGCGTTAAACACATATACATCATACTTCAATCGTGGATGTATGATGTAAATTATTTTTTCCTACATGGAATTCTCATCACAATGCATCATGAATGAAATTTCACATGCACGATTCTCATTTCAGAGTAATCTAGTTATTACAATATTACAACTGACTAAATAAAATAATCACACTCCTCTAATGATATAAAATATGTTGTGTTACTTCTTATTCGTGAAATAAAATGGATGTTTCTTTGTATAACATTATAAAGTGTTAAAAACACGTTAAATGATGATTCTATCACCAAGGAATCATGTTTGAATGAATATATATATATATATGAACGTACTATTCACAATATTCTTCACATAAGCACAAAACTTCTTCAACTCAAATCCTTCACGTAAAAAATGTGAAATCCCTATTCATTTGCCCAAGAATATTACACAGTCTAGAGATAGTATTCACACACACTATGTAATCCTTTTATGAAAATATTTCTACTCCTATTCACATGATCTTACCATTTATTCACACAACATAGGAATTCATGTGATACTTTTCTTCCTCAAATCATAGACACAATACTGTTCTGATTTTTGTAATTTATGTATCTCATAAACTGTATCTTCAATATCACTTTCTTTCACCAAATCCTTCAACCATGTAAGTTTGTTTCTTTAAAATTAGTTATTTTCAACTTCTGTTCATTTACATAACTATTGTATACAAAATACCTTTTCAAGATCCCTTCACATAGCTGGTTTTGTTCATGAGAATAATAGTTCATGGGAACACTAGATCATGAGAATGTTAGATAATGAGAACTTATTCATAGAAAAATAGTGTAAATTCCATCACTAGTTTGTGGAAACACACTTTCTTAGTGGGTTCACATTGTTCATTGAAAAATAATTTCACTACTTCTACTTTGCTAAACTTGATTGTGAAAGTTCATGATCATTATAGGAATATATACACTTGTTCTTTTATATCAAGCAGATAACTCAGTTGAACCGTATAACTTGTTTGTGAAAACATCATGGGAACATATAAGATGTAATAGAAATTTCTCAAGTGCATGGAATATTCATAATATATATATAGAACTTCTCAAATTCACTTTTAAAAACTCCCTTGGATGTTAGATAAAAGTTTTACAAGAAATACGTTAGTACTAGGTTTTTATTAACAACAAGAAACGTCTCAAAACATTTGACAATCACAAATACCATTTTTGTTTTTTCATAAAATATTAGTGTTACCAAGATATGTACCAAAAACCATCATAGTCATCGATAAATATCATAAATTCTCTATGCTTATATCTTTGGTATGATCTGTAATTCTAGATGAAAATATTGTTTCAAAACATTTTGACCATTTTCATGTTTTTAGAACACTTGAAAGATGTCCAGTAGGATCTAATCAAACTTATGTCATTGTCACTCATGGATATCTCCTTCAATGAACATAAATCTTTAAAATCCCAAGTTATAAGGCAACCAAATCAGACAAATCTGATGACTGAGAGAAACACATTTGACAACTAAGATGATTGGTCAACCAAGACGATAAACAAATAGATTGCTCGACTGAGATTCTATTAGTACTACCTTAATTGTTTCTTAAAATGAAAGTGACTCAATTTGTGCTACCTTATAATACATGTTGTGACTTTCACACACCAGTAAAGTTTACTGACAACACATCTCCCACATTGCCCAATTCTTACACTCCCTTCCCACTATTTTACCATACTACCACCCATTTATGTCTCCATTGGGTGCTAACTTAGACACCCATAATGCCTACTAGCCTAGATAAGGTCACAATTTCTTACCTCTGTAGTGGTGTGGTTCCCACATTCTATCCAGTGAGGATTTAAATATTTTTCTACCCGACCCATTGAAAAATATTGCAATAACCCAGAATTTTAATGCCACCCACACACTTATTCATCACACCAAATAATTATGATTTTCATGGTTCCTCATCTTCATCAATCATTCAGTCATCCATTATATTTTCTATACTTATTGATGATTGATAGTCATTTTCATAATATCTTCTACAATTGTGTTAATCAATGTGAATTATCCTAATACAATTAAGATCATGTTTTGTGAATTAAGAAAACCTCTAAAAATGTCACATTTAATTGTTTCATTATTGAAAGTGACTTTTTCAAGTCAGAAAAAGCATTCAAAAACATGAATTTTTCTCAATAATAATTTATAGGTTGAAAAACAGTCATCAATTAATGTCATTGGATTTTTAAAACAAATATATTTATAAAAATTACATTATAAATATTAACTTCAACAAATTTGGGTTTTTTAATATCCCCCTTGTGATTTGTTGTCAAAAACCATTTTACTTTTTAAGTAAATATTTTCTTCTACCTAATACATGGAAATAAAACAAAATATATATGTATGGGAAAGAATTTAAATCATCTCATTCTATAACTATTTAAGTTTTCTTCTTCTCTCATTGAATATTCTCATTTCATAAGAGATTACACTTATCAGAAATTGAAATTGATTATCCTGAGAGAAGGAATTCATAACATTCCTTAATGCAATGATTTATCAACTAATCCTAAATAAGTATACATTTTCTATCCTGGAGTAGAAAAAATGTGTAACAAATTTATAAAACAATGATTATTAATAAAATGTTTAGAATATGATGAAATCACTGAAACCCTCTTTCATAATATGTTTAAATGATAATAAAATAATTTCCTTATTAATGAAAATCTTTAATTCTATAATTTTAAATATTTAGATAAAACCCATAGCATAACAATAAATATTCATTTGATTCTATTTGAGATATTAAACTATGGTGATTTTTTAGCTTTTCTCCCCCAAGGGGCTTCATCCACATTCTTTATCATGATTAATTCATTTCAAGAATGATCTTAATGAATAATTTTATGCGCAATTGAAATAAAAACACTAATATAGATAGCCTCTTAAATATTGTATAATATTTTCATAGTGCTAATATCTTTAGATATCACCCTGATTATATTCCTCACCTTCAATTCCTTACATAAAAGAAACAAATACAAAATATACATGGTAATAAGGTGGTTCTTAAATGATTTTTCCATTAGAGAAACATGGATGAGAATTAGTTCTCAACCTATAAACTCCTTTCAATTATGCTCTAGATTCAGGAAAAATCATCATTCTTACTCCTTAAATTTTCCAAATATTATTATTTAAGGTCAACATGAAATTATTGATTTCTTTATCTTTAATATTAAATGAAATAGTCTTCTTCACATTTTCATGTAATTCACATTCATTCTTCTATTTTTCTCTATCTTTTCAGCCAATTCCATCTACTCAGACCATATGACTAAGACTTCTTTTGGTACTTGCTCAGACATGTTCCTATGTGTAAACTAGTTCATCACGATAGATTTTTTATCATAATAAGACAGTCATTCTATTTATTTATTCTTCACAAGTTATATTTGATTAGGAAACCATGTTATACATTTGTCCGCAATATTAACTTACATTTTTCACCTTCTACCCCAATATGAAACAATCATCGGGTTGTCCTTTTTAGATAACCTCTCATGAAATTTGAATGTTTAATTTTGAATTTCATGCACTGAATCAATACATTTATTTGTTTAAAAGTTTAATTTATATTTTATCTTTATATTTCTTCCACTAATATTAGTGTTTATGACCTATTTTTAAAGGTCCATGATATGAAATTTTTTCACAATAGATGAATATTTTCTTTTCTGTGACATTTACATGATCATAATTCTTTGGTGTATCTTTCTTCAGATATTTATTTTCTTTCTTCTCATTCTCACACCTCAAGGAATACTTTCCTTCTTTTTTCTTTTCATCGGAATTTATAATGGTATTTTCCTTATATAATAATTTTTATATTCCATAGCTGGTACATACCATCAATCATTATAATTTGGACTACTTCTATTATAATAATTACATAAATCATTAAGACACTTAAATATATTCATGATAAATAGATTATATTTAATATGTGAATTATGGTTCAATTATCCATAGTTACACTTTACATAAAATATTCACCCTCTTAATTATACCCTTAAATAATTATCATGCATAGAAATATTAATATAATAGTCAATATCCTAGTGTCCAAACTTCAAACAACACCAAGAAGAGAAAAAATATTGATTTCATTTTTTGTTCTATAACATGGATCTATTTGACATCATGTTGCTTTTGAATAAAATTATTATTAATTTGATCTCATTATATAGAACACGAATTCTATACATATTAATGTATAAAATTGATGGTAAATTGTATTCTTCATTAGTAATCTTCATCCATGTTTGACCAAAATTATTTTTAGAACTTGTACTTCTAGCTGAAACAATTAATTACAAATAGAAACATCTAGAAAAGGGTTACCTATTTCAATGATATTGCAAAAAAATTATATTTAGATAACATGAGTCTCTAATTTCCGATAAAATAATGTTTTTAGAATTAAGACTCTTTTCATAATTACACATTATATGATTTCTAATATACACATTTTGTGATTATACAGTTTCAGAGTTATCTAGATTTCCTAACATGGCATCAAAATCAAGAAGTTTAATATTTAGAGAGATCTTCTAGTCTTTGAGTGATTTCACCACATCTTCACATTCTTTTTTAGAAGTATTTAATTGTGTATCCTTCAAAATTTTCAAATTTAATTCCATTTCAAGAAACTTCATGTTGAGAATGTTTTTCACATCATCAGCAGATTTTAGTTTGTCTTCCCATTGACACTAAATTTTCTAAATATGATCATAATGAATTTTATTTTCCTCTAGTACATAATTATTAACTTTTTAATTATCTTTTTATTCAACCTCTATCTAGTATTATTTATCTTTCATAGTGTTTTTTTGTAGCTTATCCAATGCACAGATCACTTATATATTAACTTTTTCAGTCACATCCTACTAACAAACAGTCCCTTTTAGTTTATCTTCAATCAATGAAAGTCTTTCATTACAGTGAAATATAGAATGTTCTTTTGATTCTTCATATAGGATAATTGTGTCATCCTTTTATTTGATTTCCAATTTAAAATCCTCTATATTTATTATATCTTTATGATATTCTTCAAGTTTGTGAATGATCTCAATACGAACCTTCTTAGTTACTTCATTCTTATACACATTTATTTTCAACTATTCTTCGACATGGGAGAAATGTTCATTGTGAAGTTATGTAGTTTCTTCTTTTGAATCAATCATTTTTTGAGATAAGAATACATATTTGAAAATTATTTTCCAAATAAGGCTTCATATCCTTAGCTTCCATTCCAAGCTATGAATTTTCATCAGATAATCACTTGATAAAATAAAATATGTATGTGAAAACCTTAGAATGAGTATTCTTAAGATAATTTTTCATTTCTGAAAAAAAAATCAATTATTGATTTAATAAATTATTCTCCATCACCGGTTGATTCATACTCATCAAAATGATATTTATAATCTTATTTAATAGATACTGCTAATAGAATTTCATTTAGAATACACCTAGTTTTTGATTTATCCACTTTCTTATTCAAATTAATTTTCATCTATCATACCGAATTCTTCTATCTTTTCTTCATGATTTTTATAGAAGCCTCCTTGGTGGAATTGATAGAGATAAGAACTGAATTATTTATCTGATACAACTTAGTTACTTCTGAAAATTCAAATATAGACATTATATAAGACTTATTTGAACAACTGAGACAATTAGATAGATCCAATAAGAGGTGTGACCTATGCTCTGATACCAACTGATGTTCCTAGTGGATCATGTAGGTACACTGAGTGGGGGGGGGGTGGGTGAATCAGTGTACACATTATTTTAAAAAATTTCTTTTCATTTCTTTTAACCCATTTTAATATGATCCTCTTCTATTTCTTTATTGAATGGATTTCTATTATTTTCATACACAATTATACCACATGAAAGAAAAAAAGTTAATTAATCACAACAAATAATATTTTTAAAAGGTTCCCCCCTAACATGGGTGAATACATCCTTAATGTGTTTTGGATGATCCAAGACATAGATTCTAAACTAATAATGAATCACCAATTACATGTGGGTTGGTTTAGTATCATCTTGAAACCATGGTGGTTAGGTAAAAACCATTTACCAAATTACACTAGAATCTCACCTATATTCTTTATTATAAATTACCAATATCAATTTGAAAATAAAATACTAAACACGATGATAGGTATCACAAGAACAAAAATATTCTAATATAATAGTAAAATTATATCCCTCTATAATCCCATGAAATAAAACTGATTCAACACTTGGTCACTTCAACTGAAACTCTTAGTCTCACACTGAATTTAATAAAAAACACTATATAAAAGTCTTTTCAGTATACTCTTATAAAAGTATGAAAGATGTTACCTCCAATTTATCTCACTCCAAAATTAGGATGAAAAAATTAATATTTACTGACAATATATATGTTTTCTTCTACCACAGTTTAATGAAAAATATTCCGCCATCATAGAAAAATAATTTTAATAGAATTATAAAAAAATTAACACATTTATATTGTGTTTCAATCATGAATGTATGATGTTAATTATGTTTTCATGCATGGAATTCTCATCACTTTTCCTCATTCATAAACTTCCACATAAATGATTCATATTTCATTGTATTACTCTTCTTGTAATATTAACAGTGATCAAATAAAAACACAATTATTTTCCCATGAAATATAATATATTGGGTTCCTTATTCGTCAAGTAAAAAATATAATTTTCTTTGTATAAAAAAATAAATTGTGAAACACACATGAAATGATTCCTCAATGGTTATGGAATCATGTATGTAATGAGATTTTTATGAACATACTATTCACAATATGCTTCACATAAACACATATCTTCTTCAACTCAAATCCATTTTTAGAATAACCTGAAACCACAAATCATTTATGTAGTAATATCAAAAAGTCTAGAGATAGTATGAAAAGTAACTTTGTAATGCTTGTCCACAAATATCACTAATCCTCTTCACATGATCTTACCATGTATTCACACCACACAAGAATTCACTTCACATTTTTCTTCCTAAAATCATAGACACAATGCTATTTTTATTTTTGTAATGCGTGTATCACTTAATTTGAATATGCGATATCACTTCCTTTTACTACATATCACAACCATGTAATAATGGTTCATTTAATTACTATATTTGAAGCTTCTATATCTTTTCATAAATACAGTATTCATAATATATTATTAAAATCCATTCACATAATAGGTTTTTTTATGAGAATAATAGTTTATGAGAACACTAGCTCATGAGAATGTTAATTTGAGAGAAGTTCTTCATGTAAAAACAGCATGAATTCCATCACTAATTTATAGAAACACATATTATTATCATGTTCACTATGTTATTAACATGAAAAAATTCACTTATTATAATTATCTAAAATAGTTCGTTAAAGGACAAGTTCTTCACGGGAATTGATACACATGTTCTTTTATATCAATTGCATAACTTAGTTAAACTACATAACTAGTTTGTGAAAACATCATGTGATTGTATAAGTTGTAACTGAAATGACTCTAGGGCATGGAATATTCTCTATTGATTCAGAATTCTTATCTATATCTCTCTATGATATTCTCTGGTATGTGAGATAAAACACACAAAAAATAAGCCCACTTAAAATGCCTATAGACAATAAGAATCATCTCAGAACCATCAAGAATCAAAAAAACCCATTTGGGTTTTTCAGAAGAGATTTTGGTGACCATGATACACACCAAAGCAATTAAATTCTTTTGTAAATATCATAAATTATTTACACATAAATTCTTTGGTTATAACATTATTTTAAAATGAAAACAATGATGAAAAACTTTTAGATCACCTTAATATTTTCAGAACACTCGAATGATGATCAATATGAACAAATTGAGATTATATCGATGTCACTCATGGATATCTCCTTCAATGAATAGAAATCTTAAATATCCAAAGGTAGATGATATCCACATCTTATATATTGGATGAATCTGGGATACACATCTGATGGATGAGAAGATCAGTTGGATAGGATGATAAATAGACAGATCAGAAAATTTAGATTCTTTTGGTGCAATAGTAATTGATTCCCACATAAAAACCACAAACTAGTCCATGCTACATAATAATACAAGACACAACTTTCACATACCATAAATGGTTACCGAACACACAATGCTGGCACCACCCAATGCATGTGCTCCCGTCTCACTATTCCACTATTCGGCCCCGCATGGTGGCTTACTATCACTGAATTGTTCCGCCATTTGGTCCTTCCATAGACACCCATTCATCTAACTGTCCTAGATGAGGTTTCACCTTCCCACCTTATTATTGGTGTGGACCCTCTTTCTAGCCAATGAGGTTTTCATTATTTTTTATACACAACCCCTTGAAAAACATTTCCAAACCCCAAATTTTTATATCCATCCACACACTTATTCTTCACACAAAATAATTAATATTTTATTTGGTTCCTCATATTAAAAAATATTTGATCAATTTTTTTTTCTCTATTTAAATAGGATTGATAATAATCATCAAAAGAACTTATTAAATGTTGGTAAATAATTTAAATTATCCTAATGAAATTATGCACATGTTTTGGACATTAATAACATCTCTAAAAAATAACATTTAATTGATGATTTATTTAAATAATTTTCATCAAATAAAAACATCCTTTCCAAAAATTGAATTATTCTCAAAAATAATTCAATGGATAAAAATAATCCTTCAATTAATGTCACAAAATTTTTATCAAACAAATATATTGAAAAAAACTACAAAACAAATATTACTTTCAATAAATTTGGGTTCTTTACCCTTCAATGTATTTGATTTATCATATCAATGAAATGGACAATATTAATGTTTAGATTGTATACACAGTTTGATACGTACCATGTTAACCTCATAAATTTTTCTTCATACACAAAAACATTTCCTCTTAATTTTGACTTAAACATAGGTATTTCTATCAACATCTAATTTTTTTTATAGAAAAAATATTTTTCAAATAAAAGTACCAAAAAATCCTCCTACTCTTTCGTCGTTATTTTCTATACAAGCTTATTATTTTTATTCAATTACCACCATTGATCTGCATCCCCCATGAGATGATAAACTAGTGTAACAACCATCTCCCATTGAATACTTACCACAGTTAGAAATATATTTTCTTGGGAACATATCTAATACTTCAATACCAAGGGAATTATGGTACGTCAGAATGATGGAAGCTATTGTCACATGAAATAGTCCAAAATTATCACACAACGTTGCTGATCAATAATCAAATAAATATGGGAAAGGTTATTAGTTACAAAAAGAGTCATCTACATCAATATAGTTATAATCTATAAAACTCCATCTCCTTCTCTATATTTTTTTCTAGCTTTTTATTCTTTCCCAAGAGGGAAATCCATACATAGGTTTCATGAAATGATATGGGTTTTTATTCCTTCTACCAGGGACCATTTCTAACTAATTAAATGAACTATATTTTATTATAAAATTATTAATAATAATTTATAATTATGAAAATGGTGAAATTATTAACATAAATTGAGAATTAATGAAAAAAGTAATCTTTGAATCATAAGCTTAGTATAATTGGAAAAATCATAAAATATAAAAAAAATTCAAAAATTTCAAAAGGTTTTGTAAATAGAATTTGAATAAAACAAACCATTTACCATGGGATTATCTATTTATGGGTATTGTATTAGACCACTCATCCAAAACTAGTGATGATTGAGTTAATACCTGATCTGCCCCTTTCAGACTTGATACCAAAAGGTGGACCAGTTCCACATATACATCCTCTATCCGGTATCCGTAATGGAATGTATTTTATAGTAAAACCTTAAAATATCTAAATTATTAAAGCTTCATGTTATTACATTATACAATGAATTATCCCTAAAATATATCCTAGGGTTATGTTTTCTAATATTTGGTTTCCTAAATCTAGTTCCCAAGAGTTCTAAAAAACCTTTTATGACACCAACTATAATAACCCTATCCCTAGTAGGCAAGATTTGTTGGTTAATTTATTCTATTGGAACTAAATATAAGTTATTTCATCCCAATAGGTCAAATATTTTAGTAGTATTATAAAACTAGATGCATTATTAAATATCAAATTCCTTTTGAAAACATAAAATAGAACATAGTATTTTCTTTGAGAAACTTATTATCCCCTCTATCATATTCTTGATTCTCAATCATAGTAAACTTCCAAGAATCATAAATAAAGGAAAAAATAAAAGGGATAGTTCATGTTATTAATAATGGAATGTGTATAATAGAATCTATCATATGATAAATAAGGGATAAATAATATGGAAGGAATAAATTTTGATCAAATAATTCCATATAAATAATCACATGAGGCTGAAACTTATACATGGATAACATATCTATTATAATAATCACATGTACATTAATACATGATTTCATAAGGTTGGAATGATTAATTAAAGACATCTTAAACATAATTTTTTTCCTTCTTCCAAGACAAATTAGATAAGTGGGTATTTCCTATAAAAAAAACCCATCATATTTTGACTCATTACAGCTATTGATGAATTGAGGGTCTATGTAATTTAAGGCCAACCTGTTAATTTATAAGTCCAATTCATTCATCATAATATACACAATACAACATAATAAGCATGACTTAATAATCAATAACCATACAAATTGGAAGAACTAGCTTACAAAATTTCAATACTTCCCCTGATATAAATGATCATAAAACATCCAGACGAATATGGTGGACAGTATCATTATATAATATCCTCATTAATTCATAAGATTCACAAAATGACACTAAAATAAATGAAATTATCTTTAAAATACCACTCAAATAATTCTTGGGGAAACTACACTTTTTAATTTGAAATAACCTATTTAAAATATAAAAAACTATAAAATAATGGGGATAAATTATCTTTGATAATAACCATATAATTTTTTAAATGATTCTTCAAACAATAGATTATTCATGACGATGGAAAAAATAGTTCTTACGGTGAGCATTACGAAACGATTCTATTTGCACCATCGGTAAAAATTGCCTCATTAAATAATAGAAAAAATATTCCTTTTAATTTTTAATTGAAATTAAAACATGGGGAAATATTTGGTTTATAAGTCTTTAGAATATATAAAATTAATCCTGAAAATTATTTAAATAAAATATGTACAGGGAAGAAAAATGTTGTCAATGTAATTGAAAATCAAAGTCAGTTTTTCATTAAATAACTATTTTGGTCTTTTTGAGTGATAAAGATGGTAAAATTAGAAAGAACACTTTGAAACAATAAAAATAACCCATGGATAATAGAATTATTTTGTTTTGAGATAAAAATATCATATAACTACCCAAATGTAAACATAGATATAATTAATCTTGGATATGGTTGATCTTGTGAAATAACCCCTTACCTAAGGTTCACCAAGATTTATAAGTATTTTAGCCTAGAATATAATAAATTTAAATTTATTATAATTATATAAAATTAATATATACAGACTTATAAGATCATATATTATCCACTTATAATATTTTGATACCAACATACTAAAAATTCTTTATTAAAATCACCGTTTTTGATTGTTGACCATTTCATTTTTCATATATGTATTAATTGAGTAGTTTTAGTCCTTCCATACTGATCATGGTTCCATCATATAAATGTTTTAATCTTTATATAAATATCATATATATTCATTATATACAAATTTTTAATTATCCATGAAATTCATACATGATGAATGAATCACATCTTCATGGACGTTGTACTCCACACATTCACATGAGAGATGTTATTATTTTTTATTGAGTGGAAGGGTAAGAATTTAAATGATATATTATATTTAAATGAATATAATTATATCATAAATATAATATAAATTAATTAGTTCCCTATTTATAACCATAAAATTACAGTGGTGGTGAAAATGAATTAAATAACAACATGGATACGGTCTATGATACATACGCAGAATCAGTATTTTTTCTTTGATATAAAATAGATTAATACAGGTTGATACACTAGTATATTACACTTTATTTATATTTAATATTATTTTTTAATTGTATTAACATTGTTATATAAAATTTTAAAGAGGTACAAAGGGAAATAAATTGAAAACACTCTGCTAAAAGTTATATCTCTTCTTTGGAAAATGACATTTCCCTTAACCATTACACCTTTTAGGTTGGCCATTTGATGATACCTGAGCCTATAGGTAATTTAAAGAAATATTTTAAGGTATTTAACTTGGTATTGGTCTATATATGTTAATCAATTAGTGTAAATATGATAGGATAGGTGGTGTCATTTTATAAGTGAGGGAAATGACACACTTGGAATTAATTAAGAGATTTTAAAAATATAAAGTATTTTACCTGTTAAAGTGGATCCAAATTATCAAATATAATATTATAATATTTCTATGTAGAAAAATATTCTAATTTGTTTAAAAAAATTTATGTGTCATTTATATCCTTATCTCAATTTATGCCACCGTAAACCTGTTTTATCCTTAACTATGTTAATTTGTTCTATTGTTTTTAGAATTCATTATTAAAAAAATAAGTTGAACCTATTAAATATTTATAATTATTTTGATTATAAATATTTAATATATTTAACTATATGTAATTTTTAAGGGTGATATAAAATAATTTTAATATAAGTGCGTAAAACGCAATGAAAATTGTTTTTACAAAAAATGTTTGGTTTAAGCATAAAAATGATTTTAATAAAAAATAAAGAATAATTTATATCCCAAATAAATGAATTTGATTATATAAATGTAAATATTTCGTATATTTATTTATAACTAAATCAAAACCAAATAAAACCATGTAAATACTTTATTAAGATAAAATAACGAAGAAACAATTTGTTGGACAAAAACATTACTTATATTTCTAAAATGATAAAAATATATCTATAATTTTAATATTATATTTTTATTATAACTATATTAAGTATTATATATATATATATATATTTCTATTAAAAAGGATTTATGATATTTCATGTTATTCTCATATCATTGTAATGTCATAAAAGTGGCAGTTTTTGTAAAATCAATAATTTACACTATGCACACAAAACAAAATATTTCTAAAAAATATAAAAAATTCACCCTAAGATAATTTTTTGACATAGTTAATTAAAAATTAAAATTTATTTCATCAAATTAAATTTATCAATTTATATAATTAATATGTTAATCCCATTATTGAATAAAATTATTTTTATTTGTTTTTGTTTCTCTATAATGAAAATATTATTTTAATTAAAGCTCAGGTGTTACCGCTTGTCCCCAAATATGAAACAAAAAAACCAAAAATTCAAATAACCAAACTCGTGTATAACTCCTTCCACCCATTAATCCTCTAATAAAATACTTAAACAACCATTACACACAAGGTTTGGAGAGAAATTAATGGCAATCATACCTTCCAAAGGTGGTGGGTGTTACAAGATGATGATGGATGGTTTCACAATCAACTAAACCATTTGAAAAAGTGAGGATCTAGTAGGTCAATTAATTTCATATTGGTATCATAAAAGGTTTTTAGTCTTCATATTATAGTTTTCGGAATGGTATTTTATGACATTAGGTTAGAGAAAATATATGGAAAATATGTCAAGGGGTCTTGAAATTGGTTTCCTAACTTGGGATCCAAATATAGGTGTCAATGGATAATTTATCCTTTAACCAAGACACTAATATTTTATTTTTATACTTATAACATTAACGATTTATTTCTAGGATTTGAAAAGGTGGATACATTCAACATGTAGCATGTCAGTTGGGAATTTTTCTTTTTTCCTTTTGTAGTCAGCTCCCCCAAATATGATTTTGTTACCATGGGTTAATATTACATTATATAGGATAAACCCCCATTTATATCCTTATATAACTATTATTTTGGGATGTGATTAGGTATTAATACTTCTTCGTGATATTTTTATTGATGAATTGAGTGATGGGGCTCTGATTTAGATACTCAATTGAGATAAACATTTTCTTAGAGAGTAATGGAAATACCCTCTACCTAGTTATCCAAGAGTGGATCCCTCACCTATTGTTCATGGGGTATATCTTCCACTTAATTAGTAGTCAATGTGATTTTATAAGAAATATGAAACTCATAAGATATGTGAATTACATGGTTTCTAATAATAGAGACCACCAAGGTCTTGAGGTGATCCGGACCCTCATGTCATCATGGATTTGTTAGAGGTGGGGACTCATGTGTTTTTCTTAATTTTAACACTCATTGATCATATGGTAATACTATTGAAAAATATCTTTTAGTATGATTTAAGTTATTGGTGGAATTTATCAACAAAAATACATGAAAATAATAATTTATCATGGTTAAATTTGGAGTAAATATTCGAAGAAAAGTATTACCAAGTCACTATAAGGATAGTTTGAGTACAAGAGTTTGTTAAAAATCCAAAAATATTTTATAACTGCATATAAGAATGTGTTTTGGTTAAAAAACCATACATGGTACTGTTGGTATGTTTTAGCCCGATACTTCTCATGAAGTTAGGTTAACACTGCACCTAACCACAAGTCTCATGGTTTGACTTCCATGTTGAGGTCATTGGGTGTTTCAGTATGGATTTAGACATGGTAATGTAGACTTATGCAAATGACGACACTAATATACATTGTATCTCTATACACTTCTAGAATTTGGATAATATTGGACAATCTAATTACCAATACGTTGGTGTCTTTTTAGAATTGTTGGTTAATATAGAACCGTATTAATTTATAAGATCAATTGAGCTAAGGTTTCATTCTGTATGTATCTCTATTATTGTCCCTGTAATTCTAATACCAATCATAGTGAAATTCTCCCTCTCCATAGATATAGGGTTCATTTCCTAATATATATATATATATATATATATTTGTATTTTGGTCATTTAATTTTTATCTTTTTTACCCTTATTCAAAAAACTATAAATTATTCTTTTTATATGTATTTTTATAGCTATTGGTATCCATATTCGAGTTCAATATATCGATTTTAGTTTTAAAAAATTTAATAGTGGATATGGAATAATGAAAAGTGATAACCAGTCATTTAAATAGAATTAATTATTTTAATTAGAG
Organism: Viscum album; assembly: GCA_963277665.1. NCBI lineage: Eukaryota > Viridiplantae > Streptophyta > Magnoliopsida > Santalales > Viscaceae > Viscum > Viscum album. Next base: position 2,007,133,642 of record OY728151.1, on the reverse strand, counting down.
GATATAACTCTAGTATTGTCTTTATTAAAGAAATATTAATTTAACTCTTATAGGTGAAAAAAACAGATATGAAGAATACATATTGGGGGATACTAAATTAAAATGTTCTAGGAGTTGTGTTCCTTGTATTGGAAAAAACATGGCGTTCAACATCAAAGAGTATAACATGATGACCAGGTTGACGAAATATCTTAATAATAAATAAAATAATCCTTTTGAGTTTGAAAAATTCTACTCAATGTGATGATTATTCAATATAAATAGGATTTAAGGGATGATTTTTTTTATCACATCAATTAATTCAACATCATCCCAAGTAAGTTGTCAGTAGTGGGAATTCTTCTAGATGACGAGGTATGTGATTTGGTTTTACTATCTCGGGTACCTAACTCTTGGGAACCTATTTCAATAGACATTGTAATTTCTTAATGTAATCAAAGGTTGGTTCTATACAATGTACAAGATTTTATCTTTAGTAAGGATATTAATAGAGGTAAATCAGGATGATTCTTTAATTATTATTTGATCATACAAGGAAGAGGAAGATATGTGCACTAATATAATCACATAGGAAGAGAAAAATCAAGAGAAAAGGGACGATACTAGAAAAAGTGTATAGGTCATACCTTATGGACTAGTTGAATGAAAGGATACATTAAGAAGGAGTGAAGTGAAAAGCTAAAGGCACATGAAACAAATACATCAAATATGAAAGTTGGAGGAAGGGACAATGTATTACCATTATTCATGGATATCCCTATGATGTATTGGATATTTGACTTAGGTAAATCATTCAATTTCACCTTAGATAAGGGTTTCTGGAATAATTATGTTTTTATGGAATTTTTTCTTAGTATGTATTTTCAATGATGAAACCATGCAAATTTTAGGAAAGGGTGATGCATGGATCATGAAAAATAGTGTAAATTGTTTCATTCTAGAGAATATGAGCTATATCCGTGGATTGAGAAGAAATATTATTTATATCAAAAACATTTATGATATAATATTTAATACAAATTCACCGGAGATGGATGGAAAATCAATATGGGAGCCATAATTAAGGCTTCTGAAGTTAAGAATGAGAGACTATATAACCTGATATTAAAATTCATATTCCTGATTTCAAAAATAAATTCAATTTTGGATTCATATATATAACACTACATGTTATTCCATATGAGTGAGAAGGGGATGAATGTTCTTGAAACAAAAGGAAGTCTACTAGAGCTATAGTTAGTATAATTTATCTTATGTGAATATTGTATTTTTGGAATGTAAAAAAAGGATTACAATGAAAAATTTGGCACAACATTGAAGTATGAAAATATATACATAGTGTACATTGATGTTTGGAAGCTTTTGTGATACCCACTATGCATGTTTGAGTCTTGAAACATTGAGAAATATGAATTTTTTAATTAGTGAGTGGGATAGATTTTAAACCGAACTTCAGAAGGGATTTCCAATAGTTTGAACACCTAAGACATGTATTTTTTTGACTATAAATCTAGATCAAATGGAATTCTGAAGTCTCTCAAGAAAATTCGAGCTATCCTGGTTGGGATGGATTGCTGGTGGCCCATAGCCTACAGCCACTGGGAAACTGTTGGATGGATAAACTATTTAAAATTTTTGAGTTCCTGCCAATTTTTCTAGGGCACAGTATTGGCTAAAAAGATGGCTTTTTAAGAGGGAAAACTAATCTTTTCCATCATTATTTTTTGAGGTTAAACACCCCGATTTATCTTTAATTTGATATGTACATCCCATGGGATTTTCCACTATCCCCACCTTGGTTCTCCTACATTTTTGGTGTCATTTCTTGATTTTTTAGGCATAATCAAGGTGTGGACCCATGTCCCTTATTAGTTCCTTCTCCTCTCCCAATATTATTATTTTGTAAATTTTAGGATTTAGGTATTGATGATTATTTCACATAAAAATTGTAAAATCATTCAAATAATTTGAGGATTTTATGAAACCCAATTGGAGGACGTAAAATGATGACATAAACATTTCTCTTCTCATTGTTTCTATAAAAGCACATTACCAAATTAATTTTTCATGTTTTTTTGTTTAAAATTAAATTTTAATACTTATTGGATTTGTTTTTGGATAGTTATTTGGCTCAGGTTGGTTCTAAAAGTTTTATGTGAACCTTGCATAGGTGGTTAATTGTTGTTCTATCATACCAAGTCCATATGACGAGATGTAAATGACTATAGTAGTTTAATATAATTCAATTAATTAATTATAATAATGATAATTAATTAATTTGAGTTTGTATAATTATACCATATCTCTTAAGTTTAATACAGGTGCAGTAGAGAATGCTAGTGGCTTGGAAATATTGTTAGACCTTTGGTCGTCACTGATTACTTTAGGAAAATAAAGGTAAAAGATTCTAATAAAATAGGTGGTCATGGATACATACCCCATGGATTTTGGAATTTCGAATATATGAAATTTTATTTTTAGACATTCCCATTGGGTGATTTAAATATTCAAATTAATTATATTATCTAAATGGAAATTAAATGCCTGAGGATAAATCAAACAAATTTCCAAGTTCATTATGATCCTTGTGTATTATCTTTCTAGCCTCAATCCTCAACATTTGAGGAAGGCTAGAAAAGTAAACAATTTACCACCTTGATACAACATTGAGGTTTTAAAATAGTTGAGATGACTTGAGACACTAGAGGAGTTTTATGTTATCCCTTGAGTGATTCCAGTAAATATTCACTTGTGAGGTCATACAAGGATTAGGGTACTACTAAGGAATAGTTTAAACCATGTAATTAGTTTTCACCCTATTGAGACCATGTTCTCAAGGTTACTGTAAGTAGGGTTCCCCAAAAATTTTTTGGATTAAAAGACCCCAAGTAGGCTTCCATTCCAATTTTAAAAACTTGGGGACCTCATTAGGTTATACTATGATTCGGGTACTACTAAATAATAGGTTACAATATGTAATTAATTTTTACCATATTGAAACCATTTTCTAAATGTGACCTCAAGTAGGGTTCCCCAGCCATGTGTTGACGTAAAATATCTAAAGTAGTTTTCCATTACAATGTTGAAACCGAAGAGACTTTAGTAGGTTCCTCAAAGATAATTTGACCCTGAGAAGGTGCATTTTTTCATGGGTGGATGTTGTAATAGGTGTCACCATAGAAAAAATACCTTATAAGTGAGATTGACGGTCTATTGATCATTGTAAATTGTATAGGTGTTTGAATATCAATTTATATTTATTTATTTATTATTTTATTTTAATAATTTTGATGAATTTTGGATGCTCGAATGTGTTTCATGGGATCCAACTTATGAGCTTTGTGTCACATGGTGGTAACAATAGTGGGGATGACTAGATATTCTTCCTAGTATCTGTTTTTTAATATCATAAGGTTTGAATATCTAATGATTGTGGAAACATAAATATTCATCATGATATTTAGCTATTGATCCATGTGAATAATTTTTGGGATGCCAAGATTCGAGATTTTGTTTGTATGGGATTCCGTAGAGTCCATGGGTCCTTATAATTCCTAGAATGGCTTAGATCTATACATGTGGGATTAGGGGTCAATTATAATCATATTTTACTAAATTACTAGTTCTCCCCTTAGATCCAGCTTTTTGATCCAGAAAAATTTCGAAACATCTAATTGGGATGCCCAAGATGCATGTGATCCAATTTGATGGAATGGTCAGATGAAAGATGACTTGGATTTAGTAATTTTCTTGGGATGTATAGGAATAGTTTTCAATGCATTCATTATAAATAATATTTGGAGATATTACTTTTACATTTGGGATTCTTTTATCCCTTTATAATGAAACAATCAGCTATTGTTCCATTCAATAATGAATTTCCCTAGACATTACCCTAGTATTAGACCTTGGGTTGGATATGAATGGAATGATATTATTAAGTGCATAAAGAAACTATGGAACTTGTCAAAGTAGGTATGGTCCATCATGGCTAGAGACCTGAGGATTGATGGTGGTTTACTTGTTAATTTACTTCATATAGTTCATTTATTACTTTCATGTGAGTACAATACATGACAATTTTAATCAATTTTTGGTATGTATGGGGCCTTATTGGTTGTTTCCTACTATATTTTGTACCCACAGCCTAGTTGAGGCACCATTTCACATGGGTACCTAAGTAGAATTTCACATAGATACAAGTACTGATTGGGTTGGGGCCCAATATTATGTATTTGATTTATAGTAGCCTAAGTAAGAAAATAATACTAGAAATGAGGAATATAATTAGGGGGAAGAGATTTTTATAATCTTAATTAATTTTTTATTTAATTTGTATATTTTATTATCCAATTGAGTGATCATACTTGTATTTCTATATGACTGTTTTCGTTTTTATAGCTTATGAATTCATGTATTATTATGGGATATAATTTTTCATCGTATTTATTATGATGTGATGAAGTTGATGTTATTTAGTAATTTATTTTTAAATTCACACTCTGATATAGGGTTATAGTCTATGAATAGAAACACCCTATACCTCTACCTGTAGATGGAAGACTCTAGTGTATTGGGAGGCATGCCTGAGGTCATCTAGAGAACTTGTACCAAGAAACAGTCAAGTATCCTCTAAACCATGATATCATATAGTGGTATGAGAGTTGTTTTTATTTGTCTTTATATTTGGTTTATACTAGGCAAGAGATATATCAATGTGTTATAGATAATGATATACCTCAGGATGGTGTGTCTTTGGAACTATTTGTGATGGTAAATACAAGTTTCTTGTTATGATATTAATGTTATGGATTTTATTTATTATTGTTGATATGAATTTCACATTGTGTAATGAAAATAATGTTTGGATTTATGATGTAACATCACTAGGATTTTTACTCTTAAAACAGATAGTAACGATTCATCTCATTTATCATGATTAAGAATGAGGGAATTGAATGAAAAATGCGTATGTTTGTGTGTGTTTATCACTAATAGGAGGCCTACCTATTTAAAGTGTAGGAAACAACTCATAAAATGTTATCATATATAATTTATTGGTGGAATTATACTATGATGGAAAACATGTACGTGAATATATTTTCTTTTTATGGAAGTTCATTTGTACCTATGATAGAATACTTTTTGATTTGGATGAGGATGATGATGCAGTCCCTTAGTAGATGAGGTGTGGTGACCATAGTAGGTTAATGTAGGTATGGGATGCCTTGATTGGGACCCCACTAAAGGTGGTTGTTATTTAGGTTTAGTTATTTAATGTTTCAGCAACAACCTATATGTTTTCCCATTTATCTTGGAATACAATTATACTTAACTTATTTGTGTAACTATGGTTTTCAATATACAGATCATCTTAGAGAGATTCTTATTGTTTATGAGTATGCTTGGGTAATGTGACTAGATCCTCTAGGGATATGTATGATGCAATGATTCTTATAGAGGGCTGGTCTTCAAGGCGTGGGTAGTGGTTTTCACATGTTATTATTTATATGGGGTTTTTGACCCTTGAATGTGTGTTTTAGAATGTTTGATGACTTGGATGGTTGGTCTGAGATCATGGATGAAATCCCATTATCTATGAACTTCCTTGTGACATGACCTATGGGCTAGGTGGTAGACCCCAGAGAACTTATTTTTCAACATAGTGTTTTGGTGAATTAGTGGTTTGTTTTTTATGAGAATAACCCATGTTAGGGTTTGGATCAGGATTAATAATCCTTTAGAATCAGATGCATGGGTAGATTCTTCAGGTCAAGATTGGTGTACGTGGGTGCTATAGGAACTATGATTCAAAAATTAATATTCATTATAGATATTTTATATATAATTTTTTTCATGGATATATACTTGGATATAAAATACATTTACTTAATGATTTCAATACCCTTAGATGTGGTTTTAGAACATGAACATAGGATTCTGTGAGAGTTTATAATGATTGTACATTTAGAGCATGTTCTTTGGTATCAAATTTGGGTTTTAAAGATGGGATAAGTGTAGTGTATTCCCCTGTTGGTTTTAGATATGATTCTACAAATAGGGAATGAGTATATAATTATGCTTTTTGTATTATTTGGGATGGTTTCTATGAATTTTTATGAGAGTAACATACCATAAAGTATAGATGGACTCATTTTTCATATAAATGAATATTATTTGGGGGAAATCATGCGATAGACCCAAGAATAAGCGAGTTCCTAATTTTAAATAGTTGTGTTTATGGTACTCCAGGTTTAGTGATATTTATCTATGTGTGATAATGGTTTGTATTTTATGTATTTGGGCCTAATTTTTATGAGATTTGAATCTTTGGAGAAGATTCATATTTTATGATCATGTGGTATGAGAGTGTACACCCATTACCTTTGGATTAAATCAAGGTTGTACAAGCATGTTAAACATGGATCTGGTTGATTTCTAAATACGTGTGTAGCCATGTTTGATATAAGGACAAAGTATTTGATGTGATTATTATGTGAATAATGGATTGGATCTTGGTTGGGGTGGGTAATGTCCATTCACGGTAGGGGGACATAAAAATCAACCAGATTCCATGAATCTAGATTTGGTCCATGGAACATATTTTCCTGGAGGTAAAATATCATATGTTGGAAATGAATGAGAATGGATCAAAGGGTGTGATTTGTGATTTATGATAGAACCTATCGAGGGTTTACTCAAGGAGTAGAGTAAAACATATAGTGGGGAGTTCACCAGTGGTTGGTTGAGGTTTGTAACCCTTTTTATGATTTGAATTTTGTTGAATACCATAAATGACATTCCCATGGGATGGTAGCAAGTGATAAAATTATTCTTCATAACAAATATAAGGTATGAGAATGTTTGGACACCTAGGAATATTTTGTTTGATGAAATAAGGGATATGGGTCATGGGGATTGGGGTTTTTATCTAGTGATGTGAAGACCGAGACACATCTATAATGGGGGGTTGAAAAAATAGTTGATAGTTTTTATAATCACATTGGAAGTGTCATTGAGTGCTGAAATTGGTAATTCTATGATTGTTTTGGAATTAGTATACTGGTGATAACATAGACTCTAATCGAACTGGATTCCTTGGTGAATGACATTGGTAAATTAAAATATGATATCAAAAGGATTTTGAGCACCAAACTTAGGAAAATGACGAATTTTTGGTAATTCAAGAGTGGTTGGATAAGTGGTGTGTCAATATCCATGACATGGAATGATGTTTAATTTTGGCTAGTTGAGTATCCAACCATAGATTGTCACCCAATTTTAGGTATATAAATCAAATTGAATATTAAAATGATTATGTGATGCCTGCATTAGTAGCGATATCAGGATTTAATATTATGGTGATATTCAATGGTGATTGTCGACCACATTTGAGACAGGTTGGTTAGAGGAGGTCTGACTAGGGGTTAGTGTATAGTTGGAAAAAGTGGGCATAAACCACCTCAGATATTTCATTCTAGATAATATGAGCATGTTGTGGGAGTTGGTTGATGATTTTCTAGGAAAATCCACCATGATCAGGTTATGCTTGTGAGGTATAGGTACCACTGTTTTGGCTTGTATGGGATGTGAAAGTTGTTATTGGTTTTGGGTTAGTGGTTTCATAATTATTCTTCTGTAGATTTCAAAACCCACATTGGGATCACTGTAAGAATACTAAGACCAAGTTTTTCTAAAAAATTAAGATGGTGGGAATGATCTATGGTTTATAATTATATTTTGAGGTAGTTCATATATAGGGGATCACCATAAAATTGGTAGTTAATTATATGAATATACCTTGGTGTATTGAGGTGGATGGTCTTGGGAAAGATTTTTTCTTATTCTCCAATTGTGAATTACAATCATTATCTTGGTTTTTGTGTTTTAAGATCATTATTTTGGAGTTGTGATTTAGAGGTTCATTGAAAGTTCAAAGATAGGACATGGTAATTTGGTTATTAATTAGAGGCTTGAATAGGGAAGAACCAATTATAGAATTGTTGATATGGATTATTAGGGTGATAATTGTTATGGCTAGGAAATATTAATAACCTTTTCATATATATTGGTCTTCAAAACTAGATAAATTTTATTTTATTTTTTTGAATTTTTGGGAGAATAGGATTTTGAATCAGTGATTAGAATCGATTTGTGAGAGTTTAAACACCTCAAAAAGGTGTTTTTGAGTTGAAATAATACTAAAAGGGTGTTTTTTAGGATTTTGTATAATAATCCAAGATTTTTTTACTTCTTATTAAACTATTATAAACATAAACATCATTTATTTGTAACCCAAAGATCACGAGGCCTAGTTTCTTTATAAGAGTACGTACATAAAAAATCAAAAGAAACTAAAAAATAATATATTTATTTGAATTCTCATTAGTGACATACTAAATCTCTTATAGATTATATAACTATATAGGATAACATGGGGAATACATAAAATAAAGGGGTTAGAAAAAAAATCCCTTTAAATAAGTAAACATGATAAGAAAACATAAAATGTTAGTCAAAGGTATAACATGATATCAAAAAATTGAATTAATGTGTGTAATCACATAGAATAAAAATAAAAAGAACATGGTATCATAAGATGATGAAAACACATTGAATCTGGAAACAACATATAACATGAAATAGACATGAGTAAAGGCTATCTTATGATATAATATCACATCATTTATAATGTCCCATAATAGATTAGGTTCACCCATTAATCACAAACATAAAATCTCATGCGACAAAATATTTACAAAATGCATAAGAGAACTATCTAGGTGCACCCATAATAACATGTTCATGATTATTTGTTCCATAAAAAGAAATAAATCACAAGGAATAAACATAATAATTACCCATGGAAGGAAAATGGGATGCATAATCTTGTCTCATATCATAATCAAATGAAATTTCGTAATGAAGGCATTTGAGGGATGAAAATAAGGAACGAATTACACCATAAAATTACATGACAATAATCTAGGTGTATGGGTAAGATAAATATATACATAATTTAGAATCAATCCATAACATAAAAGTTTCTTTCATTAATAGAAATTTATTGAATGATTATGTGGAACATTTCATGAGGAGAACACCATTTTCACTTTGTAATAACTTCTATAAAATAAAAAAATATAAAATATATTATAGAAAAACAATCAATGAAAGTATCGTGTAAATTTATAAAGGAATAATAAAATAATTTAGTTTCATTGATGTTGGAAAATTCTATTCGTATCATGTAAGCTAAAAAATTCCTTCCAAAAAACTACCTAGTTTAGAAAATAATATATATATTCCTTTTATAAATAATTATAAAGAAAAACATGAGTAAGAATGTATTTAAAAATATATAAGAATATTAAAAACATACTTGAAACCATTTTTAGAAAGCATTTATTTAGAAGAAAAAATATTTCTAGCTAAAGAAATAAATAAAGTAATATATTTTAAAAAACATTCTCTCAGTCATTTTATGTACCAAATATAGGAAAATTATATTTTTACATGAAAATATCATGAATATCTTATAACATACTTTCTATATATTACACACTTAAACATGATTTATTACATAAACTTTCACATAACACAACATTAAAGATCGAGATGTCTAGTGTATTTGGGGATTAAGAACATTACATGACACATTAATACGGAAAATACAATATATTTATCGAAAACTCGTTTTACATGACCACAATATTCTTTCATACTTAACATTGCATGGGATAACTAGATGACATACATAAGAAAGGGGTGAGCTATCAAGCATAGAAAGGTAGTAAATAAGAAATAACATGAACAATATAGTACATGTTAAAAAATAGTAATATCAATGGAGAATAAGATAAACATGAACATAAATGTGTGATATATCATGATTATCATAACATGGAAATGTGGAAATGAAATACAACATGAAATTAACATTAGCCAAAGCTCATTTCACATGCATTAGCATGAGTAAACCATCATTGAACATGAATTAGAATGAATAAACCTTAATTTTACATGTATTATCATGAGTAAACCATCATTTTACATGGAGTATAATGATACTAAACATTACCCAATGCATTGGAGTTTTATGAGGGAACACCCTTCATAAACATTTCATTTCATGCATAAGTGTGCCACATGGATCATATAACATGGAATCATTAAACAACATCATTTATTAAACGATAAAATATTGTATAAAACTACATTTAAGAATCCTATAAAATGTATATGTGCGTAAGGGTTAATACCCTTGATAGAGAAATGGGTATTTTATTTACTACACAATGATTTTAGTTTGGAAATCATGGTGCAATTTCGGCAGCATAACGATGTGACATAAAAAAGAATAAAAAAGAATGATGATAGAGAAATGGGTATATCATAATATGTAAATGAAATTTAAATTAAGGTGGTCATATATATACATGTCCCAACACATATAATTTTAAAGTAGGAGTAACATAACAAATAAAATTGAAGAAAGATGGGAAATGGAATAACTCTTACGAAATTTTGGCATGGTAACGGGTGTACGTGGGATGGATTAATGAGAGATAAAGAGGTATATCATCATTAAAAAATAAGTAGGTAAGTATGGGGGAGGTGAGAAATCATACCCATAATTTTTAATTTAAAATAAAAGGGTATAACTATATAAATAATATTGGAAAAAATGAGAAAGAAAGAAATCTCTTACTTGAGTGTGTGAATTTAAGTGATTGAGGAGGGGCTTCTTGAGATCATGGTTGACCTTGGGAAGATTATAAAGAAAGGAGGGTATATTAGGGATATACTAAAAGGTTTTTTTGTGAAGATTAATGGGAGATTACTTTGGTTTATAAAAGAAATGATAAGGGAATTATTTAAAATTTTACAAACATAGGTTGTGGAACGAATATAATTAAATATTCAATATCAAAAAAATACCATGGTTTTTCCCATGGTTTTTCCAATGGGGAGTGGAAAAAATTATTTTATAAGGCCAATGGGAGAACATAGTAAAATATAATTCCTTCTTTTGTAGAGGTGATTCATACTCTCAATGAAATCATTTTAAAATGTTAAAATATTTTATAAATCTTGGAGGGTTCAATAAGGCATTATAAAATAAAAAAATATAAAATCACATTATTTTAATGGTAAAATGTATATTGGATGAATAACCCTTTTATAGAATTTTATTACATGACCATTGGGTTATTATTATGTCATAAAACACATTATATATTTACACGGTATTTAATTTTTACCCAAAAATTTGATTATCTCAGAAAATTATGAAAAATTCACTGTTGGATAATTTCAATATCCTGATTCAAGAAATAATATTAATTTTATTTATTAATATTATAAATATGTGAATTTTTACTTTTCAAATACAAAACATTATTTATTGAAAATTAATTGGTTTTGAAAAAATCAATTTCCAGTCCATAATAAAATTTACATTTTAAATCATAAAAATTATATAATCATTTATATTTAAAATTAATAATATTTTATAAAAATAGTATTTCTTTAAAAAATAAAATAATTCATCAAAATAATTTATTTAATTAAAAATAAAATTTCATTTTTATCATATGAAAATATAATTATTATCAAACTAAATAATTAATCATTTATAGATTAAAAATAATAAAGAATATAATCACCTCTTATAATTAAAAGGAGTGTTCATATAAAACTATTATAATAACAATATTAATAAAAACTTAGTTTAATATTATAATTTATATATTTTTAAAGATTACCATTTTACACAAAAAAATCAATTTATCTAATTCATTATATCTTTACGTGAAACTATTCTAATACAGGAATTTATGGAATAAGAATTTTATTTATTAAAGGGATTACAAAATAAGTAACTAATGTATTGTTACATAACACCTTATAACAACTACTTAAGATCTTAGGATAAGGTTTGCGATGGTGAAAGGCTCTTGAGTCAGCTCAGATAACATCGTTCAGGTGGTAATCTCTATTAACATCTAATTCTCATGTAGGTGCTTTTGTTCAAACATAATGAGTTGAATCTTAGATTCATCTTGGTCAAGAGTGAATCCCATTGATGTTAAATCATTTCCATGCTCTGACAAATGAGCTTCATATAACTTGAGTCTACTAGATGAGGCCATCCTATCCTTTGTCTGGGTCAAAATAATTGTTTCATAAAAAACTTAAATTTATAATAGTCGCGTGATCATTGTTCAATGACTATATTATCAATGATTATGATACTTAATGGTCATTTAAACCCAAAAAAAGTGTTCATGTGTTTTCAATATCCATAAGAAATTTAATTATATAAAATAAATGAAATTTTATTTATGAATGTTTAGGTGGTTACAACATTCCCCCCTTCAAAAATTTCTTCCTGAAAATTTCATTTTCCAACACTAAAATAGATGGGGGTAACTCTGAATCATCACTTCCTTAGGTTCCCATGTTTTTACTTCAATATTGTTGTCTCTCCACAACACTTTGATGAGGGGGATTGTCTTATGTCATAGAACTTTTTCATTACAATCAAAGATCTTCACTGGCTTGTATTCATAGGAGAGGTAATTATGCAATGGTAAGATATCTGTATTATAATGACCCATACATTACATAGATGGTTATTAATCTAGAATTTAATCATACTTATTAGAACATATAACAAAACCATGATAGGACCGTATAGGTATAGTATCTTTAAAAACTAGGAAACATAAACAACTGGTTTATAAATCATCTACATTGTCTCCCGTTTATTTCATCATATCTAGAGTCCCTTTTAGCATATCCTACTTAATACCCTTCTTCCTAACCTGGGGAAAATAAAAAATACAAAAGGGTGAGCTCAAATTCATAGTAAGAGTAAACAAAATAAATATCAATCATATAATATTCATAAGAACATAACATTTTGAAAATATGAACCTGCAAAATAGATCATAATATCATAACATGTGATAAATCATAGTAGTGAAATTTAATCCCAATAATCATAACTTAAAACATGAAACTTTTCGGCATACACACATAATCATAGAAAATCATTTTATATTAGTCAAGGCTCATTGCAAAGACCATCATAGCAGACAAAGTCCATTACTGAACCGAGTTCACTCCTCGTTCCAGTCCTGTATCACTGAACTGGATTAACATTCCGTTCCAGCCATGTCTATCTCATGAGATATAAATATTTACCCAATGCATTGGAGTGAGATATATGTCCCACCCTTCTCATAATTAATCCATTCTTATGTGTGCCACAAAATCATAAATCATACATCATAGCATAACCCATGTAATAAAAATGGGATTCTTAAACATCGTGCCATCATAACACAATCCATATAAGATAAAAGGACTTCATAAAAATAATTCCATCATAAAATAATCAAACAAATGTAAAAATAGGGATAAAAATAGAACCCTATATTATCTTGGATGGAAAATAATTTTGATAAAACACTTAAACTTCATTCTTGAGGAAAATATCATTTCTACTTCCAAAACATTTTTCCTTTATTAACGTGTCATACAATTTTAAAAGACAATAATTTTATTAAAAATAGACTTGAAAACTTGTAAAGTAAGCTTCATGGAAATAATGTTTTAAAAATCCATTTAGGTCGTTTAAGTTAAAAAAACATTCTTCTCATACTTTGGCCGGAAAATCCAAAAAGTACCTCGTACTAAAAACAACAAAAGATTCCTTTCATATATTTTACTAAAAACTAACCAATGGGTAAAATTGGATTGAAAAAATTTTTGGTGGATGGAAATAATATTACATATTGAGGAAACATGGATGTGGATGATAAATATGCCCTAGTAAATTCTGAAGTATAAATAATCTCGGATAAAAATGAGATTGTGAGATTTTAGCTTACCTTAGGTCTAATTTGCTTTGTACATATATGAACCTCCCATATAATGATTTAAATAATGTCATTAACTTATTAAATAATCATATTCATTGTTATTATATCATATATGGTCATATTCTTATCTTCTTATTAGTAATATGTCATTGCTACTTGTTATTCAGGTGTTCATTGCTTTATGTTCTAATGCATGTTTTGTCGAATAAATTCTTATTATTCTTTTTAGGTTATAGATAACTAATTTACAGAATGGTATTAGTGTAATATATATCATATTTATTCATTCAATTCAGTTATATATTCATTATTCAACGAGGATCATGTAGAATGAGTCACATCACATCGTGGAGACGGTAGGCTGTATGTACGCACGAGCGATGATATCGTTACCTTGATCGTGGAATTGTATTGAAGTGTATGTATACTATTTAAGAATCAATATCACTTTACAATAATAATGTATAGTTAATATTTACACCATTATACCCATCCATGTAAGGTGGTGGTGGAAAACAGATTACACCACGGCGTGGAGACGGTATTCCGTACATACGCACGCGCGGTGATTTCATTTTCCATAGGATCGATAGAAGGTGAAATAGGGTTGTTTAATATTTATAATAACATATAATTATATTAGTGATACTGATGCTATTACTTCATTGTGAAACAACTAAAGAAGATGAAGTAGGAGAAGATGTAAATTTGAAAGAATCGGTAACTGATATTACCTCTTCTTCGAAACGCCTGTTTCAAACCTCCTCTTAGGGCACTAAAAATTGGTCTTTGAACAATACCAGGACCTCTATGATGTTTATAGGGAAGTGGGAAAGAGAACTTGTCAGGTTTTGGATGAGATTGAAGGCCTAATGTGGTGTGAGGAAGAGAGGGAGGAGGTTCCCTTTTATTAGGGAGGAGAGGGGAACCTTAGAAAAAACATAAAATATTATTTTATTATAAAGTCATATTCGGTTTTTAATAGCTCAAAATTGATTTATTTCGATGCTAAAGTATGGATGGGTGGAAATACTCTCAAAAATAGGTTTTAGAAAAGTATAGGTTACTATTTTAACCTTATCATTTAGATTTTACTCTATGTTAAATAATTTAACTTTTACCATGTCTTCTTGTTTTATTGTACAATATAGTTAATAAACTTACTATAACAAGCCATAAAAACCCGAAGTGGTTAATTATTGATATATGTATCCTTATATAAGTAATTTGGACGAACCATTTATTTTTATGAATAGAATAATAATTAATAATATTTTATTTTATTAAAAAACTATTTTATGACAATTTTGAAACTATTTGGTAATTGATTTTTGTGAAACTCATAACAGCATGATTAGTTCGAAAAAAGTTTATTAAATCAATACTAACATGTCATATTAAACTATAAAATAATTTAAATTCATATAAAGTCTCAAATTACATTTATCTGGGTATTTATAACATCTATTATCTTAATATTTTATTAATAAGGTAATTACTGCATCATCATTGTGTCATAAATAAATTAAATTATTTAATGTCTTAAAATTATAAATAAAATAACATTATGTAGTAAATATTTTTATATTTATAATGAATATTTATATTCGAAATTATATTATGTATAACTTTACATTAAAAATGTTTTTAATTATTAAACTTTGATTTTAACTATTTTAGAACTTCTTTAAATAAAATGATAATAAATGTCCTAATCTAATCCAAGTGGACCTAAATGGTCATATTTTATTCCTAAGGTTATTTTTGGTCGAATTAAACTTATCCAATAGAATTAAGACATGTGTTAGGGTAATAATAATATCATTTTTACACTTAATTACACTATTTACTTTTAACCGTGGCAAATAAAAGTAAACAGTTACTATTCACCAAAAATTATTTTTATCTTATTGAACCACATTTTACAACTTGATATTAACCGTGTGTCTTGAATTTTTGAAATTCCACTCACAGAAGTGGTAAAATTATGTTTTATGTAAATTTGTAAATTCTCCTAGGAGGTGGGTAAAAGACAGTGAAAAGTTAAATAAAATTTTTATATATCTAAAACTATTATAAAATGACTCCAATGAATTACATTAAACTTATATAAGTATCATGTATCACTTATGACCTAAAATAACTTTATATAAAATAAATAATTATTTAAATAAAAAGTTGGTTTTTAAATAGTAACCTAGTGTTTTCACTATTCATCAAAAATTGAATGTTTTTTGAAAAATACCAAAATTTCACCCTAGGCTAATTTCGATATTACGAATCCAAAAAATGAAGTCCATTTTGAATGATAAAATTTATAAAATTCCAAAAAGTGGGTATTACTATTCATAACGGCTAGTTTATATAATATTTTAATAGCATATATTTGTTTAGTGAAAATCGGTATTGCGTACAACACACGCTATCATAGAAGGTCGTGATTTCTTGTAAAGAAAGACAAGCTAGTGTTTTGTGTAATGAAATATTCCTTTGATGTTGTGTATAACATAAGACATTAAAAATATATACTTCTCATAAAATATCAGGGTGTTACATTTTACCCCCCTTAAAATGAATTTCGCCCTCGATATTCATCACTTTGTAACATAAAGATGAGGATAACTCTCCCTCATCATATCCTCAAGCTCACATGTAGCTTCTTCTAATTGGTGGTTCCTCTATAAAAATTTCACCAAGCTAGTGGTCTTATTCTATAGAACTTTTTTTCTACGATCCAGAATCTCTATCGGCTGTTCTTCATAAGAAAGATCTTGCTCCAGTGGTACAACTTCTGAGCTTAGTACATGTGAAGGATCGGGTATGTACTTTCTCAGTAGAGATACATGGAACACATCGTGTACTTGACAGAGATTCGGTGGAAGCGCCAATTGGTAAGATAACTTCCCAACATGATCCAGTATTTTGAAAGGACAGATATACCTAGGCCTCAGCTTTCCCTTCTTTCGAAATCTCATTACTCTCTTCCAAGGAGATATTCGTAAGAACACTTTATCACCCACTTCAACTCTAGGTCTTTTATTCGGTTTTTGGCATAACTTTTTTGTCGACTCTACGCTTCCCTTATGTGTTGTTGAATAGATCTGAACTTTTCTGCCATATCATCAACAAGATCATGTCATAACAGCTTTCTTTCCCCAACTTTATCCCAACAAGTTGGAGTCCTACATTTCTTTCTATATAGAGCTTCATAAGGAGCCATATGAATACTAGAGTGAAAGCTGTTATTATAAGAAAATTCCACCAAAGGTAGGTGTTGATCCCAACCACCTTTGAAATCCATAGAGGAAGCTCTTAAAATATCTTCTAGAGTTTGAATTGTTTTCTCAGACTAACCGTCTATCTGAGGATGATAAGCTGTGCTGAAACTCAACTCTGTATCTAAATTATGCTGAAGACTTCGCCAAAACATCCAGGTATACCTCGGATCCCAATCAGATATAATGGAAAGTGGTACTCCACACAATCTTACAACTTGCTTAACATATATCCTGGAAAGTTGGTCAAGAGATAAATCTTCTCTAATAGCAATGAAGTGTGCCGACTTAGTAAGATGGTCAACTATGAGCCATATAGCATTATTGCCTTTGTATGTTTTAGGAAGTCCGGTGACAAAGTCCATAGTGATGTTTTCCAATTTCTATTAGGGTATGGGTAATGGTTGTAACATCCCCTTAGATTTATGTCTCTCAGCTGTAACTTGATGACAAAACAAGCATCGAGAGACATATTCACCAACATCTCTTTTCATTCCATCCCACCAGAAGTACTCTTTCAGGTCCCTATATATCTTCGTGCTTCCAGAATGAATAGAGAATGAAGAACTATGAGCTTCATCCAATATTTCCTTCTTTAATTTTGGGATGGGAGGAACACAAACCCGATTCCTAAACATTATTAACTCATCACAATCAAGGTTCAATTCAGGAACATTTCTCACCTTCTTTTGTAACTCTACATCTTCTTTCTGTGCCTCTTTAATCTTCACATGTATAGATGGTTGAACATTCATTTGAGAAAGATAATATTTTTCCCCTTCCATTATAATTCCATGATCCATCCATTGTAAATCCATGAATATTGGATCTTTTGTGATCCTCATCATGGATAAGCTATCATGGTCTTGTCGACTTAATGCATCTACCACCTTGTTTTCTTTCCGAGGGTGGTAATGAATTGAGAACTCATAATCCTTAATCATCTCCAACCATCTTCTTTGGTGCATATTCAACTCCTTTTGTGTGAAAATATACTTTACAATTTTATGATCAATATAAATATCACATCTTTCAACATAAAGATAATGCCTCCATATTTTTAATGCAAAGATTACCGCGGCTAACTCCAAATCATGAGTTGGGTCATTTTTCTCATGGATTTTCAACTGTCGTGAGGCATAAGATATCACCATATCATTTTTCATGAGAACACACCCCATTCCCTTCTTGGATGCATCACTATAGATCAAAATCCTTTCTCCACTACACGACAGTGTGAACACAGGTGCACTAGATAACCATATTTTTAACTCCATGAAATTCTCTTCACACTCCTGTATCCAAACGAACTTAACTCCTTTTTGAGTCAACCTGGAAAGTGGATTAGATAATCGTGAAAAATATATCACAAAACGTCGTTAATATCTATCCAAACCACGAAAACTTCAGATCTCAGTTACTTTTGTTGGTCTCAGTCATCTTTAGATAACCTTTGTTTTTTCCAGATCCACAGATATCCCCTCTTTTGAGATTATGTGAACAAAAAAAAGGAAACTTTTTTAAGCCAAAATTCACACTTGGTAAATTTGGAATAAAGATTCTCCTTTCTCAGGGTATTCAATACAATTCTCAAGTGAACTTCATGTTATTCCTTTCTCTTTTAATAGACAAGAATATCGTCTATAAAGACTACCATAAACTGATCAAGATAGTCTCTAAAGACTCTATTCATCAGATCTTTGAAGATAGAAGGGGCATTAGTAAGACCAAATTGCATCACTATAAATTCATAGTGTCCTTACCTTGTACGGAAAGCCGTCTTTGGTATATCCTCCTTTTTTACCCTTAATTGATGATACCTTGAATGAAGACCAATCATGGAAAAGTATTGATCTCCACATAGTTGGTCAAATAAGTCATCAATGCGTGGGAGAGGATATTTGTTCTTGATAGTGATCTTGTTAAGTTATCGATAATCAATACAGATTCTCGTTGATCCATCTTTCTTCTTAACAAAAAAAACTGGTGCTTCCCATAGTGACGCACTTGGGCGTATGAATCCTTCATCAAGATTCTCTTGGAGTTTCTTCTTCAATTCCTACAACTCATTTGGGGCCATTCTATATGGTTTCTGTGAAATAGGCATAACACCCGGTATGAGTTATTTTGAAAAATCAACTTCACAATTTGGTGGAAGACCAGAAAATTCCTCTGGAAAGACATCATCAAACTCCCGTACAATGGGAATATTCATAATCATGAGTTTTTCTCTAAACATTTGAGATAAATAATCTACATTTATTGGAATCAAGACCCATAAGATGGATGAAATTTCCACTGGAAGGTTATATTCATCCTTGCATCGATAGATGATAGTAGACTGATCAGGAATATAAAATGTGATTTCCCTTATTTGGAAATTGATATGAGATCCGTATAAAGAAATCCAATCCATAAGAATCATATCAAATTCCACTATAGGAAGGATCACAAGATTTGCAGGAATAACGTTCCCACAAACTTCAATCGGAGAAGAATTATAAACTTTTGATGTGACTATTGTGCCATTAGGGGTTGTCACAGCCAACTCAACATCTAACTGCTGAGGTAATATGGAAATACCCTTAGAAAATTCTTCATAAATAAAAGAGTGGGTGAATCCAGAATCAAATGAAACATTTTCTACTTTAGAGTGGATGGTATGTTTACCTTTCACCACTTCGTTATCATACTCCACATCACCGATAGAAATTGCATTTGACTTTCCTTTGTCTTTGGCCTTAAGAGTTGGTTGGAGTCGATCATCATCAACAACCCTTGGATTAGGGCATTGATTAGTATAATGCCCCATTTCCTTGCAATTGTAACATTGAAGTGTAGGAGGTTCATTCATGGTGGCCCTTTCTTTTTTCGCATCACTAGACATCTTCTTCCAATCATTGCAACATTCAAATTTCTGATAAACTTATTCTCCACATTTGAAACATTTACTTGTCCCTTTAAGACAACTCCCTCTATGATTCTTCCCACACTTTGAGCATAAGGGAAAACTCATCTTCTTTTCAGTGTTCTCTTTATATTTTCCTTTGAATTCCATTTTCCTCTTATTATCAAAACCATATGACTGATGGGTTACTCCAATCTCCATCTAAACCTTGAGAGAACATCGAATGATTTCTTCATAGATATTGAAGACCCTTATGGATAACCCCCTTTAAAGACTTGGTATTAAGCCAATAAAGAATCGATTGATCTTACTCTCAGGTTGGATAATAATTCCGAAAGCTTACCTTGCAAGTCTTCTTAAATTTTCTTTTTAGGTACCAACCAATTAATAATCATTTTGCTTCAGTTCAAGAAACTACTTTTCCATCTTTGTTCGAAGAATACGAGGGAAGTACTTATTGAAAAATAAGTTTTTGAAATCATCCCATTCCATAGACTCAATTTCATCTCTCGGCCTCATATTCATGATAAGATTACACCATTGATCAGCTTCATCTTTGAAACGATAAACTGATAAGATGAATTTATCATGTTCATAGCATTGATGAACTGAAAATATCTTGTTAGTGGTACTGATCCATTGTTCATACACTAATAGATCAGTAAACCAGCTGAATGAGGGTTGACGCTGCCTCAGGAATGATTCAATAGAATTTTTCTCCTTACATTGCTCGTATGGAAGTCCTATATGATTCATAGCTTGAGAAATTTGTGTTAGCATGGCTACAAGATTTTACATTCCAGCGCCCAGAACGTTTGGTTGCTCAGGGGGACAATCATTGCATTGCCTGTCTCATTCAGTATTAACACGGTTCCTTCGTGTTCTAGCCATTGATTAAAACCAATAAGTATAGTGTGAGGAACACTAATCATAATAGGAAAACCACATAATCAATAATAAAATTTCACACTTAAGGTCTTATCATAGGTTATTCATGGCCATTTCTAAAACACTAATATTTTTTCCTATGCTTAGCCACATCCGTAGGGTTCTTACTAAGGCTTTCACATCATAGTTTCCAAAGTTTGACTATACCTTTCCTCTAATACCAACTGTAACGACCCGTACATTACATACATGGTTATTACTTCATAATTGAAGCATACTTATTACAACATATAACAAAACCATGATAGGACCATATAGGTATAGCGGCTTTATAAACTGGGAAACATAAACAACGGGTTTATAAATCATCTACATTGTCTCTCATTTATTTTATCATATCTAGAGTCCCTTTTGACATATCCTACTTAATAACCCTCTTCCTGACCTGGGGAAAATAAAACATACAAATTGGTGAGCTTAAATTCTCAGTAAGGGCAATCAAAAGAAATATCAATCATATCATATTCATAAGAACATAAAATTTTGAAAATAATAACCTGAAAAGAGATCATAATATCATAACATGGGACAAATCATAGTAGTGAAATGTAATCCCAATAATCATAACATAAAACATGAAACTTTGTGGCATACACACATAATCATAGAAATTCATTTCATATAATTCAAGGCTTATTTCCAAGACCATCATAGCAGACAAAGTCCATTACTAAACTGAGTTCACTCCTCGTTCCAGTCCTATATCACTGAAATAGATTAACTTTCCATTCCAGCCATGTCTATCTCATGAGATATAAATCTTTACCCAATGCATTGGAGGGAGATATAGGTCCCACGCATCGCATAATGAAACCATTCTTATGTGTTCCACAAAATCATAAATCATACATTATAGCACAACCCATTTAATAAAAATGGGATTCTTAAACATCCTGCCATCATAACATAATCAATATAAGATAAAATGAATTCATAAAAATAATTCCATCATAACATAATCAAATCAATGTAAAAATAGGTATAGAAACAGAACCATATATTATCTTATATGGAAAATAATTTTGATAAAACACTTGAACTTCATTCTTGAGGAAAATATCCTTTCTACTTCAATTTTTTTTCATTTTTTAACATGTAATTCAATTTTAAAAGAAAATATGTTGATTGAAAATATGCTTGAAAAATTGTAAAGGAATCTTCATGGAAATAATGTTCTAAAAATCCATTCAGGTCGTATTAGT
The DNA here is from genome assembly GCA_963277665.1 of Viscum album. Taxonomy (NCBI): domain Eukaryota; kingdom Viridiplantae; phylum Streptophyta; class Magnoliopsida; order Santalales; family Viscaceae; genus Viscum; species Viscum album. The sequence continues at coordinate 2,007,111,417 of OY728151.1, read as the reverse complement.
TAAAAAACATTCTTTTCATACTTTGGCCGGAAAAGTCAAAAAGTACCTCGTACTAAAAAAACAAAAGATTCCTTTCATATAATTTACTAAAAACTCACAAATGGAAGAAATTGGATTTAAACAATTGTATGTGGATGTAAATAGTTTTACATATTGAGGAAACATGGATGTGGATGATAAATATGCCCCATTAAATTCTGAAGTATAAACAATCTCAGATAAAAATGAGATTGTGCGATTTTCCCCTACCTTCGGTCTGATTTTCTTAGTACGTATCCGAACCTACTGTATAATGATTTAAATAATGTAATTGACGTATTACAGAATCATATTCATTATTATTATATCATATATGGTCATATTCTTATATTCTTATTAGTAATATTTCATTGTCGCTTATTATTGGGGTGTTCATTGCTTTTTGTTCTTATGCATGTATTGTCGAATAAATTCTTATTAATCCTTTTAGATTATAGATACATCATTTACAAATGGTTTTAGTGTAACATATATCATATTTATTCATTCAATTCATTTATATATTCATTATTCAATGAGGATCATGTAGAGCGAGTCGCATCACATCATGGAGACGGTAGGCCGTACGTACGCACGAGCGATGATATCATTCCCATGATCATGGAATTGTATTGAAGTATATGTATACTATTTAAGAATCAATATAACTTTAAAATAATCATATACAGTTATTCTTTACTCCATTAAACCCATCCAAGTAAGGTGGTGGTGGAAGACAGATTACACCACGGCGTGGAGACAATATTCCGTACGTACGCACACACGGTGATTTCGTTTTCCATAGGATGGATAGAAGGTGAAATAGGGTTGTTTAATATTTATAATAAAATATCAGTATATGAGTGATACTGATGTTATTACTTCATAATGAAACAACTAAATAATAGGAAGTAGGAGAAGAAGTAAATTTGAAAGAATCGGTAACGGATATTACCTCTTCTTCGACACGCCTCTTTGAAACCCCCACTTAGGAAAAAAATTGGTCTTTGAAGAAGACCAGTACCTCTAGGATGTTTCTCGGGAAGTGGAGAAGAGAAATTGGCAGGGTTTTTCCGAGATTTAAGCCTCAATGTGGTTTGAGGAAAAGAGCGAGGAGGTTCCCTTTTATTAGGGAGGAGAGGGGCACCTTAGGAAAAACATAAAATATTATTTTATTATAAAGTAATATTCAGTTTTTAATAGCTCAAAATTGATTTATTTAAAAGATAATGTGGGGATGGGTTGAAATACACTCAACCAATAGGTTTTAGACAAGTTTACGTTACTATTTTAACCTTATCATTTAGATTGAACTATAAGTTAAATAATTTTACTTTTACCAAGCCTTCTTGTTTTCTTATACTATATAGTTAATAAACAAACTATAACAATCCAAAAGAACCCCAATTGGTTAATTATTAATATATATAACCTTATCTAAGTCATTTGTCTGAACCTTATTTTTTTAGGAATAAAATAAAAATTAATAATATACTATTTGTTTTTAAAATTATTTTATGTCAATTTTGAAACTATTTGGTAATTGATTTTTTTGAAAATCATAAAGCATGATTAGTTCAAAAAAAGTTTATGAAATCAGTACTAACATGTCATATTAACCTATAAAATTAGTGGAATTCAAATAAAGTCTCAAATTACATTTATCTGGGTATTTATAACATCAATTATGTTAATATTTCATTAATATGGTAATTAATGCATCATCATGGTTTCATAAATAAATTACATTATTTAATGTTTAAAAATTATAAATAAAATACAATTATGTAGGAAATATTCTTATATTTCTAATGAATATTTATAGTCGAAAGTATCTTCTGTATATCCCTACATTAAAAATTCTTTTAGTTATTAAACTTTGATTTTAACAATTTTAACACTTCTATAAATAAAATAATAATAATTGTGCTAATCGAATCCAAGTGGACCTAAATGGTCATATTTTATTACTAAGGGTTTTTTGGTCGAATTAAACTTATCTAATAGAATTAGGACATGTGTTAGGGTAATAATAATATCACTATTACCCTTAATTACACTATTTACTTTTAACCGTGGTAAATAAATGTAAAATGTTACTATTCACCCAAAATTATTTTTATCTTGTTGAACCAAATTTTACTCCTTGATATTAACCATGTCTCTCGTATTTTAGAAACTCCACTCACAGATGCGGTAAAATTATGTTTTATGTAAATTTTCAAATTCTCCTAGGAGGTGGGTAAAAGACGGTGAAATGTTCAATAAAATTTTTATATATCTAAAATTATTATAAAATGACTCCAATGAATTTCATTTAACTTATATAGGGATTATGTATCAATTATGACCTAAAATAAATTTAAATAAAATAAATTATAATTTAAATAAAAAGTCGTTTTTAAAATAGTAACCTAGTGTTTTCACTATTCATCAAAAATTGAATGTTTTCAGAAAAATACCAAAATTTCACCCTAGGCTAATTTTGATATTCCGAATCCAAAAAATGAAGTACATTTTGAAAGATAAAATTTATAAAATTTCAAAAAGTGGGTATTAATATTCATAACGGCTAGTTTATATAATATTTTAATAGCACATCGTTGTTTAGTGAAACTCGGTATTGCGTACAACAAACGCTATCGTAGAAGGTCACGATTGAGTGTAAAGCAAGCCAAGCTAGTGTTGTGTGTAATGAAAGATTCCTTTGATGTTGCGTATAACATAAGACATAAAAAATATATATATATTTCTCATAAAATATCAGGGTGTTACATGTATTGAGTACATGCAATGGGTTAGGTATGAAATTTCTCAAGAGTGATGCATGGAATACTACATGTACTTGAGACAGGTTTGGTGGGAATGCTAGTCGATATGCCACTTCTCTAATGCGATCAAGGATCTCAACAGGGCTGATGTACCTTGTAATAATATTTCTACTCATCCCAAATCTCATAACCCTCTTCCTTGGTGATATGCAGAGGAATATCATGTCTCCATCATCAAAATCTCACTCTCGTTGATTATTTTCATCATAGATCATTTTTTGACTCTAATCCTCTTAAATGTTTTGCTGGATGGTCTTAACCTTCTCCACCATTTCATCGACTATCTCAATACCTAGGAATTTTATCTCCCCAACATCATCCCAATATTTCGGTGTTTTGCACCTCTTCTCATAAAGGGATTTATAAGGAGACATTCGGATGCTTGAGTGGAAACTGTTATTATAAGAGAATTAAAATAAAATAAGATGTTGATCCCAGCCTCCTTTTAAGTCCATTGATCATGCTCTCAACATTCCCTTAAGTTTTTGATTAGCCTACATAGATTGGCCATCATTTTGAGGATGATAATCCATATTGAATTTCAACATAGTATTCCTAGAATGATGGAGACTCTTCTAAAACATAGAGGTGGATGTTGGACTGTGATCAAATACAATCAATAGTGGAACTCCATGAATCCTTACCTCTTCTCTAATGTATATTCATTCTATTTGATCCAATGAGAAATCCTCTCTAATTTTAATTAACTGTGTAGTCTTTGTAACATGATCAACAACAACCCAGATAGAATTTTTTCCTTTGGATGTCTTTGGATGTCTGGTAACAAATTCTATGGTGATGTTCTCCCATTTCCATGTTGGTATGGGTAATGGTTGCATCATCCCATTAGAATTCTACCCCTCAGCCTCCATTTTCTGACATACTAGGCACATTGATGTTTACACAGCGATCTCCTTCTTCATGTTATCTAACCAATAATGCTCTTAGTGATCTTGATATTTCTTTTTGTTTCCAGGGTGAATGGAGAAATTCAAACTATGTGAATCATCCAAATGATCTATCATTAAATCCATATTTGATAGAACACATATTTTTGAACCAAATCTCACAATTAATTCTTCATTAACAATGAACTCTGAGATTTCCCTTTTTTTGATAAATTCTACTTTCTCTGAATTCCCACATCATCCTTTTAACCATCCTATAACTTTTACAAAAGGGACGGTTGAGCAATCATTTTTGAATGGATTGATGATGTTTTCTTATTTATGATTCCCATATCCATATTTATGAAATCTCAGAAGATTTGATCCTTTTCAATTCTCATCAATGATAGAATCACTGGGTCCTTTCTACTCAGAGCATCTGCCCCCATGTTCGCTTCCCCGGAGTGGTAATGGATTGAGCAGTCATAGTCTTTGATCATCTCTAACTATCATAGTTGGAAATTTTTCAACTATTTGTTTTTGAATATATACTTGAGTATTTTGTGATCAATATATATTTCTCACTTCTCCCCAAAAAGGAAATGTCACCAAATTTTTATAAATATTATTACTATATCCAACTCCAGATCATGTGTCTGACAGTTATGCTCATGAACATTCAATTACCGTGAAGAATATGTAAATAACTTTTCATTTTTGATCAACACACAGCCCATTACCTTATTAGAAGCATCATAGTATACCACAGTAAGTTTTAAATTTGTGTTTTGTGTGACCGCAAGTGAAGTGATAATCCTCCTTTTAAACTCCTTGAAGCTATCTTTTCATTAATCACTCAATAAAAATTCGACTCCCTTTCGAGTAGCTTGATAATAGGGTTTGAAAATCATGAGAAGTTTCTAAAAAATTATCAATAATATCTATCTAACCCAAGGAAGCTAGGGATATCCATCATTGACTTCATCCTCATCCATCCTTGAATTTCATTTTTCTTGGAGGTATCCATAGATATCCCATTCCTTGTGATGATATGAACCAATAATGAGACTTACCTCAACCAGAAATTACACTTGTTGTACTTTTCATAGAGATTATCCTTTTCAGAGTTCTATAGTACAATGCTTAGATTCTCCTCATGATCCTCCTTGCTTTTGGAGTATATTATAATATGGACAATAAATACTACCAAAAATATGTTGAGGTAATCCTTAAATAATCTATTTATCAAGTACATGAAAATTTATGGAGAATTAGTGAGTCTGAAAGGAATTGATATGAATTCATAGAGCCTGTATCTTGTTTGAAATGTAGTCCTGGGGGATATCATCTTTATTCACCCTTACATGGTAATATCCCAAATTTAGATCTACCTTGGATAAGTATTATCTTCCACATAGCTGATCGAACAAGTCATCAATTCGCGGTAGATGATTATTTTTCATTATAATAATTTTGTTGTGCTCACGATAATCAATGTAGAGGCACATTCAACCATAATTCATCTTGATTAAGTGGACTGGTGCACCCCATGGTGAATAACATGGGTGTATGAACACTTTATACTAATTCTCCAAAAGTTTTTTATTTAGATCCTTGAGCTCCAAAACATATTTTCTATAGGAAGTATTGGATATTGGTAATTCCCTGGGTATGATATCAATCTAGAATTAAACATCTCTTCTAGGAGGAAGACTAGTAAATTCCTCAGGATACACTTCATTGAATTACTTTACAATAGATATGTCTTCAAGGATGGTTCCATCCTTAGACTCAATCTTCTGAGCAAGATACATGTGGTCATTGGGTAGTAATATACATGCTTGAGAAGATGGTTCTAAATACGATTAATCCTCCTCCTTGAACATGAATAGAATTAGGGTTTGATTCACCATATGGAGAATTATATCATTATCACGGAAATTTATGTTGGCTCTATATAGGGAAATACAATATATATCATGAATTTCATCAAATTACACCACACGGAGTTTGAAAAGTTTCTCCAGGAATTTAAATAAAAAAATTGTGATAGATGATGATTTATATTCATTGGATTGAATAATTACCCATTTTTTATTCTCATGGACATCTCTACTTCCATGATTTGTTTTTGTGTTGGGATATTTCTACCAATCATTCAAAATATAAAAGAATGAATAGAACCATAATCAGAAAGTATGTTTTATATTCTCTAATGAATAACTAGAATACCTATCACAGCTTTGTTTTATCGATTTTCTTTAGTGGTAGTGATTGAAAATCCATTCCCTTGATTCATTTGAGATTGTTGGTAGCCTCTGAAAACCCTTGTATTAGGGAACATGATTTCAATGTTCCTTGGTTCGTTACAATTTTAGCAATGAACAATGCATTGAGGGTCGAATGGAGTGTTCCTCTCCTCTATCCTAGTAGTGGGTTTTTCTTTTCAGCAATTAATGGACAGGTTCCCTTCTCTTCTACACCTAAAGCATTTCATCGTCCCCTTCAAGTAATTTCTTGGGTAATTGTTTCTGCACCATTGGAAAGTGGGGTGACGAAATTTTGTAGCACCGTTGGATTTATCTGTCAAACCACAAGAATTAAAGTCCAATTTCATCAACTTATCCCCATGAAACCACTATGATTCCTTGATCTCCATTTTGAATTTGAGGGCACATCAAACAATTTCCTCATATCAATCAAAATTGTAGATTGCTAGAGCTTTCTATAGGCTAGGTTTATCCTACCAAAGAAGCGGTCAGCCTTGCATTTTGGGGTAATGACAAAGATAGAGGAATATCATGAAATCGTTGTGCTGTTTTCCTCATAAGCTCCAATGGATTTTCCATCTTTTTTATTGAGCGAAAAGAAATCCCTTTCCATATTTTGTCAGAGGGTGCAAGGAAAATATTTATCAAAATTTTTATTTTCAGAAAATCCATCCATTCCAATCCCTCAATCTCTTCCTCAAAATTCGTATTTTTGATTAATGTCCACCATTGATCAGCATCACCAACCATACAATAAGTATCCAGAAGAACCATCTCTTGTTCGGAACATTTAAGGATGGGGAATATCATCTCAATGGAGTCGATCCATTGTTCGGTGATTGTGGGATTAGATGATCCATTGAATGTAGGAGGCAATTGTTTCTTGAATCTCTTTATTGTGACTTTATATTTATTAGGGGAATAGGTTGGGGGTTAGAAATTCCTTTTAGCCCATGTTTTTATTCAAAAAATTAGTTAAATGAGAGAGTATATTGAAAAATTTTGTGATTCCCTCAACCATTGGATTGGGAATCTCATTAGAACATTCATCACATTGATCTTCACATCAGTTGCTGGATTGATTCCACTTATTACCAGTCATTTGATGGAATAAAAGGAATGTTATGGATAACAAATAATGGGTAATCGAGTGAATAAAAGTTATAACTTATAAATTACATTTATTTCATTATCTTAATAATTTATATGCTTCAATTTGTGTTATCCATGATCTACATCCAAACATATATTCTTAGGGGATTATTTTTTATTCCCTTAATAATTGTTCATATTATGCTTATGAATTTACTAAAGCATATCCCTTGGGAGTGTCGAACCAAGAGTTCAGCAAGGTTCATTGTCATGCACTATTTCCAGTTCAAGTCTATCTCAATGTAGTGTTTCCGGGTCTTACACCTAGATACATCTGTTCCAGAACCACTTCTACTTGTTCATATAGAGACATGGATGTTTTTTATTGAAAAGAGACTTACACTATAATCACCAAAACATTGGGTTTTTTTCTTATACATAGTCTTATACTGATGGATTTCACTGTGGTTTTCTAATCCAAATCCCATATATAACTAATCATATCCTCTAATACCATCTATAACAACCCTTATCATTATTACACAATTAAACATGATTTTTTACATTAATATTCACTTAATACAACAAAAAAGATCATGATTTATAGAGTATTTGGGGATTAGAAACATCACATGACAACATAATACATAAAATATATCATCTTTTTTGTGAAATATTTTTACATGACCACAAAATTTCTTTATACTTATCATTTCATGGGATAACATGAGGACATACATAAGAAAAGGGAAAGCTATAAAGCCCAGTAATGAAGTAAAAAAGGGATAACATTAAGAATATAATAAATGTTTGGAAATAGGCATATCAATTCAGAACAAGAGAAACATGAACATAAAGGCATGATATACATGATTTTCATAACATGGAAATGTGGCAATGACACACAACATGATATTAGCATGAGCCAAGTCTCATTGCACATGGATTAGCATGAGTAAAACCTCATTTCACATGAATTAGAATGTGAAAACTCATATTGAACAAGGATTTGTATGAGTAAACTCTTATTTAATATGGAGTATCATGATACTAAACATTACCCAATGAATTGGATAGCTATCAAGGCGTACACTTCAAAAACATTTCATTTCATTCATATGTGTGCCACATAGATCATATAACATGGAATCATTCAACATCATAATTTATTCAAATATAAATGAATGTGGAATAAATGAGTGTAGTTACACTTAAATATGTATATATTCATAATGAATAATACCCTAGATAGATAAATTGGTATGGTATTTACTATACAATGTTTTTGTCTTGGAAAATCACTGTGCAATTTCGGCAGCATAACAGCATGACATAAAAATTAATAAAAAAATGTTGATGATAGTGAAAGTGGTATCTTATCATATTTACATGAAACAGAATGTATGGGGGTCATATAGATACATGTAACAACACATGGAATTTGTAAATAGAAGACATACCATAATAATGATACTTTATGAAAGAGGAGAAATATAATAACACTAACCAAATTTTGACATGATAACTGTTGTACATGGTAGGGATTAATGAGAGGTAAAGAGGTATATAATTATTCAAATATAATGAGGGATGTATGTGGGAGGTTCTGAATCTTACCCCAACATTTTTAATTGAAAATAAATGGATATAACAACCTAATAAAACCTGGACAAGAATGAGAAAGGAAGAAAGCCCTTACATGAGTGTGTGACTTCAAGCGCTTGAGGAGGGGCTTCATGAGAGCTTGGGTAGCCTTTGGAGGGTTATAGAGAGAGGGTAGAGTAGAGACTTTATCTAAGGATTTTGAGTGATGAAAATTTGGAGATTGGGTGGGTTTATATAGGAAATGAGAGGGGAATTCTTTAATACATCACAAACAGAGGTTTTGGAATTTATATAATTAAATATTCAAAACTGCAAACCATCCCATGGTTTTTTCCAACAGTGTTTTCCAAAGGTGAGTGGAAATAATTATATTATATGTTCAAGGGACGAACTTCTTAAAATATTAGGATTGATCATGCGGAGGTGAGTCACACTCTCAAGGAAATCATTTTAAAATTTAAGAATCTTTTATAAGTCTTGGAGGGTCCACTAATGTATTCTAAAATTAATCAAAAAATATAAAATCACATTATATTAAAGGTAGAACATATATTTTCAGAATATTCATTTTATGTTATTTTACAACATCACAATTGGGTCATTATTATTTCATAAAACACATTATATTTTTCTACGATATTTAATTTTTAACAAAAAAATTGATGGTCTCAGAAAATTATGAAAAATTTTCTGTTGGAGAATTTTGATTCGCTGATTCCAAATATAATATAAATTTTATCTAATTAATTTTATAAATATATGAATTTTCACTTTTAAAATAAAAACTGCCCATTATTGAAAATTAATGAGTTATGAAAAAAATCCATTAATTAATAAAAATTACATCTTACTTCATAAAAATTATATGATAATTTATATTTAAAAATAATAATATTTATATTTAAAAATAATAATATTTTTTAAAAATATTAATTATTCCAAAAAATCATTAATTCATCAAAATAAATTCTTTAATTAGAAATTCAATTTCATTTTTGTCACGTGAAAATATAATTATTATCAAACTGAATACTTAATCATTAATAGAGTAAAAAACAATAAGAAATATAATCACCACTTATAATTAAAAGGAGTGTTCTTATAACACTATTGTAATAAAAATTTTAGTAAAACCTCAGTTTAATATAACAATTTATATATTTCTTAAAAGTACCATTTTACTGGAAAAATTAATTTATCTTATTCAATATATTTTAAAATGAAACTATTTTCATAAAAGAATTGATGGAATGAAACTTTTATGTATACAAGGTATTACAAAAAAATTAACTAATTTATTGTTACATAACCACGTTTAACACTCAGATAAGACCTAAGGGTAAGGTGTGTGATGGTTACAGACTCTTGGGGAGGCTCAGATAACATTTCTGCAGTGGTAATCTTTATTAACTTCCACTTCTCCAATTGAAAATTATGTTTAAGATTAATGTGTTTATTCTCGTCTGGAAATTTATCCCGAGTGAAGCCCAGTGATGCTACCTCATTTCTCAGCTCTGAGAAATGAGCTTTGTAGGACTCAATTCTTCTAGATGAGGCCATCCTCTCCTTTGCCTCTATTGAAAGGATTCATTAATAAAACTGTTAATCTTATAACCCTCATTTGATAAAATTTCAACATCTATATTATCAATGATAATGATACTTAACAGTCAGTAAACCCAAAAATAAATAAAAAAGGAGTGAATTCGATTTATATATCCACAAAAAATTTAATTAATTAAAATAATGTGAATTTTATTAATGAATTTTTGGTTCATTATGTAAATAGTGGAGAATAAAATTAAATGGGTTTATTATAAAGGTAATAAATAATTTCCTTCAACTATAATTCAATCACAAACAATCTTTATTGAAATGAGACTATGAAATAATCTTTTACCACTTTAGTAACTTTGAATCTTTAGAATAATGAAATAAATAACAATAAATTAAACATTAAATACCATGAATTTAAATAGATTCATGATATAACATGTACTAATACTATTATAAACACTTTATAAAGGATATTAGGTGCATAATAATATAATATTCCTTAATAAAAGAAAATTTATATAAAATCCCTTTCAAAGATGGTACAATTGAAGTGAGAATTAATAAATGGTGTTATTATATTTGTTAAATGTAATCTCACATAAAAAATGTAAATGAATGATAAAATAATCAAATTTCCTTACACAACAACTATTACCATACCAAATATTATGAAAAATTAATCGAATCCTATTAAAAGTGAATGAGTTATAAAATCCATTACCCCGAGTTCTAATCATCATGTACACACTCCATATTATTGAATAATAAATTTCTGTTAATTATTTACAATATTAATAACATTTTTACAGTTAAATATTCTTTTTTCATTCATTTATTACTTTGATATATTTATTTACATAGTAAATTAAGTCCACATCATATGTCTAAAAGGAAATTGGTAGGTTGAATTTGGTAAAAGAAGTCAATTTTTCAACATTTTCAGAATAATAATAATTATATAATTATATAATTTATATATAAATTATACATTTTAAACTAACTATGAATTATTTTTAGGAAAAATGTACTATTTTACCATTATGGAGATGGTATGTCATATTTAACCTTGAGTGACATTTCTGGTTTTCAATGATCTTGATGGAAAGAATATAAGAGTTATTTTAACATTAAATAATGATAATTATATCCTAAATATCATATTAATTTTTTAAATAAAATTATATATACTATCCATCTGATGCATTAAATAACAAGGAATCACATCACTTTACAGAGGTGATAATCCACAGGTACACATGAATGACATTATCATTTTTATATGAATGTAATGGTAAGAAAATATATGATATATTGCCATTAAATAATTATAAATATATCATGAATATCATATATATATATATATATATATATTAAATATATAGTTATAAAATATTATGTGGGTGACGAATAAAAATGAATTATACCGGTTTGCGAGGTGGTAGTCTATCGTACACATGAGCGGCAATTTCATTTCCAATTTTTTGAAAGTGGATATAGATGTTTATTATTAAATTAACATAATAAAATATTAGTATATGTTTTAAATTTATTTTATTACATAATCTTGGATTAATAATATTTTAAATATGTTTACGAAAAAACAAAACAAAAAATATCCATTTTGAAAGATACCTCTTCATTGAATCACCTCTTAAATATTATACCCAAATCCTTCCTATATTGAGTTTCTGATCAAAAAAATTATTCTATTAAATTTGAGGGTGTTAAGGAATCTATTTTTTAAGTTATTTTATTTACCAAAAGGAATTTAGGGGTGTAAATAGAAATTGAGGGGGTTCCCTTTTTAAGTGATAGAGAGTACCATTTTTGTAAATACCAAAAACAATTCAATAATGGGAAGTCACCCTCAACATATATACCTAAAAAATTGAAAAATAATAGATCTTATGGGTGATATGGTAAATTAAAACCTCCACCATTCAAAATTAAAACGGTTTTAGACATTTTATTTCATTTACCTATAATGTTACTTACTTTTACCATTTTAAATTTTCACCATAGTAACCCGTTTTTTTTATGTTTTTACTATTCATCTTAACCAACAATATAATTGACCATATTAACTAATATTATTTATTTTGATTCGAAATATTGAATCCATTTTAAAATTTTAATATACTATAAGTGGAAGGATTCAATTTCATATTAAGAAGGAAAAATGAGTGAAAAAACAGTTTTTCAAGAAATAAATGTTTAAGTAATAAAAGAATTTATATCATCTCTAAAACTATAAAAAAATTATATTAATTTAAATTAATATAAATAAATGTATAATATATGGATTAAATTTAAATATTTCGTTACTAGTGATTATTCTAATTAATTAAAATTGATCAACTTTTGGCACTCAAAAATATTTTAGAGAAAAAGCGGGTTTTAAGCATAAAAATAAACTTTTTAAAAAATACTAAAATTATATTTTTAAAAATAAAATTATTATATTATAATAAATAAAATTTTCAAATTTCAAGTTATAAACAAGTCTATATTAAAATTTTACTTTTAAATTACATTATTTAATGAAAATAAATGAAAGTATCTGAAAAATTAGAAATTTTATCTATTCACTAAAAAATCAACCTTTTTGGAAATATCCAAATATTTAAACCTAAGGTAATTCTAATATGATGATTTTAAATATTAAATTAATTTTATAAAATAAAATTTCTATTATTTTTAAAAATTAATTTTAATATTTTCTCCTAAAAATCATTTTTTAAAGATTACATATGTTTTTGTTGAAGATTAAACTATCTTTATTTAAAATTGATTAATTACTTCAGAATAATTTATGAAAATATTTTTAGTGATTAAATACTTTTTATATATTTCATATGGTATTTAATACTATTAATACTTTTCAATTTTATAATTAGGTTATAAACGTCATGTTTAAATAAAAATATTTTATTAGTTGTTTAAGCTTAGTGTTGCCTGTCATGTATGATATCTAACATGGTTATCTTTTTTAAGATATTGGTGTTTTAAATATATAATGAATTATAGTTTTCCTAGGGAAGACTGGATACTGGTTTCTAGAAACATGCACCCATTAACTAGATATCGAAAATCCACAGGTGAGTTGGTGGATGGATAAGGCCACGTGAAACTATAGGTGATAACCAGCTAGCCGATGGAATTTTTAGGGGGGGATTACTCTTTCCCCAGTTTATTTATTAGGGTAAAACCCCTCCATTACCTTTCGTTATTCACATTAGGCCCATGGTGTTTTCCCCTTCCCCTGATTCTCCTTCGATTTGGGAACTATTTTTGGTGATTTACATGGAAGATCATAGTGTCAACCCCTCCATCATCCATTACATATCCTCTCTCAATATCATTGTTAGAAAAATGTTTGTATTTAGTTATTGATGATGATTTCATTATATAATGGAGAGATCCATTTAATTCTTTGACTCTTTCAAGCATCCCAGTAGGAGGACATCCCATAATGATGTCCACACATCATTTCAGTGAATGCATATTACTATTGGTTTTTTTCTTAAGGTTTTATTTAAAATTAAATTGAAATAAATAAGGGATTGGTTCTGGTGGGTTGGTATTTTTCCATGGTTGGTGACATAATTATATTGTGGACCTTTTTCAGGAAGTTTACCATGGTTTTGACCTAAAGAGGCTATTCCATGAGTTTTCAAATATTATTAACGATTTAATATATTTTGATTAATTAATTATAAATGTGATAATTAATTAATGTTCATTTTTCATGATACAAGATCTGAAAATGTTGGTACAAGAATGGTATAGAATGTGTGAGGCTTTAAATTCTTGTTTAGACCTTGGATAGTCTGGGATAATCATTGTAAAATAACTGAAAAATATTTTAATGTGGTATGTGGTATTGTATACATACCCCATTTCTTTTGGAATGTTTTTATGTGAAATGTGATATGAATACTCACCCAATTTGGTTATTATTCTATTATCATTAATTAAATTTTTATAATGGAAATGAAATTCTTGTGGGTAAACTGAATGAAGTGATATTCCCCCTAATTTCCTTTTGCATTGTCCTACTAGCCTCAGTTTCCAAGGGTTGAGGCTTAGTTAATTGTTATATTCCATGGATTCAAGAAACCAACTTGAAAATAAACAAATAACATGATCTAACCCATTGATCATGTGGAACACAATGTATGAACTTTTAGACATCTCTAAGTAGATGCATGTGTTGATTAGAGATCTGGCCCATGTAGGCCATAGAGGTCCTTTATAGTAGGTTTATTATTACTCCATTGGAAATGGAGGAGGTTATTAGATATAGGTTGGCCTAAATAGACCATGAAACAACTTGATATCCTTCAATGTCCTAACCTTGGTTGAGATGACTTGATCTGTAAAAGGATTATTATTCCATCTCTTGAGATAAATCATTAAGGCTTAAATCATAAGGCCCTTGAGTCTATTCTATGATTATGGTACTGCCGAGTAATAGGATACCTTGAGTAATGGTTTTTGAACCTATTGAGGTTATGTACTAATGGGTACTCTGAGTATGGTTCCCTTCCACCTGATGAATTAAATAACCCAAGGTAGGGTACCTTTCTTTTGTTGTGACCTAGGGGACACCAATTGGTTAACCGTCAAAAAACCAACCTAGATAAGGTGAATTTGGGAATTGGTCGAAATGGTAATGGGTGAAAACCATCAAACCTATACATTTAATTTGAGACCAAGGGGTCATGGATGGTGGTTAAGGGTTTAGGCATTTGACAATCCATTGAAATTTATTTATTAATATATGCTTTCATTTTTATTATTTGTGAGGCATTTAGGATTCCATGACCTGTTTCCTGGGATCTGGATTTTGATCATGGTATAACATGATGGTAAAAACCTTGGGGATACCCATATGTTATTCTCGAAATCCATATTTTGAAACAATATGGTATGGTGATTGTATAATACTTGATTTCAGGATGTTCCTATTAAGATCCAGCTATTGAGCCATGTAAATAATTCCTTGGATTATAATATTCCACACTAGGCCTATAAGGGATGCATTGGATTCTATATGCCTCTAATATTAATTCTATTTCTATGAAATAGACAAATAATCATGGGGGGGGGTTGATTATTTTTATTATTATTAAGATATTCTTAGATCATCTGTAATATCTTTCTAGTTATTCCCGATGACATTAAAAAAATCATATTTGAATACCTAGGATGCCTAGGATCCATCAGGTTCGAATGGTGACATGAGGGATGACCTTTATATTTTATTTCTTAGGGAACCCAATAATTTACTTTGATCCATTCATTATACCTATAGATTGGAGTGATTCCTAAGATACTTGGGATCTGGATGCTCAACCTTACATGATGAGATACTCCATTTGTAGGCCATTCATTATAATATTACATGGGAAATGATCCTTGGAATAAACCATGGGTGTGATATGGATAAATGATATCATTATATTCTTGGAGGTTCTCTGGTACTAGATGAAGCATGTATGGTTGATTGAGGTGAGGGACCTAAGGATCAATCGTGGTTTATTTTTTATTTTCTTCATGTAGTTTATTTATTATTCATAGCTTAACATGTTGTATAAACATAATAATACATTGGTGGTATTTAAATGACCATGTTTTTGGTTAACTACTAAGTTTTATACTCACACATGGATCATACCACCATTACATATGGGAACCTATGAATACTCTCACTTGGTTGTAGCAAGTTTCCCCGAGCCTTGGTATTGTATGTTCAAGTTAGAGAAACTCGAGTGGGAAGAAGATATTATTGGTGAGGCATGGAGTTTTGGGTAAGACCTCTATTTTAGTATTCTTTATTTTTTTCATTTACTTTGTATTTGTGACCATCCTAGTGTCGGACAAGCATCTTTTATCAATATAATCATTTTTGTATGAATAGGTTCTATATTAATTTATTAATATGAAATATGATTATTTATTCAACATAATATGTGGTGATGATGTGGGTTTTATTCAGTTATTTAACCATAAATACTAACTTTTGAAATGGGGGTATGTTCACCCCATAGTCACACCCTATATGGAATCCCCCCTTTTTATTACAAAACGTTTGATTTCATGGTATAAAGAAAGGATCTTTTAATGTTTGGTTTCAGGAAAATAAGGTACAAAATACATGAAAAACTAAATTTTTTTCTTAATACACATGAATGAAATATTCATGGGTTAACCACAAGATAATTTTACTATTTATTATATCCTAACAACCTATATGAAAGGAATGGTGTGAGAATGAATCCAAATAAGCGAATAAGAATAGGGGACAAAAATCATATGGTCATGAGACGTATTAATAATAACCTAAGGAATAAAAATAAAGAATGGACAAGAGGAATATCATAATAATAACAACATGAATCATAAAATGTAAAAATTAATATAACATGTAAATGATAAATTCATAATAATATCACCATGGTTTATCACAAGGGTTTCATATATGAAAATTACCATGGTTATTCACCAATATATCATATACATGTCATATATAGTGATTAAATTCTTTATCCAATGCATTGGATCGCTATAAGGGTACACCCATAATATTTATAAATTTTATTTGACCTAGATAGATTATAAAAAACCATTTCATTAATATCCCATCGCGAATAATGAATGAGTTTCTTATCATAATATTGGTATACAAAAGTTCTTAAAGACATGATCATTACGTCATTTTTAGTGCACAAAAAGAAATTTTGGTTTCATAATTGTAAATCACTGAGTTAAAAAAATAAATCTAATTGAATAATCGTTGAAAAGAAAAGAGGTTTGGGTATTCAAATAAAAAGTAAAATATAATTTCTCTTGTAAAATAGGTGAATTTGAGAAGTAAATTTAGCAATATGATGAGTATAAAAAATGGATATCGAAAAGGATAAAATGATAGGTGAAAAGTATCCACCCTTCATAAAATACTCTTATTACAATAATGGTATAATATAAAGTGCAAAAAATAACATAGTTTGGAAAATTTTAAGACATACCATATGGAAATAGAACTTGAATGGTAAAGAGAAGTGAAGATTTCCATTACCCTGATGAGTTACTCCTAGTTCATGAAGATAGGAACCTTGGGGGATTGAAAACAACATCGGGGGACTAAATTTTAGGAACAAATTATATTAATTCATGTAGGATGTAATGGGAGTGAAAATAAATGAATAAATGGGTGGGTATTTATAGAAAATGTGGATAATTTTTTTAATAATTTTTAAATACTGGTCTTGGAAAACGAGGTTGTGGAAAATGAAAAACCATTGGGCTAATCAGGGTTTTTGGTTTTGGTTTTGGAAATGTGGGTCCAATTTAATGTTAATTTAATCCACAAAAAATGAAAACATTTATTTAATATTTATTTTGGCATGGAAGAGTGAATATTCAACAAAGTAGTGTTTTTGAAAATCCAAGTTTTATTTTTAGTATTTGGGGAGTCGATTATAGTTTTTAAAATTGGTTAAAATATATTAAAATACTATATATTAATATAATAACAGGATTAAGGTCAATTATTTTTGGGAATTAATTATTTTTAAAGACCCGTAAAAATCAGGGAAAGTTTTTTTTCTTTATTTTCCTTGGGATTTTACGAGAACACAGTTCCTAACGGCGCATGATTCCGAGGCCCGGTGTGCCCGGAATCAATTTACGAAGTTAGGCTCGGGTAAGATCAGTGAACGAACGAGCGGGATTTTCTAACTTCTGAACCGGTGCTCGGAATTGAAATCCGAGGGCACCGATGAACTCGCAGCGCTGATAATTGCTTAGGAACACCTTTTCTAGAGTTGCGTTCGCTTGGGTGTGGTTACTAAATTTTTGGGTTATGTAAATGAATAAAATAAAATGGGGCAACCAATTTATTTTATTTAAAGTTTTTTAACCAAAGTTAATAGGTTAAAGTGGGACCCAAAATATCCTACACCTCTAGGTAGGATATTTGTGAGGTGGGGCCCACACGATCCCCACCTTTTCAACTTCCACGAAACCCCCCTTTTTTGATTAAGGTAATGCACCCGCACCCACTATTAAACGAAGTCAACTCTTGCATTTAAGATTTAAAATAAACGCCTCTATTAATTGGGAAGGTTAAAACGTTGCAATTAATTGAGTTAATTGTTTGATTTGTTTTTGAATTTTAAAAATGTTTGGCATGAGTAATAATATAATGTAACCCTTATTTTATTTTTTTTGTGTTGTTGTGTTGAGTTTTTGGGTAGAATAAGATAAGTCTTGAAGTTCTTCGTTCTTTGTCGAGGAACGTGAAGAATGCGAAGAATGCTGACCTCCGACGAAGGTCGACAAGGACACTAGATCCTCAGAGATCAACGACGCGACGCCGATGAATCTTTTCTCCGTGACGCGACGATCCCCATTCCGCGACACCTTCTTCTGCGACGTCCCTTTCCACGACGAGCCTTCGTTCAACTACGCTTGAGGTAGGGGTTAATTTTTTGTGTATGTTTATATTCCGTGGTTCCTTCCTTTTAAAACAAAGAACTCAGATCAACCCATACTCAAGTTGATCCACGAATGATTTCTTTTGCGGGTTGGGAATATTTAATTGCGGGGAAACCTATTTGGGTTGATTTCTTTTGATCGTGAAAAATCCTTGGTGTTCTTCGTCTTTTGGGCCGCTTGTTACCAACTTAACAAGATGAGGTCAGACCGCACGAACACATCAGACTCTCCTCCCCCTTTTTTGTTTTGTTCATTGCAGCACGAAAAAAGGCGGCGCGGTGCAACGACACCGCGCAGACATGAGAAAGAACATGGCGAAGAAGCAAGACGCCGTCGCGCCGCGCTGTTGAGGCCGAATGAACCGCAGTTGGAGTCGGGGCCGCGCAGGCGATTGAAGACTCTGTTGGTTGATCGTTGTGCGCGGATTGACGAACAACGAAGCAGGAAGCAAGGGCGTTTTGAAACCTTCGTAGAAAACTACATATCCCGGGAGAACCGCCGGTGTAGACGGCGTGCAAAACGGACCACCGGAGCGCGTCCGGTGGTCCGCGGAACCGCCGCGGTGGCGGCGGGACAACCAAATCCCCCGACCGTGCGGGATCCAGGGAGGACGCGGCGGCTCACGCCGCGTCCGGTGAAAGGGCTGGGGGCAGCGGACCCCCACATCCGCTCAGCGCGCGCGGCACCCGCTGATCCGGACCGCCTGCGACGGGCCGGGCCGCGCCAGCCGGGCCGGGCCGCGCCCTGATGGGCCGGACTCGGACCTGGTTCTGGTCGACTTGGTTCGGGCCGACCCAGGGGGGGTTGGGCCGGGCCGGGCCGGGCCTAGACACCCATTTCTGACTATTTTCAGTATTTTTCCCATATCTTGGGCTACTGACCTTCGATCGACGCACCGCCAGTTGGGTAGCGATCCTTGGAACGATTCGGTCGTTTCGATATATTACACTTAGGGTTTCGGAGAACTTTTAGTACGTCCGGGTTGGTTCGAACATGAAACCAACCGGGCCCTCAGAGCGGAAACACTTATATCTTAGGTTCTGGACGTCCGATTGATGTGCTATCGACATCATTGGATTCCTCCTGATGAGACAGAACTTTTGGAAATATTTTCCTGAGGTTTGGACGCAGTTGGAATATGGTTGGGTTGGATTGTACCCGAAATCCGACCGGGCCCCTGGAACAGAAAAGATGATATCTTCCAGACCGGACGTCTGTTTGACGAACCGTCAGCGGTGTTGGTGATCACGTTGAGAAACAGTCCCTATGAGTATACCCTACGAGAGTTTGGGGTACAGTTGAGATACGTCCGGGTTGGTTCACACACGAAACCAACCGGGCCCCTGGGACGGAAAGGCTAATAACTCACAGACTGGGTGTCCGATTGACGCGTCGTCTGTTTTGTTGAGACCTCTATGAAGAGGCGGCCCTTTGAGATAATTCTTCATGGGACTTTGTGATACTTGGAGAATCGACCAGTAGCTCATTGAGGAGACCCTCTCGGAGACGAGCGTGTGGAGTACGGAGATCGTGTAGCCGGATGAGACCTGACGATTGCTTGACCGATCGACTCGGTGTGTTTCAGATAGCCCATTGGGAAGCGCTTGGTTGTAACGGAAGACCCATGGGGGAGGAGTGCTTGGTTGTAGCGGCAGACTCGCGGTACTCAACATAAGGAGTACCTCTAGAGGCTATGAGGGGGAGCGCTTGGTTGTAGCGGCAGACCCATGGTGGTAAGTGCTTGGTTGTAGCAGAAGGCCCACAGTACTCGACATGAGGAGTACCTCAGCAATCTTAGGTTAGTGAGCAGTACCTTGGAGTCGTGACAGGACCACTGTACACTCCTGAGACGGGGCCTTTCAACAGTTGCGGTTTCGATAATAAAAACCATGGTTTGAGCTGAGTCTATGACCTTTGTGTTTACCTCATGATTGAGATGGTCCACTTGATAACATAGGTATATGTATGGGCATATACCTGGGTAGTGGTTATCTGTTGATTACATAATCCTTCTGTTTCCTCATGATTGAGATGGGTTACTTGATAACTTATATATATTAATGGGAATATACCTAAGTAGAGGTTGTCTGTTGAGATCTTCTTTGTGGTTATCCTTGTTGGTTTTACTGAGACCTTGAGGGTTTCGGGGTCCCTACTGAGTATCTTTATACTCACCACTGCACGGGCTATGCCCGCACCTAGTTGTGTTGGTTTGCAGATGATGGGAAGTGCTGACAGAGGCCGAGTGTTCGTGGACTGGACGGTACCGAGAGGTGGACCACATGACGAGTCAGTACCCAGAGGTGGACCACACGATGAGTCAGTACCCTGAGGTGGACCACACGACGAGTCAGTATCCAGAGGTAGACTTCACGATGAGACGCACACGGAGGAGGTTGACGTGCGAGAGCATTGTGAAGGCTATCTGTACCTACCCTTCAGGTAGGATCTGTGGTGGATGATCCAGGAGCTGCGCCATCTGTACCTACCCTTCAGGTAGGATCCGAGGAGGACGACCCAGGAGCCTCTTCCGTTCTTCCCACTGTTGTATTTTTTTGTTGTACTTTTGTTCGGTTGTAGCTGTACTTTCGGTTGAGTTTGTATTCTGGCCCATTTACATTTCATCACTTTATTTTGTACTTCATGTTTTACTTCCGCTTGTACTTGGTGGTGTTTTGGTTACTTTTATAAAGGCAATGCCTTCCCAGTTATCGAGATTTACGCCTTTGGGGCTAGTTTCCAGCCCCTGGCCTATGGAAGGCAGGATTGGGGTTGTCACGTCACGGGCCCCAAGGACGGGTCGTGAAAAATTGGTATCAGAGGAGTCGGTTCTACCGCAGAACTTACAACTCAGATTTTTTCTTTCTGTGAAGAAATAGTGTTAAGATTACCGAGTGTGGTTTTCAATTCAGGGAGTCCAGTGTTGGTGCGGGCGGCCGATGTATACATACACCAGGACCTTGACAACTGATTTCTGACTTTGTGCATGAAAACACTGATTGCGTGTGTGTTTCCAGAAGTTTTCAAAAAGTCAGCTCAAACCAGGTCAGCTCACCAGGTATAATCGTTTGACCGTGTCACGTATGTTTCTTTCAGGATGCCTTTCCATAGATGACCAGCTATAGCCCATAGGGATGTGCGTACTGACAGCCTGCCGAGCGACGAGGCTTCGGTACAGGGCCCTCTTGCAGTTGAGGCACCAGTGGAGGCACCAGCGGTACTACCATACGTTGGGCCACCAATGCCACCATCCCTAGCAGTAGGCGATGCACGCCACTTGAGTGTGCTGCATGAGTTCCATCACCGTAGGCCACCCAGGTTCCGGGGAGAGACGGACCCGCATGCGGCTGAGGATTGGCTGGAGGCTGTGGTGAGAGTCTTCAGGCTAGTGGGGATGCCAGCAGTCATCATGGTGATCTTTGCTGCCAGACATCTTCAGGCAGCAGCAGGTAGGTGGTGGAGCCACTTGTTCCAGTTTTGCGACAGGATGACCTTCACATGGGAAGACTTCGAGACCTTATTCAGGGTGGAGTTTGTGCCAGTAGCTCTACACCCTGAGCATGTATAGGAGCTGCTGCCTTTGCAGTAGGATTTCTGATCAGTAGTCGAGTCATCTGTGGGTAGTAGACAGATGATACAGAGGTCCAATAGGACCAGAGATAGTCATACGAGGAGAAGGAAGTGTTATGAATGTGGGATGAAGGGTCACCTGGAATGTGACTGTCCGATCCCCCGCACAGTCGATCCGCAGGCATTGGAGGAGCCACCGAGGCAAAAGCCGCGGTGGGTGCTTGAGCAACAGCTGGACAGTTGACAAGGAAGTAGAGCTCCGGGACCAAGTGGATAGGAGCAGAACTAGTGGATACGCCCCTTGTACTTATAGTTCCATATTCTTGTTGTATTCGTGTCTTTGTACTATGAGCTGCAATAATAAAAAAAAATGACACTTATCTATGTGATGTTTTCTTTCCTCTCCTTTTTTTGGTTGATACTGAGTGGTCCCGGTTAAGACTGTTGACTTGACCCTCACTTTCGAGATTTCTACTGGAGGAGACCCAGTGACCTCACACTGATGCCGACAGTGTGACTCGACCCTTGGAGGCGAGAGTGATAGTTAGATCTCTTGGTAGTAACGTCGAGGCCTTATGATGTCATCCATGGAATGAATACATCATTCATGTCAGTATTGACTATATTAGGAAATGGGCGTGGTTTATCCAGGGGATGAGACCGAGTTTCTCTTTTCAGCAAAGGAGAAATCTTAGCAGCTCTTTCAGATCGTAGGCAAAGAAGGTGCAGATCATCCAGGAGCAGATGAATACTGCACAGTGCAGTAAGAAATGGGAAACCGGCGCCAGTCTTAGAGACTCGGGCATGTTAAATGTTCCCAGAAGAGGATGTTCTAAAGAGAGATGAGTCTGCGAAGCAGCAGACGTTGAGGCAGAGCTAGGAGAGCAGCATGAGGTGGTGTACGTTTTCACATGCTACAACCACCCGCCTTAGTTGTCCCCGCTGGGCTCAGGGAGTTGGAGCGCAGTGGACGAGAGTAGCTGCATGCGGTCAGGGAGAGTGATCCAATGGATCTAAGAATGATTCAAGGGACGTTCTGTGTCCACTACTAGCTACAGTAGTAACATACATTGATATGAATCATTCCTTCCTTCCACGAATCTTGTCCCAGACCTAGAGTTTCTGGTAAGCCGTGGACTTGACCCTCACGTCTAGAGATACCTTGGGAGGAGACTCGATAATCACACTTACGCCGACGGTGTGGTCAGACCCTCGAGGCGAGAGTTTCGGTTGGAATCTCTTGGTGGTAGTGTCGAGGCCTTACAACGTTGGTTTTAGTATGGACTGGGAAATCACAGTTCATACACAAATTGATGGTATTAGGCAATAAGGTTGTGGTTTAACTACAACTTCGGGATGGGTTTTCCTTGGTCGGCGAAATGGAAGCCCTAGGCAGCACAGGGTAAACTCATGCACAGGAGGGTGCGACCGATCACTATTGAGTCGGTCAACCTTACCCTCGTGGCATCAGTTGTTTTGAGTTTCAGTTCTAACAGGAGATGGAGACCTCTAGAGTTCGAGGATGACGATCACGTCCTTATACAGGTCTCACCTCGACTAGGTTTACAGAGATGTGGCCAAAGCGGCAAGTTATCTCTGAGGATCAGCGGAACTTCTTAGGTCCTCAGCTCGGTAGGCGAGGTGGTTTACCGATTGACCCATCCACCTCAGTTGCACCAGGTGCACGACGATTTCGACGTATCTCAACTGAGGAGATACGTGTGTGATCCTTCACACATCATCGACCTCAGGGAGTTGTACGTCAATGAAAGGGCGACATACGCAGAGATTCCAATGGGGATCGAGGATCGACATGAGCGGATCCTATGAGGACGGTCGAATCTTTGGGTGCACTTACTATGGCACTACAGGAACCTCTAGTTGAGCACATGAGAGCGGGAGGCTCAGATGCGTGATCAATACCGCTTTTGTATCCTTAATTTGTGTTAAAGCTTTACGAGGACGTAAAGCCCTGAGGTGGGAGTAATATAAAGACTCGTAAAATTCAAGGAATTTTTTATATATTAATTTTTTTTGGGATTTTACAAGAACACGGTCTCTGACGGCGCCTGATTCTGAGGCCCGGTGTGCCCGGAATCAATTTCCGAAGTCAGGCTCGGGTTTGTTCAGTGAACGAATGAGCGGGATTTTCTAACATTTGAACCGGTGCTCCGAATTAAAATCCAAGGGCACCGATTAACTCGCAACGCCGGTAATTTCTTAGGAACATCTTTTCCGGAGTTGCGTTTACTCGGGTGTGGTTACTAAATTTTTGGGTTAAGTAAATGAATAAAATAAAATGGGGCAACCAATTTATTTTATTTAAAGTTTTTCAACCTATGTTAAGAGGTTAAAGTGGGACCCACAATATCCTACACCTATAGGTAGGATATTTGTGAGGTGGGTCCCACACGAACCACAGCTTTTCAACTTCCACAAAACCCCCTTTTTTTATTAAGGTAACGCACCCGCACCCCCACTATTAAATGAAGTCATCTCTTGCATTTAAGCTTTATAATAAATGCCTCTATTAATTGGGCCATTTAAAACATTGCAATTAATTGAGTTAATTGTTTGATTTGTTTTTGAATTTTAAAAACGTTTGGCGTGAGTAATAAAATAAGGTAACCCTTATTTTATTTTTGTTGGGTTGTTGTGTTGAGTTTTTGGGGAGAATACGAGATGTCTTGAAGTTCTTCGTTCTTCATCGAAGAACGTGAAGAACGTGATGAATGCCGACCTCCAATGAAGGTAGACAAGAATTCCGGATCCTCGGAGATCGATGATGTGACGCCGACGAATATTTTCTCCGCGACGCGACGATCCCCCTTCCGCGACGCCTTCTTCCACAACGTCCCATTCCACGACGAGCCTTCATTCAACTACGCTCGAGGTAGGGGTTAATTTTTTGTGTAAGTTTATATTCAGTGGTTCCTTCCTTTTAAAACAAAGAACTCGGATCAACTCATCCTCAAGGTGATCCGCGAATGATTTCTTTTGCAGGTTGGGAATATATATTTATGGGGAAAACTGTTTGGGTTGATTTCTTTTGTTTGTGAAAAATCCTTGTTGTTCTTCATCTTTTGGGCCGCTTATTACCAACTTAACAAGAGTAGGTCGGACCGCACAAACACGGCCGAATCTCCTCCCCCTTTGTTGTTTTGTTCGTTGTGGCACGGACAAATGTGTCATGGTGCAACGGCGCTGCACAGACACGAGAAAGAACACAATGAAGAAGCGCGGTGCCGTCGCGCCGCGCCATTGAGGCCGAAGGAACCGCGACCGGAATCGGGGCCGCAGAGGCGATTGAAGACTCTGTTGGTTGATCGTTGTGTGTGGATTGAAGAGATATGAAGCAAGATGCAAGGGCATTTTGAAACCATCACAGTAAACTGTGGATCCCGGGAGAACCGCCGGCGCAGACGGCGGGCAAAACGGACCACCGGAGCGCGTCCGGTGATCCGTGGAAGGTGCGGCCGGTGCGCCGCACCGGCGTGGTGGCGGCAGGATGACCGGATCCCACGACCACATGGGATCCGGGGAAGACATGGCGGCTCGCGCCGTATCCATTGCAAAGGGCCGGGGGCAGTGCACCCCCGCGTCCGCTCAGCGCGCGCGGCACCCGCTGAGCCGGACCGTTCGCACCGAGCCGGGCCTCCTAGGCTGGGACGGGTTGCCCGCACCGAGACGGGCCACGCTGGCCGGGCTTGGCTGCGCCCTGATCGGCTGGACCCAGACCCGGTTCGGGTCAACCTGGTTCGGGCCGACCCAGGGTGGGTTGGGCCGGGCCAGGCCGGGCCCAGACCCCCATTTCTGACTATTTTCAATCTTTTGCCCATATCTTTGGCTATGGACATCCGATCGACACACCATCAGTTGAGTAGCGATCCTTGGATCGAGGAAGTCGTTTTGGTATATTAAAATCAGGGTTTTGGAGAACTTTGAGTATGGCCGGGTTTGTTTGAACACGAAACCAACCGGGCCCTCGGAGCGGAAACACTTATATCTTGGGTTCCGGACATCCGATTAACGTGTCGTCGACTTCGTTGGATTTCTCCTGATGAGACAGAACCTCTGGAATACTTTGCCTGAGGTTTGGACATAGTTGGAATAAGGCCGGGTTGGATTGTACCCAAAATACAACCGAGCCTCTGGAACGGAAAAGCTGATATCTTCCAGACCGGACGTCCGTTTGACGATCCATCAGTGGCGTTGGTGATCACGTTGAGAAACGGTCCCTATGAGTATACCCTATGAGAGTTCAAGGTATAGTTGAGATATGGCCGGGTTGGTCGCACACGAAACCAACCGGGCCCCTGGGACGGAATGGCTAATAACTCACTGACCGGACATCCCATTAACGCACCGTCTATTGTGTTGAGACCCCTATGACGAGGCAGTTCTTTGAGATACTTCTTCGTGGGGCTTTTTGATAATTTGTGTATCGACCAGTAGCTTGTGGAGAGGACCCTCCTGGAGACGAGCATGCGAAGTACAGAGACCGTGTAGCCGGCTGAGACATAACGACTGCATGACTGATCAACTCAGCGTGTTTCGGATAGCCCAGTGGGAAGCGCTTGGTTGTAGCGGCAGACCCATGGTGGAGGAGCGCTTGGTTGTAGCTGCAGACCCGCGGTACTCAATAGAAGGAGTACCTCTGGAGGCTATGAGGGAGAGTGCTTGGTTGTAGCGGCATACCCATGGTGGGAAGCGCTTGGTTGTAGCATTAGGCCCATAGTACTCAACAGGAGGAGTACCTCAGCAGTCTTAGGTTAGTGAGTAGTACCTCGGAGTCGTTATCGGACCACTGTACACTCCAGATATGGGGCTCTTCAGCAGTTACGGTTTCGATAATAAAAGCCCTGATTTGAGCTGAGTCTATGAGCTTTGGGTTTACCTCATGATTGAGATGGGTCACTTGATAACTTAGGTATATGTATGGGCACATACCTGGGTAGTGGTTATCCGTTGATTTCTTAATCTTTTTATTTCCTCATGATTGAGATGGGATACTTGATAACTTAGGTATATGTTTGGGCATATACCTTAGTAGATGTTATCTGTTGAGATATTCATTGTGGTTATCCTTGTTGGTTTTAGTGAGACCTTGAGGGTCTCGGGGTCCCTACTGAGTATCGTTATACTCACCCCTACACGGGCTATGCCCGCACCTCGTTGTGTTGGTTGCAGGCGATGGGCAGTGCTGACATAGGCCGAGTGTTCATGGACTGGACGGTACCCGGAGGTGGACCACACGACGAGTCAGTACCCAGTGGTGGACTACACGATGAGTCAGTACCCTGAGGTGGACCATACAGCGAGTCAGTATCCGGAGGTAGACTTAACGACGAGACACACACGAAGGAGGTTGACAGGTGAGAGAATTGTGAAGGCTATCTGTACCTACCCTTCAGGTAAGATCTGCGGTGGACGATCCAAGAGCTGCGCCATCTGTACCTACCCTTCAGGTAGGATCTGAGGAGGATGACCCAGGAGCCACTTCCGTTCTTCCAGCTGTTGTCTTTTTCTATTTTACTTTTGTTCGGTTGTATCTGTACTTTCAGTTGGGTTTGTATTCTGGCCCATTTACTTTTCAGCACTTTCTTTTGTACTTAGTGTTTTACTTCCGCTTGTACTCTGTGGTGTGTTTTTACTTTTATAAAGGCAATTCCTTCCCAGTTATTGGGATTTACGCCATTGGTGCTAGTCGTCATCCCCTGGCCTATCGAAGGCGGGCTTGGGGTAGTCACGACATGGGCCCCGAGGACGGGTCGTGACATTATTAAATATTTATTAAATAAATATGTTGTTATAAAATATACTAAAAATCCAAAACTATATTTTATTTAACTATTGATGAAAAAAATGAATTTTAGAAAATTTGGATAAAATCACCCTAACCCAATTTCTATGTGATGATTTCAAATATAATTTTTATTTTTCTTGATTAATTCTATAACTATAATAATTTTAACTTGTTAATATAAAATCCTTTTTTATTTAATAATTGTAATTTTTAAGGCACAATGTAATTCCTAACACTTATAAAAATTATTAGGAATTTATAAAATTATTTTTTAATTTACAATTATGTGGGATATTTGTAAATAACTATTTGATTAAAAAAAATATTATCTAGATTAATATAGTATATTATAAAATATTATATATTTTCTAGAAAAATACAATTATGTTTCATTTGCATCCAAAAATCAATATATCATATTCATATAAATTAAACATAGATTTTATTAGGAAATGTTTTTTAAAAGGAATTGAAGAAATAAATAAATTTAATTATAAAAATTAATTTATGATTTATAAAACTAAGGAATAGATATATAACCTCAAATTCCACTCATATACTCCCTAAGGGTATGGTGTGTGATGTTGGTAGTTTCATGGGGTGGATCAACTGACATCGACTAAGTGGTAATCTCCACTAACATGAACTTATATTGTAGGAAATTTCATTCATTCTTCACTTATTGAATCTCATCATGGTCTTGATCAAGAATGAACCCCAATAATGCTACATCAGTCCCATGTTATAACAAATGGGAGTTAAATGACACAAATCTATTAGTTGAGGCCATTGATTCTCCTTTATATATTAATTAACCTTTGTCATTACTACTTATAAACACTAATTATAACTGTAAAATAATCAACCAAGGTATAGTTTTCAATGGTCATATTTATGAATGATCATATAATGGTCGAATTAAAATGGTCAAATTTCCTTTTATACCCTATAAAATGAACTACATCATTTCTCTCAAAATTCAGCACAAATTTTTCCCTAAGGATATATTTTCATTTCATAGGATGTTGATTATTTTACTAAAATTATGTTTCAATTATATAATATTTTATGTGGTGGTGATTATTCTATAAGACTGAGGTGATCTATACTTTTCCATTTTTACTATTCTATTTAATATTTTTGTCCATTTGTAATGTTTGGAATTTTAATTAGTTATATAGATGCTTAATGTAATGATAATTGTTAATGATATAATTTTTTTTGTTTCTCTTAAATTTTACAATATATAATCTTATATAATATGTAATAAACATTTATTCAGGAAAAAATATCTTTTAAAAATTATAGCTCGTTACATTCTCCCCCTTTAAAAAATTTTATCTCAGGAATTTCAAATAATTTTATTTGTTGAGAAAAGGAGAGGGCACTTCTATCTCATTATCTCCTATAGTTCCCACATCACTTGTTCCTATTTTTGGTTCCGCCACAATAGTTTTAAAAGATGTGCATTCTTGTTTTGTGGAACCATTTCTTTATAGTAAATTATTTCCACTAGATTCTCCTCATATGGGAGTTCATTTTATAGTTGTACCACCTTTGGATTCAATACAAGTGAGGGATCTAGTATGTTCTTCCTCAAGAAAGATATGGTGAGTACATCATGATCCTGAGAAAGAATTACTGGAATTACTAGTTGATAGACCATTTCTCCTATATGAAAAAGGATTTGAGAGGGTCCAATGAACCTAGGGATAATATTATATTTCATTCCAAATAACTTGATTCTCTTCCCCGGTGATATATGATAGAAAAAATTATCCCCAAAATTTAAATATATTTCTCTTTAATGTTTTTTAGCATAAATCTTCCTCTGACTCTGAGAATTCATTATATTTTGTTGGATGGAATGATGATTTTCTGTCATCCATTTCACAATATGGGGCCCAAGAAATTTCCTCTCACTACCTTCACCCCAAAAAGTTTAATTTCTACATATCATCAAATATACAGGATTATATGGTTCTATTTGAATAATCAAGTGGAAATTTTTGTTGTATAAGAACTCAACTAATGGGTAGTGTTGATCCTAGACACCTTTAAATTCTATTAAGAATGTTCCCATAATTTCATTGAGGTTCTAAATAGTCCATTTAGACTGGAGATAAATTTGTCGGTGATGTACCCTACAAAAATAAATTTAGTATTTAGATCTTGTTGTATAATTCTTAAAAATTTAGATGAAAACCATGGATCATGATATGAAATGATAAAAAGCGTAATCCCATCCTACTTCACCACTTCATTTACGTATATCATGGAAAGTTGGAAAAAGGATAAATATTCCCGAATAACAATGAAAAGGGTAGTGTTGGTGAGTCAATCCACTATATCCCATGTTACATTAATTACTTTGGAAATTATTGGGAGACTAGTAATGAAGTTCATATTGATATTTCTCCACTTCCATGTTGGTATGCATAGTGGTGGCAATACCCCTTTATGAATTTTTTGCTCCACCTTCACTTGTTGACATAGAAATAACATTGTATTGTAGTCAACAATATCTCTTATAATAGTATCCCTCCAATTGTGATCATGAAGGTCCATATACATATTAGGGATTGAATGATGTATAGAGAATGTAGATCTATGAGATTCATCTATCAAATCCTTATTTATCTCAAGGACAGATAGAACACATAGACTAATATAAATTTTTAGTACACCATCTTGATCAAATTTGAACTCAGAAAAAATTTCATTGTTTACATCATCTATATTATTTTGTAATAGAGGATCCTCTATTTTATATTTAATGTTATTCTCTTGTAATGATGGCTATGAAATCCTTTACAATAGGGTTTAATATGTCCCTTACCTTATGATTCCCATGTACAATTTTACATGGTCCTTGATCAATGGATCTACTTAATCCTTATAATTTTGATCCCAACATGCATCTTCATATTTTTTTTCTCTTCTAGGGTGATAATGAATGGAATAATATTAGTATTCAAGAAATTCCACCAAAATCCTCTGTCTCTTGTTCAATTTTTTTTATGAAAATATACTTCAATATTTGGTGGTACATGTATATATCATATATCTAATGTTAAATAATGTTCTTTCACATATTTAGAGAAAAAATAACTACAACTAACTCCAGGTCAGGCATAGGATAATTATGCTCATGATGCTTTGACTATCAATATGATTTAGCAATCGCAATTCCATTTTTCATGAGGACGCACTAAATCCATTTCATAGATGAAACTTTAAAAATAATGAATGCTTATCTAATGGAGTGGATAGTTAACATAGGTGAAATAACCAATCTCCTATTTTGTTCTTATAATATTTTGTCACACTCCTTTTTCTAAATGAACTTATCCCATACTTTAGTTAACATGGTCGGTGGATTAGAAATTCATGAATTGTTTTTTACAAACTTTAAATAATATTCTTCTAAACCATGGAAACTACGAATATTAGTTATCATTATAGGTTGAGACAACGCCTCTATATATTTTTTCTTTTTAGGGTCAAATGATATTACTTCATTTGTTACAACGTTCCCGAATAATGAAACATATTTAACTAGAATTCACATTTTCAAAAAAATTTATATATATTATTGTTTCTCAATGTTCCAAATATAATCAGTAGATGATCCATATACTCCTCTCAAATTTTCAAATATATCACAATATCATCAATAAAAACTACCATGAATTTATTAGTGTAGTCCATATAGACTCAATTCATCCAATTCATAAATATAGCGAGAGAATTAGTAACTCCAATGGAAGTTGCCACAAACTCATAATACCCATATCTTGTTTAGATGGTAGTCCTTGGAATATATTATTTCTTCACACACAATTGATGATACCCATATCATAGGTCAATCATATAGAATAATTTATCCCCACTAATCTAGAAAAATAAATCATCAATCCTTGGGAGAGGGTATTTAGTGTTCACTATGATCCAACTAGATTTTCTACAATAAATTCATAGATAAATATATATATCCTTATTCATTACAAGGAGAAAAGGTGCTCCCAAAATAAATAAGCTTTTATGGATAATTTTTTTATCTAAAATATCTTGAAGTTGTTTCCTAAATTCCTATAACTACATATTTTCCATTATGTATGGGGTCTATTTTGTCAGCTTTGACCCAGGTAAGAGTTCAATGAAAAAATCTACTTTTCTCTTTGGAAGAGTTCCATGTAACTCTTCATGAAATATTTCAATGTATTCATGGATGATAGGGACATTCTATATGTTTATACATTCATTTCCTTGAACCTCTTCAATGATCATCTCCCTAAAGAATTCTATGGGATGTGCTTATTGAAAAAGTTTATGTTGAGATTTATCTTCTTTTTAAAATGAATGATGGTTACCTGTTCAAAACTACTAAAATTTCCTTTCTTATGCAGTTCATCTTATAATTATAATTTGAGATCTAGTCTATACCTTGTATAGTGTCGAATTCCTTCATAGTAATGGCTACTATATTTGGGACGAAATTGTAATCACCAATGTTAATAGTATAGATTATATACACTAATGATGGTATGATAATCCATCGAGGAGTCATGAATGATAATTATACTTCTAGAAGATTAGGTATTGATTATATATTTTTAGGCATGGATAAAATAAAGAAATTCATAGAACTAGAATAAAAAAATGTACTTTCTATAATTGAGAGCACAATGAGTGTACGATCTACAACATCATTTGGAGCCTCTACATTAGCTGTTGTGATAAAAAATACCCAACCAATATCTCTTGTAATTTACTAAGAATTATGGTGTTTTGACTCTATTATATTCTGATTTGGTCATTGATTGATAGAGTTCTTGAGTTTTCCACTTTTGAAGCATTTAGCATCTCGATGGGCTTGCACCATATTCCATTTCTTGTTAGTGTTGATAATTTTAGGCTTCACCTTAGCATGGTAGCTTCAAGATTTATGGACATCTTTTATGCACATGTATAACTTCCCACTCCCAATTAAGTAGTTCCCTGAATTCTTCTTCCCACACTTGTTTCATTTGGGATGTTTCACTTTCATTCCTACTCTATTGTGTTCAAACTTCTTCCCTGAAATAGGATTCAATCTCTTTTCTTTTCATTCGATCAATGAGACCACTACGTCTCTCCAAATTTCAATTCATCCTTCATATCACACTACACTATGTCCCCATGGATTTTATAGGGTTGATTTCCTAGACTCCTCTATATATGGGGTCTTAGTCTATCAAAGAATCTATAAAGATTACCCTAAATATCCAAACAAACTCTAGAGGTGTATCAAGAAAGTCTTGTATTGTTTACCTCATATATTCCCACTAATTCATTTCCCTTCTTCTTCAGTTCAAGGATTTCCTTCTCCATTTTTCATCACATGGAGTGAGGTTTGTATTTTTCGGAAAAGATTCCCCTAAACTAATCCCACTACATAACATCAGTATTCATTTTTCTTATTAGTATTTTTAATTAGAGTCCACCATTGATATGCTTCTCCTTCTATGTGTCATACATCAAAAGTGACTTTCTTATTCTCCAAGCAATAGAGTAAAAAAATATCATTTCTATATAGATTATCCCTTTTTCAATATTTAATGGATTGGTAGATCCACTGAAATATGGAGGTCATTAATAGATAATGTAATCAAAGGAATTTTGTTCCCTTTTAGGTAAATCTAGTCTCTCAACTTGATTCAAGTTATTATTCATAACTTGAGTTAGTTGATTTATTAACCTCATAAAATTTTCCATTCCATCTTCCATTATAACACCATTAGTGCATCTTCTATTGCACTCAGCATTTACATGGTTCCTCTTATTTCTCACATTTTTTAGAAATAAAGAAATCCATAATGGTAAATAGGTCAATTTTATGAATCATTTAATTTATAAAGGAATTAATGTACTGAAACATAATGCTTAAATATTTTATTAATATCCTATAATAATAATTACATTTTTAAATATCATTCACAATGGTTCATAAAAATCATTTCATTAACCAAATAAATTCCATCGGAGTGAAAAACTAGGTGTTCAACAAGGCTCATTATTGTGCACTAGTTTCTGTTCAAGTCTATCTCGAAGTGGTGTTTTAATGTGTTCCCCTGGGTACATAAATTTCAGAGCCATATCCACTTGTTGTATCTAGATAGGGATATATTTATTTAGAAACCAGCCACTTAAAACTTACCAAAATACAAGTAAGTATTCCTATATCTAGACAAGTCTCTAGGGATCTTCCAAAAGTTTTAGTGTCCTAATTTCTACAAATAACTATAATATACATTGATACCAACTATGGTATCCTGATATTTTATTATATCACATTTAATTACATCATAAAAATAAATGATCATTTAATGTATATTTTCTTGAAAATATAGTACATGAAAAAATGAAATCATAAAAAAATATTCTAAATCCACTTGAAAGATATATTCATGGGTTCACCCTAATTTACTTATAATGAATCTCATATATTAGGGTAATATATCAAAGGAAAGGGGTGATCATGAATCCAAATAAAGGAAAAAAATGGAGACATAAATCATACTATCATGAGACATATCAATAAGAACATAAGGACTAAATATAAGGCATGAACACGAGTAATATTATAATAATAAGAACCGGATTCATAATAGGGAAATGTGGATACAAAATTTAAATGAGACATTCAGAAGCATATCACCATTTTTTATCACAAAGGTGTCCTAAATGAAAATTGTTATGTTTATTCACCAAGGTATTGTAAAACGTGGAATGTATAGAGATTAAATTCTTTACCCAATGCATAAGAATGTTATTAGGGTGCACCCATATTATTTATTAATTTCATTTAATCCACATTGATAATAATAAATCAATTCATTAATAAACCATGGAGAATAAATAATAGGGTTCTTATCAAAATATTGGTATACTAACGTACTTAATGAAATTATCATTATGCCATTATAATTCATAAAAATAAACACGGGTTTCAATTTTGTAAATAAAAAAATAAAAATTCATTTTAAAATCTAGTTGAATACCCATTTAAATGATAAGAGGGAGGAGTTTTTAAATTAAAACCAAGAGAGAGTTTCTCATGTAAAATAGGGAAAATCAGGAAGTAAATATTGGTGAATGATGGGTACGAAACATGGTTATAGAAAAAGGGAAAATGAGATAAAAAAATTGCATCCCATTTATAAAATAAAATTATTATAGTAATGGGAAAATATAAATTTGAAAAAAATAAATTAATTTTTAAATTAGAAGATATACCACAGGAAAAGGGAACATGAATGTAAAAGGGTGGTAATGATTTCCCATACCAAGAAGAGTTACTTCTAGATCATAAAGAATAGAACCTATGGGATTAAGAACACCTTGGGTGATACTTTGGGAGGTAAAAACACCATAATTTCATTAATTGTTGATTGGGAGTGAAAGAAAATGGATAAATGGGTAGTAATTTATAGAAAAATTGTAGGAGTTGTCTAAAAATTTCCAAAGATTGGTCATGAAAAAATAGTTTGTGGAAATTAAAAAATGATTGTCGTACACATGGTTTCATATCATTGATTTTTAAATTTGGGTCACATTTAATTTCTTTTAATAAACTAGATCTGAACTCCATTTTTAATATTTTTTTTGGAATTGAAGACTAAATTTTCAAAAATGTAATGTTTCTAAAAATAGGATTTATGTTTTTATAATTTTGAAAGTCACTAAATGTTTATAAAATTAATAAAAATATATTAAAAATCATAATATTAATGTAATTGAATTATTTAGTGATTTTATTATATTTAATTAATTATGAAATCATTATAACATAAATATAATGTCCTAAAATATAAAAAAACCCAAAACAATATTTTCTTAGTATTCGAGAAAAAAATATTTTATAATATTATCAGATTTTTACCATAATATAATTTATACATGTGGATTTCAAATAAAATGTATATTTTTAGTAATAATTATACCAAAATTATAATTTTGACTTCAAATTATAAAAATCCTTATTTATTTAAAAAATTGAGTTTTTTAAGGAAGAGTCAAATTCTTTACACTTATAAAAATTTATTAAGATGTTATAAAATTATTTAATAATTTATATTTAGGTGAGTGTGTTTAAAAATAATATTTCATTAAAAAAAATTTATTCAGAATAAATTTGTTTATTAAAAATTGAATATATTTTATATAAAAATACAATTATGTTACATTTTCATCAAAAAAATCAAAAAATCAAATTCATCTCAGAAAAAAATATATTTTATTAAGGGAAAAATTATTAAGTGGAATAGATAGAATAAATATTTTACTTATATAAAATAATTTAAAATTTATGAAATAATTTTCTAGACACATAACCCCTTATTATACCTGCTTACACCCGAAGGTAAGGTGTGAGATAGTTGTAGTTTCATTGGATGGCTTATGAAACACTGGATGAGTTGTAATATCCACTAACTTTAACTTCTCCATAGGTGATTTAGTTCAAAAGTAATGGTCATGGGAGAACCTCATGGACTCTACCACACATCCATGTTCTGAAAAATGGGCTTCAAACATAACAACACTACTAGTTGTGGCCATCAATTCTCCATTATTTATAAATCATCCTTTGACATTACTAATTATAAACACTAATTATAATAGAATAATTATGAACCAAAGTTATAATTTACAATGGTCATATTGACCAATTACCATATTGACCAATGGTAATATTTGAAAAATGGTCATATAATGGTCAAATCCCAATTGTCACATTTCCCATTATACCATATAAAACCCACATCATTATTTCACTCAAAATACACCACATATTTCTCCATATGGTTATATTTTTATTTATTAGGATTATTATTAATTTAATAATATTTTGTTTCATTACTATATCATTTATATTGGGGGTGATGATTCTAGAAGATTAAAGTTATCCATACCTTCCCTTTTTATATATTTAATTTTATATTTTTCCAAAGTTGTAATGTTTTGAATTTTAATTGGTTTAATAGTTGACTAATGTAATGAACATTATTAATGATATAATTTTTTTGGTTTCTATAAATTTTGTATTTTTATAATATTATATACTATTTAACAAAAATTTATTCCGAAAAAAATTCAATTTAGAAGTCAGGGTCATTACACCCTAGACTGATGTTGTTATTCATTAGCCTTTGGAATATGGGGAGGCATGCATATGTTCATGTGGTTAACTAATGCAACACGCTACTCAAGTGGACACTAGACTGGGACATCACTAAAAAGACCATTACATCCACTTTGAGGTTCATAATATTATGTGGAATTTATAGATGACTCGAAATGGAAGGTATTAATTTATATTCTAAAAATAAAATCTAATGTATTTAACATATATCAAAAGATAATGAATCTAGTGAAAAATGAGTTAGTGGCAAGGCTAATATTCTTGAGGTCTGAAAATGGAGGAGAGCAGGAAATTCAAGAGATTGGGGAATTCTATGATAATAATTGAATTCCGTGGATGAATGATCCTATAGTTACACCTAATTAGAATTATGTGTCTAAAAGTATAAATAATAAATTGAATTAATGTTCTAGGAGTTATAGGTTGCACTCAGGTTTACCCAAGACTTTCTAAGAATGTTTAGTAAATATGGAAACATATCTCATTAATTGGAGCCCATCTATTCCAATGGGATAATTTCTACCCAAGGATCCCTAGTTAGGACAAGGATGAAAGACTCTCTCTTTTATGAGCCCATAGTTCTCCAGAATATGTGCATGTAGATTTTGATGTAAGGGATAGTCTTGATTCTAAGTCTAAATAATTTTTCTTTATTGGCTATCATACTAATGATATTGGTTATAGGTTCAAGTATGATAAGAATAAGATTATCATTAGGAGAACAAATATGATATTCAATGGAGTTTTAATTTATAAGAACCATCATATATTTGAAAATGATGGTGGGAATAAAGAGTATGATTAATATGATAAATTAGATCATGATTGTGTACCTGGGTATGTGATAATATAACCATTATATCATACTCCTCAAGTAGAGTTGAGCAGATAAATAATGGTGGGGACTATGCATAGGTATTCATCATCCGTAAACTATTTGTTACTGAATGATAGTGGGTAGTCATAATTTTTTAAATAGTATTTAAAGTTAGTAGAGATGAGAAAGTGTGAGTTGGATATAAAGGTGAAGGATTCATCATTATTTGACAATAATATAGTGGAGATAAAAAATTTCTACGAGGAAATAATGAATTTCTAAAAAATAGGCATGACATGTTAAGGAAGAAAATGATGGTATGATATACAAGTAAAGGTTGGTGGTGAAATGATTTCAGTATAAAGAATTCATGGTTTCAAAAATAAAATCTCACATATAGTGAATATTTCCACTATCTAAGTGATTATTAATTATTCTCCATTGGAGGATTTACATCTTGAACAACATGATGTGAAAAGTATATTGTTTCATGGAAATCTATAAGAGGATATTTATTTTATGAAACTGGTTGGATATGTCGAATTTATAAACAAGTGCCTAATGTGAAAAATCAATAAGAGATTATATGGGTTAATGTAGTCACTTGGAAAAAGGAATAATATATCTGATGAATTCATGAGATAAAATACATACAAACAGTGTGTCATTGATCAATTCCTCTATTTTAAGTCTTTTAGTGATGGATAAATTATATTTAGCCTATGTTTAGATTACATGATCATTTTAAGATCATGTACATAGATGATTGAATAGTTTAAAGGGTATATGGTTGAGGAGTTTTAGATTAAATATCTTATAGATGCATTAAATATTTCAATGATGAAGATCAAGAGAGATTGTGCAGATGGAACAATTATGTTATCATAGGCTGACTATATTGGATTTTGTTAGTATATTTAGTATACTTGAATACAATAGAGTGTTTATTCTCCTATAAATGCAGTTCAAATTATAAAAGTTGAAGTCAAAAATTATAACAAAAGAGGTTGAGTACATAGAATTGGTTTAATATGCATCATTTATTATATGATTTATGTATGACATGGTCTATACCTGACATCATACTTATAATGTAGTGGGAGTCATGAGAAGGTATATGGATAACCCAAAAAAACAACATTTGGAATCCGTAAAATGGTTATTGAGATATTTTAAGAGAATTAAGAAATTATCTTTGTGATTTGAGAAAATAATTTCATTATAATGGTATTTGGATGATGTTCGTTGGAGTTATATTGAATCAGGTGGAGTACCATAGGTTATGTGTTTACCTATGGAGGAAATATAGTTTCTCAGAAATTATAGTTACCAATGGTGGTAGATTTATCCACATAGAGGTAGAATGCATTACTATAATTGAAGATATGAAGGAGGTGGTTTAGCTAAAAAACATCTTGGAATAGCTATTTAGAAATCAAGAGGAAAAAGTATTTCATTATGATTGTCAATGTGTTATATATCTCTCAAAGAACCCAATGTTTCATGATGTGATTAATCATATTATGTTGAAGTAAAATTTTATTAGTGTCTTAATTCATGATAGGTTATTGACATTATAAAGGATTCATGGAACCAGAAATTTGAAAAATATATTGATTAAGCTCATGGTTATAGAGAATTTGAGGAACTTTTGTGCCTCTATTAGTCTCCACTAGTAACTAGAGGATGATAGGTAGAATATGGGAGAACAATATGGGTGAATAGAAGGAAATAACTAGTATTTCATTTATCATTAACATAAAATTAATGCTTTTATGGGAATCAACCACTTGTGATGTAAGAAGATGAGGATCTCAGCTTATGTAAGTTGTCTAAGTTGAAACCACATAAGGATGTCAGATTACTAAAGTAATCTCTATGAGTAAGAATGTAGGAATTGTGTTGCCTAACCTTTTAGATGAAGTGGGGCACTATATAATTAATAACTCACTTTAGAATTATTGAATGATGAATCTGAAAAGATGTTATAGAAATATATAATATGATATTGAACTAGAGCATCATGTTACTAGAAAAACTAATAAGTAATTGTTTATTAATTAAGTTCCAACCTATAGTTACTAAAGCACAATTGGAATACTATATAGTTTGTAAAACTATATTAATTTTTTTTAATATAGAATCATTTTGTTTTTTCACCTCATTCAAGATACAGTTTCTATGTGTGTGAAACTATAATATTCACCCTGTAATTCTACTCTCAAACATAGTGATTTTTTTCATATCTATTGAAAATGGGTTAATATATCAAACCATTTAAATCTATTTTTATTTTTATCTTCTTCTAGTTATTTTGTTTCTTAACCCTTTTACTCTTCTTCTATAATTCTCTAATCATTTGTTGATCTATGGATTTCTACAATAGGTACTCCCTTCACCTAGAATGTGAATGGTTTATACAAGTGTGGATGTTTATGCGAGGTATCTAGAGATATATATGAACTCATGTTAATCCTCTATATAGCCCAAACTATATCATCAGTATGTATAGGTTACTTATGATCAAGAGTCTCTGAAGAGATTCATGACTAGGTACTAGGGCATGCTCTGATTTCTCTTATGTAGAGTTATCTTTTGTTTCTTGTTAATGGAAAGTGATAGGATTATTTCAGAGGTGGTACAATAATTTATTACCATATTCATAGAGAGAAAAGACTGTAGATTCATTGAAATGATCAAATAAATATAGAGATAAAATTTTGTATGGTTGGGGAGTTTGAGGCCACATAAATCATAAATATCCAACTAGACATTCTTTAGTATATTTTTAGGGTGTTTTAGTGGATGTACCTCCACGTGAAAAGAAATTTTCAAATCAAGGGCCTCTTTATGGTGGGAACGGTGTGAATAAATAAGTTCAATTTGATAGAGGATCCAAATGTGCATCAATAGGAGCTTGAGGTGGTTGAATCATCGACCCACATCCCCACCACCACCACAACTAGGTGGTCTATGCCTAGATAAGGGTGCTGGAAGGCAAGGTCAGTACATATGTATGCTATAGTGTGTTTTTATCAGAAAGTGACAAACATGGTTCAAGGTATTGTATATATAATTCTTATAAAAACTACTATAAATGCCAATAAATAAGTGATCCAATCATTTATTCATCCATATAATGTTCAAGAGATGGAGATTCTAGTGGACCCCTAACCTTTCATATGCTACAATATAATTATTTTAGAGAAAATCGCATTCTCAAACACAACTACCAATGTTGTGAACATGTGATTAAGGTAGTGATGTTTTTATTAGACCTCAACATAATTGGAGTGAATCCATTTGAAATCATCTTTGGGATGAACTAGTTACCCTTAGTCCTTTCATGAATAAAACGATATAATCTGAGAGTGGCATTCTATCAAGATAATGGTGTGAGGTTATATTTCATAGGATAGTAGGATAAATAGTCGAGATAAGAGAGTAATTCATAAATAAATTTATATTAAATCACCCACCCATTAGAGAGGTTAGTATTGTTTGTAGAAGAATCTTCTAAGGATCATCTTCCTGCAACCAAGTGGGAGTAATTGGGTATTTTTATGAAGGGTGTTCTAAGGATTACCCCTTATTAAGAGATTAAGATTTTCATTGATTTTAACTCTGACACCACAATCATATTTCTAGTATCATATCAAATGTACCAAACCATGATCTAGGATTTTAATGTGTAACTGTGTGACCTTTTAGATAATTTTTTTATCCGATCTAGTGTATCCCCCAGTGCAACTCAATTTTTTTTAATAAGAATGTGGATGAGATCCTGATTATTTTTAATGAATATCTCTTCTTGAACCATGCCACATTATATAAACAATTCCTAGTTTTTAGGATTTATGGCCTCTTTAACAAAATAAATTGGTTGAATTGGTTCTCAAATATTGACTTCAAGCCATGATATCACAAACATTAGGTTTACGAGTAGTATATCTCGAAGACATAATTTATGTATTTATATATGCATTATAAATTACCCAAGATACTATTTGACATGAAAAATACTCCAAACATATTCATGTGATTCTGGAATGATATCTTATATCCATTCTTGGACTGGTGTATGGTTTTATTTATCAATGTAATCATCATATTTTCAGGTGTGGAGGATAATACTGGAGAGTATCTGGTGAATGCCCTAGAATTGTTTTGGGATAACCCATTACATAACAGAATAATTAAGTGAGAGTAATGGATTTGGGATGTCTATGTCATAGGGAATTTAATATAAAGGTTTAATTATATTTTTACCCCATGAATATTGATGATTTGATTTCTTAATATCCACCCAAAAATGTGTTTGAGGTGCATAATTTTCTTAGTTTGGTGGGAGTATAACCGAAGATTCATGGAATACATCTTAGATCTCTGATGACTACTCTAACCAAAAAGTTTTAACCTTTCATGTGGCCCAAACCATGTCCAAAATATTTTTTGAATAATAATATAGAATAAAAATGTGAGGTTTTTTAATATTTCTAGAGAAAGGAGTTTATTATGTGGCATTTTGGTATTCCCATACAAGTTGAGTTGACTGTGTGGGGATGAAGATGGTGGTAGATATTTCTTATGGGTTAAGATGGTTAAGACATCACAATTAATAACTAGGTAAAATACACCTTTAATATCATAATTATAGTGTTTCCATAAATACCTAGTGGCTCTATCTTCTCAATGTGTGATTTATCATCTATAAAAACCAGACGAGTCTCATATAAATTTTCTCCTAGAAAAAACTAAACTTTGGGAAGTGGTCTTGAATATAATTTATATAGGACTATTAATTTGAGATATTATAGAATCTTATAAGTGGGAGTATGATGGTGGATCCCATGCTCAACTAGTGAAATTGATGTATTATTAACTATCCCTAATGTATTTGGGTTTAGTGGAATCCATAGGCATTACATAGAATTAATTAATAGAGGTGGCCCCTATAATTATTCATCAAGTGATGGAGGACCTGGTATGAGACGTGGATTGATAATTATTATTTTACCATATATATATATATATATATATATAATTTATGAGTCTAATGGATTGTTTAATGTGGGGGATCATATCATCCTATTCGGATGGTGAATAGTTGTTCTAGTACGACAATGTGAGGATGTACTAAGTTACTTTCACATTCCAATGGTAATACAACTTTTTTTAATGAAAATATATCTGGATCTAAGGTATCATAATTTATGTCTAAGAATCAATATGAGTGTTATATAGATCATTTTAGGATTACTCATGTGAAAATAACTGAAGTCAGAGTATCGAGTTAATGTCAGATTGAGCTAGCCTATCGATGTTACACCATGGAAGTAGGATGGGATATCAATAGGATTATTGATAGGGATTACATGTTTCATGAAGTATTTTTATACAGTCTAGGAGATTATTTAATGGTTAACCAAAATAATCCACTGATTCCAAATTTAGAAAAAGAGTTTGACATAGAGTCTGATATGTCTATACATTGATTAGAATGTGTGGTTTCATAGGGTACCCTCAATGACAGTTTATAATTGAGATAAAATATTAAATTTCAGATTATAGAGTTTTTTATATGATTATTTTAAGATTCTATTATGATTGATTATAACATACTACCCATTATAGATGACAAAACATAGAGGACCATTCCGGTTCTTTAAGATATGGTAAGATCCCATGTGTTTGATTTTGAAAGGATCTAGGATGATCAAATATCATTATTATATTTCAAAAGAAATAGAAACTAATAAAACTATACAATCAGAACCAAATCATTCAAGCAACTATAAGGGTAACATTATAGGTTTCCCCCTTATTGGATGGAGATTGTAAATCCATTTTTAGGGTCTTAAGCCGGTGTGGTTAACAAAATAAAAGGTATCAAAGATATTGGAGTTGTTTAGGATATCTTGTATCCATCATAAGTCCAATGAAAATCAATTATATATGCCTTCTTAATTCTAGGTGTTATACTATGTGTTCTTGGAGGTCTCTTTGAAAGACTATTTGAGGTGGTTCGGTCATGGTGGAAAGCATTACTCAAGGTTCATCAGATATTTTAGGATTATGCGTAGGTTGGATATGGTCACTCTTCTCTTGAAATTACCCCAATTGTTTGATTGAGTACATAAGATCATCCATGTGTCACATATAAGGTGGTATGTGCACATGAATCAGACATTTATAACTAGTT
This sequence comes from Viscum album, assembly GCA_963277665.1. NCBI lineage: Eukaryota > Viridiplantae > Streptophyta > Magnoliopsida > Santalales > Viscaceae > Viscum > Viscum album. The sequence continues at coordinate 2,007,067,076 of OY728151.1, read as the reverse complement.
CAAGCTATACATCAAGGATGAAACCACTTTTGAGAAGTTCCCACTGGTTATCAAGGACTGGTTGGAGGAGACCCTTCAGGGGTGAGTGATATCATTGGAATCTATCTTATTATAGAATATAAATATTTATAAGATAATATGACAATGAGAATTAGATATTATATCATTACCCATAACTATTTTATTGTTTTATTCTTTAAAGGATAAAATTCCTCGATATTGTGGAGGATGTAGTGACCTATATTATTCTTTGGATCCTTAAAAAAATTAATTAATATTTTATTAAGTTGTCATGTGGTTATAGGAGAAGGGTAAATGGTACTATTATACTTCATAAAATGTTAATTTTAACATGTTGTTTGATTTAAGATGTGGTTTTTAATCCTAGATATTGATTTTATTAAAATTTTGGGAGGATTGGTTCACCCGAAAATGGCATATACTAATATAATATTATTTAAATAATTTGGAAGAACATTTTAATTAAATATTCTTGTTAAATAAACAATATAAAATTGATATTTATTTTTTGGTGATGATGGGGAAAAATTATAGGGTATTATGGAGTTTGATATTTTAATGTGGCAAGTATTTCATGTTAGAAGAATTAATGGGTGATTTGAATGAGAGCATCTAATGGAGAGTAAAAAAATAATTAATGTATAATTATGATTTGAATTGATGGTATAAAAGATAGAGGAATTTAATTATGGTGATATTAATTATATTCCATTGAAAATTCCTAGGAAATAATATTACCCTCTCTATTATTCAAAAGGATAGAAATCATTCCATGATGTTTCATGGAAGATTGAAATAGGGGATAATGGATAATGATATTAGGGAAGTGGTTTATGGTGACCATAAAGTGATTTAAGGATAACATACTTTGTGAAATTAAGGTAGCTGACATTAAAATTGCACTTCTTTCTTTCTTTCTCTATGAAATTAGAATTATTTTATTATTTTTAGAAGATGGAATAAACTTAATAACAAGAAAAAATCATAATTTGAAAGGTTAAGGGTTTATGGATGAATTATTAAAATGATTTATTTTATAGTTTTCAAGATAATAAAATTTTTGAATATAAGATTACTATTAATTATTGATAAATTCAATGGTTATATAATTTTTATATATAGTTTTAAACCTAAAATATATAATTTACTTCTTTGGTGATAGTTTATGATTCATGAGATAATTAATTGAAATGATGGAATATATGAAACTGATTATTAGTGTTGGATTTTGAAAATTATGTTATATTTATTTTATCCCCCAATTTGAAATTTATTTCACAAATTAGTGAAATCCTATAAGAACAATTTTTGTGGTGAAATATTTGGAATCATGAATTTTTTGTGGCATGTTCCAATTATACCTTAGGGTTTTGACACTTCATATAATAGATTTTTGAAGTGATGGTGCGGTATAGAGGTATATATTGGAGATTTTTTAAATGGGCCATAATAATTTGATATAGATCCATTTCAAATTCATGAGATATAATTCCTTGGGAAATTACTTACACATGGTGGTTTGGAGTTCCACAAGGGAGTACCACCTTAACAAAGGGGTTGTGCATAATAATACATGGGTCTAGGAACCCTTATTTCTTAATCTTGTTTACCCATAACATATATGTGATACTTAGGGAATATAATAGAGGAAATGTGTATATGGTTATGATGATAGGTTCTAATTTAATGTACTGTCTTGAAAATATTACTTAACAACACTAAGAGGATAAAATATAAATGTCTGAGGAACCTGCAATGACAAAAGACATCAATCCCACTAACACAGACCACACCACATGAAATACATGTCATTCACTTTTTAATATTGTTTATATTTAAAATATTTTCAACGGAGTAATATAATTGTATTGGTTAATTTTCTATACTATGATTTCGATGTATGGATGTGATGATATGATTGTGTTCACCATTAATGCCAATTCATGGGATATTTTGGGTATTTTGTGTATCATAGATATTTTGAAGTTATGAAATGGTTCATGTGAGTAATTTATAGTTGAAACATGGTAAAATATAACCATACAACACACATAGTTAGGGTATTGTTCCCGCACATGTATTATGGAGTCAGTACTCCCTCATGTGTCAGGGAATGTGTCCTCTATTTCAAAGATGGGATTTGGTACTTCCCTAAAGACATTCTCAGGATAGTTCATGGGCCCCCCATATAATAAATGTACTTTAGGTTTCCTGATTTCCAGAGAATGGGTCCTATATCCATGGGTTCAGTACTACCTTCATTAACTAAAATTTTGATCAATAAAGTGTGGGAATTTCATAGGGATTGGTAATTTATCAAACAAATTACCATTCCCTCTATGAGGTGTGGGTCCCCCACTATGGATTTAGAGATATAAAATTGGAGTTATGGAAGCATAGTAGTTGAGATGTCATGGTTCACACAGTAGTATAGGTATATTTATAATCTTATAAAATACAATATTTATAGTGATAATTTGTGACATTGACACTTAAATAAAATAGTTTTCTTTTACGTTATACAATATTTGGACCATTCGGGTCATTTTCCCTCTATCTTTAGATTAAATATTACTTTTATTTCAATCCTCCTTTTCTTTTGTGGTTCCATACTGGATATGTTTATAATCACCCCTAAACAAGAATTTTTTACTTCATGAATTATGTTTTATTTAGATGAATGATAATTTTTTGTGTATTATATTTGATATAGATTTAGTGGATTATGATATTTATGGTGAATGGTAGTGATATTTGTTGAACATGTTTGTGTTTGGAGCTGGTGTAATGCAAATATTCTCATTTAATTTTTTTGGGGTCTAAAATTACATTGTTATATTGGGATTCTATGGTTTCCTTACATTATAGAGTTCTTATTCATCACATTTTTATGGGTATTATAGTTTTTCAGATGTATATTACTATATAGTTGATATTATATCTATCTTTCATTGGTTATGTTTTTTCTTGAGACAAATAGTTTTGTGCCAGTTTATTAGACTAAGGCCTCCCATTTGTATGGTTTTTCTACTTAGTGCTAGTCACCAACATATAGCTTATTATGTGATGGATTTTAGTGGAACAATTGGTTGAAATTTATTTCTACATAGGTCCCCTATAGGTTGGGTCAAGTCATATAAAGTATAATTTGATTATAATTATTCAATTATGTGATTATAGTTATTATATAAAATTTTAGAAAAATTAATATAGGTTTTTATAGTGAAGAATGTTTTAGATTTTATAATCCTAAAAAATGAAAATGTTTATATTATTTTTTTAAATTACCCATTTTCCTAACATGTTTCCTTCCCTAGGTATTTTTATAGAGAGTCTTGGATTTGAAACCATATACATAGTCGCTTTAATGTACATTCACTTAGATATCTTACTAAAAGGAAGTTAGTTAATTATTTTAAAAATCTAGAGTTCCCAAGTAAGAAAATATACAGTCCCTATCAAATTATTAGTAGGTGAAAGTTATTTTTCCTTTCCGAATAATTTTTTTTTCGATATCTCTATTTTTAAATTTTCTATGACCCATATCTTGCCATAATTTGTTGATGTGTGTATGTAAAAAAATATCGCAATTGAGAGGATGGGTGGTCAAATAATCCCATATTGGAGGTTATTTTCTAGTCTGGGACTCTCTTGTATATTTACTCATATTTTTTATGTCCTTAGAAATAGTAATAAATTATGATTTTGATGAAAGTTTTTGGTTAAATTTGATTATTTTAAAAGAACAAAACATTATTATATTATCATACTTTAAATTTAAAAGAATAAATTTTATATTTGTTTATCTAAAATTTAAAAGTGTTTAAGAAGGATATATATAGTTTAAAACAATCTATAAAGGAGTATTTGGTTAAGTGAGGTTGGAATCACCATGGTGCAGGGATGTACCCAACAAATGAGTTCTTGTGTATCCCCTATAGGGGAATGAAAACCACTTATTTAGATGTTAAAATTTAAATATATATGAAAAGGAATGAAACTGGGTGATTTTGGATTAAAATAATAGTTTGGTAAAGAATTAATATGTTTAAATCCATTAATGTTGGACTTACCATGCTATTAATGGTTATGTGATAAGGACAAACGGTCTTCCATTTGTGTTGGTAAGGCCTGGACCGATGTTTTTTCCATTTAAGATTGTGAAAAAACATCAAAAGTTTCATTTTTTTAGTTTTCTAAAATTAAGTTATCTAGGTGACATTTTCCTAGTCATTAAATGAATTTGATACTTACATAAAAAATAATCCTTGATTAAGAAAATCCTACAAATAGATGTGGCTGACAACATTGTGTGTTCTACAGAAAAAGGGTATCAATGATAAAAAAAATTATATAAAATCTAAGTGGGATATACACAAAAGTGTGGGACATATTTCAAGTTAGAAATATAGGAATAATTATTTTTACCAAAACAAAGATGTGAGAATTTGGGGATGACAATAATTCTATTGGATTAACAAGATTAATGATCCTTATTAAAAAGGGAGAACACCATATAGAATTAATTAATGATCCACAATAGGAAGAGGAACACTATGGGAGATATTATATAATATGTGAGTCTCTCATTATCAATGGGATACATGGTCATATAAGACACATGAATGCAGAAAATGATATAATCATGGAAGTGAAACAATAGAGGATAGGGGTTAGGAAAAGCTACCCTTTGAGGTAAGGGCTTGTAAATTTTTACTCATTCTGTTTAGTAAGGACACTTTTGTAAAATTTAGTGACTTCACCCAATTTGGTGACCTAGGTGGAAATTAATACCTTAGTAATACATGATAGATGAGTGAAAATTATTTAAATTGTTGTGGTTATGGTGCTAAATTCTTTTAACAATCTTACTTTTAAATGATCCTCAATGGGAGAACGTCACCTAGGTGTACATTCTAGACCACTAATGTGTGTTCTTTCATAATAGAATGAATAATGAGACTATTGGATAACCCTAATTTACCCATTTTATATATTCTTTAGTATTGTTTAATTTAGTAATGCCTTATGGGAGTTCATGAAGTATCATGTATTAAACATAAGGCTTCTATATTATATACATCATTCTTTATTCCCTTATGGGCCTCCTTCTATGACATTATTTCTCTATCAAAAGAGGGGATGAAAAGTGTCTATTTATAGAAAAATGTTATTTAATCTCCCAACCATAACTATTGTGCTCACTCATATTTAATTATGATTCAAAATAATCTCCATTAACCTATTTTATGAATCTAGAAAAGCAGAAAGTTATAATTCATCATGGAACACATTAAGAAATCATCTAATAATGAGTTAAGATTATATATGATATCACACTAATCATTACAGTTGGTATGCTAAAATTTTAAAACTGAAATAAATTATTTCATTTTCTTCAAATACTGAAATTAAAATAATACAATTTCAAATAGACATAACTATATATTAAAGAGTTTGTTTTAGCACTATGATATGTCATGTAAAATCTAATGGAACACAATACCCCTTGGTTATAGGGCATAGTTAGAGATAGTATTCATCAAGGATAAAAAAATTTCTATAAGGAAATTAAAAATTCACCTAAAGTTGATTTATAAAATCCATATCCTATTACCTAAAGGATATTCCCACAATTAGGGAACCTTATTGGGAAATTGTTTTTTGAATCTCTATTCTTTTGTGTGTGATAAATCATGCATCAATTTGATACCCCACTTATATCATATTATCTAAGTGACACACTCATTCAACATAAAGTAGAATCATTTTATTTGAGAGAGTTTCATACCATGTTGTCAAAGGAAAAGTTTTTTCTCAACATTTTCTAGAACCTATAAATACCTCCCATCCAAATTTGATTCATTATATGGAAAAATATAATTCTGATGGAAGATTAATATAGTGACCTAATTGTTTAATACATGACTATTGAATTATTTTTGAGATAAGGAATATAATAGTAATGTAGGAAAGGATCCAAAGCTTTAGAATCATTTGAAAATTAGGATCATACATCACAGATACATAATAAAATGTAAAAATTATTTAAATAATAATTCTTTATACTTATTGGTTCCAAATTCCAATTAAGGCTGAAAATGAACAACTTGAGAAAACTAAAGACAACATTTGACATAGAGGACAATTACAAGAAGGCCAAGGGAACTACACATAAGTTTGGAGGGTAGTGTGCAAGATAGAAATCCACACGTAGGGCCCTTACACACCCAATGAGACATTAATAGATACCATCCACCTAGACAATATGAAAATGACTATGTTAGATGTGTGGATGTTGAGAGGCGGGCACGTAACAGATCCCCACATATATTTATCTTATACACCCAATGCAACATCAAACACTTTCTTCCACGCAATCATTTTCCTACACCGACATTAACAATTTCTCCGATAAATAGATGGGAACACCACCCTTTTTTGGGTAATGATATGGAAGTCAAACCAGTGACCACATGTGTGCAAGATGAACCCTTTTAAAACCACAAAACATTTACGGACTCAAGGTATATAATCTTATTCCCTAGAACCCCCTTGGGTCCCCATTTGTGTGGGCCCACAAGGGCTTGAATATCACCCATTTTATTTTTTTAAGTGGGGTTCATGAAAAATAGAATTCTTTCACGTACCTCCTACCCTTGTGCAAATAAATCTTTTTCTGAACCCCTTCCTTTGGCGGAAAAACCTCCAAAATTTTCCACACTCCCTCTTTAAGCCTCTGTGACATTCATCTATCCTAGGGAACAATGTTTGAGATATTCTTTCATACACCTCTAATTTCTTCTATGAACCTTCTATGTGCAGCCCTCTAGCATTATACGAATTAGTTTTTTTTTGGTCCCCCATGTGGTGTCCGTTGTTGTGTTTCCCTACCTTTTTATTTTTGGCATAGGTATTATAATGAATATTTCTTTTTGGAAAAGCCATGCAAACATGGACCCCAATATCAACCACTCCTCCACCCCCACTAAATATGATCATTTGGGGTACCTTTTATTCATTAGGTATTGATGGATATTAGTTATCTATGTCTAAGGTGTAAGGAGAGATTCCTCTCCATCGGAGTAGTAGTGTATTAAACTGCCAAGCCCCATCATCCTCAGTGCATGAAATTAAACTGTAGCATCACCCCATGCAATTCCCATGGGGTGCTCCACCTTAAGAATTTTTCATTCCAAATCATCTACATATGAGTGATATCTTCCTCACCATTCTTAATAGGAATGAGATCCTCCTTGCATGGAATGAGATCCTCTTTAGGCATCCCTCCTGTATTAAGATCCAATTTCTATATCCCTGGGCCGCCTAAGTGCTTAATACCCACATCACCTCTAATGTACACACCTCTGGAATCATGATCATCATGTGTACAACACTACCTCTAGTCACAATGAGAATATATCACATGGGATTAGAGGCTAATAGTGACCACAAATCTATTTGGTCCACCTTAGTGTGTGATACCCATTCATCTAAATTCCAAACTACTTTGGTTTCAATACATGTCATTTAAACAGGGTACATAGGATGACTCTGTGAGGTTCAACCCCAACCAATGATAAACAATGGAGATCTCTCCTAGGGATGTACCATCATGATGTGACATATTCCCTTTATGGGACACATCTCCCAAATCCAACTCCCTGAGGTTTTCTAATCCATCCTCCATAACATCATCCATCACCCCACCCATATCATGGAGAGATAACTTCTTCGACCTCCATTCACATGGGCCACTAACCATTAATAAACCATAATATGTCAAAGGAAATATAGAATTATGTAAGCCCTAATTCTATCCTGAACTATTTGGTCTTTGGTACCTGCGTCCTATATCAGGTATTTAGGTAGTCTCCTTAAGGTTCACGCCCTTCATCAATTCACAACCTAGTATTTCCATTGATTCATTATGTCACGGTAGGATCACACCTCAAACCAGAGGTTAAACTTCATTCAAGTCCCTAACTATATGCTCCCTTCTCAAGATCCACCTCTTTAGGTTTCTCATCGCCCCATGCTAAACTATGTGAACTTTGATTCAAAGCCATTGGGGTATGTATGAATCCTCCTCAAGGTTTAAGCATATCTCCCCTCAAATTTCATCCATTCCATTTTTACACTTCATCCATTCCCATCCCAATTCTTATTCGGGCTTCCATATCCCACTGAGATCATACCATTCACATCCTCACTTCTTCTAGAAGCACATGGGCAGGTGACCTTGAATAACCTAATCACAATCCATATGAATCCAACCAAGATTGACCCTTTTAAAAATGTAAACTAACAATGTGTAATCCATAAATCACCCATTTGAAAAATGTGGGTTTTTATCCCTAACTTCAAAAGAGGGAATGTAGGAAGCCTCCATGAGATTCAATCCCAGCCAACGGTAAACCATTGTGCACCCCTAAATAGGAAAAACCTCCATGATCCACCCTTAGTGGTGTCCATATTGGCCTTCATTGTGAGAAACCATCTATTTATGAGGTGCACCACCTCATGTCCGTTCTCATTTGGAATTCTGATAAATCCATCCAGTAAACAATATATGTGTTCCCTCTTTGGAATCCACCTCTCTGGTCCATTCCTATGATACATTCTGATATATCTAATCAATCCTTCCAACAAGTAAAACGTGTGTCTTAACCCATGTTATACATGGGATTCCTGAGGAAATCCTCAGAAGACATCCCTCTAGTGTACGATACCTTGTTATCTCAACAAAATTACCTAGGTTTTTGAGTCCACGAGAAGCCCTATTATGAGGATGAATACATGTGCTGCAATGTTCTAGAATCCATACATTCCAAGAATACTAAACTTGTCTAATCTCAAAAAAAAGGTTTCTTCCCTTACTATACCCCTTGGAATTTCTAGACAAAATCAATTTAATTTATCAGCATCCATGCAGACATGACAATGGTAATGTGTTTTATGAAGAACATCTTAATCTATAATGGAATCCCGGAATAAGTAAAAAATTATGAGGAGAAATCCTTGGAAGGGGGAAGAAACACCACATCATCCTATTTTGACATAATAGAAGAAATATCTATAGAATTGATGGATACCTCTCGCGTTTGGATAGTGGGAAAGTAGTTTATAATGTAGTCCTTCAGAAAATGCGAATGAAGCACAATGAGTGGACACGACCCATCAGAAAGCATCCGAAATTGAAATGTTTAACTCAATGTGAACTATTCCACTCAACATGGGATTAGTAGAATTTGAGACATCAGCAGATGGGAGTTTCACCTTGTCCAGTTATCAAATTTCATGTCCCGCTAAGAAAATAATGGGTCTGGCATGAAACCTACTAAAAATTGGGGCTGTTTGTCATTGGGAATTCTGATTGGTGGCATCATCAGTTTGGAACCCTCTCTCCAACCATGAAAGACTGAACGATGCGGGGTCATTGGGCATTACATCCCAATTATCTTTAAGGATGGTTGAATATTCCTACTTTGAATGACCCCGGATAAAGGAAACCAATCTCCTCCTCCTCATAGAAGAAGTGGAAGAATTAATGTCCATGCGGTAATCCTACATCACTCTACAGCTCCCAGAAATTCATTCATAACTATAGCTACTGAGTGTAAACACCTCGTCCCACCCTCAGAGATCATGCATAGGTGGGTGAGAGACACCCTTGTTCATCGATACGAGTAGTAGGGGTAATTACCACGAGGGGAAGGACCCTCTATGACTTGGAGGCTTTTGTACTTCACCATCACCGCTACCCCCAAGGGTAGTGAATGGATCCACTACTCTCCAAACCCACATTCAACTACTTTGGGAACCTCTCTCCATATAGATCATGTGACTCACTCCCCTATGCCAATGAGGTAAGGGATATACGAGTCATTCTAGCCATGAAAACTGTTCGGAAGCTGCCATGGAGGGATCCCAAGAGGCCCCATCAATTCCACCAACCTGCCCCCTGGGGCAAAAAAGGTGATCCATATACCTACTCCACTGGCCCTTGTCCATATTACCTGATTCCAACGTCAAGCCCAGGACATGGAAGATACCTATTAGGGGGTATCGTCTTCAGAAGTTTCCATGAACCATGAAGTACCAATGCATTATACTATATCCCATCCACCAAAAAGAAGAGATTCATCAGTTTTTTATCATAATTGAGGCCTCATCAAACCCATGGGAAGGCTAGGGGACTTTTTCGATAACCAACACCACAACTAACCATTTAGGGTTGACCCACAATCATGATATATATTATAGATTCCATCCAGGTACCATCACTAGTCCTAGTGGAGGTCCCCCTTTCTCTCAAGCTATGTATGGACGTCATCCCCAAGTTTTCAACACTTGTCTGTGTATTGGTAATCCCCGTATTGTCAAAATCTACCATGGAGGTCCTCCCTGGGTCACAGACAGTCAATGTGAATGTCATATTCACGTCATTTCCATATCAAGAGGAGGTCCACCCCAAAATAGTGTTTCCCTAAGTTATGTCCCTCCTCACTTCATCACTAGCCTATATAGAGGACCTCCCCATACTACAATTGACCAGAATGGAGGTCCTCCCTAATCTAGTAACTCCAAAGAGGATGACATCCCCGCTTCATCCATAATCAATATGAAGGCCCTCCTCATGTAAATTTTTTTAATAAGCACTAATGTCCTCCTTGTTCCACAAGAAGCCATCATTTAGGTCCTCCACATGTTAACACTATCTCTACGCAAAGTTCTCCCCGCTCCAATACCAACCTATGTGGAGACATTCCCCATGAATCTGGTAGCCAAAATGGAGGCCCTCTTCTTATCCCATTTGATATATGCCTAGGTGCTATGTGTACCTCAAATCATCAATGTGGATTTCCTCCCCACTCTCATAGAATTATAGGTAGAGTACCTCCCCACTTTGATAATAATAACTATGAAGGTCCTCCCTATATCCTAAAAAATCAATGTAGAGCCCCCCTACACAATAAACTTCCATCACAATGGTCCTCCTTATGCCAAAAAATTTACTTATCCCGAAGAATCATCTTAGTTTAGAAGGGGAAAACATCACCATCAAAGGAATAACTCTTGGAGCCCACAAGTATTCATGCATCCTATTCACTTCTCTGGTTTTGATATTGAATGGGACCCACTGATGGATCCTTCCCCCCAGTCATTTGCATCAATATCTAGGGAAGGAGCTGAACATGTGATCTTTGTCATCCTAGAAGTTGATATTCAAAGGATCCAAGAGTCCCTTCATAGGTACATGCAAGAGGAAGAATATTTGGCTACCTTCTAGGGTCTTACCGTGGAGTCTTCTATATCGTTTCCAGTTTCATTCTCTACCTCAACACAAGATCATAGAGTGTTGTTATGGGGAATGGTAGACAATAAGAAGCCACCATATCCTCCAACAACAACCTTATCACTCACATAATATGTTGTGTTCAGTAACCCTTACTATAGGGAAATGATGATGTGGTTGGTACCACCTCCAAGAAATAGCCCTGTATGTAGCTTTCAGCTATCTTAAATTCCATTTTCTTAGATATATAGGCCACCACCACAACATGCCACATTAGTGTTATTGTCAATTCCTCATACAGATCGAATTGAAGAATGTGGAAATGAATATTTGTATCCTACATCTAAATAGAGAAGCTTGTGTGACACTGTTGTATAGATTTAGTTTTCTGATATGTTCTTGGAAATTGTTACTCCTGAGTTTGATATTTTGGATTCATTAAATAAATATGAGGTTTTTTGTACCTTTTATCCCATTGGTAGTCACATTTTTGAATCCTCTATCACTAGTTGGTCTACCCAAAGAGTCATGAACTTTTCGATGATATCAAACAACAATATCACATGGTTATGTTATTTGCACTTCCCGCGAATAAGCTTCACCTGGATACCATAAGACTCTTAAGAAATGATGAATTTAGAGATTCAATGTGCTCTACGAAATTGTCAAATAGGTGACCCCACATGTGCAGATTCCTGCTTAGGGATAGTATTCTGCCCTTAACATCTGTCCCATCTTGTGAAAACTGAGATTATCAATTGACACCGAGGATATGCCCCCAGGATCCGTCATAGTGAATATGGTTGATCTCATCACACTCAAGGATAGGTACACCAAATTAGGTTCTGAGGAAGATGGCCCTCCCCCTAGGGCAGTGAAGCATTAGTTTTACACTCAAATATGTATTATGAATCACTTGTAGAGGAATATACATGAACTTAAAGAGCATTTCATCCCATTGCCTATTAATAATAATACCAATAAAGGTAAGGAGAATATTGAAACCTACAAGATTGCTAAAGAAACCAATACCGGACAAGAGATAGAGGTTGACCTCTCTGTGAAAACCTTACTCCATTAATAAGAAGATCAAAAGAATATCATTAATGATATTCATACCGAGTTCATTGAAGAGTGGCATCCATATTATGGTGATCCCAGATAAAATATGGTGCGACCTCTACTTGGTTAGTAGGGGAAACCACAGGTCTTCCTTAGCCAGATTCCTCCTATCCACATAAAAAATCTATTGTATCCTAGTAGGGTAAAGATCAGAGCCTATTAAAAGAGACCGAAATATGTGTCACAAAATCCACACAAGTTTCATGAGGACCCCTAGATACGTAGCTCAGGTTGTTCCTTCAGTAGTTCCCCACATTGTTCATCCATGAGCTCCTCATGTGGTTCCAAAAGTCATTCCTCCAGTAGCACTAAAGGCCACTCTATCCACTCGATGATCTATCGAGCCATCCTAATTTTTTGATGTTCCTATGAATACATTGGTGGTCAGTGATCCATATCATGATAAGAATAACTTCTAGGAAAACCTAACGGCTTCACGCATTTCCCACCTTATATTCCCTGAGACACAGAAGGTGGTAATCCCACCTGATGGAAAGATGTATTCGGCATGGATGGATGACATGCATACACCCCTGGATTTTGGTAATCCTACATTTTCCCTAATCAATGGGATGGGGGAACCGATATTGTATCTGACCCACTTCTTATAATGGTGTGGAACCATGTTGGATCACTATAGTAGTAGGAAGTAATAAAGCTCTGATGTTGTTTTTTTTGGATTTGGGAATGGTCTACATTCATCCAGTACATTATGCTTCCCATTGGGTCTATTATTGGTTAGGAAGATCATCATATTCAGTTTCTTTATCAGTTCATATCAACCACCCAAATGAAAAGTATCGCTGACCTCTTCATGTGTATGCAACGACCAGATGAGCAAGTCGCAAACTTTTTCTCTATGTGGAAAGACTCACATATTTAATCAAAATTTCATTGACCTAAGAGGAACTATTAGCGATGTGTGTGGGGAAATTTAAAACTAAATTACACCCATCCCACATCACACATAAATTTCCAGGTGGATTTAGGGAATTTTCTGACAAGGCGTAACTGTAGAGACCCGAAGCTTGACGTACATTGACATTACATTACATTTGCAGAATACTTAGCACATACACACAAGGATCGTAATAGTTTAGTGTCTTTGGAAACTCGGAACGTAATCTTCTAATCGTGGTGAAAGATCTTCAACATCTCCTATAAAGATCTTCCCTTTTTTTTACCTAAAACCTTTCTTTATATCCTAGCGAAAAGAAAACATAAAAGGGTGAGCTCAAATGCTCAGTAAGGGTAAAAAAAATATCAATCATATCGTATTCATAAGAACATAACATTTTGGAAATCTTAACCTGCAAAAGAGAGCATCATTTCATAACATGGGATAAATCATGGCAGTGAAATGTAATCACAATAATCATAACTTAAAACATGAAACTTTTTGGCATTCACACATAATCATATAGAATCATTTCTTGTTAGTCAAGACTCATTGCCAAGACTATCTTAGTGGACAAAGTCCCTTTCTGAATCGAGTAACCCTCGTTTCAGTCCTATTTCCCTGAACCGGTATAACCTACCGTTCCAGCCCTGTCTATCTCATGAGATATAAAATCTTTACCCAATGCATTGGAGGGAGATATAGGTCCCACCCATCTTATAATGAATCCTTTCTTATGTGTGCCACATAATCATAAACCATACATCATAGCGTAAACCATGTAATAAAAATGGGATTCTTAAACAACATGACATCATAAAAAAATTCATATAAGATAAAGGAATTCATAAAAATATTTCCATCAAAACATAATCAAACCAATGTAATAATAGGGATAAAAAAAAGAACCCTTTTATTATCTTAGATGGAAAATAATTTTGATAAAATACTTGAACTCCATTCTTGAGGAAAATATCCTTTCTACTTCAAAAACATTTTTCCTTTCATAACATGTCATACGACTTTAAAATAAAAGAATTTGATTAAATATAAACTTGAAAACTTGTAATGGAATCTTCTTGGAAATAATGTTTTAAAAATCCATTCTTGCCGTATAAGTTAAAAAAAATATTCATCGTACTTTTGTCGGAAAAGTCAAAAACTACCTCGTACGAAAAAACGACAAAAGATTCCTTTCATATCTTTTACTAAAAACTCACCGAAGGGTAAAATAGGTTTTAAACAATTTTAGGTGAATGGAAATAATATTACATATTGAGGAAAAATGGATGTGGATGATAAAATACACCCCATTAAATACTTACGAATAAACAATCTCGGATAAAAATGAGATTGTGATATTTCCCTTACCTTAGGTCTGATTTGCTTCGTATGTGTCTGAAACTCCTGTATAATGATTTAAATCATGTTATTGACTTATTCCAGAATCATATTAATTTTTATTATATCATATATGGTCCACTTATGACTTCATATTACCCGTTCTTTTGTAAATTCATGTTAAAGAAGCGTTTTGGGTAAAATCGTTTCATTTATCGTAGGTGTTTTTAACTTGTAATTATTAATATGATTACTTGGATCATGATTACTTATATCCAGAATGTAAAACATGATTTATATATCATATATATTCAGAATATAGATATATGTAATATATTGATAAATGGAATGAAATACACCATTCATGGAGACGGTAGTCCGTACGTACGCATGAACGTTGTTTTCGTTTCCTTATTGAATTGAATAGAATTAAGTAGATGACATACATATAAATATACATAAATACAGTATCATTATTATGTCATATATTTCATTAGAACTTATTATATATACTTTATAATCATTCATGAATGGTTAATCATTGAGAATGAATCTCATCGCGTCGTGGAGACGGTAGTCCGTACGTACGCACGAGCGATGATATCGTTACCATGGTTGTGGAATTGTGTTGAAGTGTATGTATACTATTTCAGTATCAATATCACTTTATACTAATCATATATAGTTACTCATTACACCATTATACCCATCCAATTAAGGTGGTGATGGAAAATAGATTACACCACGGCGTGGAGACGGTATTCCGTACGTACGCACGCGCGGTGATTTCCTTTCTTCGTAGGATGGATAGAAGGTTAATTAGAGTTGTTTCATATTTATAATAACATATCAGTATGTATGTAATACTGATTTTATTACTTTATAATGAAACAACTAAAGAAGAAGAAGTTGAAGAAGAAAGAAATTGAAAAGATCGGTAATGGATATTACCTCTTCTTTGGAACGCCTCTTTAAATCCTCCACTTAGGGAACTAAGATTGGTCTTTGAAGAAGACTAGGACCTCTAGGATTATTCTAGGGAAGTGGAGAGGAGAAAATGTCAGGGGTTGGCCGAGAATGAGTGCTCAAATTGGTGTGAGGAGGAGGGGGAGGAGGTGTCCTTTTATAAGGGAGAAGAGGGGCACCTTAGGAATATCTCAAAATATTATTTTATATTAAAGTCAAAATCGGTTTATAATGGTTCCAAAGGGTCTTATTTCGAAGCTAAAGTGGGGATGGGTCGAAATCCTATCATCCAATAGGATTTAGACAAGTTTAGGGTATTATTTTAACCTTATCAATTAGATTTAACTCTAAGTTAAATAATTTAACTTTTACCGTGTCTTTTTGTTTTCTTTCACTATATGGTTAATACACTTACTATAACATGACAAAAGAACCCCAAATTGTATATTATTAATACATATATCCTTATCTAAGTCATTTGGACTAACCTTAGATTTTTAGGAATAAAATAACAATTAATAATATAATATTTGATTTAAAAACTATTTTGTGTCAATTTTGACACTATTTGATATATGATTTTTGTGAAAGTCATAACAGAATTATATGTTCGAACCAAGTTGATTAAATCAACAATAATATATCATAGTAACCTATAAAATTAGTGGAATTCATAAAACGTCTCAAATTACATTCATTTGAGCATTTATAACATCAATTATGTTAATATTTCCTTAAAAGGGTAATTACTGCATCATCGTTGTGTCATAAATACATTAAATTATTTAAAGTCTAAAAATTATAAATAAAATATAATTATGTAGGAAATCTTTTTAGCTTTCTAATTAATATTTATAGTCGAATTTATCTTATGTATAACCCCATATTAAAAATGATTTACTTATTAAACTTTGATTTTAACTATTTTAACCCTTCTTTAAATAAATTAATAATAAATGTCCTAATCTAACCCAAGTGGGCCTAAATGGTCATATTTTATTCCTAAGTTTGTTTCTGGTCGAATTAAACTTATCCAATAGAATTAGGACATGTGTTAGGGTAATAGTAATATCATTTTTACCCTTAGTTACGCTATTTACTATTAACCGCAGTAAAAAAAAGTAAAAAGTTACTATTCAACAAAAAATTATTTTTATCTCATTGAATCACATTTTACTTTCTGATATCAACCGTGTCTGTCGGATTTTCGAAATTCCATTCACAGAAGTGGTAAAATTAAGTTTTATGCAAAATTCAGTTTTTAACCTACCACTTAGTGGTTTCACTATTAATCAAAAATTGAAAGTTTTCAGAAAAATACCAAAATTTCACCCTAGGCTAATTTCGGTATTATGAATCCAAAAATGAAGTCCATTTTGAAAAATAAAATTTATAAAATTTCAAAAAGTGGTTATTATTATTCATAATGGCTAGTTTTAAAAATATTTTAATAGCTTATCGTTGTTTAGTGAAACTCGGTATTGCGTACGACGCAAGCTATCGAGGAAGGTCGTGATTGCGTGTAATGCAAGGAAAGTCAAGGATGCGTGTTGTGCAAGCTACTTTTGGTGTAGCGTACAACACAAGACATTAGTGAAATAAAAAAGATTATTTTTCATAAAATCTCGGGCTGTTACATTCTACCCCCCTTAAAATGAATTTCACCCTCGAAATTCGTCGGGGTTATAAATGGTTTACTATTCGAAAGTTTCTTTAATAGAAACCCACATCGTAAAAAGGAATACCAAAACTTGGCTTTAAATACTACAGTATGAAATGTAATGATTACCCAAATAAACTAATCACTGGGTTTCCACATAGTTGAAAATATGGATATGGAAGAGAAATCTAACCATCATGTTCTGAGGGAGAGTGGTAGAGAACATGGCTATGGAAAATCCAGTAATCACAAATCCATAAATTTGTGACGATCTAAGGTACCATCTGATTCATCAGGTATATGAACACTAGGAAAACATTTTTGGTTTTCAAGATCATTTCCCTAAAGTTGAAAATTTGAATTAGAATAAATACTTTCTTTATTTTGGTACAATCTCTCTGTTGTTCATGCCTTGAACAATTTCCACTTCATCTCTTAAATAAATGAAGTTGAATTTTTTATTCGTGAAGTGTTAGTATGACAGGTCATTCCATCTGTCTCAAACAAAAGGTTAGCAAAAATTATATACATAAGTCGATCTACAGTGAGATTAATCACATATGGTTCCTAAAATGGACTTATACATCATATATCATACTGCTTAATATAATAAAACTAGTTTCTACGAAACAGGGACTTCCTGTAGGCCAGTGGTAGGCGATAAAGGCCAGTCGCACTTCGGTTGTGGGTTCGATTCCCACAGCCTTGTCCGAAGCGATGGGCTGTCGCCCGTCCTACAGATTTTCCTTTTTATAAAACTATATTACTATAACATCCCATCAATAATATCGAAAAAACTTCTATCCTTAAACAATAATAACTTATGTCCAACATAATCCATTCCAATCTTTAGGCTTATCCATAATACTGCAGTCCATTCTCATAACATAGTGAAAACGATTACCAGAGATTTAATACCATCGTTGATCCCCATATATCATAAGATATATCTTGTTGGTCACATTCCAAACATTCAAAGGCCTTAATCTTATACTCTCTTGAATACCCATTGAACCTTATTGAAAACATGAATTCTATTAAAAGTTAACTCTTTCCACATACCAAAATCCTCAAAATTCTATATACTCAAACCATGATATCACTTAGTCCTTATATCAATCATGAACTCATGAATACTGTTAAACATTTCATTTTCTCGTTTTCCCTTCATTATGCGCATATCAACTTATTTCCAAAAATATCTCAATCACTTTGAATACAACATTAGACCAATACATAAATATTCCAATACTTTATGATACAACATTATTTTGGAATCCCATTACATAAACACTTAATCATTCCACCACATCGTTGTCATATTCAACATCGCCAATAGTGATCGCATGTGAATTCCCTTTGTCCTTTGCCTTAAGTGGTTGCTCATGTTGATCATCACTAACCCTTGTATTAGGGAATTTATTAGCATAATGCCCCATTTCCTTGCACTTGAAGCATTGAAGTGTTGGTGGTGCGTTCTCTACAGTGTTTGCTTTATTCACATCATTAAAATCCCTTTTTCCATTACTTCGACTCTCAGCTACTCGATGACCTTCTTTTCCACACTTAAAACATTTTCTAGTCCCTTTAAGACAATCTCCACCATGCTTCTTTCCACACTTTGTGCATAAGGAAACATTCATCTTCTTTTCACCATTATTCTGAGATTTCTCCTTGACCTCCATCTTTCGTATCTTTTCAAAACCATAAGATGGATATGTAACACCAACTTCCATTTCTACCTTGATAGAACAACGCACAATTTCTTCATAGCTACTGAAGTCTCTTATAGCTAATACCCTTCGAAGACTTGGTTTTAAGCCACTGAAAAATAGATCAACTTTACTTTCAGGTTGGATGATAATTCCAGATGCATACCTTGAAAGTCTTTTAAAATTCGCTTCATATAGACCAACAGATTCATCATCCTTTTGCTTTAGTTCAAGAAACTCCTTCTCCATCTTTGTTCGAAGAATACAAGGGAAGTACTTACTGAAAAACAAGTTCTTGAACTCGTCCCATTCCATGGACTCAATTTCATCTCTTTGCCTCGTATTCTTGATAAGATTCCACCATTGATCAGCTTCACCTTCCAAACGATATACTGCTAAGATGACTTTATCATGCTCAGAACATTGAAGAACTGAAAATATCTTTTCAGTGGTACTGATCCATTGTTCAGCAACAAGTGGATCAGAAGACCCACTGAAAGAAGGTGGACGTTTCCTCATGAAGGACTCAATAGAATATTGTTCCCTTCTCTGCTCATTTTGAAGTCCAGAATGATTCATAGCTTGTGTAAGTATAGCAATAAGATTTTTCACTCCATATCCCATAACAGTTGTTTGTTCAGGAGGACAATCATTGCATTGTCCATTGCATTGATCAACACGGTTCCTTCGGGTTCCATCCATCGTCTAAACCCCAAAAAGAATAGTGTGAGAGGCAAAAAACATGCTAGGTAAAACAACATAATAAAGGGGGAGTACCTTCAACATCTAACATCTTAGGTTTAATTCTATGATCGTTAGAGTAATTCTAGTACTATAACCTATACGTATACTTAACCTTAGGGACATCCCTAGACATACCTTAGAAATATCTCTAGGGATCTCACTAAAGTTCTCGCATCCTAGTTTCCAAAGGTTGACTAAACCTTTCCTCTGATACCAACTGTAGAGACCCGAAGCTTGACGTACATTGACATTACATTACATTTGCGGAATACTTAGTACATACACACAAGGATCGTAATAGTTTAGTGTCTTTGGAAACTCGGAACGTAATCTTCTAATCATGGTGAAAGATCTTCAACATCTCCTATAAAGATCTTCCCTTTTTTTACCTAAAACCTTTCTTTATATCCTGGGGAAAAGAAAACATAAAAGGGTGAGCTCAAATGCTCAGTAAGGGTAAAAAAAATATCAATCATATCGTATTCATAAGAACATAACATTTTGGAAATCTTAACCTGCAAAAGAGAGCATAATTTCATAACATGGGATAAATCATGGCAGTGAAATGTAATCACAATAATCATAACGTAAAACATGAAACTTTGTGGCATTCACACATAATCATATAGAATCATTTCTTGTTAGTCAAGACTCATTGCCAAGACTATCTTAGTGGAAAAACTCCCTTTCTGAATCGAGTAACCCTCGTTTCAGTCTTATTTCACTGAACCGGTATAACCTACCGTTCCAGCCCTGTCTATCTCATGAGATATAAAATCTTTACCCAATGAATTGGAGGGAGATATAGGTCCCACCCATCTTATAATGAATCCTTTCTTATGTGTGCCACATAATCATAAACCATACATCATAGCGTAAACCATGTAATAAAAATGGGATTCTTAAACAACATGACATCATAAAACAATTCATATAAGATAAAGGAATTCATAAAAATATTTCCATCACAACATAATAAAACCAATGTAATAATATGGATAAAAAAAAGAACCCTTTTATTATCTTAGATGGAAAATAATTTTGATAAAATACTTGAACTCCATTCTTGAGGAAAATATCCTTTCTACTTCAAAAACATTTTTCCTTTCATAACATGTCATACGACTTTAAAATAAAAGAATTTGATTAAAAATAAACTTGAAAACTTGTAAAGGAAGCTTCTTGGAAATAATGTTTTAAAAATCCATTCTTGCCGTATAAGTTAAAAAAAATATTCATCGTACTTTTGTCGGAAAAGTCAAAAAGTATCTCGTACGAAAAAACGACAAAAGATTCCTTTCATATCTTTTACTAAAAACTCACTGAAGGGTAAAATAGGTTTTAAAAAATTTTAGATGAATGGAAATAATATTACATATTGAGGAAACATGTATGTGGATGATAAAATACACCCCATTAAATACTTACGAATAAACAATCTCGGATAAAAATGAGATTGTGATATTTCCCTTACCTTAGGTCCGATTTGCTTCGTATGTGTCCGAACCTCCTGTATAATGATTTAAATCATCATATTGACTTATTCCAGAATCATATTCATTTTTATTAGATCATATATGGTCAACTTATGACTTTATATTACCCGTTCTTTTGTAAATTCATGTTAAAGAAGCGTTTTGGGTAAAATCGTTTCATTTATCGTAGGTGTTTTTAACTTGTAATTACTAATATGATTACATGGATCATGATTACTTATATCCAGAATGTAAAACATGATTTATATATCATATATATTCAGAATATAGATATATATAATATATTTATAAATGGAATGAAATACACCATTCATGGAGACAGTAGTCCGTACGTACGCATGAACACTGTTTTCGTTTCCTTATTGAATTGAATAGAATTAAGTAGATGACATACATATAAATATACATAAATACAGTATCATTATTATGTCATATATTTCATTAGTACTTATTATATATACTTTATAATCATTCATTAATGGTTAATCATTGAGAATGAATCTCATCGCGTCGTGGAGACGGTAGTCCGTACGTACGCACGAGCGATGATATCATTCTCATGGTTGTGGAATTGTGTTGAAGTGTATGTATACTATTTAAGTATCAATATCACTTTATAATAATCATATATAGTTACTCATTACACCATTATAACCATCCAATTAAGGTGGTGATGGAAAATAGATTACACCACGGCGTGGAGACGGTATTCCGTACGTACGCACGCGCGGTGATTTCCTTTCTTCGTAGGATGGATAGAAGGTTAATTATAGTTGTTTAATATTTATAATAAAATATCAGTATGTAAGTAATACTGATGTTATTACTTTATAATGAAACAACTAAAGAAGAAGAAGTTGAAGAAGAAAGAAATTGAAAAGATCGGTAATGGATATTACCTCTTCTTTGGAACGCCTCTTTAAATCCTCCACTTAGGGAACTAAGATTGGTCTTTGAAGAAGACCAGGACCTCTAGGATTATTCCAGGGAAGTGGAGAGGAGAAAATGGCAGGGTTTGGCCGAGCATGAGTGCTCAAATTGGTGTGAGGAGG
This sequence comes from Viscum album, assembly GCA_963277665.1. NCBI lineage: Eukaryota > Viridiplantae > Streptophyta > Magnoliopsida > Santalales > Viscaceae > Viscum > Viscum album. Next base: position 2,007,044,765 of record OY728151.1, on the reverse strand, counting down.
AGGGGGAGGAGGTGTCCTTTTATAAGGGAGGAGAGGGGCACCTTAGGAATATCTCAAAATATTATTTTATATTAAAGTCAAAATCGGTTTATAATGATTCCAAAGGGTCTTATTTCGAAGCTAAAGTGGGATGGGTCTAAATCCTATCATCCAATAGGATTTAGACAAGTTTAGGGTATTATTTTAACCTTATCAATTAGATTTAACTCTAAGTTAAATAATTTAACTTTTACCGTGTCTTTTTGTTTTCTTTCACTATATGGTTAATAAACTTACTATAACATACTAAACGAACCCCAAATTGTATATTATTAATACATATATCCTTATCTAAGTCATTTGGGCGAACCTTAGATTTTTAGGAATAAAATAACAATTAATAATATAATATTTGATTTAAAAACTATTTTGTGTCAATTTTGACACTATTTGATATATGATTTTTGTGAAAGTCATAACAAAATTATATGTTCGAAAAAAGTTGATTAAATCAACAATAATATATCATAGTAACCTAGAAAATTAGTGGAATTAATAAAAAGTCTCAAATTACATTCATTTGAGCATTTATAACATCAATTATGTTAATATTTCCTTAAAAGGGTAATTACTGCATCATTGTTGTGTCATAAATAAATTAAATTATTTAAAGTCTAAAAATTATTAATAAAATATCATTATGTAGGAAATCGTTTTAGCTTTCTAATTAATATTTATAGACTAATTTATCTTATGTATAAACCCATATTAAAAATGATTTACTTATTAAACTTTGATTTTAACTATTTTAACCCTTCTTTAAATAAATTAATAATAAATGTCCTAATCTAACCCAAGTGGGCCTAAATGGTCATATTTTATTCCTAAGATTGTTTTTGGTCGAATTAAACTTATCCAATAGAATTAGGACATGTGTTAGGGTAATAGTAATATCATTTTTACCCTTAGTTACCCTATTTACTATTAACCGCGGGAAAAAAAAGTAAAAAGTTACTATTCACCAAAAAATTATTTTTATCTCATTGAATCACATTTTACTTACTGATATCAACCGTGTCTGTTGGATTTTCGAAATTCCATTCACAGAAGTGGTAAAATTAAGTTTTATGCAAAATTCAGTTTTTAACCTACCACTTAGTGGTTTCACTATACATCAAAAATTGAATGTTTTCAGAAAAATACCAAAATTTCACCCTAGGCTAATTTCGGTATTACGAATCCAAAAATGAATTCCATTTTGAAAAATAAAATTTATAAAATTTCAAAAAGTGGTTATTATTATTCATAACGGCTAGTTTTAAAAATATTTTAATAGCTTATCGTTGTTTACTGAAACTCGGTATTGCGTACGACGCAGGCTATCGAGGAAGGTCGCGATTGCGTGTAATGCAAGGCAAGTCAAGGATGCGTGTTGTGCAAGCTCCTTTTGGTGTAGCGTACAACACAAGACATTAGTGAAATAAAAAAGAATATTTTTCATAAAATCTCGGGCTGTTACAGTAACACCTAGTGGAAGCCTTGCATCAAGGTATGTAGGAACTCCCATTACCTCCTCCAGCTCATGCAAGAAGATCTATATAGGCAGAAACTACTACTGTTGTACAGATAGAGGATCAAAGAATACTAGAATTGTTACTGAAAGATCCTAGCCCAAAACCCCACAAAGGGAAACAACCATAGGTTGAGCCTCTATCTCTCCTTCACCTGACATAGTCTCAGAAGGACCAACCATGTAATGCCCCTACGCCACCTATTCAGAAAAATCAGGATCTAGAACATCATCAGGGTTAGGATCCCTGAGTTTGCTTTTTTGGATAGGAAAAACTGAACCTATTCATTCAATGAGGATCAGGTTCCTGGATATTTCCATAGTGCATTGGATCAAGGGATTCTAAAGATTGAAGAATGTGGGACACCCCATGAGGCTAATGTCATTGATCTCTCCGACTACTTCCCTTATCACAGGTTCGTTAGAAATTTAATCAAGAAATGTTATGTGTTTAAGGACAAGATCAAGGACCGGTTTGATAACAATACAGTCATACTGATTCCCGCCGCATCATAGGTGGTGTGCATTTCCATAACCCCTAAAAGATATAGTGAAGTGGAATTATAGTAGGTCTCCAGATATGGATCTCATAATAATGATGAATTAATGGAATATATAGTAGTTTTTCGCACCCATGGTGTCATCCATACATGTTTGAATCAGCCCGAGCTTACGGAAATTTATGCACCTCCTATAGTTTCTTCTTCTGTATACATATCTCTGCCTTCTACCACATAGAAGAGATGATGTCATTGACACAATGGAAAACAATGTCCCCTACCGATCTTGAATCCATCCAACACTATTGGAGATTTCATACCTCCATAGATGGGAATCACCCATAGAATCTGACCGTTATTGGAAGATTCCTCAAATGATGTGTAGGAATACACCTCCATAAATACATCCAAGTTATTAGATCTGTATATGATTACAAACATTGAGGTGTATCATATAAGTCCTGCCAATATTCCCAATTGATGTCATTGTCAATGAGTCCATGGCTATGCAAATTGTCGGAATGCTCAAGCCAGTGCTGCAAGATAATATGCGGATGTTATCGATTCCAGATATGAGGCTTAACATAGAGACCAACATGCATAGACCTCTTAGCTCTTCTTTTCAGTTCCACTGCCACCACTATTCGATCTACATGACCTATTAGAACTGCCATGACCACATCGTGATCATCCATGCTCCACTACAGCTAGGTCTCATCCATCAGATAGCCATCAAATAGTAATTTTGTGCAATTAAGCAAGTACACAACATGATATACCCAACATGAGCAAGAATCCCCAAGTTCCTCTAGTAATTCTCATCATACCTCCTCCTAAAGAGTATCCTTATGCTAGTAGAAATGTATATCTAGCACATAATTATGATGTGATTAAGAATAATTCCCGAATTCCGGCAATGATCTATATTTTCGATACCCTTATTTTTCCAAATGACATGTTAGGAGGCCTTGCAGAAGCCTTACAGAGTCCCCTCCAGTTTGAGATATATGTTTCAACAGGTGATACTTTCAAATCACAGTATATATAGTAGTTATAATTCCAGTTCTTCTTATCATTCTATAGATATTATGAGAAGTTACTTGTTCATGGTCACATCCAGCCATTCTACATCACATGTCAGTTCAATTGCATGGAATTCCATCAATGTTCTATTGACACAATTTCAAGGATCAATCTCATCCAAACCTAGATGCTCCTTAATCTAGGATGACTAGAGCATATTTTAATCCCTCCCACCAGAAGATTCTAGGTTACGACCTAAGGGGAAAATTTTCCATGTTGAAAAATACATCTAAAGACCCAATTTGATTAACTTATTACATGAAAAAAATTATGGTTGTCTCACAGTATGCTACTTATAATTCATTGTTGGGTTGACCATAGCTACATCTTCATGCAGCAGTTCCCTCCTCATATTGAAAACACATCATGTACTCATTCAATGGTTGATTGCGTGTGATAAAAGGTGATAAATATCCCTTTTCCTCTTTTAAATCTCACTATATGGATATGTATTTCTACTAGTGTAAGGAGAAGCACACTCAAACCAATGAGGTTGAGCAGACATTCACTATGGTCAACCTATGGATAGACATGGATGATGCCTTCATCCTCCTGATTCACTAGTTAGAGGCCACCACCACTGACTTAGGAAACATAATTATCATTTCTGAGATGAGGGGAAGAAACATTTATAGGTACATGGAATTTCATAAGATTACCTCGTACTCCCAAATAGGTTAGGCTAGAGTTTTACAAAATCCTCTTACCCCTATGAGGTACCATGATGTTTTTCCCATGGTTAAAACTATTCACCATACCTTCTTGTTCCACTGAGAAATATTGAATTGACACCAACTGACCCATCATCACTTATATGATATCATCAAGGATGAAACCCTAGGTTGAAGGCCTAATGGAATTAGGCCAACAACTTTTTTTCCATGATTTCAACAGTGCATGGGTCCCATGATGAAGATTCCACTACAGCTCTAGCTAGCCCCATCATTCATCCATGGTTAACATACTCATAAGAATTGCCTCCTATAATTGATTATTATATCACAGACGATAAAGTTGATTTGGAAAATTGTACTCCTTTATTTGAGGAAGGCATCTACACCACTGTCAATAAGTTTGTAATGGTGAATCTTGGCACTAAGATAGATTTGAGGCAACACCGATCAATGTAGACATGCATGAAGAGGAACAACAACAGTATGTGGACTTCATGAAGAAACATAATGATGGGTTTTAATAGAGTTATGATGTGATTATAGGGTAAGACACTTAGTTCATTCTCCATTGCCTTGTCCTCCTGATAAGTCAATATGAGTTCAACTAGCCTCCCATAATGATGAACCTGTCTCACAGTACCATGGTCGAGAATAATGTAGATAAACTAATCCAGAAAAACATCATCATGGATGTCTAGAATCCCAAATGGTTATCCAAAATCATTGTTGTTAGTAAGAAAAATGGTCAGATTAGTTTATATATATATTTCTGGGATCTCAACCACAACAACACGAAGGATGATTTTCCGCTTTCAGTGATAGAGTTAATGATCGATTTGACTATTGGATTCCATGATCTCTCCTTCATGGATAGGTATTCCGGGTATAATTATATCCATATGGACCCAAAAGATGAGGAATATACTACCTTCATAGCACTACAAGGTACATTCTATTATCAGGTAATTATTTTAGGTCTATAGAATGCAGGAGCTACCAATCTGTGTACTATGACCCATATCTTTAATATGATCTTGAGGACACTAGTGGAATGACACACATATGATTTTGTGTTCAAATACCACCCAATTAAAGACCATATCATAGATCGTAAGAAAGTTTTTGGCTTCCTTCACTCCAAACAACATAAGATGAACACCTTGAAATTTGATTTTGGGGTGACCTCTGTAATGTTCCTCATTTTTGTTGTCAGATACAAATGCATCAAGATCAACCCAAAGAAGATCAAGGCTATGAGCCAGATGTTTTAACAAATTGAGACTTCATAATATTTTCATATCTAAAAAATATATATTTTATTCCTTCTTTATTTTTACAAAAAACCATGTTCTTCTTACGGTACAAAAAATAATGATGTGGCTTGCATTACACACCAGACTCATTTTTACCAAAACAACATATTTTTAAACAATTATATTTTAATATAATACAATACATAGCCATTAAATTAGACGTTATGAATAGTATTAAAATATTTTGAATTTTATATATTCCATATAATTTTAACATTCATCTTTAGTAATTTATAGTTATTATATATGAAAAAAAATCAATTTTTTAGATAAAATAATTATTTTTAAAAAACTGCAATTTTTGTACCGTTGAATGGGGAACCCATTTAATATACAACATTTGACACTTATATATTCAATGTTACAAAATAAAATAAATATTTTCAATTGTAATATCAAAATTTACATTGGATCAATTTTTTGGTATTTTTATGATATGTTTTGTGTTTTGATGAATAGTAATAATATAATAAATTTTTTTAGAAATAAAATGCATTCATAAAAATAATTTATATAGATAAAATATATTATTGATAAGTTATAAAGTTAAAAATAGAATATGTTTTTACCATTTAATATAATATTGGTCATTTTTAATTAATTTTAAATTGAAGTCGTATGTAAGAACATGTCAATCTTTTCCAATGTTTTAGCATTTAAAAACCCATTTTTCATTCTGAAAAAGGGATTTGTTTTCAATTAATTACTAAAACATCTATGTTTTATATCTTGAAAATTGGATTCCATATTTGAAATTATTGGATTTAAATTATGTTAATAGGATACTTTTATTTTGGGGCATTGTGTAAAGTAACTTAAATAATTATTTTTATTACCATTATTGAACGTAAATCCGGTAATTAAAGGAAAAATTAATATTATAAAATTACTATAATACATATAAAAATCCTATTGGATGAATAAATTCTACCCTTATAATCTATTGTTTGAAATGGAATCACAAAATGTCCACTTTCCCCTGAATATGACATTAATATTATTAAAATCAGACAATGTGACAAAATGTCACACTCTCTTTTAATATAAGAATATTAATTTTAATATAGGTATACAGAGAAGATAATATATACTATAGTGGGTCTATGGAATGATAAAATAATTACCTACATCACAAAAATTTATTTATAATTTTTATAGATTAAATAATTTCCATTAATGATGACAATTGGGATGCATAAATTATTTTATAAATAGAAATATCAAATAAATTGTTGTAAATATATTAAAAGAAATTTAATTTGAATTAATTAGGGTGATTAAAAAATTTATATGTGAATAAGATATGTTTTGAGTATATTTAATGTTTTTTAAAAGATATATTCTATATGGATTTTATTTAATGTCTAATTAATAAATATTGTCAAAATGGATACTAATGATATTTTATAAAAATAACATATTATTAAATTATTTTAAAATTACAAAAAAAACATAAAAATTAGAAATTTAAAATTATAAGGTCAAAAAATTGATAATGATTCAAATTATGGACAATTTATAACACATATGTAAATATTTATAACCATTTAATATTTAGAATATTATTACCACAATTAAAATTAAATTTATGAAATAAGGATAAATCAAATTGATAAAGTTTAAAATAAAATAAAAACATTTCTAAATTTTATTGGTTGAGATTATTTGGACCCATGCTCATCTTTGTTTCTAAATAATTCACTTTTGACCCTTTTGGATTTATAAATTAATTTTTAATAATATAATAGTTTTAGTGTTTCTAGGGGTTCCCCTCCCCTCACTTATAAAAGGGAGTTTCTCTCTTTCTCATTAATTAACGAATCTAAAGCATTTTTATTAGACATAACTATCTATATTTAATATCCCAACATAACTCACTTAATCCTAGAGGCCAAAATTTTGATATAAAGTCATCCTATTGAGTCCTTTTTTTGGAAACCAAAAGATGATACCCGAAAAAGAGGTAATTGTTTTATCACCTCTTTCAGTGTTATTTTCTTCTTCTACTTCCTCTTTCTTTGTTGTTTCCATTTCAAAGTAATAACTCAAGAATCATCCATATACTTATATTATATTATGATCATGTGAAAACCATATTACTCATTTTATCCATCATACGCCTAACAATATCACCATGGATGTGTATGTACGACTTACCGTCTCCACGCCGTGGTGTAATTTGTTATTCACCAATACATTAATTGGACCTAAATAATGATTATTAAAATTGATATAAATAATTAATATAAGATAATAATAATTTTTTATAACTAATATAACATCCATTCGTATCATTTAACCATCAAGGGAATGAAACAATCGCTTGTGCGTACGTACGACCAACCATCTCCATGACACGGTGAGATTCATTCTCCACATTAACAAATGACCAATGAATATTAAATTTATATAAAGAGAAAAAATAAAAATTATGAACTTAATTTCATTCTATAGATGAATTTAATACATAATATGCTTAACAAAATAATATTTACATGAAAAAAAGGAATGTGAAAATGAAGCAGTTAACACCCGAAATAATTTTAATATTGAAACACTATTAACAAAATGATATTACAGGATCATATATGATATCAAAAATATGTATATGGTTTTTTTATAATTTAATAACATAATTTAAAAATTATAAAATAGTTTAATACACCATTGACTAATGGAAATTACTAGGTAAGGTTTAGTTACACAATCTCAGGTTCATCCGAGATTGTTTATACGTAAGTATCTACTAGGACATCCTCATCGGCCATATCCAAGTTTCTTAAAATGTAATTAAAAATATTATCAAAAATTGTTTAAATTCATTTATAAAATTTTTTTAATTCTTAATTTTTTTAAGGAATCATTTCATTTTCTTCCAATCGAGGTACTTGATAACCTTTTTGAAAAATTAAGGAATGATTTTTTAACTTATAAGGCACAAGCAGCTGTTTTCTGCCATTATGAGGCCATAAAATTTTGAATATTTACATAAAACATTATATGGTTATTTTCAAATGAAATGTTTTATTTTGTAAATATTTTTCTTCTAAATGATTTCAATGTAAAAAATTGATATTTCCTTTAAAGAGTTTTAATGAATTTATTAAATTATTTTCATCTATGTCAACATCCTTTTTTGGATTTTATGCATATTTGATATTGAATTATTATGATACAATCTTCCATATTGTATTGAAGGGTATATGATATATTTTACTATAGGTGTTTTATAATTATATCATTCATGTTTTATGGTTAATGTATTCACATTCTGTATTCTAGTTTTAATACGAATATTTATGTTATGTTTCACCCTTTTCATAAGAGGAATGCATTGGACTTATTGAGTGATGGGTGGGGCCTTCTATATATACTTGATGCATAGGTAGATCTAATGAGACGATATTTTTCGGTGAAAAAGCCACCACATTTTTTTCCATGAAGTTGTAGATTTTTAGGAGGATGGATCTTAACACCAATCAGACGGGTTTCTACCCACAGACATAAATTGTCGTGAGGATTGATTATGACAGTAGCTATCTTGATCATATACATTGACAGTTAAGATATTAAGAATTATGAATTCACTCATTAATATATTGGTTACAATTATTCTGTGTGATTATTTCACTAGTATAATATCCATGGTTATGGTTATTTGATATGGTATTATTTATTCTTTCTATAATGTGATTAAGATTATGTTTAAAAGGATTGTGTTTCAGTTATACTTCTTGACTTGAGGTTTATGAATATTTATTCATAATATCTTCTGTTGTATGCTTACCATTACTAAGAATATTATCTCACCCCTTTCTAATGTTTTATTTTCCCAGGACTATATAAAGTGTATTATGACTATTATGCATGGATAAGCTAGGAGAATAATAGAGTTATCTATGGATTATCTATGTCATATTTTATATTTTCAATTTTATTGTATGATAATTGAAATCTATTATCTAAGACTAATAAATGGATATGTCCTTAAGTATTTACATCCTTGTAATCATGATGATGTATTAAAATAATCCACTGACTCCGGGCTCCTTGGGTTGGGGCATTACATTTGTCATTAGAGGAATTTTATCCACTACCTTGAGAATTATAATTAGAAATCAATGGTTAGAAAACATAACACTATGAATAACATTGAGGATAAGTCCATGTATAGGATAAAATCCTGTATATTTAGTAATGGATAACCTGGGTTAATCCTTTGGATATATGGATTTAAAATAAGATGCAAAAATTTAGAGATCCTATAAATGATTCTTCATGACTATATCACTATGATTAGTACTTTGTGATTTGAGTTTTTGTAAATGGTTAGAATCAAAATGGTTATATTTAAAATAATGCAGAGAATGAAAAAGTTAAATGCGATAAAGTATGTATTAAGGAATATGATGTTGAAGCACAGTTAATGTTTCAAGAATGAAGTGGAATGACTATGGTTAATATGTATTTATATTTAAGAATTATTACATAAATGGTTTTATGGTTATAAGATACATGTGATATATAGTTATTGTAAGGTAACACATATTATTTAAGGATTTTGATGCAGAAGAGTTATCATTAAGGATTAAAAAGTGTCCAAATATATTGTATGTGATAATAAAAGATAAAATACATTTTTTGGGGAATCTGAAGTTATGATTGATTTTGGAAAATTTGTGACCTTTTTGGATGGGGAATTTCGATGGATATATTTTGGTTGAGTCTTAAGGTTGTAATAGAGTAAGTTGAAAATTGGATATTAATGTTTGATTTTATATTATTATTTATTGGATACTTTGGGCTAGCATTTTTGGTTTTGGTAAACATTTATAGGATTAAAGAAATGATTACGGGCCTTATGATTTATCAAAATTTCACCAGGAATAAAAATAATCATTTTGAACATTCATTTGCAGGTGTAAGGGATGAATTGAAAATAGATCAAACCACAACCAAAGGATGGGATTATTCTTATGACATGGAAGGAAATCTATTAAATTTTTTCCTAGTAATTTTTACTAGGGAAAGGATCTTAAAACCAAAAATTATATCCTAGTGTTTTTTCAGATGAATCAAATGATCCCTTAGATCATTGCATATTTCTATCTTGGTGATCGTTAACTTTATTCTTATCATGTTACCCATCACTCTCAATCGAAACATGATGGTCATATTTTTCATTTAGGTCTATATTTTACTACATGGAACCGTCATATGTGTTATCTCTAGTGACCTTCATACTACACTTTATTTATTTTAAAATAGAGGCCTCATTAAATATTTTCTCCATGTGGGATTTTAGAAAAGATTTGTTTAAAGGTCAAACCCACATTTTTTATCCTGAGTTTAAATTGCGAGGAAAAAATTTATTGAAGGAGGAGAGAATGTAACACCCTGATACTTTATAATATTTTCAGATCTAAATAAATTTAATTTTTTAAATTTAATTTTTTATGGAACACTATGGTAAGATTACACTACCCACAATAATGATTTAGATTTAAATACACACAAGTCCCAGTTTTATCAAAAACAATATTTTATTAAAATATTATAATTTAATATAATATTTTACTTTGACATTAAATTAGCTGTTTTAAATATTGTTAACAAAATTTTTAATTTTATATATTTGATATAATTTTAACATTAATATTATGTAATTTATAGACATGATATATTAAATTTGAAAAAATAATCATCATATATGAATTCGTAATATTAAAATTTACTTTGGTTCAAATTTTGGAATTTTTAGGACAAGTTTTATGTTTTGATGAATACTAAAAAAACACTAAATTTTAATTGTAAACTAATTTTTCATCGAAAACATTTCTGTGGATAAATTGTATTATTGAATGTTTTAATGTAAAAAATAGAATCTATTTTTACCATTTATTATAATATTGGTCATTTTCATTTATTTTAAATTGAATTCAGATATAAAAATATGTCAATATTTTGTAATGTTTTAACATTTAATACCCCATTTTTTCATTCCTACAACTGGATTTATTTAAAATTTATTACTGAAAATTATTTGTTTCAATTCTTGAAAACTGGATTGTATATTTGGAATTAGTGGGTAAAAATTATGTTCATATGATACTTTTATTTTTTGAGATTATGAATAGTAACATTAGTAATTATGTTTACTACCATGGTTAAATGTAAATTGGGTAATTGAAGGCCAAAATAATATTATAAAATTACCTTAACACCTATCAAAATCCTATTGGATTATTAAATTCGTCCCTTATCATCTATGATTCAAAATAGAATCTCTGAATGGAAACTGTTCTCTGAATATGAAATTAATATTTTTAAAATCAATGAATGTGACAAAATGCCACACTCTCATTTAATATAAGTATAATAATTTTCTTATAGGGATAACCAGGAGATGATATTGACTATAGGTTTTATATGGAAGGATAAATTAATTACTTATATCATATAAATTTATTTACAATTTTTATAGATTAATTAATTACCATTAATGATGACAACAGTGATGCATAAATTATTTTATTAATAAAAAAATAAAATTAATGGATTTAAAAATATTAAATAAAATTCATTTAATTAAGGTGATCCATTAATTTATTAGGTGAATATGACATTTTGGGATTATATTCAAATTTTTTATTTTATTTTTTTTTTATTTAAATTAAAAAATTTAATAGTGTCAAAATGGATACTATTTATATTTTATAAAAATAACATATTTGTAATTATTTAAAAATTGTAATAATATTTAAAAATTTGAAAGTGAAAAATATTTGGTCTAAAATTTCATATAGTGTCCAATTATGGACAATTTACACCACATAAGTAAATATTTATAACCATTAAATATTTATAATATTGTTACTATAATAAAAATTAAATAGATTAAATAAGGATAAATCCAAATGATAATGATTAAAATAAAATAAAAAAACTTTTAAATTTTATTGGTTTAGGGGATTTATACCCATCTTCATATTATCTTCGAAATAATACATTTTGGATCCATTTAAGTTTATTATATAATTTATATTATTTTAATTTTATTTGTGTTTCCAAGGGTGCCCCCACCCTTTCTTATAAAAGGGAACCTCTCCATTTTTTAATTAACACCTATAAAGCATTTTAGTTCAGCCAAAACCGATCCATTTTCTGTAAAAAATGTTTAACTTCATGCTAGATGCTGCATTTTGGGAAAAAAATCTTTTCTAAGTACTCCTTTTGTGAAAACAAAAAGAAGATACCTGAAAAAGAGGTAATTGTTTTATCACACATTTCAAAGTTATTTTCTACTTCTACTTCTTCTTTATATGTAGTTTCCATATCTAATTACTAACTAATGTATAATTCATATACTAAGATGTTATTATAATCATGTGATAACCATATTACTCATTGTATCCGTCATATATATAATAATATCCCCATGCGTGCATATGTACGACTTACTGTCTCCACGCCATGGTGTAATTTATTATTCAACACTAATTTAATTGTATGGATATAATGATGAGTATAATGGATATCAATAATTAATATAAAATGATAATGATTATTTATAACTAATATAGTATCCAATTCAATACCATTTAACGATCAAATAAATGATATCGTCGCTCGTGCATACGTACGTCCTACAGTCTCTACGACGCGGTAAGATTCATTCTCCAAGTTAAAAATTAAATAATGATTAAAAAATTTATATGATGTGAAATAATAGTAATTATGAAATTAATTTCATTCTTTAAATGAAAAAAATACTTCCTATTCATAAAAAACACAACTTAAATAGAAAAATATGAATGGGAAAACATAGAAATTAACACCCAAAATAATGGTAATATTGAAACACTGCTAAAAAAATGATATAAGAGGATCATATATAATATCATTAATATTTATATTGTTTTGTTAAATTTTAATAACATGCATTAACCATTATACAAGAGGTTAATACACCCTCAACTAATTGAATGTACAAGGTAAGGGTTAATTCCGCAGTTTCATTTTTATCCGAGATTATTTATACATATTTATCTGTTGGGAAATAATTATCATCCATGTCCATGTTTCATAAAATGAAATCAAAAATAATTTTAAAAATTTCATAAAGTTATTTTTATCCATATTTGACTTCTTAGTAATATTTTTGAAATGAATCTTTCTGTTGTTTTCAAAACAATGTACTTTCTAACCTTTTCGACAAATTAAGAAACGAATGTTTTTTTAACTTATAAGACCCAAGAAGTTATTTTATAAAGTTATGATGCCTTACAATTTTAAATATATCATTACAATATTATAAGTTTATTTTCAAAATCGATGTATCCTTTTATTATTTTTTGGCTTCAAAATGATTTCAAATTAAAAAAGGGGTATTTCCCTTCAAAGAGTTGTAATGAATTAATTAAATTATTTACATCTATGTAAACATACATTGTTTGATTTTATGCTTATTTAAGGATGACTTCTTATGATACAATCTTCCATATTGTTTTGAAGGATTTATGATATATTTTACAATGGACGTTCTATGTTAATATCATTCATGGTTTATGGTTAAAGTATAATTTTTTTCATATGCATGTTTTAATAGAAATGTTTATGTTATGTTTCACCCTTTTCATATGAGGAATGAATTAGACTAACTATGTGACAAGAAGGGCCCTATATTTGACTAAAATGAATTGGTAGGTATCATGATATGATATTATATGGTTATAAACCCTTAGAGTTTTTTTTCCGAGAAATTTTAGATTGTCAGGAGGATAGATATTGACATAAATCAGATGGGTTTATACCCACAAACATAAAATATTCGGCAGATAGATCATGAAAGTAGAAATCTTGAGGATATATCTTCATAGTGAATATGTCTAGAATCATGCATTCCCTCATTATGATATTAGTTATGAATATTACATGTGATTATTAGACTATTGGAAAATATATGGTTATTCATATTTGATATGGTATTATTTATTATTTCCATATTTTGATCAAGATTATGTTTAAAGGGATTGTGTTTTAGTTATACATATTTACAAAAGGTTTATGATTATTTATTCATTATATATTCTGTTGTATACTTACCCTTACTGATCATCTGAGCTAACCCCTTTCCTATGTTTTATTTTCCTAGGATTCCATTTTATTTATTATGACGGATATACAAGGATATACAATGAGAATATTTTAATTCTCATATGATTATCTATGTTTTATATTATGTTTTTAATTGTAATGTAAGATTAATATAATCTATTTTCCAAGATTGTTAAACTGTTTGGTCCATCGGGATTTATTTCTTTGTGATAATGCCAATGTATACAAATAATTCACCGACTCTGGGATCCTAGGGTTGAAGAGTAATAGATTTCTTGTCTGAGAGACCTCTGGGTGATTTGAGGTTTTTAAGACCACTTATCCTACATACGCCTAATAATTGTGAATTAGGCTGAAAAATGTTAGAACATTTTCTATGCTCATGAAGAAAGGTGTCGTCTACTAGTGGGATGAAGAGTAACCGGCCAATTTTGTGGGGATCAATCAGTATCTATTAGAGCCTCCGGTTCTGATGCCACCTATCTATGGGAAGCTATTGGTCCTCTATGTGAATACCCTGGAATGATACATCAACACCCTTCTCACCTAGAATAAAAAAAAGGGATAGGGAACAATCTATAGTATCTCAGTCACATTCTCCAAGACAGAGAGTCCACATAATATTCCATAGAGAAGATCTACCTCACACTGGTTTTTTGAAGTAAATAAGTTGTGGAACAACATAAAGAATCAAGAGATACAACTCCTTTCCCATGTGGGTCCACTAAAGTAAATTCTGAACCACTCCATATTTAAAGGCAAGTTAGAATGTTGGGTTGTGATTCATAAACAATTCAATCTTAGATTAATTCTGTAGAATTTCATCAAGGGTCAAGCATTTTCAAATTTTATTTTCTACTCACCCAACCCCCAGATACCAATCTCTAGATCTTGATTTTCCATATGACGCTATCCACTCAGTGGATTATTCTATTCCATGTTAGAAGATCCACTTCAAAGATGCATCCCAATGACCTAATGGTAGAAGGCTCAATGATCCCTTTATCAAAATAGTAGTCCTAGGTATTTTCTTCATCATGCCTACAGAGGTTTTACTAACCTATTAATTCTTTATATCAGAGGGATTCACCAACTAGAAAGAAGAGTATCAGGCTTTCATCATGGGCCTCGAGTTGGCTCTCAAGATTTATGTTCCCCACTTGCATGTTAAGGAATAATATGATCTTATCATCAATCAGATTAATGATGGATATATCATTATAAATATAGATCTTGTTCCCATGATCAATCATGCTCTCCATATGATGTACAAATTACCTTGTCACCCAGAGGTGACCCGTGTTCCCTAGTCACAGAATGGTCAAATTCATTCATTGGCCTGTCTATCCAATTATCTAATAGTGCCTGACAAGGATGATCTATTCATTCATTTGGAACATCAATGATTCATCACCCTGGTCAGTTCCGATGATGATGAAAAATAGTAGGTAAACCACCTTACTAATAATGAGTCCACATAAGGTCCTCTAGATCCTCCTAAATCCAATTTAACCTCTGATTGTACAACTCAATAAGTCCATTATCTTATTCATGTTGGTCTTCCATCAAATAGTTCCAAACATGTGTGAATCAATCATCATGCATTTCATCTCACCCTCTAGATAAGTCATATCCTGAAGTAGACTCTCTAAAAATGCATGTGTGATGGAATAACCCTCTAATTCATTCAAGGAGATTAGATTCCCTATTTTTTTCAAGAATTCCATACAAGGTCTTGCAGTGATTATTAGAAAAGGATGATGCTCTCCAACCATATAAGAATGTTGGTCTACTTCTAGCCCACTATGGTCCATGACTGTATCAATTACACCTAAAGGTATCAGACATGTAATATCCATGCCAATATTGTGCATAAACCGTGAGAGATACTCCACACTGCAATGTATTCTTAGCACTTAGCATTTTGGGGACTTGATGTTGTTGAACCATACCTGCCAGCAATAACTCCCCAGTGCAAGTTCATTCTGACTACACCATATTTCTTATCGATGTGGGAATATTATATTACTCTCAAAGAATTTAAAGGCCAGTCAACTGTTTCATTAGTGAAATCCAACATAATCTATTAATTTGGAGTCCCTCACACCATTCTCACTGATAACGATACAAAATTCAAGGCATCTAAGTTGAAGAAATCACAATCCAAGTTGATCATCTTGTCTAACCACACTTCTCGCTACTATTCACAGGAAAATGGATAGGTTGAGGTGTTTAATAAAACCCTCTCCAATATTTTGAAGAAGATGGTGGGTTAGTAAAATAAGAGTTTTATAGAGAATCTTATGAATTGTCTCTTGTATTATCATATTATGGACAAAATTTCCCTAGGTTGAATCCATATTCCCTTATATACCAAATAGAGATATTATTACCCATAAAAATTTAGTTTCCATCACTCCATATAGCTTTAAATTATCATTATACACTATTAATAGTATCATAATTACTTCTATATGGACTATAATTTCTTGATGAGAATATTATCTAAGCCTTGCATAATCTAGATTGGCATAAGAAAAAGATATCTAGATCAATTTACAAGAGATCACATCTCTACCCTTCCTCCAATTTTACATGGTATTGTCTCTAAGGATTCCAATGATACCAGGTGGAAAACTGCTATAGGTGGAGAGAAAATGGGAGGGACTCTAAATCATCCAAATGGTATATCCCATCAGTGCATAATCTTTTGTCACTATGGAAGGATATTGAATCACTAATCCCACCAATTACATGATCATTAAATAGTAAATTTCATTACTGTGTTTCTCATTCTTCATGTTGTAAGAATGCCTTAGGGTCTAAACTCTTGACCTTAAACTGGGAGATCATGTCCTAGTAACAAGACATTAAAATGGGTCCCCAAGTCCAAGAATCATGACTTTAAACAGCATAAAATTTCCCCTTAGGAATGTATGGTGTTCCATTGGGGCCTTTTAGGTATTCATTCTCATCGGGTTATAGTGGGTTCACCTTAGACATCCCTTCTAGATCACTCCCACCTCTTCGTATAGGAAACATGATGTTAAATTGTGCTACCTCATCCTTCCCAACTTTAAACTGCTCCATCCAAGATGCAAGATGTTAAACAATACACAATTGATGGTACTTTATGTATTAATTGAACAGGTAAGTGACCCATTCCCTATGTGATGCTAAAATTTTATGTTCTACATGACATTAGACTATTCCTCACATCCTTACCCCATGACATTAAACTACTCAAATTTCAAGAATTTCATATGGCTTCATTCCAATCCTTATAAGGTACATAGCAATTCCCAAATGCATCATTTTTATCCAAGACAAAAACTCTCCGAAACCATTTTCCCCACCCCCAGGGCATTAAAAAATGTGTGATTTCTTATTAGGAATGTTCTATGTAGTTTTTTCCTCCTTGGACATCATTCACATTGAGTTGATTCATGGAACCGCACTGTATATTTCATCTTTTTAGGTTTCATACTATGGTTTTAGCTCCACGATTGAAATTTAATACCTCCAATGTCCTTGATGAACGATGATAAACTGTATAAAATATCCTATACTTACCATACAACATTAAACTACATAGTCTACATCATAGATGTATGACTATAAACTACACAGTGCTATGATTTCTTCACTCAAGAAGACATTTCCCTTCTCATTGTACATCTTTAATGCCTTCTTCACGAACCCTGTATATATTTATTCCAAACCATACTAGATACATAGAGACACATGTGCATTTTCCACCCAGGCCCAACCCCAGAATCACAAACTCAACCCTTTGGACCATTTTCCAAATCATCCTTTAGGAGTATGTGGTTTTCATTGTGGAATTTCTTGGCACTCATTTTTCTCAAGTTTACATAGGGTGCAACCCAACACATCTCTACTTTAATCCGTCCAAAGTCAATGAAGATAAAATAATATTTTTAGTTTCCTAGTTTGTTTGACAATAAACTATGTAACAAACATGATATTATAATTTGAGAGGATATAACCCCATTTGGAATTGGTTATCTTCCATGCCTTCTTAAAAAACTATATATGGTTTTATTAACATCATTATGGGATACATAGTGATACTCAAAAATTTTTCCCCAAGACCAGTCATAGAATTGAAACCCTTCCTATCATTTTCCCTAAGTTCCCCTTTAATAATGTGTGTGGAAATGTAGATATCCTTGGCCCCCTTTACCTAAGTATTGTTTTGTCCAATCCACACACTTCTCCTTTGGGATTCATCTCTCTCTCATAATGTCTTAGTTTCATGACAAGAAACTAGATGAAATAATTTTCCTTATTGCATGACGTTAAACTTCATGGATACATCCCATATAGACGATGTAAAAATGGGGACATATTGTACAAGATATATGACTCTAAAAAATTAAATTCTTCTAGTAGGGGATATAAGACCATAAACTATTCACAAAAGTAGGGGCCATTACCATGAGTTCCACTTTTTCCTTCATTGCCCCTCTAGAACCCAATCCTAGGGAACAGATCTGATCCTGCCTATATATGTCCTACCCCAACACATTTGAATGTGTAGTGGTACAAGACCCGGGTTGTTGGATTATACAATGAAATTCCCCAAATCCATATCCAAATTTCATGCATTCCATTACATGTAATCCAAATCTTCATTCAGGTTTAAAGGAACCCTTAACATCTTGGCTATATTGCATCCACTCACCTACCATTATGGGAAAAAGCCCAAGAAGACTTTGGATGAAATTTAGATATAGTTCCCCTGTTTTCAACATGGTCAGTGGCAGACCTTCATTTGAATGTCCATATCTCTGGTAACATGATATGGATGTTGTGTTTCAATAAAATTCAGTATTTATCCTCCATCATCGTGATACCCTCATTTTGTTTTAGATATCAGTCATAGTGGTTCACACATACCGCCTCTTGATGTTCTGGTGGATCTCCAACATCCATGGTGTTGTCCCTCCATGCATCCATGCACATTGAGTGGATTTTTTAGTATTGTTTGGAAATCACCATCTTTCAGTTACATTCTATTAATGTGTGATTCTGTGATATGGGGAACTCCTAACATCACCCCTTGTTTCCCACACTGAGCATGGCTTACATGGAATTGGAGTCCTGGCAGGGTTTGTACCCACATGGGGAAGCTTTTCAACCTAATGGTCCAAACTCTAGGACCATAAACTAAGTGCATTCTCATAGTTCTTTCAAGAATATTTTGTGTGTAATTAGGCCTATTCAGATTTCTGAAGACATTTTTTTCATTCCTTCTCACTTCATATGTCTACCAGAAATTCCTACTTTCATCATTCTGAATCTTAGGAACCTAAACTAATAACTCTATAATCCCAACTATATGACTATTAACTATACATCACATCATCCTTACCTCATGATGTTAAACTACACAGATACGTCTGTGTTAAATTGGGAATCTATGGTCCCAATTCTATAACATTTTATCTTAGTGACTATAGTCCCAGAAATATGGCCTTATACTATGTGTAATACCATGTTCTTTTATCCTAGGTTCAGTTGGGTCCTACCACCAACATACCCCTAATAAAATGGGGCACAAGAACGAAAGTGTCAGGTTCCATATGAATATCTTCTCGATCTGTCTCCACACTTTTCATCTTACCAAGTTCATATTTTCATTATATTTCACATCCATAAGGACCCCCTAACGGTGATGGTCTCATGCCACTTCAACTCACCTCCTGTCCTGGGCCAATGCCCAAAGGGATTTTTGGAAAAAAACATCGATTCATGTATTTCAATCATTGTCAACAGTAAATTATTTATTTTCATTCCCCATCCTTGATTAGTGATGTTGTGGATCCTATGTTGCTAATATGGTCAATAATGATCCTACCCTCCAGTCACTACATCCCTAATGTGGACATCAGAAGTTTCAATTTACAACATTTCAACTTCACTATGCTCTAGTGGTACTCTAACACCCTTTGGGTTTCCCCTCAGTGCATCTATGGAAGTTGGTTGAGAATATCATGTGTTGTACTCTTCCAAATTTTATGGGGAAAGATGAAAACCACTCCATGTTTCCTACAACAAGAATAGTTTAGAGGGGATTGAGAGTCTTGATATGGTTTATACCGACATGGGGAAGCTCCACAACAATATGGTCCAAAGTTTATTACCTTAAACTAGGAGACCCATGGTCCAAAATCTATGATCTTAATCTAGGAGCCTTTGCTCCAAACTCTTTGTCCTTAAACTAGGATCTATATAGTAAAAACATTATAAAATTAAACTAAGATCCTATTCATGGTTTTCTCAGAAATGTGTGGTGTGGTGTGGACCCATTTGATCCCCATTCATGTCTGGTTTCTAATAGCCATTCCATGCATATACCATTTGAAACACCTCCTCTTGAATCTATATCACGTGACATTATAATGCACAGGTCATTCCTGTCATACGACCTTAAACTATTCCATCATCATCTATGCCGCATGATCAAAAAATAACACAACATTGTGGTGTTCTCTCCTAAGAGGGGATATCCCTTGGCACTGGTTACCTACCATTACACCTTTCATGACCTACATACATCCAAATTCATGTAGCAACTCTCGGATGCTCCGTCCTTGTGTAGACACTCAAAAAAAGATAAAAAATTCTTAAGAAAGAAATATTTAATGACCTATCTCCCTTTGTATAGGTTAGACATCCATTTGGAATTTTTTCTTCAAGAGCTTTGTGTGTCTTGATTCTCAACCTTATGGGATACATAGTGAAGCCTCAGTCAAAAAACTCCGGTCCAACTACAACATAATCTCCCATTTTCACAATTATTCACATTCATCCTTACTGCATGATGTTAAACTGCATAAAATTATAAAACTATATAATTCTTGATTCCCATATTTATGGATATGTAATGATGCATAGACATTTAGCCTTTACTACCAGCCAAAAATTCTTCAATCCTTCATCCCCTTGGCCTTGATCATTGTCCAAAATGTATGTATTTAAACTATAAATTAGATTACTCCTTAATTCATATGTGGTGTTTGTGGTCCTCCCAGTCTTCATTCACATCAGGTTTATTATTCCACCATATTAGGAACATTATTCATGGAGTAACTAACCCATGGTATAAGATCATGGACATTAAACTAGACTCCCAAGTTGAGTAACCATGACATTAAATGTTGTGCATGCCTCCTCCGAGGAATGTTTTATGGAGTGGACCTCTTTGACCCTTATTCACATCGGACCTTCTAGGATGTCATGTAATATATACCCCTTTAATAATCAAGTATGGTAGGAACATTGTGACCTTAAACTAAGAACCCTAGATCCTCAATGCATGATTTTTTCATCCCCTTGACAGGGAGGATGGTGCCCACTGGTGTTGGTCTCCCACAACATTGTGTTTCAAGAACAACATACATCTTGACTGCTATCCTTATGGTATATGTATCAATGTCTAGACATTTTGTTCCAGGATCAGCCACAAATACATTAACCTTTTTGGGCCCTATGGCCTCGATTTTTTTTCCTAGCATTATGCCCTTAAACATAGAGATTAGCTATGATTTCTCCAATTATTGTATCACATGTTCTTCCGTCACGTTTATTCTATGATACTTGTATAGTGCACATGCCTCCTTAGGCTGATTCATGTCGGGTTTATTTTCTCTTTTCCTTATAACTATTCAGGGAACATACACTTCCAATGTTCATGAAACATAACTCTAAACTATTGGATAGGGTCTAGACAATATGAACTTAAACTATGTGTAATGTCCAATTCACATGACATTGAACAATGAGACACATTCTAATGACATGATGTTAAACTATTCCACATATCATCCTTATTTTTTAGGACACAAAATTGTATACTAGGCCCTTATTAGAGAGTTCCTCCTTGTAACATGGGTTTGATCTTTGTTCACCCCAATGCGCTTTCACCAATGTTATTTACTCAAAGTGGAATAATTTACAAAGTTTTATAATCCTTTCAAAAAATCTATTACTCCACTCCACAATTTTTGTGCTCCTCATTCGGATCCTCATCATCTTTCATGTCTAAATAGACCCCTGGAGGCTTGGTAGCATGCTGCTTTTGCGAACTTACTATAATGGGAAAACATTCCATAAGACATCATATGGAATTTCGATTTAGGTTCCCATATTTCAAACATGGTCAATGGTTGATCCTTGTTGGTTTGTCCCCATTCTAGTATAAGAAAAATATATGCTTTGTTTTGAATTTGATAAATAGTCATCCAATATCGTTGTTCCATCCTCCTGATGTTCTATGTTTTTGGCATCAGTATTCACACTTCCCATTCCCCCTTTGTTCAGATTTATTTTAAATCCCATAGTGTTATCTCGCTCGTGCACTATCACATATTGGGAAAAGTAAATTGGTTATCCTGAGAGCTCTATTCGACCGTCACAACCTCTCTCTACCTGAACACTATGGGTGGTTTGTCAATGAAAATAAACCATAATTATTCGATGACAATCTGAAACTATCATACCGACTGAACAATCATGTGTTCATCAATTGTTTCATACACCGATAATTCCCCATGTTATATTAGGAATTGATAATTAATTACATCATAGTAATGATCGATGTGTGATAATTAGAAAAAGAAAGAGTGTGTACAAGCCTGAAGATCATAAAAATCAAGATAACATGCTTGGGTCATCATTTTGGAGAACACACCCCTTATAGATAATCCACTTTGATGGAACACTTCAACACTAACACTTTCGATCGCATCGCTTCTATAGTATCATGTCACTTCCGGAGCTCCCTCTCCTCAGTAGTAGCCATGGAATGAAGCTCATTTGCCTTAGTATATGCCTGATCATGTTAGTCATAGAGACCATCAACATGATATCTTACCTGGTTTAGTTTATATTAGACCACCACTTACTAGACTAGCAATTTTGAAATGATTTCAGATTGATTGGTAGAAAAAGTGGAATGCTCGTTCTCATATACTTATAATTACCTGAATCTCTTATTCGGCCTCCCAAGGATTCCGGATTCTATCAAATTTCTTCATGAATCATGTAGAGAATATTTTCTGACTACTTTACCAAATCCTCTCAGTAAGGTAATCATGGATCATCACATTAAGATTTCAACAATCCACCCCTTCGGCACAAAGATAGTGTGTCCAGGTGTAGAGTTACCCCATTTGGCTTATCCAATGTCCCTCCAAGGACTCAAGGAAATTGTTGGTGCACTTCCATTATCTATGTCGAGTGATGCAGCTCTTCTTAGCTACATCTGAATTAGAATAATCCAAATATTTAGGATATTTAGGGTTATATTCCTGAAAGATATCTAGATGTTTAGTAGAAGGAACTTCCTCCGACATCCTATCTAAGGTATTTGGCTTTTTGACATGCGGGTGACCCTTGTCACTCATTTACTCCTCATCAACCTCACCTCCACCAGCTTCAAGCTCCACCCTAGTATTTTTATCATTCGTATCCATAAACTTATTCGCATTGGGTTCTAAGGCTGGATAAGAATGAGTGATCTACTCCTCGCGGATAGGTAGAGTCATTTGGAGAGCTATCATAGATGTCCCCATATTCATCGGTCTTATGGACTAATTGATATTCGTAGCATTTTCTATACTGTCAAAAGAAATGGGTAGAACACATCAACAATAGATTAATATTGTATCTCTATTGTTTCCTTATGGCTTCTCTAACTAGCACAAGAGGCCTTCTTCAGGACCACCCATCCTCTGAATATGGAGTTACAACCTCACCTTGTGATGTTCCCACTGTTGAGGCTCCAGCTTGTGATGTTACAACTGCCTGAATAGCCTCTCTTCATGCAATCCCACTAGTAGTTCACCCATTTCCCTCCACCATTTCCTTTCTACCATGATCTTACAAAGGTATTTTGATAGGATCACCTCTGGATATGCTGCCGCCAAGTGTTTATCATTTTATGTTTACAGTTATGCATCAACATTTTTAGGTGTAAGGGTGATGGTTTCTCTAAATATAGCCAATTAGAACATGAACCATAGTTGAAAAATAATGCATGGGTGTTTCCCCTCTTAAATCTCTCCATACACCTTCAACAACACATGCTGAAGGCTCCCACACTGTATGGAAAAGTGGGATGACATGTACGGTTTAAAAAAGATATTGTTTTCAATATGGGATGCTAGAACACCACCCATGATGATATGTAGGTATTCTATTTTCTCTTGATATCCTCAAAATTCATCCACCATGTGGCCGAATGGGGTTTGAAATTGGTCAAAGTTGAAATTTTTAGGGTTACCTATTTGATGCTTGACACCTTCCTCATTGAGAATCAGTGGACATACCACATCAATATTTATAAGAGATGGTCAAAGGATACTTCCTAGAGGATGGATAGAATTAGGGTAATCATATCCACTAAATTCTCCAAAAATCCAAACCTGAAGGATCTGGAATGGTCCCGAGATTCTCCTTGTCACACCTCCCCTTAAGATGTTCCCAAACATACTATAGAGCCATGTTAAGATCAGAAACCCCATGATTGACTTTGTTGTTAGCTTCTATGATGTTATCCATTACATTAATCAATAGATGGACCCGCAACCACATGTAACTTATTGTTAATATCCACTATCTCAGAAAGGGAGTGTAGAGTATCCATGGGTCCCATCTGTTTTCATGATGAAGCCCTGCACCTGATATTCACTCACTTCCAGGATCACAAAGTATGATTCTTCATTTCCTTATTACGATGAATCCAGTCACTGGTTCCCTCATCCAAGATTCCTAATTTACTTATCCACATTAAAAAACACGTTGATCCAAACTGGATACATGATGTACTTCAAGATATAATCAATCTCCAACCTCTCCTTCATCACATCTAAGAGATTCCATGTCAGGATGGGTGTTCCTACTCATTCAACCCATGTCTTCTCTACCTGGAGGAACACATCATATCAAAGTCCCTAAAAAGGAATTACCATGATGCAATGGATTTAAAAGAGATAGATACTGACCTACCCATGGTGAAGGTGGAAAGAGTTCATTTCGAGAGACCACCAGCTTAATAGTTCCAACACCATCTCTTGATGACAGTAGAAGTAAAATCGTGATGTCCATATGGCCTCAAATAGAATGTGATTGCGCAAATCGTATCCAAAATCCTCATATGTGTGGTAAAACTAGTATTCCCATGCCAATTAACTTTGATTTTTCCCTCGTAACTTAGGTCCTAGTCCTACATCGAGCCCACATATTCATTTTTTATGTACTTAAAAATGTTCTTGCATAGTGGTAAGGAAATTATTCATCCACTAGTCCATTTTCCATGACTATACTCATCCATAGATTTATGTGGTATAAAACCATATCTTAAGTCTCTCTATAAATATTGTTATGTCTGCTGATGTCTCATTACTGAATGTTATCTTCTTTTGTGACCCATGGCCTCTGTGAATCTGTCTCAAAGCCTAAGATGGCCATGTCCTCCATTATACAGAAATTCCATAGTGGGAGAATTTCACATAAGGCATAATCCTTCCGAGGATGTGTCATCGTAACCAAGAACATTTTATTGTAAGAAATCACCCTTCTAGCATGATGTATTTGGAGATTCGTGATTTTTTCTACCCTAAGTGTGACGATAGATGCTTCCATCTCAACGAAAGTCTGTTAGTCGGCCATCTTAATGAATTCTAAGAACATTAAGTTGGTTGTGTGAATGATATAAGGATAACAGGAAAAACTAGTTACTTCACGTTATAGTGTAAGGCATACTAAAAAAATCTGGCCATGTTTGAAGCGTTTAAGATTAAACTAGTGTTTGTAATGTAAGAACCAAATTTGGGTTTTCCATGCGGGAATCAAAAACATATGTGCACATGAGAAAAGTATCTTCTCAAATGTAAAGTTAAAGTACTTTTAATATGGGCCCTTATGTATTTATATGCATGGACCATGTCCTTCTCATGCACACCGGGTGCTGTATGATCCATTTGTCATATTTTTCACCCGACTCCCCAAAATTCACCATTATTTTTGGCCATTCCCTCATAACCAAAACGTCTAGTCCCCTTTCTTATTTGATTCTGATTGGGGTATTTATTGTCAATAAATTACACATGAGGCCACAAATGATAATATTTGAGAAAAAAATACACCATTTGACTCAATAGACCATTACGAGAAGTCCAGGGGCATGACACATAAGTTTGGAGTCCTACAAGTATGATGAAAATCCATGCACAAGGCCCTTATGTTCCCAATGTGATATAACAAATAATCTTCTACCCTGACTATATGAAAATTGTTATGTCAGACGCACAAACATGTATAGAAAGAAACATTAAAAAGGGCCACACATGATTATATTACACTCTCAATGGGATGTCGAAGGTCGCCTTCCGCACCACCATTTTAATATGCCTCTGTTGAGAATTCACTTATAAATAGTAGGTAACCCCTCCCTTTTCAAGGAAATGATCTAGAAGATGAACTGTCATTCCCGTTCATGCATGAAGGACCATTCTATGACCACAAACATGGCATGGAATCATGGTATATGAATTTTCATGAAAGGTCCCATATGGGTCCCTAGTTATGTGGGCCCTAAATGGATTAATCCTCGCTCATTTCCTTTTTTTCTAAGGTAGGTGTTCCCAAAAGACCTTTCTTGTGATAATTTCCTACTCTTATGCATATCCATCTTTCAATAACCCCCCCCCCCTCATTTTGCATGAAAGACTCCAATATCTCACACACCCCTAATTTATGATTCAGTGACTTACTTCTATCATTGGGAAACTATGTTTGATATCTTCTTATGTGGACAACTCATGACTTTTGTAGACCTCCTCAATGTTGACCTCCAGGCTTATAAATAGTGATTTCATGATTCCCTGTGGAGTGTCCCATGTTGTGTTTCCCAACCTCTTGATTTTTGGAAAATGTAGGCCAATGGTTCTTGATTTCTAGCATAGACATACTAACATGGAACCCACTATTGTCCACACCTCTATCCCCCTCCCATTTGGAATTCCGGATGCCTTAACTTCCCCAAGTGTGGGTGGGTATCAGTTATATATGTCCAAGGGGTAAGGAGCGAGTCCACTCCTTTTGAGCTGCAAGATGTTAAATTTCCAAGCTCCATCTTCTTCAGTGTATGATGTTAAACTGCAGTATCACCCCATGAAATACACATGGGGTTCTATACCTTTTGAATTTTCCAAACATACTCATCTCCACGAGAGTGATATCTTCCTTACCCTACTTACAAGGAATTATATCCTTCTTTCATGGAATGAGATCCTCTTCAAGAATCCCCCATAGATTAAACCCCAATCTCCATCTCTCGGGGCTACCTTAGTGCGTAATCCCCATATCACCTCTCATGGATTCACCTCTTACATCACAATCATCAGGTTTACTTCTACCTATTGTTTGTTACATTGAGGTTGAATCATGTGTGTTTAGAGATTAATAGTGAATGTGAATCCATTTGGGATGCCTTAGTGCATAAGACCCATGCCCCTCAATTTCAAACTATGCATGTTTTGATCTCTATCTTATAAACATGGTATATAATAAGCCTATATTTGATTTATCCCCCCCAAATGGTAAAATATAGTTCTCCTTCCTAGGGATGTACCCGCATGATGTGACATATTCCAATTTTGGGACACATCCCATGGATCTATCTACTTGATTTTTTTAATCCATACACTATCACTTCATCTATCAGCTCACCCTCATCCCGATGAGATCAATTCATCTGCCTCCATCCACTTGGGATGCTAACCATTCATAATCTCTAAATTTCAATGTGTATATATCCATGTGTATGCCCCGATGGAAACTTGAATTTCCATGAAATTGATCCATGTGTCCTAAACAGGGTATGTAGGAAGCCTCATCAAGGTCAAATCCCTTCATGCTTTCCTATAATGGTATTTCCCACAATTCATTATTTCCTTTTAGGATCATACCTCAACTCGGAGGTTAAACTTGCTTTTGGTCCCTATCCATGCACTCCATTTTCATGAGCTTCATCCTTATGTTTCAATCACCCAATCCAGAACTATGTGGAATTTGATTCCTAACCACTAGGGTATATATGAAGCCTCCTCGTAGTTCATGCTCATCACCCCTCACACTACATCAATTCCATCCATTCCATTTCAAAACATCCACCATTACCATGTTGATTATTACCCAATCTGCCACATACTGATGAGATCATTCCATTCACATCATTACAGCTCGTAGAAACACATGGAAAACTAACCATGCATAATCCATACATAATATATATTCATCCATCCAAGAGTGATCCTCTTTTTATGAGAAGATACCCACATGTAAGGCCCAAATCACCCTTAAAATTATCTAGATTTTGATCCTTGTCTTCTACACAGGGTATATGAATCCCCAATGAGGTTCAATGTAAGAACCTAGATCTTATTTTCAGGTATGTTTTTTTCTGGTTGTTTTTGAGAAAAAGATGAATTTATGGAAATTTTTTAAGTACACGCTGTGTACTCGGTTTCCGCATGAAGCCGTGTGCTGGCCGTGTAATGTTCGCACACACATCCATGTGGGGGTGAACTGGAGGCTGCCTAATGCGGGGTATGAAAATGACAATTACATTCCATGTACATCCAAAGTACACACCGTTTATTTTATTTTTTTCATTAAATGTACCAGGGTCACGTCTAATCGCCTGAAAAGGCTTATTCTCGACCTTGTTCTTCTGAGAGCTCCTATGCAGTTACAAGCTTCCTCTGATCCCCCGACTGAGCTTACGATCTCCGATTCGACCACTGTCAATTGCATTGGAATTTTCTCGATTACCTCTTTCTTATTCCAAAGATTCGTTTCATGATTCCCCCTCTTTCTCATGTTATCCTCTATTGAACATTTTAGATGTTTTTGTAGATCTACGGTGTTATTGGGAGATTCAAGGCTTGAGGTTCATGTATAACAATCTCCCAACACTGATGTAGGTAGTTTGTGCCATTCTATCATTAGTAATGATATTATATGTGCAAATTGGTCCAATACCCTTGAATGGGGTATTACTTGCTTACTGTTTTAGCCCTAATAATTTCCTGATATGATTGTATGATTTTATAGAGGAAAATTGAATTTTAATAGGGTGAATTTATATGCTGTGGAATTTTTTTCTATTCATGTTTCTCGTTTTGAAAATTTGGTTCATTTATCCTATTAGCTTGTTGTTTATTTTTCCCATACCTAGTATTATAGGATGGTGTGACTATTGTTCTGACATGCTGTTATGTTGTAGACTGTTTAGCCAATTTGTTCTTGGGGTTTACTTTGGCCGATACGTGCTTCTATTCTTGCTTGACTTACACAGGGCCATGAGAACCTTGTGTAGT
The DNA here is from genome assembly GCA_963277665.1 of Viscum album. NCBI lineage: Eukaryota > Viridiplantae > Streptophyta > Magnoliopsida > Santalales > Viscaceae > Viscum > Viscum album. The sequence continues at coordinate 2,007,015,116 of OY728151.1, read as the reverse complement.
AGACTATAGGGAGAATGGATAGAAGGGCTTCTCCGGAGTGTTTTTTTGCTTACGACGTGAGACCACAGGGGGAATTGACGTAAGTGCTTCCTCAGAGTGTCTGTAGTTCCTCGACACGGGCCACAAGGGGAATGTGACGTAAGTGCTTCCAATAGCACCTTTAGTTCCTGATATGAGACTATAGGATAAATTGACGGTGAGTGCTTCCTCAAAAAGTCTATTCTAAATCTAAACCAGAGGGGTTAGACTGAGTGTACTGCCCATATGGTTGCTTGTGCTTCTAGGTAGGACTAGAGGGGATAGGCTATGATTACTTCCTAGAGGGTTACATTTTGTGATTAGATTCTTTACTGTGTTGCTATGTAGGACAAGAGGGGATGGGATGTGAGTACTTCCCAGAGGGTTACCTATATGTGTTTACCTACATTGGTTAGCTGTTTCTTGATAAATTAAATTGAATGCATTGAAACTTTGGATTGGTTACTGCAGAGTACTTCCTTATTTACTACTTCTTGTTATTTATTACTTGCCATATATTCGCAGACTGTTAGGCACAGATCTTGTGGTCATTTCCTACTAGGATTTAGTCTCATACCCTATTTGGGCTATGATTTTGGGCCCAAATAGATTATATTGCTGCAGTTATAGATATGGGAATGCGCCCTTTTATTTCTGGTACTTGATTGCTGAGGAGCTGGAGAGAATGGGACCAAGATGTGGCTTGCGATGCTGAGGAGTTCACTTGTTTTCTTTTTTACTTTGGTTTAGTACTATATTCCTGCATTGTGATGTGTTTCGCTGCTTTCTTAGACCTATCTACCGTGCATCAATTTTTTTTTATATTCTTCAGTTGTTTATCTCTTTAGACATTCACTTTTTTTATTATTTGATATTATTACTACTTCTGTTATTGTTATCTATTTCTCTTCTACTGTGTTACTTTACCAATGAGGGCATAGTTTCACCACTATCACACCCAAGTCCCTCGCTTCTAGTCGGCAACCTCTGGCATTAGGAGAAATGCGCTTGAGGCTATGTGACCAACTGGGTATGGGGCATCTCTGGGTGGCTTCCGGAACCGGGACATTACAAAGTGATATCAGAAAGATTATTTTCACTTGACTTACTATTTGGAGCCTATAGATTGGGATAGGAAGGAATAGGTACTTGGTAATAAGCTATGATCAAGATCAGCTGACCCGTGTACTGGAAAAAGCGAATTTACCTCGTATTTTAAATTTTCTAGTTTGGAAAATTTACAGTTGATTTGATTTTCCATGTTGGGTGACTCACATGTATTGTGCTGTTATTATTGATGTTATGGAGGTTCTATTCTGTTGTAACCCAATGAGATGAGGGTATTTCAACTCATGCATCATATAGGAACTTTCTAGGGATCACATGTCATGCATTATTTCCATGCCATATAGGGTGAATTAGTGATTGCAGGTTGTTGTGATAGGTGTTTTTCTAGATATGCTTTCTATTGTTATAGATGCCTTGATAAAAATACATGTTGTTTCATAGGGTATTTTTTGTGTCGGGCTTTTTTTTAATGAATGAAAAACTTTTATTCTTGAGGTGTTATGGGTCCTCATGGACCAGAATTTGGCGGATCATTGCCATGTTTTTTTCTTGTTATAACTTGTATAAGATGCCGAGATTTGATTCGCGGGGAGTATGGGCCCTCACAGATCCAAATTTGGTAGCTTGGTGTTCATTTTAGTGTTTTTATGGACTCCGGAGTAGTTTATGAGGATTATTGTCTGAAAAAACACAGAATACATGCCGTGTTGTTTTGACTACATGCCATGTGTTCTTTTGTTCGGGAAAAAACTATTTTTCTTAAGTACACTCTGTGTACCATATGTACATGCCATGTAGTCTCTAACTGTGTCATAGGCCGTGTGGGCAGATACATGAGATAAGGAAATTCTTGTGGGAATACTCTGTGTACCGGTTGTGCACATCGTGTCGTGTCGACCCTATGTCTGCCCGTGACACTAACAACAAAAACAGTAAAATATTAGGTTATACACATTGTGTCAGCTCTAAACACACGTTGTAGTGAAATATTGGAATCCAAATATGTAACTAACAACACGGGTCAGTGTTATCATTCCTATTACACGTCGCGTCTGTATGGAACATGTCATATAGTGTCATCCAAGTATCCAGCCATATTGCAAACAACACGGGCCAGTGAAGCTCGTCCAGTACATGTCATGTTTGTCACAAACATGCAGTGTAATTTCGTTCTAATAAGAACCGTGTGGCTTAGCCTTGTAGGACTCGGGCATGGGAATATATTTCAAATACATGTCGTGTGTAAGGATAACATGCTGTAACACCCCGAGATTTTATGAAAAATATTATTTTAATTTCATTTATGTCTTCAATTATACAGCACACCAAGTTTAGCTTGTACTATACGCAACACCGTATTAGCTTGCAGTATACGCAACGCTATTCTTGGATCGTGTTACACACAATTTCATGTTCGTTTTATAATAGTCATTCTACGCAAAATTGAGTGTGCGTATATATATATATATATTCAATGTATAAATGAAATATTGTTGGATTCTGTTATAAGAAACAATGAAGGATTCTTGCACAACACGCAACCCTGACTTGGCTTGCATTACACGCAAGCACGACCTTCCTCGATAGCATGTGTTGTACGCACTACCAGGTTTTACTAAACAACAATATATTATTATAATATTATTATGAACTATCCGTTATGAATAATATTGACTAAAATTTAAATTTTATAAAATTATTATTCAACTTACACATTTTCTAGAACATATTATAAGAACAAAATAATTTTTTTGGGAAAAATAAGTATTTTTCAAAAAATGCAGTTTTGTCGCCTTTTGATGGCGCACCCACTTTAAATCTAGTTTTTGACAAGTTTATAAGTTCAATTTTACAAAATAATATTATTCTTTGGAATAAGGATATAAAATTTTACCTTGGATAAAATTTTCATGTTATTCTGATGACTTTCATATTTTAATGAATAGTAAAAACACGCTATATTTTAATTAAAAACAACTTTTTTCATCGTAATAATTTATGTGGTTAAATTATAATATTTAATGGTCTTAAATTATAAATATAATATATTTTTACCATTTAATATAATGTATGTCATTAGCATTGATTTTACTTTGAATTTGTAGGTTAAATCAATTCAATCTTTTGTAATGTTTTAAACAAAAACTCGTTTTCTTTCGACAACAAGATTAATTTTAATTTAATTTCTGCAACTTATGAGTATTGAATTTGGAAAAATGGATTCCATATTTGGAATTAGTGGTTCCAAATTATATTAATAGACTACTTTTTATTTTTGGGCATTATGAATAGTAACTACGGTAAATTTTATTTACCATAGTTAAAGGTAAATTGGGTAATTAAGGGTAAATATAAGATTATAAAATTACCCTAAAACCTCCCAAAATCCAATTGGATGACTAAATGTCGACCCATATCACCTAAGGGTCGGATTAGAATCATTTAATGTACTTTTTTCAGTGATGAATAACTTAATTATTATTAAAACCAAAGAAAGTGACAACATGTAACTCTCTTAAATCTTATAATTATATTAATTTTAATTTAGTGATAAACTTCATGAAACTTCGAACATGAATAGTATCTATAAATATAATGAAATTATATACATCATATGAATTTATTTATAATTTTTAGGGATTAAATAATTATCATTAATTGTAACACAATAGTGATGTAGAAATTGTTTATCTAGTGAAAAAACAAGAATATTGTTTTTATTAATCTAATAGTAACCATAAAATGCCCACAACCCTGAAAAAAACTTATTGGTCATGTAAATTTAAACCATAATCATACAATGGTCTTATATTTGACCATTTGGAGCCTTATAAAAGCGATTATGACACTTATATTATTTTATTTTAAATGATGCCAAAGTTGTCACCTTCATAATTTAATAAATATAACAATTTAAATATTGTGATTTTAAGATGATAAATTCGAGTAAAAGTAATATTATAAAATTTAATAGATCTATCTTCGTCATAGGATTTTATTTTTAATTTTTATGCAACAAATATGTATATCAAAAAAATATAAAAAAATGTTATAGTAATTATTTTATTAAGAGATAAACCAAATAGATGGTTTTAAAAATAATAAAATAAATATTATATGAACTATTTAAGGTGATAAACTAATTCTATAGATACATATGACATTTTTTTATTCTATTAATGAATTTAGTTCGAATATATATTCTGTATATATTTTATTTAAATTCTAATAAATGAATATTGTCAAAATTGACACTATTGTTATTTTATAAAAATAATATATTATAAAATTGTTTCAAAATCACAAATATATTTAAAAATTATAAATTTAAATTTATATGGTATAAAATGCTATAAAGTATCAAATTATGTACAATTAACAACAAAAAATTAATTATTTGTTATAATTTAAATTTTAGAATGTTATTACCACAAATATAATTAAATTGATTAAATTAGGATAAATAAAGTTGATAATGTTTAAAATAAATTCCTAACATGTATAAATTTGATTGTTTGAGGATATTACAACCCTATATCATCTAATATTCGGATATGAGTTATTTTTGGAGGTTTTTATGTGTGTTAGATTTATTATAAATTAATATTTTTAAGAATTCCAAAGGTGCCCCTCTCCTCCCTTATAAAAGGGCACCTCCTCCCTCTCCTCCTCACACCAATTTGAGCCTTCAATCTGGGCCAACCCCTACCAAATTCTCTTCTCCACTTCCCTAGAAACATACTACAGGTCTTGGTCTTCTTCAAAGACCAATTTTAGTGCCCTAAGAGGAGGTCTCAAAGAGGCGCTTCAAAGAAGAGGTAATGTCCATTACCGATTCTTTCAACATTATTTATTCTTCCACATCTTCCTTTTGAGTTTTTTCATTATGAGGTAATAACATCAGTATCAATAATATACTGATATGTTATTATAAGTATGAAACAACCATATTTCACCAACTATCCATCCAACGGAAAACGAAATCACCGCGCGCGCGTACGTACGGAATACCGTCTCCACGCCGTGGTGTAATCTATTTTCCACCACCACCTTACTTGGATGGGTATAAGGTTGAATGTAATGGATATATATGATTATTGTAAAGTGATATTGATTCATTAATCTTCTACATACACTTTAATACAATTCCACGATCTTGGGAATGATATCTTCGGTCGTGCGTACGTACGGACTACCGTCTCCACGACGCGATGAGTTTCACCCTCCATGTTAACCATTAATGAATTATTATAAAGTATATATAATGAATAATAATGAAATATATGAAATAATAATGATACTAGATTTATGTATATATATATACGTATGTATGTCATTTACTTAATTTCATTCAATTCAAAAGGGAAACGAAGACAGCGTTCATGCGTACGTACGACCTACTGTCTCCATGAACGGTGTATTTCATTCCTTTTATTGATCTATAATATATATATATATGTATATGATGAATATATATTATATATAAATCATGTTTTACATTCTGTAATTATGTAAATAAGTATATAAGTAATAATATCAAGAACGACAAGTCAAAACACATACGATAAATAAAATGATTTTACCCAAAACGCTGCTTTAACATAGAATTTACAAAAGAACGGGTAATATAAAGTCATAAGTGAAACATATATGATATCATAAAAATGAATATGATTCTTTAATAAGTCAATGACATTATTTAAATCATTATACATGAGTTTCGGATACGTACGAAGCATATCAGACCTAAGGTAAGGGATAATTATGCAAATCTCATTTTTATCAGAGATTGCTTATTCGTAAGTATTTACTGGGGTTATTTATATAATCCATGTCCATGTTTTATAAAAGTGTTTTCATGTATGATTAAAGTCCTTTTTACCCATTTTTTAATTTTTACTACATGGTATGTAAGGAATCTTTCTTTTGTTTACGTTACGAGGTACTTTTTTGACTTTTCCGACAAAAGTACGAGGAGAATGTTATTTTTAACTTATACGGCATGAATAGATTTTTATGGTTTCATAATGCCTCATTTTAATGAATCTTACTCTACATGATTTTATTACTATTTTCAACAAAATACTTTCATTTTACAAGTTCATGGCATTTTTTTGAAAAGAAAATGATTTTGACGAAGAAAGGATATTTTCCTCAAGAATTCATTTCAAATGTTTTATCAAAACCATTTTCCATCTAAGATGACATTATTTGATATGTGTATGTTTCATGTTTAATGTCTCTATGATTTACATGGTTCACTTTTTATGTTGAAATGATATCCATTTGTTTTATATGGATTATGTTATGATGGAATGATGTTTATGAAACCCATTTTATTCATTGGGTTATGATGAATGTTTTAAGTTTATTTTGTGGCACAAGTAAGAATGATTTCATTATGAGATGGGTGGGACCTATATATCCCTAAAATGAATTGGGTAAAGATTTTATATCTCATGAGATAGACATGGATGGAACGTTAAGTTAATCTGGTATAGTGGTATAGGACTGAAACAAGGAGTGAACTCGATTCAGAATGGGACTTTGTCCACTAAGATGGTCTTGGCAGCAATGCCTTGGCTACTATGGAAATCATTACATGTGCTTAATGGATGCCACAATTATATGTTTTATTCCCATGATATATTATAATGGTTTATGTTCCATTATGATTTATGCCTTATGTACTTCCATGTTTTATGTCGTTGCTCAAGATTTTGATGCTTAAACATTATGTTCATGTTTTTAAGTTCAAATGTATATGGTATGTTTTATTTTATCAATGCGTAACCTTACTGAGAATTTGAGCTCACCCTTTTTATGTTTTATTTTACCCTAGGATCAAAAGAAAGGTTTTAGGTAAGGAAACAAAAAGTGGAAGATCTTTATGGGAGATGTTGAAGATCTTTCACCACGATTAGAAGATTACGTTCCACGTTTCCAAAGACACTAAACTATTACGGTCCTTGTGTGTCTATTTTTGTTATGTATTAAGTATTCCACAAAAGTAATGTAATGTCCATGTACATCAATCTTCTGGTCTCTATAGTTGGTATCAAAGGAAAGGTTTAGTCAACCTTTGGAAACTAGGATGTGAAAACGTTAGTGAGATCCCTAGAGATATTTCTAAGGTATGTATAGGGATATACCTAAGGATAAGTATACGTATAGGATATATTCCTAGAACTACGGTAACGATCATAGAATTTATCCTAAGATGTTATATATTGAGGGTACTCCCCCTTTACTATGTTGTTTTCCCTAGCAAGATTTTTGCCTCTCACACTATTCTTTTTGGGTTTTAGAAAATGGATGGAAATAGGAAGATTCATGATAATATAGGATATGATGGACAATGGAATGATATGCTTCATGAGAAACCAAATGAAATGGGATTTGGAAGTCCAATCATCGTTATTATTCCTAATCAAAAATCTCATAATATGATCAATAATCTCAACTTTGGTAAGTTTATCGACTCAGATAATAAGAGAAAGATGGAGTTTCATGATGATCATAGAGGAAGGAAGGTTCAATTTCCCTCATGTAAATCATGTGGGAAGAGGCATTGATGAGATTGTTTCAAGGAAACTGGAAGATTCATTGGGTGTGGAAAAGAAGGACACAAATCCAGTAAGTGCAAAGGAAAAGGTTCAGTTAACACCATGGATGAGGATAATGGTATTGCTACGACATCAACAATGGTTAAATGTTTTAAGTGTGGAATGTACATGCATTATTCAAACCAATTCCCTAAGGGAAAGTCTCATGAAGAGAATCAGTACGGCCGTATGGGTAGTATTTATGTGGATGATGATGAGGAGACTACAAATGAAATATGAGATGAATGAAATGATGAAGCTCAGTCAGTGGTTTAAGAAGTTAGTGGAATGATTGTATGTTTATAAAGAATAATGTATGATACTATGGAATAAAGAATCATCTAAGGATTGTTACACTATTGTCTTTACTAAAGTATTTGAAAGTATATGTTGAATGGTACCAGTAACCATTGAACGTTATTCAGATATTTTTGGAATGTAGATGATATGCGCATAATGAAGGGATAAGGAGAAAATTAAATGTTTGATAGTATTCATGAGCTCAGGACTAATATAAGGAAAAGGTTATATCATGGTTTGAGTATATATAATTTTTGAATTTTGGTATGGGGATAGAATTAACTTTTTTCACCATTCATATTTTCACTAAGGTTTAATGGGTATTCATTTTTCAAGAGAATACATGATTAAGGTATCCACACGATTGAAATGTGACCAACAAGATAATGGGGGATAAATAATGGTTGGTTAATGACATTTCAAGTAATCGTTTTATTTATACTATGAGCTTGGACCGAAGTATTTTAGATAAAGATTGGAATGGATTATGTTGGACATAATATAGTATTGTTTAAAGATATAACTTTTTTCGAAATTATTAATGGGATGTTATAGTAATGTAGTTTTAGAAAAAGGACAACCAGCAGGACGGATGACGGCCCATCACGTCGGACAAGGCTGTGGGAATCGAACCCACAACCGAAGTGCGACTGGCCTTTATCGCCTACCACTGGCCTACATGACGTCCCTGTTTAGTAGAAACTAGTTTTATTTTATTAAGCGGTATGATAGATGAAGTATAAGTCCATTATAGGAACCATATATGATTAATCTCACTATAGATGGTCTTATGTATTTTTTGATAACTTTTCTAACCTTTTGTTTGAGATATATGGAATGACCCATCATTCTATGACATGATCTACTAACACATCACAAATGAAAAATTCAACTTCATTTCTTTAAGAGCTGAAGTGGAAATTGTCCAAAGAACGACCAACAATGAGATTGTACCAAAATCAAGCAAGTATTTCTTCTAATTCAAAATTTTCAACTTTAGAGAAATGATCTGGAAAACCAAAAATTTTATCCTAGTGCTCTTATATCCGATGAATCATATGGTACCTTAGATCATCACAAATTTATGGCTTTGTGATTATTGGCTTTTTCATAGCCTTGTCCTCTACCACTCTCCTTCAGAACTTGATGGTTATATTTTTCTTCCATATCCATATTTTCACCTATGTTCTCTTATATGGAAACCCAATTATGAGTTACTTTGGGTAATCATTGCATTTCGTACTTTAGTTTTTAAAAATAAGTTTCAGTATTCCTTTTTACGATGTGGGTTTCTATGAATAGTAAACTATTTATAACCCCGATGAATTTTGAGGGTGAAATTCATTTTAAGGGGGGTAGAATGTAACACCCCAATATTTTTTGAAAAATATTATTTTAATATCATTGATGTCTTCCATTATACAGCACACCAAGTTTATCTTGTACTATACGCAACACCGTATTAGCTTGCAGTATACGCAATGCTATTCTTGGATTGTGTTACACATAATTTCATGTTCATTTTATAATAGTCATTTTACGCAACATTGAGTGTGTGTGTATATATATATATATATATATTCAATGTATAAATGAAATATGGTTGGATTCTTTTATACGAAACAATGAATTATTATTGCACAACATGCAACCCTGACTTGCCTTGCATTACATGCAATCACGACCTTCCTCGATAGCGTGTGTTGTACACAATACCGGGTTTTACTAAACAATGATATATTATTATAATATTACTATGAACTAGCCGTTATAAATAATATTAACTAAAATTTGAATTTTATAACATTATTATTCATCTTACACATTTCCTATAACATAGTATAAGAACAAAATAAATTTTTCGGGTAAAATAAGTATTTTTCAAAAAATGTAGTTTTGTCGCCTTTTGATGGCGCACCCACATTAAATCTAGTTTTTGACAAGTTTATATGTTAAATTTCACAAAAATAAAATTATTCTTTGGAATAAGGATATAAAATTTTACCTTGGATAAAATTTTCATGTTATTCTAATGACTTTCATATTTCAATGAATAGTAAAAACACGCTATATTTTAATTAAAAACAAATTTTTTCATCGTAATAATTTATGTGGTTAAATTATAATCCATAATGGTCTTAAAGTATAAATAGAATATATTTTTACCATTTAATATAATTTATGCCCTTAGCATTGATTTTAGTTTGAATTCGTAGGTTAAATCAATTCAATCTTTTGTAATGTTTTAAACAAAAACTCGTTTTCTTCAGACAACGGGATTAATTTTAATTTAATTTCTGCAACTTATGTGTATTGAATTTGGAAAAATGGATTCCATATTTGGAATCAGTGGGACCAAATTATATTAATAGACTACTTTTTATTTTTGGGCATTATGAATAGTAACTACGGTAAATTTTATTTACCATAGTTAAAGGTAAATCGGGTAATTAAGGGTAAATATAAGATTATAAAAATACCCTAACACCTGCCAAAATCCTATTGGATGACTAAAAGTCGATCCATATCACCTATGAGTCGGATTAGAATCATTTAATGGACTTTTTTCCATGATGAATAACTTAATTATTATTAAAACCAAAGAAAGTGACAACATGTCACTCTCTTAAATCTTATAAGTATATTAATTTTAATTTAGTGATAATATTCATGAAACATCGAACATGAATAGTCTCCAGAAATATAATGATATTATATACATCATATGAATTTATTTATAATTTTTAGGTATTAAATAATTATCATTAATTGTAACACAATAGTGATGCAGAAATTGTTTATCTAGTGAAAAATCAAGAATATAGTTTTTATTAAACTCATAGTAACCATAAAATGCCCAAAACCCTGACCAAAACTTATCGGTCATGTAAATTTAAACCATAATCATCCAATGGTCGAATATTTGTCCATTTCGAGCCATATAAAAGCGATTATGACACTTATATTATTTTATTGTAAATGATGCCAAAGTTGTCACCTTCATAATTTAATAAATATAACAATTTAAATATTGTGATTTTAAGCTGATAAATTAGAGTAAAAGTATTATTATACAATCTAATAGATTTATCTTCATCATAGGATTTTATTTTTAATTTTTATGCAAAAATAAGTATATTAAATAATTATACAAAAATGTTATAGTAATTATTTTATTAAGAGATAAACCAAATAAATGGTTTTAAAAATAATAAAATAAATATTATATGAACTATTTCAGGTGATACACTAATTTTCTAGATACATATGCCCTTTTATGATTATATTAAAGCATTTAGTTCGAGCATATCTTCTGTATATATTTTATTTAAATTCTAATAAATTAATAGTGTCAAAATTGACACTACTGTTATTTTATAAAAATAATATATTATAAAATTGTTTAAAAATCACAAATATATTTAAAAATTATAAATTTAAATTTATATGGTATAAAATGTTATAAATTATCTAATTATGGACAATTCACTAAAACTAATTAATTATTTGTTTTAATTTAAATTTTAGAATATTATTACCACAATTAAAATTAAATTGATTAAATTAGGATAAATCAAGGTGATAATGTTTAAAATAAATTCCTAACATGTATAAATTTGATTGGATGATGAGATTAAAACCCTATCGCATCTAATATTTGGATATGAGTTATTTTTGGGGGTTTTTAAGTGGGTTAGATTTATTATAAATTAATATTTTTTAGAATTCCAAATGTGCCCCTCTCCTCCCTTATAAAAGGGCACCTCCTCCCTCTCCTCCTCACACCAATTTGAGCCTTCAAGCTGGGCCAAACCCTGCCAAATTCTCTTCTCCACTTCCCTAGAAACATACTAGATGTCATGGTCTTCTTCAAAGACCAATTTTAGTGCCCTAAGAGGAGGTCTCAAAGAGGCGCTTCAAAGAAGAGGTAATGTCCATTACCGATTCATTCAACATTATTTCTTCTTCGAATTCTTCCTTTTTAGTTGTTTCATGATGAGGTAATAACATAAGTATCAATAATATACTGATATGTCATTATAAGTATGAAACAACCATATTTCACCATCTATCCATCCAATGGAAAATGAAATCACCGCGCGTGAGTACGTACGGAATACCGTCTCCACGCCATGGTGTAATCTATTTTCCACCACCACCTTACTTGGATGGGTATAAGGGTGAATGTAATGAATATATATGATTATTGTAAAGTGATATTTATTCTATAATATTATACATACACTTTAATACAGTTCCACGATCTTTGTAATGATATCATCGCTCGTGCGTACGTACGGACTACCGTCTCCACGACGCGATGAGTTTCACTCTCCATGTTAACCATTCATGAATGATTATAAAGTATATATAATTAATAATAATGAAATATATGAAATAATAATGATACTGGATATATGTATATATATATATATATGTATTTCATTTACTTAATTCCATTCAATTCAAAAGGGAAACGAAATCAGCGTTCATGCGTATGTACGGCCTACCGTCTCCATGAACGGTGTATTTCATTCGTTTTATCGATCTATAATATATATATGTATATGATGAATATATATTATATATAAATCATGTTTTACATTCTGGAATTATGTAAATAAGTATATAAGCAATAATATCAAGAACGACAAGTCGAAACACATACGATAAATAAAATGATTTTACCCAAAACGCTGCTTTAACATGGAATTTTCAAAAGAACGGGTAATATAAAGTCATAAGTGAAACATATATGATATCATAAATATGAATATGATTCTGTAATAAGTCAATGACATTATTTAAATCATTATACATGAGGTTCGGATACATACGAAGCATATCAGACCTAAGGTAAGGGATAATTTTGCAAATCTCATTTTTATCCGAGATTGCTTATTCGTAAGTATTTACTTGGGTTATTTATATCATCCATGTCCATGTTTTATAAAAGTGTTTTCATGTATTATTAAAGTCCTTTTTACCCATTTTTGACTTTTACTACATGGTATGTAAGGAATCTTTCTTTTTTTAACGTTACGAGGTACTTTTTTGACTTTTCCGACAAAAGTACGAGGAGAATGTTATTTTTTACTTATACGGCGTGAACAGATTTTTACGGATTCATAATACCTCATTTTAATGAATCTTACTCTACATGATTTTATGACTACTTTCAACAAAATAATTTTATTTTAAAAGTTCATGGAATTTTTTTGAAAAGAAAATGATTTCGACGAAGAAAGGATATTTTCCTCAAGAATTCATTTCAAATGTTTTATCAAAACCATTTTCCATCTAAGATGACATTATTTGATATGTGTATGTTTCAAGTTTAATTTCTATATGATTTATATGGTTCACTTTTTATGATGAAATGATATCCATTTGTTTTATATGGATTATGTTATGATGGAATGATGTTTATGAAACCCATTTTATTCTTTGGGTTATGATGAATGTTTTAAGTTTATTTTGTGGCACAAGTAAGAATGATTTCATTATGAGATGGGTGGGACCTATATCTCACTCCAATTAATTGGGTAAAGATTTTATATATCATGAGATAGACATGGCTGGAATGGTATGTTAATCCGGTTCAGTGTTACAGGACTGAAACGAGGAGTGAACTCGATTCAGAATGTGACTTTGTCCACTAATATGGTCTTGGCAGCAATGCCTTGGCTACTGTGGAAATCATTACATGTGCTTAATGGATGCCACAATTACATGTTTTATTCCCATGCTATTTTATCATGGTTTCTGTTCCATTATGATCTATGCCTTATGTACTTCCATGTTTTATGTCGTTGCTCAATATTTTGATGTTTAAACATTATGTTCATGTTTTTAAGTTAAAATGTATATGGTATGTTTTATTTTAACGATGATTACCCTTACTGAGCATTTGAGCTCACCATTTGTATGTTTTATTTTCCCCCAGGATCAAAAGAAAGGTTTTAGGTAAGGAAACAAAAAGTGGAAGATCTTTATGGGAGATGTTGAAGATCTTTCACCATGATTAGAGGATTACGTTCCATGTTTCCAAAGACACTAAACTATTATGGTCCTTGTGTGTATATTTTTTTAATGTATTAAGTATACCACAAAAGTAATGTAATGTCCATGTACATCAAGCTTCGGGTCTCTACACATTCCGTGTGTTTTGGGTGTTACCCGACCAGTTCTGAAATAAGTACACGCCCATGTGAAAGGCTTAAGGGAACATGTCGTGTAGTAATTATACACACCGTGTCGTCGTGTTTTGTAAAACTTGAATGTTTTCCTTCTTTTGTTCCCTTCTTACTATTCCATTTATTAGTCCTTGATGATTTTTTTTCTAAGTTGTGTGTTGACCATGTAGAGTCATGCCGCCGAGACATCCTCCGGTCGTATGCCTATTGCAAGGAAATGATCAGACACCAGACATGGATGATCAGGGACTTACAGAAGATCCTCCAGTAGTTCTAGTCTTGGAACCAACCCTAATTCTGGACATTGGTGCTGATGCACAGTTCTGTGAGGGTTTTATATGGTTCATGCAGAACTTCCGTGGAGTAACGCATCCTGCCCTGTCTATGGAAGAGTTTTCATGGGACTTTCAGCTATAGTATCCTCCCACTTTCACAAGGGAATGAGGACCTTAGGTCGTAGATTCAAGCCTAGAATCCTTGTTTTCTATCTTCAAGCATCTGGAGACGCCTCTAGAGAAGAGGGTCAATCACGCTACGAACATGCTTTGGGATTCTTACAAGAGTTGGTGGGATGTGATCTCATAGGATGGACTCCAGTAGGTCATGGTTATGAATGAGTTCCATCATGCCTTCTAGGAATTCTTCAACCTAGAGAACTTGAGGGCCAATCAATCCCAAGATTTTACAAGTTTGTAACAGGGTACTGATTCAGTTATGGAGTATTCCTCTCGCTTCACCGAGCTGCAGCGCTTCACACCTATTCCAGGAGGTGATGAGTTATTCCTGGAAAGGAAGTTCAAGGATGGTCTGAGGAATGACATCCCATCAGAGGTGAACAACATCAGGTTGACATCTATCACTTCTTTCATCAACCAGGAGCTGATCACAGAGCATAATCTAAGATATTTTGGATTTGTGAGCCAAGGCCACTCGGGTTCCAGAGTTTGTATCCCTCCTACTAATAGCAGCAAGTGCCATAGAGAGTCTACACGTGGAGATCCAAGGAGGAGAGATATATATTCTAGTATCCATGTGGTGTGCTACCAGTATGGGAAGAGCAGACATATGAGGCCACATTGCCCGAGAGACCCGGTGCAGTGCTGATCTAGCAGCAAGACAAGTCATCTTCAGAGTTTCTGTCAGATTTTCTCACCAGTAGCTGGTGAAAAGGGTTCTTCTATGACTCCTCAATCTGGGGTAGCACCACCATTTTTTCAACAGTCTAGGGACTGGAGTTATTCCAGACCTTTAGGCCAAGGTAGAGGTCATGGTCGTGGTATCTAGTCGCCCGGTTATCAGCGACATCAGGGTGGATCAGCCCAGAGTGGTCAGGCAGTGTCACATGATTGTGGTACATACCAGACTATTGTAGTGGAGCTGACCCAGTAAGAGCAGTATCCTTGAACTTATACAGTTTGATGTACGGTATTAGTTGCCTCATTTTTAGCTTCTTCTATTTTCGATACAATGGATTCCTATAGCTTTATATCTATTGCTGTTGTGGAGAGCCTTGTGCTTTGTATATTTTCTTCACTGATATACTGAAAATGTACAGTCCATTGGGGACTAGAACGACTTGTGTGAATTAGTATAAGGAGTTCCCTCTTGATTTTGGTGAGTGTCACTTCTTTTGGGACCTCTACGTCCTAGAGATGACAAGCTATGATGTCATTCTCGGAATGGATAGGTTGGTTCCCTTCCAAGAAATCATTGATTTCTACCGCCCTAGGATGAGTTTGAAATCACTAAAAGGATGATAGTTTCTTCATAATGGCGAGTGGGATGTCATGTAGAGAAGAGTGGGACCCAATCATCATGGGTTGAGAGGAGTTACAGCCCAGATAGCTAGTCTATATCTGGATAACCAGGGGACTTCTCATATGGACATTCCTCTAGTGGTGGATCATTTTAGGGACGTCGTTCCAGAGGACTTCATAGGTATTCCTCTAGAGCGAGAGGCAGAAATTTCTATTGAGGTCATTCTAGGAGAAAAAACGGTGTCTATTCCACCTTATAGGATGTATACAATAGAGTTACAAGTGCTCAAGAAGTAGTTGGAGGAGTTGCACGAAATTGGTTTCATCCGACCCAATACTTCTCCTTGGGGTTCACCTGTCTTGTTTGCGAAGAAGGAAGATGGTAACATCATGATTTGTGTGGATTATCGGATGCTGAACCAGTTGATAGTTAGGAACCAATATCCCTTTCGTAGGATTGATGATCTCTTTGATCAGCTTCAAGGAGCCAGGGTGTTCTCAAAAATTTACTTGATATTCGGTTATCATCAGTTTCACATTAGTCGATTTGATATACCTACTACGGCCTTCTAGAGCAGTTATGGTCTATATGAGAATGTGGTTATCCTATTCAGACACATGAACACGCCTATAGTTTTCATGGAACTGAAGAACCAAGTGTTCCATCCACACCTGGATTCTTTCATTGTGGTCTTTGTGGATGATATCTCGGTGTACTCTCACACTTGACATGACCAAGATACACATCTTGAGATTGTTTTGAGTACATAGAGAGATCATTAATTATATGATAATCTCTCAAAAAGGAACTTTTGTATTGACCAGATTAATTTCTTGGGTCATGTTATCTTAGAGACAAGAGTATCAATAGACCTAGAGAATGTGAGAGTAGTAGTTTCCAAGGAGCAGCCGAAGAATGTCTTTAATGTACGAAGTTTTCTAGGGATCAATGGATACAATAGACGTTTCAAACAGGACTTTTCACACATATCAGTACCAGTGAAAAGTTTGACTAAGAAGGGTGGAATGTTCTTGTGGTCAAATTATAGTGATTCAGCCTTTCAGGAGCTAAAGGGTAGGTTGACTTCAGCACCGATATTAGTTTTTTTAGAGCCGAGAAAGAGCTATACTCTGTATTGTGATGCTTCAGGTATCTGGCAGCGAGCTATTCTTATGCAGGGAGAAGGATTCGTCGCATACAGGTATTGGCAGTTGTGGTCACATGAGAGGAATTACAAGATGCACAATCTCGATTTGGCTGCATTTTTCATGCCTTGCGCTGTTGGAGACATTATCTTCTGGGAGAGCATTTTTTTGATTTCACCGACCACAAAAGTCTCAAGTATATATTAAATCAGCGTAACCTGAATCCGAGATAACGAAGGTGGGTTGAGTACCTTTAGTCTTTGGACTTTGAGCATCCCTCTATGCTGGGAAAAGGCAATGCATTAGAAGATGCATTGAGAAGGAGGACTCAGATGCATGTGGTTAAGGAGGCCAACAGTGAGTGGAAGCTTATGGATATGTTCTCTGAGATGCATTTGGAGGTTCACTACAAACATGGGTAGAATTTTCTTTCTTCTATAGTAGATACCTCTACTCTTCATGATCGAGTGTGAATGAGGAAGCTATCTTATTTTGAAGGCCTATTCCTACAAGAAATCATGTCAGGAGATGACCCTATTCCTGGATGGACCATATGTGAGGATGAGATCTTGAATTTCTAGGGGCACATATGGGTGCCAACAGACATACGCGCGGAGCTGATGCGTGACTTTAATTACATAGTTTGGGCAGTTCATCATGGTGTCAATGATATGTATCATGATCTACACCATCAGTATTGGTGCCCATGTATGAAGATAGAAGTTACTAGTTTTGCCATGAAGTGTTCCACCTATCAGCACGTGAAGGTGGAGCATCATTGATCAGGAAAGATTTTGCAGCAGTTACCGAGTCCCGAGTGGAAATGGAATGATGTCGCGATGGATTTAATTACAGATTTACCGAGGTCGCCTTGAGAAAATGATTCTGTTTGCGTTGTCAATGACAAACTCACAAAGTTTTCTCACTTATTTCTGATAAAGAATACCTTTAGTGTTGATGAGCAGGGATGGTTGTACATCTAATAGATTGTATGACTACATGGGGTTCCATACACCATCGTTTCAGATAGGGGTACTCGTTATACTACTCAGGTCTGGAAGGGGCTTCAAAAGGATTTGGGTACACAGGTGCTTTTGAGTACAGCTTACCACCCCCAAACAGATGGCTTGTCTGAGTGTAAAATTCACGTGCTTGAGGACATGCTTAGTGCATGCATCCTGGAATTTAGACGTTCTTGAGAGAAGAATATACTTCTTGTGGAGTTTTCCAAAAAAAAATAGTTTTCAAGAAACTATTCAGATGGAACCTTAAGAGGATTTGTATGGTAGGACATGCCGATCACCCTCATGTTTGCTGGAGGCAGGAGATGAAGCTATGTTGGGACATCATCTTCTTCGAAAGACCACATAGTAGATAGAGTTGATTTGGAAGAGGATGGATACATTACAGTCTCTATAGAAGTATTATGTTGATTAGCAGAGACAACCTCTGGAGTTCGATGCCAGGGATCAGGTTTTCCTACGTGTCACACTCAGGTTGGGACAGAAAAGGATTAGGGGACAGGGTAAGCTTTCACCAAGGTATGTCTATCCGTTTGAGGTGTTGGGGAGAGTTGGGTCGGTTGCCTATCGGCTATAGTTACCTCAGAGGTATTGGGCTATGCATGATGTCTTAGATGTTTCTCTTCTTTGACGTTACTTCACAGACCCATCTCATGTCTTCCAACTCGGGGAGGTTGAGATGGAAGTGGATGCATCTTTGGAGGAGAATCCTATCCAGATTTTCAATCGAAGTACCATAGTTATCCGTGGCCAGTTTGTTCCTCTGGTACGAGTGCTATGGCAGCACAGATGAGTACATTACGAGACATGGGAGTGGGAGGCATACATGTGATCACAATGGCTATAGAAGTTCATGGTTTCTCCTTCTACAACACCTTTCTAGGTAAATTATGTGATAAATTTCTTTAAGGGGGAATGTTAGTAAGAACACTGATCTTATTTTCAATTATGATTTCATTTTCTGGTGATTTATTAGAAAAAGGGGAATTTCTGGAAATTTTTGAAGTACATGACATGTAATTTATGAGTACATGTCGTGTACTCTGTTTCCGTATAAAGACATGTGCTGGATGTGTAATGGTCACACAGACAGCAATGTGGGGGTGACATGGAGGCCACATAATACAGGGTTTTGAGAAAACAATTACAAGCTGTGTACTTACAAAGTACATGCTGTGTATTTTTTTTTTCATTAAACGAACTGGGGTCGCGTCTAATCACCAGAAAGGCCTTCATCTCGACCTAGTTCATCTGAGAGCTCCAATAAGTCCAAAATCATCCTTCGATCTCCCCGACCAAGCTTACGATCTCCAATTCGACTGCCATTGATTGAAATGGAATCGCCTTAGTAAGTTATTCCTTCTTCTAGAGCATCATTTCAGGATTCCTCCCTTTTCTCATGTTGTCCTCGGTTGAATGTTTTAGACATTTTTGTAGATCTACAATGTTCATGGGTGATTCAAGGATTGAGGTTCATGTATATAGATCTCCCAACACCAAGGTAGGTGGTTTGTTCCTTTCCGTAGTTAGTCATTGAATTATATGTGAAAATTGGTCCAACACACTTGAACGGGGTATTGCGTGTTTACTATTTTAGCCCTGATAATTGTCTACTATGCTTGTATGCCTGAATATAAGCTAATTGAATGTGAGTAGGGTGAATTTCTATACATTTGAAGTGTTTTCCATGCATATTTCTTGTTTGGACCATTTTTTCTAGTTTTCCTGTTATGCTGCTGTTTATTTTTTACAACCCTAGTATTGTAGGATGGTGTGACAATTATTCTAACATGCTGTTATGTTGAAGACTGTTCATCCAAGTTGTTCTTGAGGATTACTTTCACCAATACGTGCTGCTATGCTTTCATGACTTAAACAGAGCCATTAGAACCTGGTGTAGTATACCATATGGAGAATGCATGGGAGGGCTTCCCCAGAGTGTCTGTTTTTGCTTAAGATGTGAGACCACGTGGGGAATTGATGTAAGTGCTTCGTCAGAGTGTCTATGATTCCTCGACGTGGGCCACAAGGGGAATGTGACGTAAGTGCTTCCACAGAGCGCCTTTAGTTACCGATACGAGATTATAAGAGGAGTTGACGATGAGTGCTTCCTCATATAGTCTTTTCTAAAGTGGAACTAGAGGGATTAGATTGAGTGTACTGCCCCGAGGTTTTCTTTTGTTGATAGGTTAGACCAGAGGGGATAGGCTGTGAGTACTTCCCAAAGGGTTACCTTTTGTGACTATCTTCTTTCTTTTGTTACTAGGTAGGACTAGAGGGGATGATCTGTGAGTATTTCTTAGAGGGTCACCTATTTTTGTTTACCTTCTTTGGTTAGTTGTTGCTTGATATATGAAATTGAATGAATTGAAACTATTGATTGGTTATTTATGAGTACATCCTTGTTTACAACTTCCTATTATTTATTACCTACCATATATTCACCTACTATTAGGAACATTTCTTGTGGTGATTGCCCACTCGGATTTAGTCTCACACCCTATTTGGGCTATGCTTTTGGGCCCAAACATATTATGTTGCTGCAGGTATAGATATGGGAGAAGGCCCTTATACATCAGGTATATGATTCCTCAGCAACTGGAGAGCATGGTACCAAGAAGAGGCTTGCGATGCTAAGGAGTTTACTTTTGTTCTTTTGTAATTTGGATTAGTACTGTATTCTAGAATTGTGATGTGTTTGGATTTTTTCCTTGGCATATGTAACATGAATCATTTTTATATATGCTCTAGCTGTTTATCTCTTCAGACTTCTACTGTTTTTTATTGTTTGATATTATTATATCTTTTTCTATTGTAATCTTTTTCTCTTTCATTGTGTTACTCTGCCAATGAGGGAATACTTTCCCCACTATTATACCCAAGGCCCTTGATGCAAGTCGGCAGCCTCTGGCATTAGGGAAATTCACTTGAGACCATGTGACAAACCGTGTATGAGGAACCTCTAGATGGATTCTCAAACAGGGAAGTTACATTAAATCCTAGTCAATGGTAAACCTTGGTGTCCCCCTCTATGCGGTACAAATCCTTGATTCTCCCTCAGTGGTGTCCAAATCATTTGACATGGTGTGATCCCATGTATTTCTAATACAAACCACCTACGGTCCGCACTCATTTGGTGTTCTGATCCATCCATTTATTAATCCTTATAGGTGTTCTCTCTATGAGATCCACTTATATGATCCATTAATATGAGATATTCCGATTAGTATGATATGATTCCATAGGAAGTTAAACTCATGGACTACCTCATGTTAACCATGGGATGTATGAGGAAAACCATGGACGTCATGACTCTATCATAAGATACCTTGTGATCGCTACAAGATTCCCTAGGTTTCCTTACCCTTGAGAACCCCTCTTATGGGGAAGAATATAGGTGCTCCAATCTTCTAGCATTCAGACGTGCGATTGATGCCAAACATGACTACTCTCCTAACAAAAGGTTGCTACCCAGACTAGACCACTTGGAATGTCTAGACAGATACAACGTAATTAATCAGTGTCCATGAAGAGATGGAACCATGAATGAGTTTAACGAACAATGTCATAAAATATAAGGGATACACCGACTATGTAATGAATTATGAGGAGGAATCCATGGAAGGAGGAACATATATTCCATCATCCCATTTTGATTAATGAGTAGTAATCATTGAAGAAGTGATGGATATTGAATGACGTAAGAAAGTTGTAATGCAGGATACAATGAATTCTGTTAGTGAATAGAAAGGATGCACAAAGGGCAGATGCGCCCCAACGGATAGTGTCAGAAATAATACTCTTAAAATCTATCAAATTAACTTTAGTACACATGATGAAATAAATATATACGTCAATGAAATGGTTGAGATAAAATCCCATTGATGGGATGAATAACATGGGGGGAAAAGGGATTAAATCAATAATACTAGGGTGAGTATAATCATCATCATCCTAACATAAGAATATGAAAATAATCATAATCATGAGGTAAATATTTGACAAATTCATGGAATGTGGCATATACATAATAACTAAACATCGTAACATATTGTTTAAATACAACATGTATTTATGGACAAATATATAATCAGGTTTATTCAAAATATATGTTCACAAATCATTACATCATACTTTTGAACAAATATAGAGTAACCTTCACACATATACCCACAAAATCATGACATATTTCACATTATCCAATATATTTGAGAGATATAGAATTTTTGGATGACTCATCACATTATAAATTGTACATAATCATGCATTCCATATTTAAATGAATCATATAACAATCATAGTCATGATATTAACCCATGAAAAGGAATGAGTTTCACAAGGGATTTATAAATCAAACTTTAATAAATAAACGTTGTTATTACCAAACGAAAATGGGAAATAATACTTTGGAATAAAACATCATAATTATCGAGTGGAGAAGAAATAACTCAAGAGGAGTCAATGATATGTTTTGGAGAAATAATTCCCTTTTGAGAATTTATTTAAATTCACATAGAAATCATTTTATAAAGGTAGAAACGTGTAAATCAATAAAAAAAGAGAAGGGTATGAAAATTGAAAGGAAATTCAAACAAAATTAGAGAAGTATCCATTTTGAAAACAATGTGAAATAAGAGATAACCCAAAATAATTTACTGGGGTTGAGAATCCTCTAACGTTAATTCCTGATTTATTTCATCACTTTTACTTCTCTTGGATAATAAAATTAGTATTATTAAAACATCATATGGAAAATATTATAATTTTTTCCTATTTATAAATTATTAATATTGAGACCTATGTCTTTAATACAAAAATATTACATCTGTTAATATGAATAATTAATAATTTATACAAAAAATGCTGAAAGACCATAATAGTTTAGCGTTTTTGGAGACTTGGTACACTAAATTCTTATTTACTAAATGATATTCAACATTTAACAAAAAAATATTCCCCTTTAGTAATATTTATAAACATACATTACTGATTTTATTTCATAACCTGGGGAAAAGAAACATATAAAATGATGAACTCATATTCTCAATAAGGGTAAAAAATGGAGATACATAATAAAAACAAGAACATAAGGGTTTTAGAAAAAGATAAAAAACATTTAAAATTCATCCCATTAATATAAATGATCATAATCATGAGTCGTGGAATAAGGATTAATAGTTTATAAGAAATGAATAAAAAGGAAATAGATTTAGATTACCTATGAGAGAATAACATTTTCATAAGACATAGAAATTTGGAATACACATAAGCATAGAAAATAATATCCTTAGTATTCAAGGATCACAACCAATGATATTATAGTGAAATGTGTTCAGTCCCCACACTATAATAGAAGTCAAGTTTCACTCCTAAGACCATTATAATAGAAATACACCCTTAATGAATTGAGTTCAGTCCCCATTCAAGTCCTATGTATCTCATGAGATATAAATCCTTATTGAATGCATTGGAGGGAGATATAGGTCCCATGCATCAAATAATGAAAATAATACGTATGTGTGGAACAAGATCATAAAAAATTCATCATATATAAACCCATAAAATAAAAATGGGTTTCATAAACATTTCATCATATTATAAACTAAGGAAAAGAGAAAGGTTTTATAATCATTTTAACATTTCATCATAGAATAACCCATGAAAAGAAGCAAGATTCCAAATAATTTCTTCATGTGCTAACCCATCAAAGAGGAAGAGTTTTTATAAAAATAATTCCATATTATGATAAAATCATTCAGATAAATAATATGAGAGGTACCATTAGATCATATCCCCAATATGCCCTATGTAAAATCAACATATGACATCTTAGATAAATTTTTTTTGAAAGATAATTTAATACATTTCTTAAGGAAAATAAATTTTCGTTGAAAATTATTTTTCAAGACTAAGAATTCATAAAAAATTTTAGAAATCATTTTCCAAGAAAATAAAATTCTAAACTTATATAGCAACTGTTAAAAAAAATTTAAATAATATAGTGTGGAAAAAATGATTTCCAATTCGAAAAAGAATTTTTAAAAGAAGAAAATTTTTGAAAATCCATTTCATTGAAAATAACTTTTATAACATATAAATTAAGATTTAAAAAATAATTATCTTAAAAAATGATATTCCGTTAATTTCGGACATTTTAATATAATTATTACTTTAATATTTTCAGCAAAATCCAAATAAGAATTTGTTGGAAAATGACATGAATATTCCTTTCAAAAAAACTAAAATTTAAAATATGGGTAAAGTTTTTCTTAATAAATAACTTATATAGTGATCAAAATATTGAAAAAATTTATTGAAAACATGGTTTTGGAAAAGAAATGTTTTTTTTGTCGAATGGATAGATAAAGAAGATTTTTTTAAATAAACTTTTTGTTAAATTTTGAGTACATAAAGAAGGGAAAACTAATGAAAAAATTTTATTCTCATGAAATAACATGAGGAGATGAAAATATATGAGTTTCTTGATAGGTATATTATAAAATTTCATCATGTAAAATCCAAATAAATGATGATATTGTATCATAAAACTCTTACCACTTTTATAACATTGAATCATAATCCCCCTGAAAGAATTAAATTCAATGAAACTTTTAATATAATTAGTATAAGTTTAATAATTATATTACATGTAAATGGGGTATTATATACAACACATAAAATAATATAGGTGTATAATATAACATGTATATCAAAGAATGAAAATTGGGACAAAAAAACCATAACCGATTTTGTAACTTTTGAAATATAAAACCCACGAATGATAGATAATAAGATAGATATTTAAATCCCCATAATTTAAATTATAATAAGTATAAATTAAATTCATGGAAATTATATACACCACATATAATAAAAATGTGTTCAACATGGCATGTAACACATGGATATAAATATGAGACAAAAAATCCATTTTCTATTTAGTAATCTTTTAAATCATAATCCCTAATGATGAATAAAAGAAGTGAGACTTTAAAAATAATAAAATTAATTAAATTAATGATCTAAAAATTAAAATGGTAAATATATACAATACATAAAATAAACTAGTGGTGAATATTCATATCACTTCCAGAAAGAAAAGATAGACTAGAAATCCATTACCACAAGTCTCAACTTACTTCACACACATTATAACTTCCAATATAATAAATATATTGAAATTATAAAACAATTATAGAACCATAATTATATATATAATACCATATATTATTTAATTAAGACATTTTATTACCCATTTATTAATAATTCCATGTTAATGTCGCGTTTTGTGCAATAATTTCATTTTTTGTCCATGTTTGGATTTTTTATTTTTGGTCTTTTTACATTGATCTTGGTTACAATATATATGTATTTTTATCCATTATATAAATATAAAATATATTATTTATTAATTTAATTATTTTAATCCATAATATTTAGAGACAAAAAAAGAAATTAACCATTCATGGAGATGGTAGGTCAGATGTACACATGAACATTGTTTCTATTTTACAAAAGGAGATAAATAATGAAATTTAAATATTATATTACAATGAAAGATTCATTTTTATTTCATATATATATATATATATCATATGTTCATTAAATCCATCCTTATTACCTTAGATATAAAACATGAACCAATCACATCGCTCCATAAGGTGGGTTTCCTCTATACACATGATCACCAATATTATATTTCTATAAAATGGAATGTAAGAAGTAACATGTGATATAAAGATTAATGAACTATAATAATATCATAAATATAATATATATAAAAAATACATCATTATATATAGTCGTTATAGACGGTTATGGCGGACAAATAACATCAATTCATGGAGAGGTAGTTCACCATACACACTTATGATGATTTCATAACCCATTTGATGAAAGAGGATATGGTTGTAGGTAATTACCTTAACATAAAAACATCTCATTATCTTCAAGGTAATAATGTTATTATATCATCATGATTTAATTAAAATTTAAATAGGTTTAAGAAGAAATAAAATAATATTCCTAGTTAAGGATGTTACCTATTTCCCGAACAACTAATATTGGTTTTCACCAAAAGGCTTATTAGTTTGGATTTATTAAGAAAATAAGGCTTATATATTACTATCAAGGAATTAAATAATTTATTTATGTAGGTATTGGCTGAAATATTAGGTTTTTATGTGTTAAGAGGTACGAAGATGGGGTGGCCTTTTATAAGAGAGGTGAGTGACATATTTTTTATTTTTGAAAAATAATAGTACAATTGTTTTTATAACAAAAAAGGGTTATATAATGGATAATTATATATCCAAAAAGATATAAGGTCTAAATATGTCTATAAAATGGTTTTTGCACATGTTTTGGGTCATTTTTAACCCTTGTATTTTATATTTATCCCCAAGTGAAACCATTTTCACCATAACCTCAGTGAATAATTTTTAAAGTTTGTACTATTAATTATGATAAAATATTGTTTAACATATAATATAATATAAATTAATATTATTTGAATTATGGAATCCATTTTTTTAAATTACATTCAGATAAGATTCATATTTTTATTTAAAATTAAACCTGCATATGAAATGCGAAAGCGGTTTTCTAAATAGAAAATGTTCATAAGATTAATATGTTTTTATATAAAATTTGAATATAAAATTGTTCAAAATGAATATAATTAGATTAAAAGATATATAATTTTACTAATTTAACCTTTAAATCCATCTTGAAAAATTTGAATATTTAAAATTCTTTAAAAGAAATAAATATTTTTAATAAAAGCTAGCTGTTTTCACTATTCATAGAAAAATTTATCATTTATGAAAATTATAAAAAAATCACCCAATTTTTTTGACATGGTGATTTCAAAAACTATGTTAATTTTTTCAACTAAATTTTCTAAAATTTCAAAAAATTAATTTTCAAATAAGTGAGAAAAAGGAAACAAAACCTTTTTTTCAAAAAAAATTGTTTTAAACCTAAAATAGATATATTCTTATCTCTTTTCTAGAAAGAACATAATATAAATGTTAAAAATTTGAAAGAATGAATTATATAAAAATATTCATTAATTTTTTTTAGTAAAAATGATTATTTTAATTTATATAGGAAAATCCCATTTCTGTCCATAAAATTATTCTCTCATAGAAATGTTTCCCTTATATTAAAATAGTTTTTATTTTTATTTATATTTAATTGGTCTCTAAAGAAGTATTTTTATATACATGTGTAAAAAATATAAATTTCTAATTTATTTAATCAAATTCATACACCTAATTCTAATGACTATTCGATATTAATTATGTAAAAATAATAATATTTTTATATTCTTTCATGTATTTTTTAAAATTAGTGTTTCTTGTAACACAATCTAAATTCAGTGTTTCCTATAATGAAAGGTCAAATTGGTGTTTCAAATAATTCAAGATAAACTCAGTGTTTCATGTAAAAAAATATTTACATCATTAAATTTATTTGAAAAAATATTATTTCGAGAAATTCTAGGGTGTTACATTCTACCACCATAAATAAATTGATTCACCATAATTTGAAATAATACATGGAAGATAAGGATTTTTCTTTTGAAAATCCCACTTGGCAGAACATGGTTTCTATGAAGTCAAACATTGGTGGGAATTGAAAACATAGACATGGTAGAGAAACATAACACCCAAATACTGATTGATAGTGAATGAGAACATGGTTAGAAGAAATTTAATGACCATAAAGCCATAATTTATAGATAGTTAAAAGACAATTCATTCTTCAGAAAATGAAGTTAAATTTTTAACATTTTATTTCATTATTCTTTTCCTAAGGTTGGGGAATTTTCTTGGTAATTATATGATTTCATTCCATTTCAAAAGAAAAATTTCATCATTGTTTGTTCTACAATAAATTTCCACATCATCTATTACTCTCGGAATTGAATATTAATTTGTTATTCCCAAATAAATAGTGGATAACTTGATCCATACTATAATTATATGATATTTCTTATATCTATAGTTATTATGATAAAAAATGGTTATCACAAGTCATACAATATGCATGAATATTCATATAGAGAGGTAATACATTAATGTCTAAAAACTTATCCAAAGATCAACTTAATTCCTTCGAAAAAATATATAAACTTATCATACTTCCAAAATAATAATTTGTAAATAACGTTGGTAAATTTACCAAAATAAACTTAAAATTAATCTTTAAAATATAATTAAGTATATATTAATTATAACATGCCAAATATATGAATATCGTTGTCAAATATTCCCCAGAAACAATATAATAAACCTAATTATCATTAAAAATCAATTAAAAACAAAATTATTACTCATTCCTTGGATAAAACCATAAATTATTTAATATATTCCATAGATATAATAATGTCTTAAACTCTATAAATTATAGATTAAACCACTTTTTGAAAAAATAATTTATTAGTTTTGAGGTTATCAATACTATACAATATACTTTATCTATATCAATCATATCATTATCTAAATTGAACAATATTTCTTAAACATCAAGAACATTTAAAGGGTTATCTTACCTTAATCAAAATATTACATTTCCATTAAATCACTTTTCTATGCCATCAGCACCACATAATATATTCTTTCAAATCATTAACGAAAAAATTATACTGAACAATCCCTATATATTTCAAAAATTATGTATTATAATAGATAAAAACATCAACCCTTTATCTTCATTGATTTTGTATTACATAGTCACTTAGTCTAGGGGATATCAAATAGTTTAGTGGATTAAGTTAGATACTCCCCATGTTCCTCAAATATAAGAAGTCAAATTACTTTTTAATTCCTTTCACTATGACCTTTATTTACACATTGAAAACATATTACCCTATATTTTAGATATTATTAGGGGTTATTCTTCCCAACTTATTGACAAGTAGGAATCAAAATCATCTTTCCTATATTTCCATCACCACCTGGAATTTCATAAAATTCCATCTTCCAATTATTTTATGTTTGTGGAATGTCATAAAATTTTACAATGATAATCATATATCACAATGAATGATTAGGAATAATCAAATTATATTTCTCCCCAGACATCATAAATTTTTTTCCTCAAAATTATTTAAATTTAAATCACAATAAATATTGTCCAAATTTTTTATGGTTCCATCCATTGAATAGAACAAAAAATCATAGTGTGAGAAACATAAACCATAGTGGAAAACCACATAGTCTAAAAAATAATATAAAGGATATATAAATTAAGAAACATAATTTGAATTATATGAAACCTAAGGTTTAAACTAGGTTTTTCATATTCGTCATATTTTTAAATTATTTTATGATAGTTTGTAAAGAGTTTTTGAATTTCTAAATTATGTCCCCGGAGAGTTTCATATCGGGTATATAGTAAGGCATGTTTTCATGCAGAACACGATGATCAAGTCTATCTCAATGATTAATTTTCATAGTTATTACCCCTAATTACCTCTATTTCATAGCATCAACAACTCATTGTATTCATAGAGTGATGTAATTTCATAAAAAATACTTACTCCATTCATTACAAAAATGCTAGGAAATTGTTCTGTACATTGAATCATCATTAATCACATACCTAAACATGTAGTTAGGGTAATCTCTATATTTTTATCATAATAGTTTCCAAAGGTTAACAAAAATTTTCCTCTCTTATAAATTATAGTGACCTAGAATTTTTATACCTAGATATTACTTATTTTTATATAAGTATTCAATACATTACACAATCACACACCTAAAGACATTAATAGTATTGTGCCTTTTTGTACTAGATACACAATATTCAACTTTGGGGAAAGATATTTAACCTAACCCATAAAGATCTTCCCCTTTAGTACTCTCTATAAACATACCCTACCTAAAAACATTCTTCATAACAAGGGGAAATGAAAAATAAGAAAGGGTGAGCTAAAATTCTCAATAAGGGTGAATAAGTGAGATACATAGGTATAACATGACTATAAGAGTATTATAACATGAGAATAACATTTATAAACCATACCTATTATAAAAAATATCATAATATAGATTTATGTAATAAGTATAGGTATTTAATAAGACATGAATCATAAGTAAATCAAATAACATGATCCATTGGATGATAATAAAGGAATAAGGCATAGAATTGTGGAAAACATATACTTCTAGAAACTAATTTCCATAGTAATCAAGGATCACTACCAAGGCTATCGTAGTGGAATGGGTTCACTTCCCAACCAATCATAATAGTCAATATTCTCCTCCAAGATCATCATAGTAGAAATATACCCTCATGTAATTGGGTTTAATATACATTTTAATTCTATGTTTCTCATGATACATAAATCCTTACCCAATGCATTGGAGGTAGATATATCTCCCACCCATCGCATAATGAAAATTATATTTATGTGTGCCACAAAATCATTAAACATTAATAATATCAAAACTCATGAAATTAAATGGGGTTCATAAAAATTCTATCATATCCTAACCTATGTAATAGATATTGGTTTCATAATCATTTCATTACGTGATCATAAGATAATCTAAGAAAAGAAGCAGTTATCACAAGAATTTCCTCATGATGTTACATGAGGAAGGGAAATAGGTTACATTAATATAATTAAATTTTATATAGAAACCATTCATAAAATATATAATAATGGTATTCTTGACCATATCTATAGAAAAGAATATATAACATAATCATAGATGGAAAATGACATTGAATGATCAATTAAATTTTTTTTGAGGAAAATAATTTTTTATAATATCACTCTTTTAAAGAATGAATTCATAAAACAATTTATAGATTCTTTTTTAGAAAATAAAATTTAAATTTTTTGAAAGAATCATTAAAAATAATTTAATTCATTTTTGGAAAATATATCCTTTAATATTTGAAAAAATATTTTCCAAACATACAATTTTTTGAAAATCCATTTCTTCAGAAATAACCATGAAAAATTATATATTAAAATTTAATGAAAACAGTGGTCATGGTGGTTGAAAATTACATTCATTATGCACACATTGAAACTAATATTCCATTCATATTTTAGGTAAAATCCAAAAAGAACTAGATTAGAAACTTATATAAATATCACGTTAATTTGTTTTATAAAAACACTATCAAGGGTAATTTTTTAAAAAAATAATTCAAATAATATTAAATTTTTTGAAAAATTTTATTTATAAAACATGGTTTTGGATGAAAAATGGTTTTTTGACCAAATATAGAAATTGAGGATATTTTTCTTTAAAAAATTCTTTTGTAATTTTGAGTACATAATGTGAGGAAAATGAATGAAAAACACCTATTCACTTAAAATTACCATATTAGAAGAAAACTGATGAGTTTATTGAGAGGTAGATTATAATATATCATCATTTGAATCATAATCACTAGCAATCCTGATAAATGAGGAGGTTGTAACATAAACCCCATAATACTTTGGTAACATTGAATCATAATCCCTATGAAAGAATAAGGCTAAGGGAAACACATAATATCATTAGAATCAATATATTCATGATATAAAATTTCAAGGATGATGTATATACACATAAAAACGAATATAGGTGCATAACATAACACATGTCTCAAAGAAGGAAAATTGATACCAAAAACCCTAAATAATTTGGTAACATTTGAACCGTAAACCCCATGAAAGATAGATTTTAAAATGGATATGTAAATTCTAGAAGTTTTAATGATAATAAATATAAAATACATTCATATATAGTATATACTCCACATGTATGAATTTTTTTTAAAGTGGTAAGGTATCTCACACATATAAAAGTTATATTAAGGATCCCTTACTACTTTAATAATATAATGAAATGTAAGATCCAATTAAGAATAATGACAAATGAATAATTAAATATCATTAAAATAAGGATATTAATGATATAATATGTCAAATGGGTGGTAAATAGAACCAAAATAAATAAATTATTGGTGAATTTTCATATGTATCCCAAAAATAAAAGAGAGAGAAGAAATCCCTTACCATAAGTCTAGAATTTTTTCATTCACATTCAAACCTCCTATAAAATAAATATATGTTTATTATAAATAAATTACATTACCACACACACACAGAGAGACACACACAGATATATATATATATATATATCATATTTCATTTACTTATGACCTTTTTTATCATTTTGATAATAATTCCATGTTAAAGTCACGTTTTGGGAAGTAACTGCTTTGTTTTTGATAATTTTTTTTTCTATTTTTGGTCATATAGTTTTGATAATAGTTCCAAAATATCCATAATTTTATACAAGATATTCATATCATATATATTAATTATACATGTATTTATAGTTATCCATAATGGTTAGAGATAGAAAATGAAATACATCATCCTTGGAGATGGTATGTTGTATGTACGCATGATTTTTTTTTCAATTTTTCCAGAGGAAACATAGAAAGAAATGTAAATAATATATTAACATTATATAAAAGTTTAAATTTTATATATATCACATATGTTCATTAAACCCATCCTTGTTAACTTTTATGTAAACAATGAATGAATCACATAACTTCTCGAGGGGGTAGTGTGTCGTACACATAAATGATGTTATCATACTTATGATAAATGGAAAGAAAGAAGGAAAATGTGATATAATATTAGAGAATAATAATAATATTTTAAATTTCATGTATAATAAATAAATCTATCATTATATCCATTCATGATAGGTGGTGTTGAAAAATTAATAACATCTGTTAATGGGGTGGTAGCTTACCATTCACCCTAATGTTGATTTCCAAACCCATTTGATGGAAGATGAGATTATTGTAGGTAATGAAAAAAACATAACATAATATCAGTATTTGTTTATGATTCTGAGTATATTAAACCATCCGGTATTACTAATAATTGAATAATAATAGGAATAAATAAAATGAATTACTGATTTAGATATGTTAACTGTTATTCAAAAATCGTATTTTGGTTTGCACCAAAACTATTATTAGGTTGGATTTCAAATACAACTAAGGAATATAGGATTATAGGAGGTAACTACGGAACTTATTTTGTATTTTATTTTATGAACTAATAGGTTTTGTATGTGTGAAGAGGAGAGGAGAGGGAGTGGTCTTTAATAAGTGAGGTGAGTGACAAAACTATAATATTTGAAAAGTAAAATGGGTACCTATATTTTTTCCATTACAAAAGGAAAAAAAAATGGACCACTATAGATCCTTGATGATAGAAGGTAGAAATATGGATATAAAAGAGGTGCTGGATATGTTTTAGTTCATTTTTATCCCATATCATTTTATTTTAACCCCCAGTAAACCCATTTTTTCTTAAATGTAGTAAATATATTTTAATAAATTTACTTTTGACAATGGTAAATTATTTTTTGAAATTATTTGATATTATAATTTATTTTATTCTAAATATGAAATAAAATTTTCTAAATTCCTTTAAAAATTGGAAAAATTATATTTAATATTAATCCCACAAACGTGATGAGAATGCTTTTTTCCAAAGAAAAAATGATCAAAATGTTAAAAAAATTATATCTAGATTCAAAATGAAAATGATTAAAATTATAGAAATTGGATTAAGAAATATATAATTTAAAAAAAATTCTTCAAAAACATCTCTAAAAAATTGGATTAATGTTAGGGATTTGGGAAGAGCATTGAATTTGGTTAGTGGAGGTTAAATGGATTTCCAAGGGGAGGGAGGGGTATTTATACTTGATGAGAGGGGTTTTTTCAGGATAAAATATTTTTTAAAACATAATTTCATTTGTAAAAATTTTAATAGTGATATTATTGAAAATTAATTACACATTTTCATAAAATAAAATTATTTTAGGTCTATTATAGTTTTCCAAAACCGAATCCATTATTTTATTAAAAATAGATTTTTAAAAATGGAATATTGTTATTTTAATGGTATACTTTAGACTTGGGAAATTATAAAAAAATAGATATGAAAGAAAATTATTGCGTTTAAATAAATAAATTGTCTCCTTAAATATGATTTTGGTTGACTAAATATTTCTAGATCTTATTAGATCAATATTAAATCATAAAATATGTAATTTAAAACACACCGATTATGAAACTATTTTTAGTATTCACCGAAAAATTGAATATATTCATTAAATTACTGAAAAAACACATTTATAAAATTTCAACCTGTTGATTATAAAAATAAATTTTATTTTATTAATTTTCTAACATAGATTATTTTAATTATTAACACAAAAATTATGATTTTTACAAGAAAAATTAAAATAAAATTTATTAATAATGTTCTTATAGTTTCTTTGAGTTTTAATCTTGATATTTATTTTATAGATTTATAACATTTATATTTTTTTAATTTAATCATGATAAATATTATTTATATTAAAAAAATTTTAAGTCCAAATTAATGTTCCAACTGTCATAAATCTATTCCCAAAATTCAGGTTACTATTCCTAATAATCACATTATTATTTAAATGGTTATATTACCTACAATAAATAACTATTAAATCCTTAATATAATATTCACTACACAACCTCCCAAAGCTATACATTTTTATTTCCAAAAATTGTTACTGGTTTTTTAATATTTGGTTTCTTTTCCATTATTATTTCTGTGGGAGCCATAATTATATTATAAATAGATGATCCAAATTTTAACATTATACTTTTAATATTTAATATTTTTGGTCCCATTTTATTATTTTTAATTTCAAGGATTTATTGGATGAGTAATGTAATGATATCCATAGATATAATAATTTGGATTTGGTTTTTATATTTTATATGTTTATAATATTATATAATATAATATAACATAGTTTTATTCTAGAAAAAAATTTCATTTATAATGTATGGGTCATTAAGTTACTCCCCCATTTATAAATTTTGTCCCTAAAATTTAAAGTTTTATTATTGTTTGAGAATAGATTAAGTTACATATAATTAAATTTTTTTTGGGTACCCACTTAATGTATTTATATTTATAGTTCCTCCACAATACATTTAGAAGATGCGTTGTGTTGTTTCATAGAAAATTCTTTCTATGGTCCATGATCATCATCAACTACTCCCTATAAGATATTTAATACTACAGTTATACCAAATTTGTATTTATTATATGTGAGAGATTATGTATTTACTCCCTTAGGATAGATACATGTAACACATCATGAACATGATCATTGTTTCGTATAAGTTATAATTGACATTCCATTGATCCTATGTGATCAATGATCTCAAAGTGTCTAATGTACGTAATTATTTGATTTCCCTTCTTCAAAAACCACATTAATCTTTTCCATGGGGATATTTGAATGAATAATTCGTCTCTAACTTCAAACTCAAAGTCCATTAACAAGTTTTCAGCATAGCTCTTATATGACTCTATGTAGATTTTATATGATTCTGGATGGATTAAACATTTTATGTCATATCTCGCATAAGATTAGGTTCAAGTATATTTTGTTCACAAAATTTATATCTATATTTAATATTTATACATAAAATTTCATATAGAGATTTATATGGTTGCATTTGAATACTTGAGTGGAGATAATTGTTCTATGATTACGCAATGATTGGGATATATTTATCCCATAATCAATTAAATTTCATTGATAAACATCCTAGTGTGTCCTTGAGTGCATGAGTAGTCCATTTGTACTTTCAATTAGTTTGTTGGTGATAGGCCTTATTAAAATTCATTTTAGTATTCATGACATGTTGAATACTTTTCTATAATTTAGAGGTGAACCACAGATCATAATAAAAAATGGTTAAAAATGGAACCCATTTAAACCTCACCAATTCATATAAATATAATTTAGAATGATTTTCTAGAGGAAAATTTACCAAAATGGTGATAAAGTGGGTTGTCTTGGTGACTCTATTTTCCAAAAATCACATTTCATTTCTTCCTTTGGGTGTCTTCGAAAGACTAGTGAAAACATACATGGAAATGTTCTATCATTTCCATGTGGTTACATTAAATTTTTACATAATCACCATGAACTTATATCACTTTTCTTTAACTTGATAACATGTTATGAGCTTTTAGAATTACTAAAACATATCCTTCTTCAAGTTTTCCCACAATATGATTTTATAAAGATCACATTATATCTTTGAACTTCTATGATTGATGGAGAAAGATGAGGTATGTGAATTATTCAGTAGATATTTCGTTATCTCATGTGATGAATTCACAAAGAGTCTAGTTCCAAATTTAGTGACACTATATTCATTGATATGGATTTCATGGAAATTCTATTTATTAATTTCACCTTATTATATACATCCAAACCATTCCTTGTACCTATTTGATCTTCCCTTGGATATATGGTTGAGAAAAGTAAGATTTTGTCCATTCTATTAAGATTTCCATATCCATCATCTTCATATACAAAAAAATAGGTCTTTTCGAGATCCACATCATTAATAGTGTAATAGTTTATTTTATTCTAATATAATTAGATACCTTGTTCATATTTTAAGGATGAAAGTGAATAAAGAAATCCTAGTAACTAATCTGCTCTAGCCATCTCAATTGATTAAATTTGATCTTATTTTAAGTTAATATATAATATGAACACCCATATGATCTATTCACATATCACACTTCTCACTATATTGGTAGTTCCACCAAATCATCAAATATAATATCAAAATTTATAATGATAAATTATGTCTTAGATAGTTCCTCTCACGGATCATCATTAATCATGTGGAATATTCTATCACATTAGGATTACCCATGATACAAACCCAAATATTTAATTGAAGCATCACTATGTATCAAAAACCCTTCTCCACATGATGGTATAGAGAGTATAGGAATAGTGATTAGCCTCTTCATATATCCTTAAATATTTCCTCACATTGTTCTGTCCATACATACTATACCACTTTAAATGTTTACTTAGTTAGTGGGCTTCAAAATCATGATAAATTTCTCTAAAATGTTTAGTAGTACTTAGTTAATCTATGAAAACTTTGAATTTTTGTGACACTTGAGGGTATAATATATTCTTAAATTTTCTTTTTCTTTTAAGGATTCATAGAAATTATATCACTTGTGATTACATTTCCTAAGAATGTGACTTAATGTTTCCAAAATTATAACATTCTGAACATTCTATAAATTTTTTCCTATCTTAATGTCACTTAAAAATCATCATGTTCTCTTAATATTATTCCATTATCTTGGAGTAAATGATAATTTCATTAATAAATACTACCCTAAAATTTTTAAGGTAGTCTCTAAATACTTTATTCATCAAATTTATGAATATTTTAGGGGAATCAGTAAGGCCGATGGGAATCACTAAAAAAATAGCATGCACATCTTGTATTGAATGTTTTATTCAGAATATCTTACTTCTTCAACTTCATTTGATTATATCCAAAACGTTAACCCACATTTGAGAAGTAATAAGCTCCTAATACTCAATTAAAATAATCCTAAAGCTGTATAATGGGAGAATTTTCCCTTTTTGTGAACTCTTCAATCTCCCTATAATCAATACACATCTCTACTGATGCCTATTTTTCTTGATAAAGAACCACAGCGCACCACAAGGTGATACACTAGGGTGAATGAATCATTTTTATAAATAATATAATAGATTAATCTTTAACTCCTTCAATTATATTGACACCATATTGTTGGATAATTTAATGGAATATTGGATCCAATTATAATCATTATTGAGAACTCTACCTCATGTTTTTGGGGAATTCTAGGAATTTTTTTGAAAAAATATCAATATATTCCATTACACTTGTAATTTCCTCATGGTTGATGTTTTCCTTCGACACAACCATTTGGGTAAGATGTTATTATTCAATGGGTACTAACACCAACAACATTGAGGGATTTTCCAAAGGATATTCAGGATCTTCTTTGAATTTTTACTTGTTAGTGGGATGGTTTAGAATAAAAAAAAAATTTATATTCCCAATAATTGATGTGATCCCTATATAACACAATCTAATAAATTCCTACTTTATTATTAAATTACACCAAGGGATGGATTATTTGATTCATTGGTTGAATCTTAGCAAAAATTCTAATTTAAGAAGAGTCCAACACTTGATTTTCAATGATAACACCACTTTTTGTCTTACGAATATCTCTACTTCATAGAATTGGGGTTGTGATTTAAGGATTCTAGAAAACATGCATGTTATAAAAGAATTCATAAAATAAAAATCAAAAAAAATTGTTTCCATTATTGGGAGAATAATATGTATATATTATAGGAATTCATTTTCATGTTCCACCTCAGTGGGGGTGATGGGAAAAGATTTCCCTTTCACCTTTGAATTTAGTGGTCACCAATGTTGATTACCATCAAAGACAAATTAATTAATACACTAGCTTATATAGTCCCCTTTATCCTTATAGTTAAATAATTGAACCATGGGAAGGGAATTAAAAGGTTCATTATGTTCCTCAATCACTTTGCTCAACTTCTGTATGTATATTAGAAATTCTAGATCTTGGTGGCCTTATCTCCCACACATGATGAATTTCACTGTCTATTTTACAAATTTCCCATGATGGATCTTCCCAACTATTTTACATATGGGTGGTAAGACAATATTTCAACCTATATAATTTTATTTTCTGGAATTAAACTCCATTCAACCCTTATTATCTCCATTTCTATATGACAATTTTATAAACTCAATCTTTACTTTGAGAGGACATAAACTACTTTTTCATAACTGTAATGGTATCTAATAAATACCCCCTTTTAAGGGTAATGTTTTAAAATACTATAGAATATATCTATTTTTTATCACTATTAATAAAATAACGCGAGTCATATATTTATAGACATGGGAGATTCTCCTTATAATCAATGGAAAATTCTCTCTCATTTTTCATACTATCAATTAATGTTATATCTATTTTTTCAAAGGGTTCATGGTAAAAACTTTTAAAGAAAAGTATTCTTAATTCTATCCCACTCAATTTAATCCATTTGATATTTTATATTTTTATTCTTTTTCAATTTTCACCATTGATTAGACTCTCTATATAAGTGATATATTTACAGAGTAACCTTATACTTCTCAAAAAATTAGAGCACAGAAATATATTTTCAATAGATTTCACCCACTATTCCATGAAAAGTGGATTAGATTACCCACTCAATGTGAGTGGTTTTTTCTATATATCATACTCCTAGAATAGTTATTTTTTCACAGTTGAAGGGGAAATATCTATATGGTTTGGGTTATAATTCATAGAATAGATAAATTGTTAAAAATAATTGTTAATTTTTGAACTACACATTAAATTTCATTGGGAATATTGTTCAAGAAATCATTGAATTATCCTTTTCACGAGTTGTCAATCTAATTTCTTTTTTATCGCATTATTTTCGAAAATAT
The DNA here is from genome assembly GCA_963277665.1 of Viscum album. Classification (NCBI taxonomy): domain Eukaryota; kingdom Viridiplantae; phylum Streptophyta; class Magnoliopsida; order Santalales; family Viscaceae; genus Viscum; species Viscum album. Next base: position 2,006,975,568 of record OY728151.1, on the reverse strand, counting down.
AAAAGTTTTGTAGAAAATATAATCCAATAAAGTATAAATAATTTATATTCATGTAAAAATCAATTATAAATTCAAATATTATGGGATCCCTATGTCTATAATTTTTTATTTCATTATGATTTTTAGATCGTGTACTTTAATCCATTTTCATATTTAATGGGAATAATTACATTATTTACATATCATTCTGAATTTTTTATATAGAGATTATGATTAAATAAATAATATCTCATGGGAGTGTCAAACCAAGTGTGTAGCAACGCGTCTTTGTTGTTGACCAGGTGATGATGGAGTTACTACCAAATCCATCCTTATAGGGTTATTACCCCTAAATAATTATATTCCAGAGCCACTTCAACTTATAGTATCTAGGTCGAGATTTTGTTTTCTTGGAAACCACATATTCTTAAATTTTTAGAAAACTACAGTATGTTTCCTTTAAAACTCAAACCTATCCCTATGGTTTTCACAAAAGATCTATAGTCCCAATTCTAAAATTAACTAAATTCTTCTTTGATTCCAACTATAGAATCACAAATAATTTATAAATGAATATTGCATAATTTTTAAGATAAATAAAATAATATGAATATAATATAGGAACCAATGGATTAGTATCTTTGGAGAATTAGGCTCATTAATCACATGTACATTGTTTAAAATAAACATTATTTAAATCCTTCTTCTTTATGCTTTTACATGATCTCATTTTAACTCAAGTACCTGTAATGACATAAGTATATATATCAAATAAATGAGTGATCTAAAATCCTAGTAAGGGACAGAATAAAATGGTAGGAATAATATACATGAATTAATAATAAATGTGTGATAATAATCATCACCATCATGTAATATTCATAAGATAATCATCATAATCATGAGGGAGATATTTTATAAAAGCATTGAATTTTTAATATGAAAAATAATGAAACATCATAACATAGTGTTCAAATATACCACGTAGTCATGGAAAAATCTAGCATCTTGTTTATTCAAAACATAAGTTCTAAAATCAAAATATTATAATTTTGAACAAATCATGCATCATTTTCCTGAATCATGCATAATGTATGTAAAGGAAATATATAAAAATTGTAGTCAGGAAACAAACCCATGAAATTGAATGGATTTCATAAGGTTGTGATAAATAATAATTTATTGAATAACATTTTGGATTCCCATATTAATAAGGGAAATAATATTTTGGATTAAAACATAGTCATTCTTTGGTGGTGGAGAAATAACTCCAGAGATGTGAAATATGTTTTTTGGAGAAATATGGTCCTTTTGAAAATTATTTTGAAATTGTCTTAAAAATTATTACAACAAGGTAAAAACATGTATATCCCCCAAAATATAAGGTAAATAAAATTTATAGGAATTTTTAAGGATATTCTTGGAATATAAATATTGAAAAATCAGTGAAATAGGTGATAACCTAAAAGGAGGATTTGGGTTCAAGAATCCCCTAACCTTAAATCTTGATTTATTTCATTACTGTTATGCCTCTTGTATAATAAAATCAGGTTTATTAAAAAAATAAAAAGTGAAAAAATGATCATTTTTTTCACTTTTTATCAATTTTATCCATTGAATTTTACTCCTTAATACACTTCACTAAAGGTTAAATATTTTAATATCATATTTTCCTTTATATATCACATATTTATTCAATTTAATGATATTTTGTAATTTATATTCATAAATTATTAATTTTAACTGAATAAGATTAGAAAAAAGTGCATTTATATATTTATATATTATAAACAATTTATTATAATCATCCACAATGGATTTGATAATTAGAGAGTTGGTAACATTCTCATGGGTGGTTAATCGACCATTGATGATACATTGTCAAAAGGGGAGGAAAGAGATGTTTAATGTATAAATACATCAAAATATAATCATTATAGTAGGTTAAAACAAAAAATATCATTTTAAAATACTACTCAATTAATATTATAATGTATTTTTCTGAAAGAATAAAATAAAAAGGTGAACCAAAGAGGAAAATGAGATAAAAAAGTTAATTAAAACATAATCACTTCTTCATGGTTCTTCTTTTCTATGACACTAAAATCTATGAATTCATGGAGTTGGTTTACTACAGAAAAGTCCTCAATTATTATAAGGGTATTATGATTTGGTAGTTGGATGATATATTTCTTTTGTAAGTGGATGTGAAGTGGTTTTACATGGGGAGGGATATGGGGTATTTATACATGAGGGGAGGGGTATTTTTAAGCTAATATCATGAATAAAGAATAAACTACATGGTAAACATCTTAGTAGTGTTATTATTGAAATTTTATGACATATTTGAAAAAAATATAATTGTTTTAAGAATTTTAAGGGTTTTAAAAAACTGATTTCCTTATTATATTAAAATGCATAGCAGAAAAATAATTTTTTTTAAATTTTAATGGAATACTATAGAATATAGACTATAGAAAATATATTTTATGTTTGAAAAATAGGTTTATAATATTTAAATGATTCCTTTATCTATTTAAAAATGTTTTTTCTTGAAACAATATTTTAATAATTTATTAGGTCAATATTACATTATGTATATTTTATTTTAAGACAAATTAATTACAAAAAACTATATTTTTTACTATTCCCTAAAAATTTAAGTATTCAATTAAATTACCACAAAATAAATTTTATACAATTTATACATGATGGTTATAAAAATAAAAAAAAATTATCAAAAAATTTTCTATCGTAGGAATTTTTTATTATAAACTACCGAACTATTATTTTTTTGAAAATACATTTAAATATATTTTATTAAAACTGTGCTTACAGTTTCATTGAGTTTTTAATATTGATAATTATTTTACAGAATTATGATATTTAAATTTTCTTAAATTAAACATGATAAATATTATTTAAATTAATTATTACTATTTTGAAGCCAATTTACTATTCCAATAATCAGGTTTCTATTCCCAATGGTTAGGTTGTTATTCCTAATAGTAATGTTAATATTATGATGACACCATTACTATTAAAATAGTCATATTACCTCATATAAATAACCCTTCTTTAATTCGTACATCATTCATTACACATCCTCTTGAGGATCTATATATTCCATTTCTAAAACATGGATTGGTATACTGATATTTTGTTTCATTTCAATTTTTTGTTCATTTGAGATGTAATTCTATAAAATAGGGATGATTTAAATTTTTTCATTCGACATTTCATATTTTTTATACCAATGTAATATTTTTTACTTTCATGGGTTTATCGACTAATTTAATAATATTCATTAATAAATTAAAATGTTTTTTATTCGTTTTATGTGTATAATACTATATAATATAATATAAAACACTTTTATTCATGAAAAAGTATCATTTATAAAGATTTTTCCATTAAAGTAAATCTATTTGACAAATTATGTGTGATTCAGTTAGCTAAGAAGACTATTTTGGTCATTATCACTGGAAAAAGTTTCAAGAGACATTGTTGGTGGATCATTTTAAGGTAGGGTCTAAATATTTGATGAAATTGACCCTAGTGCTAAGGATAGATGAGAGTATACACCCATTAGGGGGGGTTAGTGGTCACTAAATATACAAACTCTCAGTTTTATAAAATGTGATTCCCTTTACTAGTTAGTGTGAAATTTATCTTGATGGTGATAACATGATGACAAGAGAATGAGAGATAAAGAACACACATAGATCCAAGAGTTTTTATATGGTTAACTCATTGTAATGTATTAAATTCTTATTCTATAATGGTTAATATCCCAATACCATGACTATAATTTATTTTCAAAGGATAAGGAAAAATATTAGGAAGATTTTCATAAAAATTGATTACAACAAGAATAATGAACACTAAGAAGTTGAATGATCTATAATTCCCAAAAACTCATGTGTCTCCAAAATTTAAACTTAAAAATAACCCTTCTGTATCCCCTGAACACCTAGGAAAATACCTTTTGTTATAAACTCAGTAGGGGGGATTTGTATTTGTTTCATAACACACACTCATTCCTGTTAGGTTACCTATCTATTTATAGTCATTACATGTATTGTGGGATGACTCCCATTCTTGGTGAATGTTCATTAAATCCAAAAGATATGGAAGAATGTATTCCAACAATCACTAGGTATCTCAACATATATTTGACAAGATTTGGAGTAAGTCCCATTGATTATGGTGTGGAACCCATGATTTCTCTAGAACCACAACTCCATTAATATTCACCATTATAACTCACTAGGTTGTGGAACCTTCAATATGGAGTGGTCTTGTTCAATTAAACAAATATTTAATCATTATCCTCTAGATGTAATTACGACATCATCATGACCCCCCAAAAAATATGGCACTTAATTCTCCAGGTGCGGTCTTCATGGAATAATTTTTTTCCCCTTATCTCTATAGATACAACATTTTAGTGGAAACCTCTCATATAAAGTGTGATTCATATAACATTATGTTTAATCCTTTATAATTTCAAATTAACTTTGTAGCATAACCTTACTTTAGGTTTAAATCATTTCTTTAATAATAACCACCATAACACAATAAACAAGATTGTTTTATGACATATCCCATGTGATATTAATATAAAATTTTGTAAGAATACCTTATAGATTTTACCTACTATCATAATTAAAAGTATTACCTATATGTTATTAACTCAAACCAACTATGGTATGATCAAATCCTTCATGATTTAATTTTACATCTTTAGAAAAAATTCAACCCTTACATTACTATGCATATCAACTCATTTATGAGAATGTTTTTAATTAATACAGTATAAAAACATCCCAAAATCATGAATTAATTATTATTAAGAAACAATTCACAAGAATAATTCAATATAAATATCATCTAAACATATTAAAATATGATATAATTTTGGTTTTAAGAGAACTACTTACCTTAGAGTATGTTCAATTCCATATTGACCATGTCTAATTTGAGATATACTTATATCCCCCATTACTAATTCAACCTAATGCAGGTTTTTATTGATTAAACATCTCAACAGGATATTCACTTATAGTTAACTATACATATGTAGGATCATCATGAGGGGGATCTTAACTCTATGAGAATTATACATCATTATTTTGTATTGATATTTTTCATGGTGAACTAATGTATATATTTGAATCCATTTAAACAAAGAATGCAATTAATTTCCAAAATAATTGTATAAATTTCATGAGTTATTAATGAAAATGGTTAAAATATTGATTATGTAAAATTCCTTTTGATGTGAGTTGTATCTATAATATTTTGTATGGACTAAAAACCCAAAGGTCATAAAAAATTAATGTTACAGTGGCTTGTCTTACACGCAATTCCAAAATATAACAAATCATGACAAATTGTATTATGATGAAACATTACAAAAAATAACATGAAACTAAGTATTACAAATCATGGATCATTACTCACAATTTATGTATATATCCATTAAAATAGCATAAATTAATATTTTATAATAAATTAAAAAGATAAAAATCATCATGTCAAGAAAATCTCATCGATTATCTTTAACCTTACATATCACCAATAGCCAAAGAAAACATATAATAAAGAAGAACATAATGAATAGAGTAATAATATTGTGATATCTAAAATGAAAAAATTGTAAATGATAAGTTATTCTTAATAAGCGTGAAAGGAATATATAAGTGGAGAAAGGTAATAAATTGGAAAAAAATTACGACATTGTAAGTATGGTCCTTGAAAATATGGTCATTGAAAATATGGTCATTGAATATTCATGTGTCAAATTGGTATTACGATGTTATAAATTGATTTTAGAATGTTTAAAAAATATTTTTTAAAATAATAAATAATTAAACACAAAAATTATATGTAATTAAATTTTATTATTATAAAAATATTATATGCTAGCTGTTATTATTAAAGAATGAAAAAATAAGATATATATTTTAATATCAATAGATTTAAAAAATTAAATTATCTAGATATAAATTATAATTATTTGATTATTATATAATGGGAAATAACACTATGAATATAAAAAGGTTTAAAATATTATTTTTTCTATAAATATTTTTCTTCATTAAATATAATTTTTTCATTAAAAAGTTAAAATTTAAAATTTTTTATTTTTAATTTTCTAACATAAACAAAATGTTTGGATTCATAATTTAAAATTTATCATAGTTTGAATTTGTGATATTGATCTAGAATAAATGATTTTTTGGAGAATATTGAGAAAATGTCGATATTAATAAAATCACAGGTTTTATGAAATTATAATTATACAATAATGACATAAATTTTTTTAAAACATATTTATATAATATATATATAAGTAAGAAAATAATTTAAATTTACTATTTTGTACATAGAAAAACCTTTTATATTTTTTTAGAAACATAAGTAATATTTTATTATAAAAATAAATTTGGTCACTTATAATAAAAAAATAGTTTTCATCACAGACAAAAACTAAATCTAAAAAATATTTCATATTATATACTAAAATTATCATATTATGCAAAAAAAGGAAAATTTATTTTGCAGTATATAAGTTAGATGAGTAAGATTAAAGTTAATAACCATGATAATGATAAAACATTTATTCTAAAAGGACTTATTAAATAATATTGTGAAATTTTTATCTAAAAATGATATTCAGATTTTATAAAATGTGAATTTGACATAATTTTTTATCCTATATTTAAATAAATTAGGGCTCATAAAATTGTTAGTCAACACTAAATGCTGAAAACAATATTTTTCAATAATGTAGTTTTCAATATATAAAATAAAATAATTTGAAAATTAATTTTATCAAAAGTTGAAATTTAATTATATGCAATAAAGATTAAAATTAGGTTTATCACGAAAATTTTCCATTAGGGAAGATATTTTTTATTTTAAATGTAAAAAATTTACATGGATAAAAATTTGTAACCCAGGTAAAAACTAATCAAAGTTAAAATTAAAAATATAAGATCAAATGAAAAAAAATGTTTTAAAAAATGGAAATAGATGGTTGTATATTTATCAACCTTTTATTACTAAAAAAATACATTATTTTTAAATTTTGGAACCATCGACCCTTATATACTGTCATTCTATTGTTGAAAAATAATTGGTGATCATAAAAGTTCCATTTTCTTCACTTGTAAAGGGGGAGACTACCTTCCATTTATTCCAAAGACATTCCATAAAATTTCTTACATGAACTCTATATTTATATCCAATCCTATTATCCTCTATCAATTTAATAATCTTATGGTCTCAATTAGTTAGCTGGATATTTTCTTTTCCAAGGATATTTCCAAGAGAAACATCGAGGTCCCAATGTGAGTATTACATAATAATTATATTTTTTAAATATTTCACTTCAATAAATACCCTAAACATATAATATCCTCAGTATCATTATTATTATTATTTTTTTACATTAATGAAAAATCCTTTTTTATTCCTTCCCTTCTACTTATAAAAATAAAAGAATGTTGATCTTTCATTTTGCGGACTACCTCCAATATGAAGTTACATCTTTTAATTTTCACTTCCATGTCTCTTCTCTATTTATAATAATGGAATTTAATAATAAATGATACATTTGTAATATAATTTTTAATATTAAGTGATAAATTAAAATCCATCTACATTTCAACTATTTCAATGGGAAATGAAAACGTTAATTGTGCGTTGTGTGGACTATCGCCTCCATGAAGTAACAGTTTTTTTATTCGACTTGATTTTCATTATTTATCCAAATAACATAGAAAATGATAAAAAAAAAATTAAAATATCTATATAATATCAATATTATTCTATTATAATTATATTATATCCCAAAAAAATAACAATACTCACCCTTTGAATTATGGAATGTTCATGTATAGTTTGGTTTAACCAAATGCTTGATAATTTCTTGAATAATATATAAAGGATTAATATATATGGAAATAAATAATAATATTATTATAATTTAACAATAAAATAATGATTTTAATGGATTTATAAAGGTTATATTAATTGGTTTACTTAATATTGAAATATCATCTTCAGTCACTAAAATTACTAAAATAATCTGACATCGATTCAATTTTTACACAATATAAATAATACACTAATTAAATGAAAAAATTGATTTATAAATCAACATAAGTTATATATTCTAATTAATTTAATTATCAAGGAATTAATAACTTGGTATCAATGAAAGAGTACCAAAATCAGCATCATAAGGCTTGTATGAAATAATTAAATTTACTAAAACCATTTGTTTGAAATAAGCTTCAAATAACAAATATATTCATAATAAATGTTCATAATTTAATAATATAAATGTTTATATATATGAATAATGTTCTTAAATATAATATTAATATATTAATGTCTATTTTTTGGGAGGTAAGAGTGCATTTCCCTAAGAATGGAAAATTGTTAAGGGTTTGTGCTAACTCAATTTTATTCCATTGAGTTAAAAAAAATTCTTATTGAAAAATATTTTTCCAAGATTGATTTATTATAACTAATGAATTTTTTTTATTATATTTATATAATATACTCAATTCTTCACAACGATATCAGATGATAAAAACATAATATTTACTTTTCTGGATTTGAAATCAATAAACGTTACACAATTTTAATTATCCATTCAATATATGAAACATAAAATAGAAATATTTGATCCCTAAAATACCCAAGGACCTTTTAGGTATACTGATTTTGAGAATTATGAAAGAATATTACATAAAAATTCCCATTTATTCATGTGATAGTATTTCTTATTATATCTTAGATTTCATATTTCATAATTTATATTCAACATATCCCATAAAACTATTCACACATGAATCCTTTTTAGACACAATTCCTTAATCATAATAATTCACACCATACAAAAATTTAAAACATTATAAAGGAAAGATAAAATTCTCAATAAGGGTAATCATAAGCACAATTGAATATTAACAATATGCATAAGGTGAGAATAAGGTTATGATGACATAATTAAAGAACATGAACAAAACATAAGATAATTCATACCCATCGAAACAAGGATAATAAATCATGAGACGTGTAAAGAATCCTTAACATATGATAAGATTTATATAATTCAACAATATTGAGCTATGTGAAAACAATCCTTAAGAAAAGGATCCATTTGAAGTCATATTAATCATTAAGAAACTAAGTAGGTATCTTGGAACACCAAACATTAATCATGGAATAACATAAATTGATAATTACCATATATATTAGGATTATCCTAAAATAGGTAAACTCCATCATCTATTTGGAGTAACTTATAATCAGTTAACTATTTCACTTTACCCAATGTATTAGATGACATTAATGGTCCAACCTGTCATTGTTTTATAACATAACCGCACATCCTTGGTTAATAACTTAACCAAACATTCTTGTTTTACGATAGATCAACCCATAAATCATGCATACATATTTCTATGTACAATAGAATGAACTAAATACCTGGAATCTTAAACATTTAAATATAAAACCCTTAAAAAAACCTTCATTTTCATTATCTTGATTAAATTTTATAAATGAAATGGGCTCCATGAAAATTTATTTAAAATTTTTTTAAGACATGTAGTGAACTAATAAGTATGATATCATTGAAACATATAATCATTATAGAATTTGAAACTAATAAAGGATATTTCTGTTAAAAAAAATAAACTTAAAATAATATTCTTGATATTTATTTGAAAAGAGGGAAATAACTTTTTATTTTAATAATGTCTTAATGAAAAATTAAAATCATTTTGAGAAAAATATTTTCAATGAAAATAACCTTGCAAAAATTTTAATGAAGCATCAAATAAAATATTATTTATAACAATTGAAACATATTTTCATTTAGTAAATTTTAAAACAAATATCCCTTTCATACTTCTAAAAAAATGAATTACCATATTTGGAAAATGAAAAAAGAATAAAATTATATATTTGTATAGAAAATAAAATATGGTTGAAAATTAATTTAGAAAATCACTACTACATAGAAAATAACATCCTTAAAATCATTTTAAAGATCATGGATATGAAATAGAAAATAATATGAACAAAAAGTGAATTAATGTCGGTTTTGCCGTAAAAATAATATTTTGATCTTATTATATACCAATGAGAAGAAAATAAAAGTAAATCATTTTAGGATTTTAAATAAAAATAGTATAATAATATTTATGTGGTTTAATAAATTATGATCGTAAAATTTCCTCTATTGGAATCCTGAACATAAACTATCTCAAAAAGAAATGTGATTATATCATAAATCCTTTAATTATTTGGTAACATTTGAATAAAAAAATATAGAAAGAAAAAATATGATATGGATTTCTAAATTGCATGAATTAAATGAATTAATATTTCATAATTTATTCATGAGGAAGTATGTGCACCATGAAAATAAATCACAGTGTACTGCATGAAACATGTCCAATGAAAATGAGATTGAGATAAAGAAAATGATTCCAAAGATCATTGAATTATAAGTGATAATAAATCCATGAAATAATATATGAACATATGTACATATAGAAAATCATAAATATATTATAAAATATTTTATAGATCAATTCATGCATAACAATGTATAAATGAACTCGCTGAGGGATTTTTATATCCAATTGAAAGGAAATTTAGTTTATAAACCACTAACCTGATTCCCAACAAGCTATTTATATATATTAAATATATTATAATATAATTATATTAATTATTATAAATATTTAGAAACCATTATAGGTTTATTAATTTATCATTAAACTATTTTTTTCATTTATTTCAATAACTTATTTAATCATTTAATCGGTTACGTCCACATCATCTGTTCTAGGGACATTCGGTTCATAAATATAAAAATGAATTTGGTAGGTTAATCATGGTCAACATAGTGATTTTCCATAATATTCAAAATAATAATAAAGAAAATAATTAACACTTATTTAAATAAAATACAATTTTATATTCATCCATAAAAAATATGATATGAAAAACAAAATACACTACCTCATGAGGCGGTTTCCCGCACGTACACACAATAATGTTTTTACTCTTCATTGGATGGAAAAAAGACAAAAAACAAAATATTACCTTTATAAAATCATTAAAATTTTATAAAAATCAACTATAATCACTAACACTATCCTCATTAACAGGCATGAGGGCAGTTTCAAAAAAATTAAGTATATCTCGACGTAGAGTTAGTAATTTGTGTGTATGCACATGTGATGATTCCATTTTTTTACAATTGGAATGGTATGATGAAAGATGATATATTCTATTTATAAAAAATAATTATATCATTATTATCATATATATATATATATTAAATCAATCATAATAACTATCCATGAAAGGTGGTGATTTGAAAAGTAATTAAACGGTTCACGATGCGGTAGTCTCCAATGTACACACGAACGATGGTTTCGTCTCCAATTTGATAGAAAATGGATAGAATAAGGATATTAAATTAAAATAATTACATGTTATTATTTTTTATATTCTTTTTTTATTATATTTTAACTTTTAGTAATGAATGGAATTAAGTTGAAGAATAATTAAAATGAATACACCTGGTTCTGATGATTACATATTCTTTGAATAACCTCCTTTGGATATCTCATTAAGGAAAATATGGATGCTATAACCTCAATAATTTATATTGGGATATTAATATTATTTTATGATAATTTTTGGTCGAGATTAGTGGCTCATAAAGTGTGAGTAAGAGAGCAAATGTGGTGTTCTAATTTAAGAGAGGAGAGGGCCACCCTAGGATTTACTTAAAGTATTAATTTAATATAAATTAATTTTCATTCTCATGTGGAACCAAATTGATATGTTTCAATTTATTCGTCGAGATAATTTCAAATACACTCTTATAAAATTATATGATTGTAGCTGTTGTTTTAACTTTTATCTCTTAGTTTTAACCCCATCCTATCCTTTTTAACAATTATTGCAATAATAATATTTTTTTACACTTTATGGGTAAAAAATGTTATTATATCTGTAAAAGTGACTCATAAATTTAACATGGCTGATATTATAGACAGTATCCCATTCAATGTTAAAAATATTATATTTTTATGAAATTTAAATCATTTAATAAACTATTGATGAACTTATAATACCATTAAAATAATTTTTTGGTCAACTCACATAATTGGACATTAAAAAATTTAGAGGCAAGAATTAAATTTTTATATAAAAGTTTAACACAAATAAAAAAAATATATTTATCTAAAAAAATATGCAATCACCATAATTTTCCTAAAAAATTATAGTTTTAGTGTTTTTGAATTCATTTACATGATTTTTCATCTCCTTGCACAAACATTTGGTAGCCATTATGTAAGCATTTAAGGAAATTATTTAATCATGAAAATTTTAAAAAATAACATAATAAAATAAATTTATTCATTTCTTTAATAAAATTTTAGATCTTTTCATAACTCTTCATATCTCTATCATAAAATAATACAGATATTAAAAACAAAAAGTAAAAATTGGATTTTTTCTTTACGTAAAATTATATAATGATCATTAAAAAATAAAAATGGAATTAAAATTCAATATTTTAGAATATATTATTTTTTTGGACACATTAAACTAATACATTGAAATTTAGTAATTTTAATGGAATATTTAGACTCCATATACAATAGTTTTAATCTTGTTCTACCCATTCCACACATTCTGTGGTGGCAACATTTTTACCAAGGTTACTATTAATTATGAGAAAAAATAATTAATAGTTATTTAAAAAAATAAAAATTTTAATTCAAAATATTAAATACCTTTTTAAAATTAAATCTCTATAATCGGAATAAATTACTTTTAAAATAATACTACAAAATGTGATTAAAAATGGTTTTCCATAAATTGATTTGTTAAGTATAAAAATGATTTGACAACAAAATTATGCCTAATGTAGACTCCAATGAAATTAATCAGATTATTTATAGAAAAATTAATTAATAAAATTTTAAATTTTTTCCAAAATAAAATATAGTTTTGTAAATACTTGAATGGAAAATATAGTTTTCTAAAAAAATCATTTTTCTAGTATTCAATGATAAAATATCATTTTCGGAAAAATCCTAAATTTTAACCTTTTTAAAATTTTGGTATAAAAATTTAAAAAATGATACCATTTTATAAAATAAAAGTTATAAATATTTCACAAATCAATTATAATATTTTCTCACAAAAATAAAAAAATACTATTTTTGAATGAAATGTATTTTTGAATCATAAAATTGATTCACTAAAAATTTACTTCTTATTTACAAATAATTGGTAAATTATTTTTTTTCATGTATGAAAATTATAAATATTTTTAGTAATGAGTTTACTATTATTAAAAATAAAAAATTAAATTTCATGTTTATAACAGTCATATTTAAAGGAATATCATTTTGAAATTCTTTTAAGCTCGGTGTTGTGTGTCGTATATGCTGTCGAACATAGAATTATATTAAAATATCAGGTCATTTCATTAACCTCCATTAAATAAATTTAATCATCAAAGTTTTATAAATTTATTAGTAATTCAAGGTTTTGATATTTCAATACCCCTTTCTTGGAAACACATATTATAAAAAGGGTTAATAAGACATCCTTTTCAAAGAGGGAAAGGGAAATATGATGGTCATATGTAATGACACAAAACTAGGATGTCAAATTTGATAAAATTAGTGGGAATTGAAAATATATACATGTTTAAGAAATTTAATATCCATATGATGATGAGTGATGATAAATAATGCAATCAAAATAAAGTTAGTGGCCATAAAATCATAAATTAATAAGGGAGAAAGTAGATCAATAATTCATCAAAAATGATTGTAAAAAAGGTAACCATTTTAATTTATAAGGGATTCTATTATTATATTAACTAATAAAATTTTAAAATATTATTATTTTATTTTATTTAAGTAAATAAATTAAATTCAATCCTTTTGTTGGGTGTTTTATCATGTTTCAACCTCAATTTCACCAATTATTCCAAGTGGAGCATATCAATAATGAATATTTCTTATGTCCAAAGCATTTAATTACAATAGTTAATTGGATATAGACAATGATAAATATATATTCCTCTCATATTTACTATGAAAGTGGATAGAATAAGATAATATAATACCTAAACTCAATAAATCCTTATATGAAGAAATAATACATTTAAATAACAAAGTTCCCCAATAGCACCCATGGTTCAACATATATTATTAAATAAATAATTAACTATATATCTCAATTAACCTCAATAACATCATCATTAAATAATTTTCTGACGTAAATTGTCGTCTCATACCATTCATCTTACCTTCGCAAAAAATGAAACAAAATTCTTCCAATATAATACTTCATGTTAAACCTAAGAATTACATATACCTCAACCCAATAAAAACTCTCCAAAATTATCATTAACCACATTAAAATCTATCACTTAAAACCTTAAAAGGTGGTTATATTCTTATAAAATTATGACCAATATTGAATAGAAAAACCTATGATTGTATTAAATACTCTTAATTTAATATCACATGAAAACAACCTACTCAAAAAAGTCATATAAACCCTACTATGATACTAACTATAATGGACCTAAACATGCTCTCTCAAATATAATGATTAATATTTAAGTAGTGCGATTTTATTATTGATACCAATACCCATGAACCAAATTTTCCATTCAGAACATAAATTTTTTTTGATCATTTCCATACGCAGTATCCTTTTGGGATTATAGTTTTAAATAATTAGGGTAAACTACTACATAATAATACCAATTTCTTGAAATGAACATTTTTTGTATTATTCATAGATTTATTATTTCACAATAATTATTCAATATCTCCCATAAACTTATTTACACATGAAAAATTCCTATAAATGATTCATTTTGAATAATTATTCAAATCATAGGGAAATATAAAACACAATATGGCTAACATCAAATTCATAATAAGTGTAAATATGAGGATTAATAATTGAATGCCATCAGTGAGCATAATATGAGAATAAGGGTATGATGGAATAATCAATGTGCAAGAGAATATAATAAGGGAATTCATACCCAGAAAAATGTGGGTAATAATTCATGACACATGGCATAATGTTTTAACATAATTCAAGTGTTATGTAATTCAATAATCATAAGACATGTGAAAATAATCCTTGGGAAAAGGATCCATTATAACTCATATAATTCATTAAACAATTTTGTTTGTTTCCCAAAACATCTAACATTCATCAGTAAAAAAACTAACATGAAGATTCCCATATCTCTTAAGAGTAACTTATAATTAGAAAACCCAACCATCTCCTAGGAGTAACTTATAATCAGTTAAATCTATTTATTTACAAAACGAATTAGAGGGCTATAACGGACTCACACATCCTTGGTGTCTAATTTTACAATCCATCCTTGGTTTATAATGTAAACTACCATTTTTTTATTATTACACAACAAACCATAAACCATAAATGGATATATCTAAGTACCATATAATGAATAAAAAAATTAGAAGCTTGCACATTTATAAATAAAACCTTAAAATTCGTCATCATTCCTTTTTATCTTGAATAACAAGTGAAAAAAACACGTTCCACGAGACTCTATTTAAATTATTAATAATACATCTAGATAAACAATAAGGATGTATCATTAGAATATATCCCCATTAGATCCTAGAAAAAAAATATATTGACACAAATATAAAATACACTTAAATTAATAGAAAATAAATTTATTTTAAAATAAGGAAAATATCATTGTCTTTAGTTTACATTTTATGTAAGAAGTAAAATAAAATAGTGAAAGAAATTCCATTGAAAATAACCATTATCACATTTTATGAAAAATTCAAAAAAAATATTTATGATAGTAGAATAATCCATTAATGTGGTAAATGTAAAAAATATCCATTCCATTATTCTGATATAATAACAATAAAGTACCCTATTTATTAAACAATAAAAATATACCTTTTAAGAATTTATAAATAAATTCGTGTATAGTAGAAAAATATTTAAACAATCATTTATTAGTATAAAATTACACTATTAAAAACATTTTAAAAATCATGGGTATAAAATAGAAAATATTTAAGAAAAAATAGATATATTGTTAATTTTTTCATTTAAAATGGTCTTATTATATTATTAAGTACTATGTAGAGGAAAATTAATATAAATAATGTAAATAGTAGATATTAAAAGTGGAAATAATATATATTTGGTTTCAAATATTGAGATCATATAATTTCCCCCAACATAACCTTGAACATTAAAAAATTAGAAAAAATAAATAAGATTGTAACGTGAAGCCTTTACCGCTTTGGTAAATTTCAATTAAAAAATTAATTGAAAAAAATAGAATATAAATCGATAAATACAATGAAATAAATTAATTATTATTTTAATATTTATTCATGGTACAACATGTAAACAATAAAAATAAATCATGGTGTATGACATGATTCATATTTAAATAAATTTAGATTTAGAAAAATAAAACCATTAAAAAAATCATAACATTTGATGTGATAATTAATCCAATAATGGATTATGTGAACATATTTAATTCAACAATAAATACATTTAAATATTTCATGACATAATTTCGAGACAAATTCACACATAATCCTGGAAAAAAACTCAATGGAGATGTATTATAAGCTAATGAAAGGATATTGATTTAAGAAACCCCTTACCTAGAGTCCAACCATTCTATGTATGTACATTAAATACTATATAAAAACATATATTTATTATATAGTTTTTTAATAATTTTTTTAGGTTCATTAATTTATCATTAAACCATTTATTTTAGTGACATATTTAATTACTTAATTGGTTAAGTCCACGTTCAGCGTTTTGAGGAAGTTCGGTTCATAATTACAAAATAAATTTGGTAGGTTGGTAATGGTAAAATATGTCATTATTCCATTATATATATTATAATAATAATCATTTAATAATCATTTTTATGCATTTAATATGATTTTAGAGTCATTCAGAACAATGTGGTTACAAAAAACAAAATACATCAACTTTTGAGGTGGTAGTCTTCATATACACACGAGTGATGTTTTTAATTTTCATTGGATGGATAATAAATAAATAAAATAAAATAAAATATTTATATAATAACTAATATTTTATAAAAAAATACATTCATTAAATCCATCCTCATTACCATATATGTGATGTGGTTTTTTAAAAATGAAGTGCATCACTACATATACTGTAGTCTGTACATACACAGATGAAATGATTCTATTTTTAATGATTGGAAAGGTATAAATAAAAATGATATATTATATTTAAAAAATAATAGTTATGTCATTAATATCATATATATTCCTTAATTCCATCCTAATAACCATCCATGAAAGGCCACGAACTATGGTTTTGTTTCCTATTTAATTAAAAAATGGGATGAATGATATTATTAAATTAACATAATAAAATCAAAGTATATATGATAAAATTATTTTTATATATTTTAATGGTTACATTAGAATTTAATGAGGTAGAAGAAGATGTAAAATGAAAACTCTCCATTGAGATGATTACCTCCTCTTTGAAAAATTCCAATTGGATCTCACCTCAGGGACCCTAGGGATGTTATTTTAAGAATAAAAAAAGTCTAGAATTTATATATGTAATTTAAGATGATGTTTTGGTATGTTTATTTTTAGATAAGTTTCTAAATATGTGTGAGGAAGAGAAGATAAGTGGTGTCCTTATATAAGATCTTTGAGGGACACAATTGGAATTAATTAAAGTATTAAATTAATATATTATTTTCTTGTTAAAGTGAAAAAATTTGATATATTATGAATATAAAATATATATATGCCTAAATAATCTCATAAAATAAAATTTAAATTTTTTTATGTTTTTTAACCCATATCTCTTAGTTTTGATGCCTTGTTAATACATTTTAAAATTACTATGATAGAAATGTTTTTTTACCTATTTATGGGTCAAGAAAGTTACTATTTGAGATAAATTTTATCATAAATGGAAAATGGTTTATATTATATAACATATACCATTAAATTTTATTAATATATAATTATTATTAATTTAAGTAATTTAGTAAAATACAATTTACCTAAAATACCATTAATGTTATTTTTGGGAATATACATATAATTTGAATTTTACAAATTTCAAGACAGAATTGTAATTTAAATATAAATTTTTAGCAAAACAATAATACATTATATTTTTCAAAAAATCATTTATCACTGTAAATGATCTAAAAAAATTAAATTTAGTGTTTTTAAAAACATTTACTTGATTATTATACTTCTATCAAAATTACTATGTCATTGTTGTGTAATCATTTTAGGAAATTATTTAGTTAGTAAAAGATAAAAATAAATTATATCATGAAATAAATTTTTAAAATTTAATAATAAAATTTCTAACCATTAATATATTGTTTTTATTTATTTTATAAAATGTTATATATATTAATATCCATCAAGAGACATTTTGGGATTTTAATTTTCTTAAAAAATATAAATGTATTTATCCAATAACAATGAAAAAAGTTATATATTTTAAAATATATGATGGGGTTGTTAAATAAATATCATAAAATTAATTATAGTAGTTTTTATGGATGATTTTTAAGCCATATAATATATTTTTAATCTTTTCCAGACTCTTTTACTGTTACCATGGGGACAAAATTTTTAAAAAATATATTACTAATTATGAACAAAAATAAGTTAAACTATTTTCAAAAATGAAATTATTATTAAAAATATGTAATATATTTTATCAAATCCAATTATTATAAGTGGTTGAAATTACTTGTAAAATATACCCACAAAATGCAGTGAAAAAATGGTCTTTCAAAAAAATATATTTTTAAGTATAAAATGATTTCATGCCAGAATTATGCATAGTATTGATTTAAATTAAATAAATTAGAATATTTTTAATAAAAATAAACTTATTAAATTTTATAATCAATTCCAAATTTAGAACATTGTAAATACATTAATGGAAAAGGTAGTTTTCTATAAAATTGATATTTCTCACTATTCATTGAAAGACTAATCTTTTAAGAAAACACCAAAATTTCACCATAAGATAGTTTTCATATGATTATTTAAAATATATATTTTTTATAAAATAATATTTCTATTATTTGAATAAATTTTTTATAGTATTTTCTAACAAAGGGGAATAAAAATCATTTTTTAAGGAAAAATATTTTTTAAGTATAAAATGACTTCACAAAAAAATGAGTTTTAATTTCATAATAATTAATCAATTAACTTATATTTAGTAGGAGCCTTATACATATATTTCGTAATACTAATAATCCTATTCATGTCATCTAATTATTCCACAAGGTAATAATGATATTATTTAAAATAATATTATTTACAAGTTCATCCAAGCTCGTTTTTGTGTGTCATATATGATATCAATCAAATTTTTCTTAAAAAATATCTAGGTATTACTATTTACACATTATTTTCTATGGTTAGAATATTTATCTATATAACATCATCATCAATAAATTCTCACCTAAAAGATAATATTACTTAAAAGGGGGTTCTTATCTCAATTTTCACCCCTTTGGACATATTTTTTTCTGTGAAATAGTGGTGTCTCCGTCAAAGACCAAGACACAATTTATTAACAAAAACCGTATGATTACATGAGTATGGAATAAGGGATTTTTTTACAATCCCTTTCATAAAAATGGAGGAACTCAATAGGTAGATCCTCTATCTATGTAATTTCCTAACTGATACCCATGCCAGCAAGACCATCAACAACCATGTTCACTTCACGAAAGGTGTGTGGGGAAATGTAGTTGATCTCCAGGAGAAAAGATAGTAATCTCATCTATAGGGTAGTGATAGGCCAAGCTAGATGGATTTTACCATTAAAAATATCATAGACAGTGGTGTTTGAGTCACTCTCAATAAAAATTTTATTCCGACCCTTTTTCTTGATTAAATCCACAATGTGAATCACACCCATAATTTCTGCATGTATGTCATATATTGACTTTGGAAGAACCATCAAAATTCACTTTAATCTATCCAAGAAGAGGATATTTCTAGAAAACATCAATGGTGTGCTTCAGTTACCTGTAGATACTATCAACTCTGAGACAACGAAGGATCTCGAAATCACCAACGGAGTTTTCACAATAAGATTTCTGTATCGAAGTGGCATCCTTAATGGCCATTTGATTTCGTGTCTATCTAGTATTAATATTGAATGAGTAATTGTTGGGGATAATGTCATTTCTATCATACCAGATCATGTGTTGGAGTTCTGTAACTGCTGCTAAGATGAGATTCTTGATTTGCTGCGAAGAGACCAGCTCCACATAGTATTTTAATTGAGCACTAATAGAGTTATAGTGTAACCATCTATATCTAATCAAGTCTGTATTGTAATTACAATGTTCTGAAGCCGTAGCACAAAACAATGTTGTATTCTAAAATATTGAAGACAATCCTTAAGGGGAACATGGTTATAGGCAATACGCCAGACAAGATTAAGTCTCTATAGATTAATCCAGTTCTTATTAAAGTATTCAAAGAAAAATAATATCTATATTTGTGATCTTATGGTTGTTAAAAAAATTTAGTCAAGAACCCTATTGTGAGTAGGCTCCCTTATATAAAAATATTAATTTCCATAGGAGTAATTGTTAGTAATATGCATGATGTTGTCAGGAAGGTTGTAGCTACTAGAATAAATGATATCCCTTATAATACAGTTAGTGTTCACTGGGACATAGTTAGGAGGTAACTTGGAAATTAGAGGTACACCATTTTAATTATCCAACCAAAAGTTCATGGAAGAATCAACACTAACCATGAATCTATATTTGAGCATAATGTATGAAAATGAGTGTCCAATGGATGGCTAGATGGAAGATTGGATATAGTTCAAATTTCCTTTCATAAGTTTTTCTTTGTATCTTTTTCTAAGAAAAGCAATGGTATAAGAGTTATTATTAATCAATCTCTAACTTAATTCAGCTTGAAAGTCATCATTAAAGAGTGGAAGGTTTTAAATACCAATACCACCTTTATCTAACAGTTTGCAACAAGTATCCTAGGAAATGGTCACAAGATTTATTTCAAGAATGCTACCTGTCCAAAAAAAGTTCTTGATGTAAACATTTATTTTTTTAAGGAGACCAATAGGCCAATAATAAATCATCATCAAGTAGACCAACTTTGATGTAATATTAGATTTCACTAAACTAATTCTAAACACCATGGAGAAATATTTACCCTTTTAGGAGGAAAGCTTGTTGAAAAATTGATCAAAAATGGTGGAAAAGAAAATGGATTTAGGCCTTCCCCAAAATATGGGAACCCCATGTTAGTTGAAGGGGAAGGATCCTTCCTTGATATCAATATATTTTATGATGTCATTTTTTCTATTATGAGAGATTTTTTTTCCAAATAAAACAAAATATTTTCCCCAGATTATAGATTGACCAGAGAGATCTTCATAAAGATCCATGGAATTTTTAAGGTTTTTATGATTTCTTTTATCACCTTGTAAGAAAATAATGATGTCATCATCATAAAAGAGATGTGTAGGCACACTTATGCTTCTAGCCGCCCAAATGGGATTATGTTTTTTTGGGTAACCAGGATAGTGAGAAACCTTCTAAGGTAATTATCATCTATGAAAAAATTGATTGTAGATAAAGGATCACCTTTACTGACTCCCTTGGATCATTTAAAATAGCCCTTAGGTGAGCCATTTACAGGAATAAAAGTAAAGGCCGAATTGAAAAAGGAATTGATTCTACTGATGAAAATATCATTTAAACCAAAGGCTTCCAAAACCTTGAAGATAAAGCTTGAAAAAATGGTATTAAAGGATTTCCTAATATCAAGCTTAATGGCGACATTACCTCCTCTGTTATATTTGTTCAAAATGTTGGTGCTTTCTGAGGCAAGGAAAATGTAATCTTATATGTTTCTTCACTTTATAAAACCAAATTGAAACCATGAAATAATTTTTTTCATAGAGAATAAAATATATTGGAAATCAATTTGGTGATGATTATATAGAGTGATTTAATAAGGAAAATTATCCAGAATAGATTTATTTTAGAAGCATTGGAAACTTTGGTAATTAAAGTAAGGAATTGAGCATTTTTACTATGAGAGAGAACCCCATTCGAAAAAAGGATTTAATAAGTTTTCACACATCCATGTTAATGATTTTACAATGATGTTGAAAAAAACCATTATTAAAACCATCGGGTCCTGGGGCACTATCAGGATTGAGACTGAAGACAATGTATTTGACTTCATGGTCTCAAGGGATGCTTAATATTTTATTTGTCATTATTTTTAATTCCATTTTAAATGTATGATATTGTGATCAATATTTTATTTTATTTGGTTTATTCAATACCCTATTACCTAAAATTATAATAAATATCTTTCATTTCATAATATTTTAATTTCCTGGTATCCCTCCCATGTTCTTTTAATTCATTGGCTACCATTACCATAAGGGTGTTTTCTATTAAATTTTTTTTCACTGAGATATGATTATTACCAACCACTTGTATCCTTTTGGTGGTGTGTATGTTGGACTTGGATCAATTTATACATCATGTAATACATTTCAACTATGGGGGATTAAACATTCAGAAATCTACCACTAACTTTTTATTTCTAAATCACCCTCTTTCAAAGGATTTACTCATCTTCAAATGTATTTACTTAATGAATAACCTATTTTTGATTACATTAAAAGATGTGTATTCACTTAGAAATGATAAATCATTTGATTGGAAATTATTAATGTAATATCAAAGGTAAAAACAGAATATGACATTTTCATATTTATCAATATTTGTAAATTAATTATTTATTTTACTTTAAAAAGGATGCTATGTTTGATGGTATACCTGATACACAACAATGTGTTTCGTTGAAATCTTACCTTGCACAATAATAACAATATAATATTATTATTTTAAATGGTATTTAATTTCTAGACGTTGTATTGATGGGGATGAACAGAACTAACTAAATTATGATTATACATGACTGTTAAATGTTTTTACATTTATCTAATAAAATGTAGAGTCTTAAAATGTGAATGAATTTATTTTTAAGCATAATTTACATTAAAGGGTTGATTTACCACCTATTAAGGAAAACCCCTATTTAAATATAGTTTTGGACACTTTTATATTATCTATTTGACGAAATAAAATTCTTCTTTAGAATCGGGTCACCAAAATTCACTTTGGGTAAAATTTTGGTGTTTTTATGATAAAATTCAATTTTTGATGAATAGTGTAAAAGAATGTATTTTAATTAAAAACTTCATTTTAATATAATTTTTTTATATGGTTTGAATTTAATTTTAATTTGGTTTAAATTTTAATTAGATTATATTTTTACCATTTAATTCAATTTTGGTCATTGGAAGATATGTCACTTCGAAATTGGGCATAAACAAGTGTCAATCTTTTGATAGATATTATTTTTTAAAAACACATTTTTGGTTTTGATAATGGGAATTAACATTATATTAATTAATCCAAATTCTATGTTTTTAATATGGTAAAATAGAAATCATTTTTTAATTCATAATATCAAATATAACGTAGGATGAATTTTTGGTATTTTTCTGAAAAACATCAATCATTGATGAATTGTGAAACCACTATGTAGTAGTTAAAAATATGAATTTTCCATTTAAATGATATTTACCACTTCTGTGAATTGAATTTTGATAATCTGACATACATTTTTGTTATTAGTAAGTAAAATTTGGTTCAATAAGAAGAAAATAGTTCTTAGTGAATAGTAAATTTTGACTTTTATTTACCGCGGTTAAAGGTAAATATGGTAACTCAAGGTAAAAATAATATCATAATAACACAAAATTACATTAAAACTTGTCTTAACATTATTTAATGAGTCATGGACGACCATGATAATCCATGGGTCTATATTTGGATTCCATGGAGCTAGTTAAGAGTGATAATTACAATTTATATTAATTAATTTAACGTAAAGGAAAAAATTACCTAGACAAATATCAATCAGTAAATCAATTTTTACATGGGGTTATATATGTTATCTCATATAATATAAATATTATTTTAAAATCTATAATGATTTAATAGATCATGGTATTTTTTTTATAATTTTTAGACATTAAATAAATAAAATTATTTATGACACAATAATGATGCAATGTTAATCTCATTAACAAATGATTTAAATAAATAAGATTATAAAGATTACAATAATATCCAAAACCTGTCAAATTAGTATTTTATGATTTTATTTCTACCATGAGTCATCTTATCTTTGACTTTAATTAGTTTTGTACCATTTGAAACCGAAAATCATTATATAATAAAAAAATATTTTCATAGTTTCCTAAAGAGCCCCTCCTCCCTCTTATAAAAGGGAACCACATCTAACTCATCACTCACACCTCTCAAGACCCTCGTCTCGTCTAAACCCTAACAAAATGAGATCTAAAGATCCATTTATTCCACCTATAAGCCTAAACTTGTGCATAAGGCACTTCAAGAAGTCCTTTTAGTTCAAACCAAAGGGAGGTACCCGATTTAAAGGTAACGTCTTCTCTTAATTTATTTTGTTTTATTTCCCATATCCAACACATATACTATTTTTATTCACATATTTTATAATAAAACCATTATCCTCAATATAATAGGTTTTTTTTATGATAATGATTCAAGATTCACATACGCACACTTCCATCTAATGGGTAACGAACATACTGTTTCTGTGGACAACAAACTAACGCCTCATGAAATGATGATTGTTCAATAATCTCCTACAACGGCTTATGGTGGCCATTCTGATGGTACTGTATTTATCGGCTTATAGTGGCCATTATGATGGTACTGTATTTATATATGATATAAATTATGTCTTTTTTTTATGCTTCTTTATTTTTCATTTATAGCTATCTTTTATGGTTTCCATGTTGGGTAAATGCGGTAATTTCATTTGAGGAAGTACAGACTACCGCCCCATCAAAGTTATATGAATCCTTCTTTCCATACATGGGATGTATAAAGGATCGATTTAATGAAATTATATATCATATTATACTTTAATTATAATATAACTATGTATCATTATGTTTTCATAATATTAAAAATTAAATAGAAATGAAAGTTGCATTCATGCATACGTACGACTTACTGTCTCCATGATCAGTGCATTTCATTTATTACCTCTAAATGTTATGTAATATTATAAATACATATATATAAATTATATATATGATATATAAATCATTAATATAATTATGGAGATAATGGAATCTTGACCACATGTACAACATGTAATTATAAGGTGTTCATTTTTGTCTCAATTACCAAATATCGACAAAACAAACATTATTAACTTAAATGATTACATAATGTTTATAACATGGTGATAAGGTATATAAAAGGAATAATAAAATTTAATATGGTTCTTAATCAAGTATAAATTAACTTAAGTTTATTATTCAGGAATAACAAGGAACAAACGAGTCAAGTCGGACACGGTGTAAGTGGTTTCTTATCCAACTTTTAGTTTTGTGAGATTTACATTGTTCACTCCTTATTTATTGCATGTCGTGTATTTTTTACATACATTTGATATATATTATCATGGTTATTTTTATATTCATGGTATTATATGACTAATTTGGTGGTTATTAACTTTTTTTCATATGACTCCATTGATTACAACGTGGTAATGGTTTTTAATCTCACTTTTTATTCCGCTGATATTCATTCTATATTATCCACTATTTAATTTTATGTGGTGTATCTTCTAACCATGTTTATATTCTTGGTGTAATATACTTTAGTTAATAGGTATTTAATTCTTCATTGTATGATACCTTTTTCATGGGGTGTATTTTTCGTATGTTACCAAATCAGTAAGGGAATTTCAAATTTCAATTACCACTCATTGGGCTTTACGCATACATCATTGATTGATTTACTCCATGATTATATGTGAAATGACTATTTATTATTTATATATTAATTTACACTCCCCTTTCTATGGATATACCTTTAATACACATAATCACTCCATTAAAAAATTCACATTCCATTGATATGAACTTGTTACGGGTAATCTTAACACAATTTTGATTTATTGAGTTAAACATCCAAGTCATTTGTTTTGTTTTTACAAGAATATGTGTGAATGATATCTAATTTATTTACAATGAATATCAAATTATATTGAGTGTATTTATATTTTTTTACACATAATTATTTCCTTTAATTATCTTCAATCTAAGGATACTGTCTTTATAGTGGATTTCGTCTCAATTTACATTCCATTGAGACTTCATTGATGTTATGAACCAATTCACTCTTATATGGAGTATATAATGTCTTTTGGCATATTATATAAATAATACCTTTATTATCTTGAAATTATAATGTTCTTATTCAATGTTATTTTTCAATTATTTGTATTCAAGAGTCTCTCATTTTGATAAAAACTCTTTAAATAAAATAATTTTTTAAATGCATTAAAGATTTATTCTTCTAAAGATTTATTATTAATTTCCATGTTTTAAAAAAGGGTGTAAGGATTTATTTATATGAACATTAATGTTTAAAAATGATAATTTATTTAAATTGTTCAAAGTGTTATGGGACACTTTGATTCAAAAATATCTTTATTTAATGTTTTAAATGGTTTTGAAAATGGTTTGATTATGCATTGATTATGTCCATATCATGAAATTATATACTATGATTATAATGTGTAAATGTTATATTTCCCTTATTCTTATTTTAAGTTATATGAATATGTCATAGTTCTTAGTCATTATATACATATATGTGTGGTTCCATGATAAAACTATGGCAGGTGAGCCCGAGATAACTCTCCAATGCATTGGGCAATGTGATAGAGGTAAATGTTAATGTTTCTCCTATGAGAGTTAGGGAATATACTATGATGGGTATTCCAACATAACTCCCTATATAGCTGTGAATGCTAAAATGTAAGTATTTTTTGTGTGATATAAGTTACCTTTATGATTTATGATTTCTTTGTGTTATTCATAAATCATATGATTTCATAAGGTATGTTATGATTGAAATGTATGGTTTCATTGTTTTTTATTTATTGATGGGATAATGTTTTCATGCCTTATTTTATATCCGTTACTGAGATTTTTATGCTCATCCCATTTTTTGAATTGTTTTTCACAGGATTTAAAGATGTATAGGGTCAAGGATGGGATCAAGGATAAGGCATACTGTATAAACCATGCAACTAGACATGACACTTTTTTTAGTTTTTTTTATATTTTAAAAAAATGGGAACTGATTAGAAGTGTCTACTTTGTAACTTTTGAGATGTAATATAACAGTTTTAACCTAATTATCTAAAAATCTAAACCTAAAAAGATACTTGATGTAAATTATTCATTAATTAAATATTATGTAATGTTGTAAGGTTGGGTGTTTATAGTTGATATTAGAGGTCAATTTAGATAACTTTAGAGGTTAGGGTGTTCTTTATGCATAAGTGACATTACCATAATGGTTATGCTTTTATAAAGATTCATAGTTATTTTAGATAAAGTGAACGAGTTTATGATAACATGAATAAGTATATCTTAGTGTTTAAACTTCTCATAAGATATTATATAATGAATTTACTGATATACTCACACATACCTTTTTGGTTTTAGTAAATGGCTAGATCTAGTAGGTACGAAAGTAACAGTGGATATAAAGAAAACTGTGATGGTTTTATGAATGAGAAACTAAATTAAATGGGGGATGCAATGAGAACACTTTTAATTATTCTCATTCAACTATCTGGAATCATGATTGACCACCTGGACCTTGGATATTTTTATAAGGCATCATATATGGAAGAAACAAATCACCATAGATGTTCCGATAATAATCATAAAGGTTAGTATATTCAAAAACTTATGTGTCAAGGATGTGAAAAAAACACATAGGAAAATTTTTCAAAGGTACGAGAATATGATATAGATGTGGAAGTGATGGCCATAAAGCAAGAACCTTCCATAAAAAAAGGAAGCATCCAGTTGACTCTAGGAAAGGGTAATAATTTCTTTCTAAGGGATCAATTGAATGTTTTAATAGTGGTGTGCTTGGTCATTATACAAATAGATTCCCTGTGAAGAAGTTTCAGGAATGGGATCACCAGGATCATATAAATATAATTTTACCAATACCTAATGACATTCCAATTTTGGATGAGGAAACTGACAATGACCAATGAAAGGTATGTATTATATCTTAACTGATGATTAGACATTATTGAATCCTGGATTCATGATTTTTTTTGTTAGAAAGAATAATTTCAGATTATTTTAGAAAGGAATGGTTAATGGATCATGAAAAACGTTTAATGAGTAAGAAGTAAACATATAAGGGATTCAAGGGTTATGGTAGATTTTATGATGGTAAAATGCTTAAAAGTATTAAGTCTCTTTTGATGATTGGATTACATTATAAGAGTTTTTATAGAATTTGTAACCCTGATGTTTGATATATGAAACTTTTATTCAATGAATAATTATCTTTTCTTTTGTGGATATAGTTATAAAGAACCATTTGGGTTTATATGATCCTAGAATTTGAGGCAATTACAGGTTAATAAATTTTGGGATGCAAAATAAATGTTTTTAGATAACCTTTGTGGTTAAAGTATGCTATGGTTATTTTTTTATAAATATATCACTTTTTTGGGAATGTTATATAATTATATAGTTTTTGAAAAGATACAACACGTAAACCTCGTTACAACCGGCCACGTCAGACAATGCTACGGGAATCGAACCCACAACCAAAGTGTGACTGGATTTATCACCTACAACTGGACTATGTAAAGTCCCTGGTTAGTATGACTATTTATTTTTTGTTAGATGATTTTATGAATCAAGAAAATTTTTATTTTGGGTTATCTATGTAAATTATTAACCTATCATAGATAATATGTGATTATGTTAATTACATTTTAATATGAGTCGTTAAGAGTAACTAAATTTATTTGGTGATAAATGTTAAGATTTATCTTGGAAGAAAATGTGATTAAATACTTCTAAGATTTAGGTTTCAATCTCAGTTTGGATTACTTTGAAGAATTTTATGTACATTTGTATATTGAATTTTCTTTGTTGATCTTTGGGTATTGTTTGAAAATTTTTGGTGATGAAGAGTAGTTTTTCATTTTTGTAAAATATTATCCTTTTTGGGGAATATATGATCTCCTACTAACCATTTTTCATTTGGTTAATGTCTGAAGGCTTGGGAAAAGTATAGTTCAACTTTTTTGGATTATGTGATTCTCTAGAATTTGATTATATCACTTTCAATGTGAACAAGTCATCTTGAATACTCATCATTTGAAGAAAAATATGGGTTTGTGGTAGGATTTTAATAAAGGATGAAAGTATACATGACATGTAAGTATATTTACTTATGTTTTTAGTTAAGCTCATAAATAAATTCTTCAACATTAAGAAAAGTAACTTAAAACAAAAATATAGTCTGTTAACTTTTCTTACTAGGGAATTAAAGACCGTTTAACCCGTCACATGTTTGTGATTTTCTGGTGGTTAACTTTCTCATAATCTTGTTTATATCACTCCCCATCATAACATGATGGATTTTTTTCTCCTCAATATCCATGTTTTCATTGAATCCTAATATCTTTTATCTTGGGTGACCTTTTTACTTCACTTACTTTGTTTTAAAGTGATAGATTTATTGACTCTTTTTCTAATGTGGGACTTTCAATGAAGTTTCCAAGACCAATTTTAAAATTGCAAGGACACAATTCCCAAAAGGGGGGAGGATGTAACATCCCATGTAAATAAAAAATATGATATTTTCAAATATATTAATATTTTTAAATTAATTATTAATTTTTCTTTAAAGGAGAAACTCTGTTCGATGGCATACCCGATACACAATAATGGGTTTCTTTGAAATCTAATGTTCCAAATAATAATATATTATTATTATTTTAAATGGTAGTTAACGCCTAGAAATTGTATTGGGGAGAATGAACAGAACTAACTACAATATGATTATACATGTTTGTTAAATGTTTTTAAATTTATCCAATAAAATTTAGAGGATTAAAATTTGAATGTACCAAATTTTAAGTATAATTTACTTTAAAAGGTTGATTTACCACCTTTTAAGGGTGAACCATATTTAAATATAGTTTTGTTCACTTTTATATGTTATATTGGTCCAAATAAAATTCTTCTTTATAATTGGGACATCAAAATCCATTTTGGATAAAATTTTGGTATTTTTCTGATAAAATTACATTTTTAATGAAGTGTGGAAAATACTGAATTTTAATTCGAAAAATTCTTTTAATATAATTTATTTATATGGTTTTATTATCTTTATAATTAGTTTTATTGTGAAAATAGATTATATTTTTACCATTTAATCCAATTTTGATCATTGGAAGAAATTTTACTTTGAAATTTGGCATAAACAATTGTCAATCATTTAGTTGTTATTATTTCTTAAAAACACGCTTTTTTGTTTTGAAAACGAGAAATAATTTTAAACTAATTAATCCAAATTCTATGTTTTTATTTTTGTAAAATAGAAATCATTTTGTAATTTGGAATATCAAATATAGATTCAGCTGATTTTTTAGTATTTTTCTTAAAAACATCAATTTTTGATGTATCGTGAAACCACTAAGTTGTAATTAAAAATCTAACATTCTCATTTAAATGAAATTTACCACTTCTCTGAATTGAATATCAAAAATTCAACATATTTAGTTGTTATTAGTAAGTATAATTTGGTTCAATAAGATGAAAATATTTTTTGGTGAATAGTAACGTTTGACTTTTATTTACCGCGGTTAATGGTAAATAGGGTAATTCAAGGTAAAAAGAATATCATAATAAGAAAAAATTACCTTAAAACTTTTTATAACATTATTGGATGAGTCATAGCTGAACATGGGAATCATTGGGTATATTTTGGGACCCCATAGATCCACTTAAGAGTGACAATGAGACTTTATTTTAATTAATTTGAAATAAAGACAAAAATGACCTAAACAAATATCTTTTTGTAAATAAATTTTTACATGGGGTTATATAAGTTATATATTAGACTATAAATATTATTTGGAAATTTAGAAATATTTCACAAATCATGGTAGTTTTTTTATAATTTTTAAACATCCAATAAATAATATTATTTTTGACAAATTAATGATGCAGTATTTACCTCATTAATAAATGATTTAAATAAGTAAGATTATAATGATAAAAATATTATCCAAAACCTGCCAAATTCTTATTAGATTATTTTATTTCGGCCATGAGTCTTATTATATTCTACTTTAATTAGTTTTGGACCTTTTTAAATGGAAATTAATTATATTATAAAATAATATTTTCACACTTTCCTAAAGAGATCCTCCTTCCCCTTATAAAAGGACACCAATTATAACTCAATACTCACACCTCTCAAGCCCCATGTCTCATACAAAAACTCCCCAAATAAGCTCTCAAGATCCCTATATTGCATCTGGAAGACTTAACTTAGGCAAAAATAAATTTAAGAAGTCCATTTGGTTCAAACCAAAGGGAGTTATTCGATTTAATTGTAACGTCTTCTCTTAAGTTATTTTGTATTATTTTTCTTCTAAAACCCCATAAACTCTTTGTATTACTTTCTTTAATAACAACACCAGTATCATCAATTTAATATGTTGTTATTATGAGAATTATTCGAACTAAATTTACACACACCTCCATCTAATGGGTAACAAACATACTATTTTTGTGGACGACAAACTAAAGCCTAAAAAAACGATGATTTTTCAATCTTCTCATAATACATATTACGGTTACTATTATGATAGAACTATCTTTATATATGATATATATTAGGTTTATGTTTTCATTATGATTCTTTATTTTTCATTTATAGCCTACCTTTATGGTTTCCATTATGGGTAAACACGATAATTTCATTTGAGGAATTGTAGTCTACCACCCCCTCAAAGTGATATGACTCATTCATGCCATATATGGGATGTAAAAAGGATATAGTTAATGAAATTATATATTATATTGTACTATAATTATAATATATCTATGTATCATTACGTTTTCATTCCTTTAAATATGAAATAGAATTGAAAGTAGAGTTCATGCGTACGTACGACTTACCGTCTCCATTAACGGTGCATTTCGTTTCATTCCTTTAAATGTTATGTAATATTAAAAATACATATATATACTATATATATATATTTGATATATATGATATATAAATCATGAATATGTTTCTTGAGATAATGTATTTATGACCACAATGACAACCGGTAATTATAAGGTGTTCATTTTTTACTCAAGTATCAAATATCGAAAAAACGACCATTATTAACTTAAATGATTACATAATTATTATAACTTGGTGGTAAGTGTTATAAAAGGAATAACAAAATTGAAAAAGGTTCTTAATCAAGTATAAGTTATCTTATGTTTATTATTCAGGATGAAAAAGGAACAAACGAGTCATGTCAGACACAACGTAAGGAGTTTCTTATCTCACTTTTAATTTTGTGAGATTTCCATTGTTCACCACTTATTTATTGCATGTGGTGTATTTTGTACTGCCATTTGATATATATTATCATTATTATATTTATATTCATGGTATTATATGATTCATTTGGTGGTTATGAACTTTTTTTCATACGAATAGATTGATTACAACGAGGTAATGTTATTTAATATCACTTTTTATTCCTATGAGATTCATAATATATTAGCCACTATTTAATTTAATGTTGTGTATGTAATTCCAATGATTGTATTCTTGGTGTAATATACTTTAATTTATGGGTATTTACATCTTCATTGTATGATACTTCTTTTATGGGGAGTATGTTTTGTATGTTGATAAATCAGTAAGGGAATTTCAACATTCAATTACCACTCATTGGGCTTTATGCATACTTCATTGAATGCTTTACTCGAAGATTATGTGTTGAATCAATATTTTTTATTTATTTAGTAATTTACACTCCCATTTATGTGGATATAAATTTTATAAACTTAAATACTCCATTTATAAATTCACATTCCATTGATATGAATATGTTAAGGGTAATCTTAACTCAATTTCCATTCATTGAGTTAAACATCAAAGTCATTGGTTTTGTTTTTACAAGAATATGTATGAATGTAATATGATTGATTTAAACTAAATATCCAATTAGATATAGTGAATTTATATTTTTCACACATAGTTATTTCATTGATTTATCCATAATCTAAGGATACAATATTTATAATGGATTTCGTCTCAATTTACATTCCATTGAGACTTTATTATTGTTATGCACCAATTCACTCTTATATGGTGTATATACTATCATTTGGAATATTATATCATGAACACTTTTATTCTCATGATATTTTAAAGTTCTTATTCAATTATATTCCTCAATTATTATTATTCAAGAATCTCTCATTTTATTAAATACTCTTTAACTAAAATATCGTTTTAAATGTTTTAAATATTTATTCTTATAAATCATTATCATTAATTTCCATGCATTAAAAATGGTTTTAAGGATTTATCTATATGGACACTAATGTTTTCAAATGATAATTTATATAAATTTTTCAATGTGGTATAGGACAATTTTATTGAAAAATCTCTTTATTAAATGTTTTAAATGGTTTTGAAAATGGTTTGATAAATCATTGATTATGTCAATATCTTGAAATGATATGTTGTGATTGTAATGTGGAAATAAAATATTTTCTTTATTATTTTTTTAATTGTTATGAATATGTTAGGGTTATTAGACAATGTTTACATATATGGGTGGTTCTGTGATAAACCTAGGGTGTGTGAGCCCAAAATAGCTCTCCAATGAATTGGGTAATGTGACGGAGGTAAACATTAATGTTTCTCCTAAGAGATTTAGGGAATATATTTTTTTGGGTATTCCAACATAACACCATACATAAATATTATAACTACAATGTAAGTGTTTTTTTATTCCATAAGTTACCTTTGTGATTTATGATTTCGGTGTGTTATTCATAAATCTTATGATTTCATAATGTATGTTTTGAATAAATATTATTGTTTCTTTGTTTTGTATTTATTGATGGGAAAATGTTTTTATTAATTACTTTATATCTCTTACTGAGCTTTTTATGCTCATACAATGTTTTGAAATGTTTTTCACTAGACTTAAATATGTACACAGTCAAGGATGGATTCAAGGAAAAGTCATGACACCTAAAATATAGAACATGACATGACTCTATTTTAAGAGTTTTTATTTTGTAAAAAAATGTGAACTGAGTAGAAGTGTCAAATTTGTAACTTTTGAGATGTAATGTTTTAGTTATGACCAAATTCTCAAAAACTCTAAAAATAAAAAGTTCCTTAATTTGAATTATTCATTAATTCAATATTATGCAATGTTTTAAGGTCGGGTCCTTATAGTTAAAATAACCATACATCCCATTCTATATACTGTGTTAGTTTGAGGGATTCTTACATAGAAAACAATTATATTTATTGATTGAATAAATATTAAAAATATGTATACTGGTTAATCTAATACGTATGTTTTTTGATTATTAAGTAATATAGACTATGTATTTTATAGATAATTAATTTCTTCATATTGTGAAGTCATTAGACATGATTAATAATATATGGGGTCTAAAATATCCCCCAGATGCATCGATAGGTCTTATGAGATAGACTATGCTAT
This sequence comes from Viscum album, assembly GCA_963277665.1. Lineage (NCBI taxonomy): Eukaryota > Viridiplantae > Streptophyta > Magnoliopsida > Santalales > Viscaceae > Viscum > Viscum album. The sequence goes on along the minus strand of OY728151.1, from coordinate 2,006,940,697 downwards.
ATCTTTTGGTGTATACCTACCCAGAACAAAATATTGACTAACAATAGGGTCTTGATGTTAAGACCATGATGTATTGGATTAGGGAATGGAATTAGCTATCTATCATTATATATTTAATTTATAAGGATCAAGTTATTATTAGCCATGAATTTATTTGTTGACATGTCAACCATGGATATTTGGTTATCACAATTTCATCAATTATGGAAATATTTGGATTATCTATTTTGACCATATTATCTATTCTTATATCATGTTCACTTAATTTATTTGATTATTATTGCTTATTTTTACCATTATAGAGTGTTTGAGCTCACCCCTTATTGTGTTTCACTTTCCCCAAGTTATAATATAATGAATTACACATAATATGGCTGACATAATATCTTGTGTTGATAAATTTTTGGGACATATTTATGAATTATAATGAATTATGTAGTTCTTTATATTGTCCAACAATTTCCATTTCATGAGAATGTCATGAGATTTTTTAGTTAAAGTTTTCCCCATTTTTCTGAAATTATAATCCAAAAAGGAAATTTAGATGTAGCGATTCAATAATTTATTGTGATATTATAATTATTGATGGTTAAAATTGGGTCACTCTTGTTTATATCAAAGTCAGTATAAAATGATTGTGTTTATTCACACTATATTCTCAGGAGGGTGGATTTGGGGTTCTATATTTCTAATAAAAGTAGGAATATAACTTTATAGGTATGGATGTTAGTTCAAGATAATTTAAGGGTTGATAAGCTAAGGTTGTTTATAATTTCAGAGGAATATATAAACCTTTAGTATAGTTGTTGTAATATATAATATTTTATGGATTTGGATAAGATAAATTTATTTGAAACGCAATAGATATGTTTAAGGGATAAGTCATGGAACATAATAAAATCCTAAAATATTGGTAAAGTGGAAATTTTGTGGTTTTAATAGAAAATATATCCCTACCTAGATACTAAAAATGGATGTAGGATCTATCACGGATTAACCTAGGGGTAATAACCCTGAAAAGGGAAGATTGGGTAATAACTCAATAATTAAATAGTGAATAAAAAAGTGTCCAAACAGCTACCCGGTTTGAAACTCCCATGGGATATTATTTGGTTAATCGCATTATATTTAAAATCCTTAAAAAAGATTTTTTATGTAAAGGAATTAGATTAAGGAATATGAGAACATAAAATATCATAAATCCAAGATTGATCAAAGATTGATTTTGGATTAACTAAAATATAAGGTATTAATTATGTTGAGTAAGACATTTTTATGTTTAATTTAATTATTTAATGATAATTATCCTATATTGTTCATCACTCATGTTTACTCCTTTTGTTTTTAGTAATGGATAGATCCTAAAGGAATCAAGTTATTAATGGAAGCCACTGACAATATAGATATTTTCTAAATGAAGAACCATATATGAGAAGAACAAAAGTGTGAACATTTTTTATTATGAAAAATAAAATATTAAGAATAATGATTAGAAATGTGAACATAGTTTAGTATTTTATAAAAAAAATAAGATAAGGATTGTGTCTCAGGGAAATTTTGGTGGAAAATATGATGAAGGAAATAATTTTATGTTCCCACATGTCTAAAATTTAGGAACAAGACCATAAGAAACTGATTCAAACGAACTGGGAGATATTTTATGTGTGAAGAAAGAGGTCATAGATACAACAATTACTTATGAAAATTAAAGATATCAGTGAACACAATAAAAGGTAATAGAGTTCTTAGGGATGTTCCACTAATAGTGTAGTGTCTTTAATATGGGAAATTGTGAAAGTAACTAATTAAATGACCTAATCTGAGGGATAAAAATGGTTATAGTCACCAGAATCATCCAAGAAATGTGAAATCTTATGAAATAACAACTATTAATGTGTGTTTTTACATATTATTTGAAGGTAAACCCACTGATCATCCACTCAAGAACTATTATTGTTTTATTTTATCTTTGTTCTAATTACTCCTTTATCCTTAGAATATTTTCTAATGAAATAAAATCATCACCTTAATTACTATATGTTGAATAATTCATCATAATATTATACCAGTTGAATTAATTTATCAAAATTTATATTTATTAGAATGTTTTATTCTCCATTCAGAGAAATTTAATGTTATTTTAGAAATGGATTTGTTTCGTCCACTTATAGGAAAAGTCCATTGGATTAATGATATCACATTTCCTATCATATTATGATTGTATATCAATATAAGGATGATTATGCACCCCAATTAGAATGAAGTTATAAGTTTGGGTCTTGATATAGAATAACAGTAGACTTCGGCCACAAATGGTTAAAAAATATCTATATTATGGTTCATCCTACATTGAGGAAAAGATCTTATTCGAATTTTGTAAGGCAGATATCTCTCTATAAATTATATCATGAGTAATTTCTATCTTTCAAATACCCTTATATATAATTTCATTGATAGGTAATAATTAAAATTTTAAGGATGCAATTTAGTTAAGGGGTGAATATAACAAACCATAAGTCAAAATACTTTTATGTTATAGTATCTCATCAGACACGCAACGATGAACTACAAAAAAACCATTATAAATTTAGTTTTAATTAAGTAATATAAAAATGTCACATGAAACTAAGTATTACATATCATGGATTATTACTCACGTTGGACGAATATATCCATTAATAGTTTATAAATAAACTATGGACAATTAATATAAAAGAATAAAATATTCAAGACTAGGAAATATATTGGATCATATTCAAACTTGATTATCACCAATATTAAAAGAAAACGAAAATGATGAATAACATCATAAAAAGAGAAAGTGTGTTATGAGATCTATAATGAATACTATAGAAATGATAAATGTGAAATAAGATGTTTTAATGGAATGAATAAGTGTATTAAGGGTATATATAGGAATGAAATATAGATGTTGAAAATATGGTTGTTGAATATACATGTGTCAAATAGGTATAATTATGTTATGTATGTCTATTAAAATGTTTTAAAAAATTTAAATAATAAATATGAAACACAAATATAATATTAAATTAAATGGTATTATTATATAAAATTTTTATGTGTTTAATGATACAATTAAAGGGTGATGTGAAAAATAAAAATGAAATATTTTAATATCAACAAATTGACAACATCAAATGATTAGGATATACATAATAATTATTTAATTTTCAATTAATGTAAAATAATATTAAGAACATATAATGTTTAAGAATAGTTTATTTTTCTAATAATATCAATTTTTATTTAAATTTGGTTTTTCTTTTAAAAGATAATTATTTAAATTTTGGAATTTAAATTTTATAAAATGAACCTAATTTTTAGATACATTATATAAAATCTATGTTTGATTAAATTTTTGATATTTTTCTAAAATTATTATTTTTAGATGAATAGTAATAAAATACTGATATAATTAATACTTCCACTTTTTGACATCATGACAATACAAGAATTATTTCAAATTTTTTAATTTTTTTAATATATATATAAGAAAAATAAATCATTTAAAATTATTATTCTGTTCTTATAAAATCCATGTATATTATTTTTCGAAACATAAATAATATTTTACTAAAAAAAAACTAGTATTCACGTATATAAAAAATAAGTTTCATATATTGATGGAATTAAGTCAAAAAATATGGATTTCATATTTTATATCAAAACTATCAAATTATAAAACTATCCCAATTTCATTTTTAGGTATAAAATTATGTTTAATAATTTTAAAGTTAATGCCAACGATAATGGTTAAACTATTATTTTTGAAGAATAGACTAATTAATATGGTGTAATTTTTATATAATAAAATTAATTAATATCATCTAAAAAGTGAATTAAAAATAATATTTGATCCTATATTTAAATAAATTATTACTAAATCAATTGGATTCCAATACTAAATAAGATTAATAACACTAAATTGGGTAAAAAATATTTTTAGAAATTAGTTTCCTGTATATAATATTTTTTAATTTAGAATATAATTTATTATTAATTAGAAATTCAATTTTATTAAATTACGATTAAATTTAGGTTTATAACATGTCACGAACCAGGCCGGGTTGTCATCCGACCCGGCACCCAACCCGGTCCGCGGCAAGACCCGAAGGGCGTTCCCGATCCCCACGGGCTGGCACAAGTGCCCGAGTATCAAAACTAACACATGGGAACGATTTTACCCAAAATAAAAGACAGAAAAACAACTAACCAGATAAATAAACTGAAATTAGAAATAGACAACAAAACATGCCTTTAAACTATGAACAAGTTTAAAGTCTACAACTTGATGCAATAACTAAAAGGAAAAGACGACAGCAGAAACTAAAGCTTATGCTCAAACCTCCCGGCAGAAGAGAGGCCACATCAACACCATTCTGCATGAGAAGACCAACCACAACATGGACCACCATCACTAAGAACGACGCACAACCTGGAATACACAGAAACAAGGTCTACATACACCCAAAGGTGTATGTAGGGTGTGAGCCAAAATCCCAATAGGACGTCACCCAATAGAAAGGTTCCATGCCACAACATCAAAAAGGCAATTTAATGTGTCTATTCAAAAGTTTAATTTAAAAATTCTTTTAAAGAAAACATTTACAAGCTAAATGATAAAAGAAAAACATTAAAAAGAACTCATTTAACAAACACGATTTTTAAAGGGAAAAGAAATGTTCAATATTGGAACACACACACATACTCACACACACACACACCCATACTCACACACACACACACCCATACTCACACACACACACACACATACTCACACACACACACACATACTCAAGTGGTCTTCCATGTGCCGACGGAAGGCACCACGCCAAAGATGGTAGAGCACTACGGGTAAATCCCCTAAGGTTCATCTAGCTCGAGTGGGACCCTAGAAACCTCGTGTCTCGGTGAAACGTGGCTTAGAAGGCCACTACCCTCAGAAAACGTGGCTTAGAAGGCCACAACCCTCAGAACACGTGGCATACAAGGCCACGACCCTCAGATATCATGTTTAGTTAGTGTTGCAATCGTCAATCCAGCTAAGTGAAACAGGGACGACACCCATCCGGTTCACTAGCGCACTAGTTATAGTCTGCCCACCTAGATACCCAGGGTTTTCCCTTGTGCTCAAACATGTTTCACATTCAAATCACACTCCACTTTCACATTTCGCAAACCAAGCATGACATTACACAAACGGTAACCGCTTCATACCAAAATACCATTTCCAAGACACACGCACACCAAGGATATGTCTCATTTTATAAAAATACACCACTTTAAAAATGGACGCGCATTCAACTCCTTCAAAATACCCTTTTTACGTCATATAAATGTACCAAAGAGACATTTGATCTATTAATGAAACCGTTTCAGGAAAAACCAAAAAAAAGACATTACACCAAAGCCCACTTGATTTTATATTGAGACATCACTTTACAACTTGATACACGGGGTAACCATATCAAGACTTGTTTTCCATTATTAAAACAATTTTTTCATTTCAATTTCAAAAGTACACAACAAGTCAAACACACCAAATGTGATTCATATACTTTGAAAATGTCTATTTAAATACACAAACATCTAAAGCGACTTGAAAACACCTTTCGCACCTACCAAACATCCCTCAAAACCTTTCAACCATGTTTGAAATCCCAAATACCGCTCAAATAAACAATCGCTTAGTTCGCAAAACATATTACATGTATACCATAAAACCTCACTGCAAAACACACAAATCTTCACATAAAAAGAACATTCTAGAATCAATTGAACACTCAACTTTTCTAAAACCTCATTTTCACCATTTGCACAATTTATTAGACACCTTTAAAATTTACCACAACAAGGTCGGAAAAAAAAAACATTTCAAAGGAGAGCGCAATTTTCTTCAGGTACGCATGTCAAACAAATTTATAAAACGCATTTTGTGCCACTTACAAAACACAACCATTCATTTATACAACAACACATATAAATAATAAAAGCATACTACTTAGGAAATCCAATTTTCATCAAACAAGAATGCCAAAGAATTATAAACCTAGATCGCACCGTGAAATTTTATCATGGAACATATTAAGTATAACTAAACAAACAAATTAAATTATCTAGATGATGCAAAGGCATGGAACCACCTACCTCGACGTAGAAACCCGAGAATTGATGTGAAACCTTCAAATTCTAGCGCGAAACATCAATCGCGCTCCGTTTTCACCACAAGGAACCTCACGCAAACTCAATTTCATGAATTCGAATTAAACACATCAAGTTAAGACCACAAAACCGAACCTCATATCTGCTGGAAAATAAAAAATAAAACAGAAAACTTGCAGAAAGAAAGAAATAATAGTAATAGTAATAAATGAAAAATTATGATAATAATAAAACTAAAGGGAGGATATGGTTCGGCTAAGGGGAAAAATGGCCGGAAAGTCCGACCGTCGGAACAGGTTCGGCCGGCGAGGGAAAAGCAGGAGGCAAGGGGGTGCGGGGAGTCCGTGGTGCGATCCCAGAGGGGGAGGCCGCTGGACTGGGGAAATAGGGAGGCGGTGCAAAACCGGAGAGAAGGGGGAGAGATAGGTCACGCAAGGGGAAAGCCGGGGTGTGCGGGGTTCACCGGTGCAGCCACCGGGGTGTGTCGGGGTTCACCGGAGCAGGGGGCGCAACCCGGTCGTCGGACGGGAGGACTGCCGGGAAGGTGGGGTGCGGCGCTAGCAGGGTGGACGGAGGAGGAAGGAGTGCGGCAGGGGGCGCCGGCTGGGCAGAGGGCGGATCTGGTGAGGGGGGGGGGGTGTTCGTCGGATCGGGCAGGGGCGGCGGCCAGCTGGGAGGGTGACGGCGCGACGGCCGGCTGGGAGGGCGACGACGCGGCGGCCGGCTGGTAGGGCGACGACACGGCGGCCGGCTGGTAGGGCGACGTCGCGGGCTGAAGCAAGAGTGGGGGGTGGCGGCGCACCAGGGGGGAAAGGGGTGACGGGAGAGAGTTTGAGGGGAGAGACCCGAAACCCTAAATGGTTAAAAAAACAATAAATAAAATAAAAACAAATATGCAAACAAAATAAAAGAAATGAAAAGGAAAAAAAAGTAATAAATAAAATAGTAATAATATAAATAATAAGGTGGAAAAATAATGAGGATAAAATACTAAGACTCATTTGATAACCCTAAAATAAAATAAAGAATTATGTTAGCTAAGATAATAATAACAATAATAATAAAATTAACGAAACAATAATAATTGTAATAAACTAAAATATAAATAATAATAATAATCTCAAATGACATTATTATGAATATTATTATTAAAACAAATGTTAATTCATTTTACTTCATTAATTAAACAGTAGAAAGGTGTGCGGTGAACCAGACGGGGTCACGCGGTGTCCCAGGCAAGGCCGCGCAGCCTCAACCGCGCTGCGCTGGACCCAATCAAAGTCAAAACACATGTTTTTAATTAACTTAGAAATTTTATGTCGGGCCTTGACCCGAACCACCAGATGCCCCAAAAAATTATTAAAAAGATAAATTTTAAAAAAAAGATGGGTGTGACAATTCTCCCCACCATAAAGCTTTCCGTCCCCGGAAAGCCACAACTAAGGATGAGACCAAAAGTAAGAAACGACATCCCCTTAAGGTTTAAATAAGATCTCTATGAGAACGAGAGAAAGGAGGAAAACACATCGTGCTCAGAGGAGGTGACTAAAAAGACAGCCTCAAGAAAATCGTAAAAGACCTTCTCATATGCATCGACCGCCCCAAAGAGGTGAAACAACTCGAGTTGATTAATCAAGGAAAGGAACTCTCGCACTCACGAGAACCAAGTTCACAACATGAAACAACTCAAACACTATTAGATCGAAACCACACCATCTGCCTAGAAAGAACAAATAAGGTCAACCCACGTCCCCGGAACGTTCTTACCACTTATCACCAAACCATATTTAAAGCAGAAGCTATAGATCAACATGGGGAAGCTCGAGGGGCTCCCCACCATTAATGAAAATTCCAGCACTGATTCATTCTAGAGACATCTGTGTGAGACCCAATGTGGGTCTCCCCACCATTAAGAACCTACCAACGCCCAAGGTGAGAATAGAAAACCAACATGGGGAGGTCCGGGCAGACTCTCCACCATTAAGGAAAGGCAAACACCGATTTATTCCAGAGACCATTGTGTGAGGTACATCGTGGGTCTCGCCGCCATTAGAACTAATCAAATGATACAGAAATTTAGAGATTTTCTGATAGGGACCAAACACCCCACCACAAGGGGCGGGGAGGGTGGGGCCCAACCACTAGGCGTCAAAACCCGGGCCGAGCACAACCAACATCTCAAAGTTTCCTGGATGAACACCATTCATATTTGAGACTGAGTTACCCAACAGACTCTCTTAAGGACCACTAAAGAGACTGCATCCAGTGGAACACAACCCCCAAGACTTTAAGGCACTCGACGAACACGCTTGCACGTGGTTGCGAAAACCTTATGAAACCAGACGACTCATTCAGTGCGGAACAACCATAGAAAACAATTTACGTTACTTTCACTCTCGAAACTGATGACAGAAATCAGGTTGGGGTCTCGTACAGTCCCGGGGTTCCTGACCACGCGCCAGCTTCACTCCGAGGCCTATGGCTGGAGTACTGATGTTTGAAGCATCCCCTGCCTCGCAGTCAGGTATTGAAGACTCCCGTGCGAAGCTTCTCCTTTTGGTGTCATACGCAACCTCACTACAACTGAGACGACACCAGCAACACAACAAATTACAGCATCTGACTGATCATACGCGGAACATTCCCCAACACCAGAGTTGAAATGGTGCATGTGCATCACCCTTTGTCACACTAAATGAGAACACGACACCACGAATCGTCACCTGGACATGATCATTTCTGTCGAGAGAGACATTATACTGAGAAAGACTTTAAATTGTGCCTTGAACAACATGTGATTCCTGCAAACGACCATAGCAGCATCATATGACCGGGTCTGCCAAACTAGTAGTCTAACATGAACCTTTTCTTAAACAAGGCAAACCAAAAACCAGAGGTCATTTAGAATGGTCGGCTACACCGATGACTTAGGGTTGCTTCCAAACCACCGTTGACTATCAAAGAGGTCTCACGCTGCAAGACGTCACCGAAAACGACCCTTACAACCGATGAAAAATACTACAAAACCCTTCAAGACTCTGGTCAACACTGAAAGTTTGGAACCGCCTTCACCCTCCCCCGCCGGATTTCCTTTCGCCATTCCAGGGGGAAACCTTTAAACATGACGACGTCAAACCTCATACCCAATGACTCGGTCAACTCAAATGACCAAAACTACCTTCAACTCCCCTCGCATCTGTCGTCCCGCTGTGAGAGGATCCGCTTAGTTGCAAAAAGGAGGCATGAGTTCAATTATAGAATCCAAGAAGAGATTCCTCTGATCAACTGGAGGGTCAACCAATGGAGAATTGCCCGTGGCCACACTTTAATCACATGTAAAAACTTTATGGGGCGTACACTAGTTGAGAAAGAAAACCATGAACCCAACCAAACTAGTCCGATAGCCAAAACATACCACAAGCGAACACTAGGTGTGCAGGGGAAACAACTACAAGGGCTTCTCGATGTACTCTTCAAAGGAATTTACTAACCACACGCTTGCATACCAACTTACAAATAAGAATTCAAACTCAGGACACAACCATTCCGAAAAAAAATCCTCGGCTCAAAACGCCTCACATCCAACATTTTCAAAACACAAGGACACGCCACAAAAACACTGTTAACTAAAAACACCAAATTTCTTACCTTTAACAATACATTTTGAAAATAAGTAAACCCAGTGGATTGCACAAACACCAATGGCGTCCCATGAGCCTCGCACATGCATGTTCCCGTGCCACACCGACACCCAACACATGTCATCCAGGCACTCATCCTCTCGGGCCATTAACCATTTCCCTTTTCGTACACACTCATGCATGTGGTTGCCCATGAGAGCGCCAAGGATCAAAACCAAATCTTTCCATTTTTATTTCAAAACCAAAACATTCAACCCACACCTTTCAAACTTCATACATCATTTTCTTTTTAAAGAGTTTCATTTGAAAACATTTTCCATGACCAAAACATTTTTACTTAAAAACCAATTTCCCATGAATCCAAAACAAGGGGACGAGAAATGACGCAATAGAAACTTGTGTCAGCGGGTGACTGGAACGTATGGTTTGCGGCCATACGCCAGTCACGCCACTGCCACGGAGGGTATTCTAGGACAGCGTCCCCAGCTCCGCATGGCTTGCCAGACCCTGCGAGCTCACTAGGACAACTGACCTAACCCCTTTTCTTTTCCCTTGGACAAGATTTTCCGCAAGGACCAAAAATCAGACAACCCTCGACATACGCTGGTAACTTGAGTCCCGCCACGAGGTGTGCTGGCCAGGCACATTACTCGTAGCCAGGATGTCGAGTCCCGACAACCGTAACTCTAGTCCACCGTGACTCTATCCCAAAAGAAAACGACCCAAGAGAGCAAACCTTGCCCTCTGATACCATTTTGCAACGAACCAGGCTGGGTCGTCATCCGACCCGGCGCCCAACCTGGTCCGCGGCAAGACCCGAAGGGCGTTCCCGATCCCCACGGGCTGGCACAAGTGCCCGGGTATCAAAACTAACACATGGGAACGATTTTACCCAAAATAAAAGACAGAAAAACAATTAACCAGATAAATAAACTGAAATTAGAAATAGATAGCAAAACATGCCTTTAAACTATGAACAAGTTTAAAGTCTACAACTTGATGCAATAACTAAAAGGAAAAGACGACAACAGAAACTAAAGCTCATGCTCAAACCTCCCGGCAGAAGATAGGCCACATCAACACCATTCTACATGAGAAGACCAACCACAACATGGACCACCATCACTGAGCACGACGCACAACCTGGAATACATAGAAACAAGGTCTACATACACCCAAAGGTGTATGTAGGGTGTGAGCCAAAATCCCAATAGGACGTCACCCAATAGAAAGGTTCCATGCCACAACATAAAAAAGGCAATTTAATGTGTCTATTCAAAAGTTTAATTTAAAAATTCTTTTAAAGAAAACATTTACAAGCTAAATGATAAAAGAAAAACATTAAAAAGAACTCATTTAACAAACACGATTTTTAAAGGGGAAAAGAAATGTTCAATATTGGAACACACACACACATACTCACACACACACACACCCATACTCACACACACACACACATACTCACACACACACACACACATACTCACACACACACACACATACTCAAGTGGTCTTCCATGTGCCGACGGAAGGCACCACGCCAAAGATGGTAGAGCACTACGGGTAAATCCCCTAAGGTTCATCTAGCTCGAGTGGGACCCTAGAAACCTCGTGTCTCGGTGAAACGTGGATTAGAAGGCCACGACCCTCAGAAAACGTGGCTTAGAAGGCCACGACCCTCAGAAAACGTGGCTTAGAAGGCCACGACCCTCAGATATCATGTTTAGTTAGTGTTGCAATCGTCAATCCATCTAAGTGAAACCAGGACGACACCCATCCGGTTCACTAGCGCACTAGTTCTAGTCTGCCCACCTAGATACCCAGGGTTTTCCCTTGTGCTCAAACATGTTTCACATTCAAATCACACTCCACTTTCACATTTCGCAAACCAAGCATGACATTACACAAAAGGTCACCGCTTCATACCAAAATACCATTTCCAAGACACACGCACACCAAGGACATGTCTCATTTTATAAAAATACACCACTTTAAAAATGGACGCGCATTCAACTCCTTCAAAATACCCTTTTTACGTCATATAAATTTACCAAAGAGCCATTTGATCTATTAATGAAACCGTTTCAAAAAAAACCAAAAAAAAGACATTACACCAAAGCCCACTTGATTTTATATTGAGACATCACTTTACAACTTGATACACGGGGTAACCATATCCAGACTTGTTTTCCATTATTAAAACAATTTTTGCATTTCAATTTCAAAAGTACACAACAAGTCAAACACACCAAATGTGATTCATATACTTTGAAAATGTCTATTTAAATACAAAAACATCTAAATCGACTTGAAAACACCTTTCGCACCTACCAAACATCCATCAAAACCTTTCAACCATGTTTGAAATCCCAAATACCGCTCAAATAAACAATCGCTCAGTTCGCAAAACATATTACATGTATACCATAAAACCTCACTGCAAAACACACAAATCTTCACATAAAAAGAACATTCTAGAATCAATTGAACACTCAACTTTTCTAAAACCTCATTTTCACCATTTCCACAATTTATTAGACACCTTTAAAATTTACCACAACAAGGTCGGAAAAAAAACATTTCAAAAGAGAGCGCAATTTTCTTCAGGTACGCATGTCAAACAAATTTATAAAACGCATTTTTTGCCACATACAAAACACAACCATTCATTTATACAACAACACATATAAATAATAAAAGCATACTACTTAGGAAATCCAATTTTCATCAAACAAGAATGCCAAAGAATTATAAACATAGATCGCACCGTGAAATTATATCATGGAACATATTAAGTATAACTAAACAAACAAATTAAATTATCTCGATGATGCAAAGGCATGGAACCACCTACCTCGACGTTGAAACCCGAGAATTGATGTGAAACCTTCAAATTCTAGCGCGAAATATCAATCACGCTCCGTTTGCACCACAAGGAACCTCGCGCAAACTCAATTTCATGAATTCGAATTAAACACATCAAGTTAAGACCACAAAACCAAACCTCATATCTGCTGGAAAATAAAAACTAAAACAGAAAACTTGCAGAAAGAAAGAAATAATAGTAATAGTAATAAATGAAAAATTATGATAATAATAAAACTAAAGGGAGGATATGGTTTGTCTAAGGGAAAAAATGGCCGGAAAGTCCAACCGTCGGAACAGGTTTGGCCGGCGAGGGAAAAGCAGGAGGCAAGGGGGTGCGGGGAGTCCGTGGTGCGATCCGAGAGGGGGAGGCCGCTGGACTGGGGAAATAGGGAGGTGGTGCAAAACCGGAGAGAAGGGGGAGAGATAGGTCACGCAAGGGGAAAGCCGGGGTGTGCGGGGTTCACCGGTGCAGCCACCGGGGTGTGTCGGGGTTCACCGGAGCAGGGGGTGCAACCCGGTCGTCGGACGGGAGGACTGCCGGGAAGGTGGGGTGTGGCGCTAGCAGGGTGGACGGAGGAGGAAGGAGTGCGGCAGGGGGCGCCGGCTGGGCAGAGGGCGGATCTGGTGAGGGGGGGGGGGGGGTGTTCGTCGGATCGGGCAGGGGCGGCGGCCAGCTGGGAGGGTGACGGCGCGGCGGCCGGCTGGGAGGGCGATGGCGCGGCGGCCTGCTGGTAGGGCGACGGCGCGGCGGCCGGCTGGTAGGGCGACGGCGCGGGCTGAAGCAAGAGTGGGGGGTGGCGGCGCACCAGGGGGAAAGAGGTGACGGGAGAGAGTTTGAGGGGAGAGACCCGAAACCCTAAATGGTTAAAAAAAATAAATAAAATAAAAACAAATAAGCAAACAAAATAAAAGAAATGAAAAGGAAAAAAAAGTAATAAATAAAATAGTAATAATATAAATAATAAGGTGGAAAAAGAATGATGATAAAATACTAAGACTCATTTGATAACCCTAAAATAAAATAATGAATTATGTTAGCTAAGATAATAATAACAATAATAATAAAATTAACGAAACAATAATAATTGTAATAAACTAAAATAGAAATAATAATAATAATATCAAATGACATTATTATGAATATTATTATTAAAACAAATGTTAATTCATTTTATTTCATTAATTAAACATTAGCAAGGTGTGCGGTGAACCAGACGGGGTCACGCGGTGTCCCAGGCAAGGCCGCGCAGCCTCAACCGCGCTGCACTGGACCCAATCAAAGTCAAAACACATGTTTTTAATTAACTTAGAAATTTTATGTCGGGCCTTGACCCGAACCACCAGATGCCCCGAAAAATTATTAAAAAGATAAATTTAAAAAAAAAGACGGGTGTGACATAACAAATAGTAAATATATGTAATTGTATATGTTTTTTAAAACAAAATTTACTTGGGTAAATACTGGTTAAGTCGGTTAAAAAATGGTAAAATTATAAATAATAGAAAAAATTACTTCTAAAATGTTTAAAGTATATGAAAAAATACACAGTTGAGGATTTATAAAAAAATTATTTCCAAACATAATTATTTCAAACTTTTGAAAACACTGACCCATGAATCGTGCCATTCCATTATTGAAAAAATGGTAGTTTATAAAAGTACCTTTTTCTTCCCTTAAAAAGTAGACTTTCATGAAATCATCCCACACCAATTTCATAAAATTTATTCCTAAAAATATGAAATTTTTCTCCTCCTATATTTCTATCTAAATTTAATTATGCTATATTCTAAATTAATTATCCTAATATCTTCATTTCCGAGGAGACATCCATGAAAATGTTTAATGTCCCCAAGTGAGTATTACTTAATCTTTCTCTTTTTATTCTTATTATTTCACATAAAAAACTACCCTAACCATAGTAATATATTGATATTAATATAATTATTATAATTAGGTGTTATTTTATTAAATTATATACCTTTATTTATTCCTCCCATCAATTTAGAAAAACTAATGAACAATGATCGTGCATTGTGCAGATTACCGCCTCCATGAAGTGACATATTTCTCATTTCACCGTCGCCTATATTCACTGGTTATAAGGATGGAATTAAATAATATATGATAAAAATCTAATATAATTATGAATATTAGGTTAAAATTTATAATACACATTCATTTCCTATAATTTATTGGGAAATGAAAATGTTAACAATGGGTTATGCAGACTACCGCCTCTATAAAGTAACATTTTTATTCTTTAATCCTGATTTTAAATCACAGTAAAAAATAAAAAATATAATTTGAAACTGAAAAAAACAATTATTATTCTATTATAATTATATTATGTAAAAAACAATTTTTTAACCATACTCACCCATATAATTATTGTATGATAAAGTTTATGTTGGTCTTACCACCTACATGAAAAATCCTATAAAACTATATCATGGTTAAATATGGGAACATAAATAAAAATAATATTATAAGTAAATAAGAATATTTTTTATAATTCTATAATAGTTATATAATGTATTTATCATATCATTACAAAATCACCTTTGGTCTCTAAAATTACAGGAATAAGATAACACGGATTCAAATTTCATGAAACTGAACCAAAACACTAACAGAATTGGATAAATGATTTATATATTAATATAATTTATATATTTAATTAAATTTAATTATATAGGAATTAATATCCTTTTATAAATGAATTGTTAATGAAATCAACACTGAAAATCATACAAGAAACATTTAAAGTTTCTAACACTTAGTGGTAAAAATAATCTATAAATAACTATTATATTCATAATAAACAATTATAAATGAATTATATAAAAGTTAATGTATATGAATAAGGTTCGGATATTCAATATTAATATGGGTATTTTATTTTTATATTATTATATAGAATAATTTACAATGGGAAACAATGTTAGGGTTTGTATAAACTCAATTTTTATTCATTGAGTTACAAACAATCTCTTTGAACACTAATGTTCCTTGTTTTATTTATTCAACCTAAAATATAATTTTTATTTTATTTCATCTTTATTTTTCATAGGTTTTATAATTATTCCGTATATCCCCGTTATAAAATATTTGTCACCAAAAATATTTTCTTACTTAAAATGGGTTTCTTATTTCAATTTTTACCCATTGATACATGTTGTTATTATACACCATGTTTTATTTTATATAGTGTAACTGATTCCTATTTAACATTTTTTATCATGGTACTCTCATCATTAAATATATTTAAGTAATAAATTTAAATTATATATGTTAATGGATTTATATTAAAATGTTTCTAAAACCGTAATGATTATTTTTCTTTACTTGAAATTCTTTGATACATGTTTCATATTGTGAACCATTATTTTAGTTAAATGGTTTTTTCACTATACAATTTTCTATATTATAAGGAAATATTTTATTTAATTATATTTAAATTTCAAGGAATCCCCCTCATGTTCTTTTTATACTTGTGTTCCCATTTCCATAAGTGTGTTTGATCCCAATTTTTTTTCATTTAGACATGATTCATATTAAATATTTGTTTCCTTTTTAAGGTTTATATTTTGGATAGGTATTACTTTCAAACTACACTCATACTATTTTAATATATGGGATTAAATTATTAAAATAAATGACTTCATTTTTCTTTTAAAATCATCCTTTGTTATTATAATGATGTTTCGTCCAATTAATTTCCTATGTTAATGCCATATATTTCATTACATTATTTGAATACAATTTACCTAGATATTATACATGAACGAATTTCGTAAATTATTAAATTACATTTATACCACTTTCTTTGTATAGTGTTTGTTTGAGGGATGCTTTAATATAAAGATATTATATTTATTGATTGGGGATATATAGAAAATATTTATACATATTATTTCAATAAGGGTGTTTGTTGATTATTAAATATTATTGGTTTTTTAATTTAAAGATGATTCATTACATCATATGATGGATGTATTCAACATAATTAAAAATTTGTAGAGCCTATAATATCCCATCGATGAACCAATAGGTATCATGATACAAACTAACAGGTGTATTTTGATGTATTCCTACCTAGAACAAAAAATATTTCCTAATCACTGGGCCTTAAAATAAATATCATGATGTATATGATCATAAAAACATGGTTTATGGAATGAAATTAGGATTTTGGAATTATGAATTTCACCTCTAAATAACTAGATAATATTATCCATGAATTTACATATTAATATATCGACCAGGTATATGTTATTCTCAGAGTTTCTTTTGATTATGACATTATCTTTATTATCTATTCCAACATTATTAATTATCCTTGTCTTATCCTTTCTTATTATTCTTTATTTTTATTTCTTATGTTTGAAATTACTAAGTGTTTATGATCACCCATTATTCTGTTTCAATTTCACCAGGTTATGAAGTAACGTATTATGCATGATATGTCAAATAAAGTAGTTTATTAGAGAATTTTTTGGGAGATGATGAAAATTTATCATGGATTAAGTAGTTTCTTATACATTGTATGAAATATCCATTTCATGATAGAGGCAACTGATTGTTTAGTTATTTTGTTTTCCTATCTCTTGAAAATTCTAATCCTAAAATGTCATTCAGATGTATGAGACTTAATATTTTCTTGTAATATTGTAATTATTTATGGTTAAAATTGGTTAACTCTTCATATTTCAAATTCTATATATAAATAATTTCATTACTAATACTTAATTACGGGAGTACAGATTTTGGGTGATACATATGGAATGCGTCATTATCCACTCTAAATTATGTGGGATTTGAGTTTTCACCTGATAATCATCCCCGCAATATGGGTAAACACCCTTAAAAAATGATTTGGGACAAGATATGAAACTATCTATATCACATGGACAACTCACAATCAAAATATTCTCATCTTGGTCCCTACATAAACACATGAATTTTTTTCTTAGCTAACCCCACAGAAAATAATGTGAAATGAGTATTATTTATACCCTCTTATATGGAAATAATCTGTATCCTCTCTAATTGACTTGGGATCTTGATTTTCAACCAACCATAGTTTATAAAACAAAACCATAGTGGGAAGGGTGAATTATTGTGTCATATAATTGTATACTTAAAAGATATATTGTCTCTTTGTTTACAATAACACATAAAACATGAAAATATATAACATATATACCAAAAATATGATAAAGAAAGAGAATTCAATAAAATGGATATTTATACTTTTTTATACACTAAGGGATACATCCAAGGTGAAAACATTGATGATGTTCTGATTTACCAAATGAACCACTACCTACTTTTGTGATTAAAAATGTTTAAGAATATCCCACTTACAATCCAAGGGTCACTCCAATCAATTTAACTCTATAAAAAATCATTATGACAAGGTACATGAAAATTTCAACTCACTAATTTTTCATAATATCCTTTTATTAAATATATAACACAAACTAAATATTGTGTTTTACATATTATTTAATCTCCACAAAGAAATATTGATATTCAAAATAATTACACATAGTAGAAACTTTCATCTCCCTTTTTGAAATGTGTCAAAATATACTCTCAAATTTGTTACATTTCATATAACACATTCTTAATTATTTATAGAAACTTTAAAATTTTATCCCATATAAGTTTCTATGTGTCACATTCTAATTAATCCGCTATAATTACCATTAGATTCATGGTTTTATTACCCAGTAACATTATAATTACTCCAAATGATAAAGAATTTAATTATCCAAAAATAATATTTAATTTAATAGATCATAATGTTTTTATCATGGTTATAACAATATCATATTTTACTCCCACCATTTTATGGAGCGATGGAAAATTTTGTGACATGATTCTCATATCCATAAATCTTTTCCAAAAGTGATTGATTATATGGAATCCTTGATCCAAATTTTTTATACGATCAAAATTTGAGATTATAGTGTGATTCTATCAAATAAATATTACTACACATACATTTATTTTTCATGTTTTCAATCCATTGTGAAGTGGTTTCAACAATTAAAAAATAATATCAGTGTTTTTTAGTGTGACACAAGATCCTGTAAAAAAATACTATAAAATTTATTCATAGGTTCTGCCTTATAGTGCGATCAATATTTTAATATATTCAAACCAAATATTCCTTACAGCATTATATTTACCATATTTTTGTACCTATGGACCACCATTCAATTTTAATCCTATAAAAAAGTCTTTATAGGGTGACCAATACAGTTTTTGTGACTTTTTCTTCTCTCATAAAATCACCTAAAACTTATTATTCCTCTTTTAGGATTCTCCAAAACCACAAAACATGATAATAGAGATTGATAACGAATAAAAATAATTCTTAAAATATAAACATAGACTCCACTATATTCTCCCTTTTCTAAAATATGTTCTGACATTTTCTATGTTGGATTACCTTTGTTACAACATTTTCTCCCTTTGGGGTTGTTGATAATCCAAATAATCTCTATTTACTATAATGAAATTAATAACTTCGTAACTCTAAAAAAATAATATAGAAGTAAAATATATCTTCCATAACTATAAGTCTATGTGTTAATTTATTAGTGTTGGAAATGAAATATCTAGAGGAAATTCAATGCTTATCATAAATACATCTTAACTTCATCTCTATAGACCACTTGTTTTTAAACAATGAAAATCTATCGATCTCCCCATGTATTCAACCATATTAATATCCATCAAGATCATCAATATTGAACACCTTCCACCCCCTCCCTATGTATCTTATGTCCCTTTTTTATAAAAAAATCGCTTACACAATGTTTCACCCCCCCTTTATATGAGAATTCATTTATTACACTATTTGTCAATCACTTTTTTCTTCCATTAAAAAAAATACAATTTTATGTCCTTGATTCACTATATTTCACTGACTATATGATTTCTCCCCCAATTAATAAAAACCCAATGGGAAAATATCCATCTATGCATTGTATCACCATATTAAATATCAAAATCATAAGATTTAGTGGATATAAAAATCATCCTTAGGAAGAGGTGTGTGGTAGAACACCAGGGTTCAAACATCACTTATTGAAAACTAGTGTGGCCAGTGGTTTTTTAAAATATCTGCTTCATGATGATTCATTCTTATATGATCCATTTTATGATTATTTAATAAAAATTATGATTAATTAAATGGTCTTAATTTGAATATTCTAAAAACATGAGTGTTGTATCATATTATTTATCAACTAAATAATACTCTTTTTATCACAATGGATCATCATGGGAAATTCACTAAACGCACTAAGATCCTCTAATTGATGAAACATCCCTATAAATTGGGTATACACCATCAAAGCTAAAATATATTCTACTGTAGTTGTGTTAATAAATATGATCTATTATTTATTACTAAGCTAGCCAATCTACTTTCTCCCAAAAAATTATACTCCTTCGTTAATATATCACCTATCAACAACATCTTCACCCAAGTTTGATTCTGAAAATACATCTAATTATCAATTCATTCCTATATATTATCCAAAACCATAATGAAGAATATCTCAGGCATAACATATGATTCTTCTTATAACATTTTAATTATTTTTCCCATTACTCTAAAATTGAACCACTAAAGAATTAACACATACAATATTCAGCCTAGTTTATATCAAGTATAATAATCTCCAAATAATTTCTTAATGTAGTGTAGTATCATCATCTCATCCATATTGATGCTTTCTATGTTTTATTATAACAATAAATATTTGTGAAATCGATATTCTCGCATGTATCCCCATCGTAATTCGATAGTCCCTTTCATATTTTTGAAAGAAATATATGACTATTTCTTACTTTGATTTACCTGAAACCTAATAATTTATTGAAAATATCCAATAATTAACATATATAACTTGATTTTTATCAAAATATAAATTTCATAAACTAATTTATAAATGTATCCACTAATGAATAAAAATTTGAATCATTTTATTATGAAAAAGTGTGGTGAGGATATGAGAAAAGAGAAAGAATCATCATATGGTGTAAAAGTGTTGAATCTTGAAAGAATCACCACAAATAAAATCTTTAATATCTCTATGAAGGAATTAAACACTCGAATAGAAAATAAACTCCTCCTCTTAAAATCCTTTGTATGTTATGAAATTCACTAGATAATTCCCCTTTTGTTAGGTGTGTTGAATTCCCACTCATTGATGTATCTTGTCTCTATAGGATCAGATAGTGTAAGATATGCTCCAATATAAAGGGAGGAGCCTCTATTGATAGTAAAATAGTAATGTGAAATCAACGTCGATAAAAAATAATAAAATATACTTACATGAGAATAGAGTTATATTAGTAAATAAGTAATAAGCTTCAATGATGAGTGAAATACGGTTTCTATAGATTGTTGAGAAATCCAGTATCACCGAACCCCTAAAATAAAAAATGAGACCACTATATATATGATTACATGAATACTTGAGTCATTTAAGTTGAGCATGAGGCCCGGAATTAGTTCCTTATAGCACACCCAATAGAATGATCCTTCCCTAGTAATGGAAGTATTCAATGAAGTAGAGAGGTGGGGGGGGGGGACTCTTGATTAAGTATGTGATATATTAACTCCTGGAAAGAGAAAATTGAGCTAAAATGGATGAATAAAATCAGGTTTTAATACTAATTATGGGGTCTTATCCCATTGTAGATGGAAACAATGTGAAGCTTCCAAATCATTGAGTAACAACCTATAAATAGAGTCCTCTAATTTTTAAAATATGTTCTCTCAAATTTATTGGTATGAAAAAATATAGTAATAAAACGATCAAACTTAAGAAAATGATCATCAACCCTTATGAAGCCTCAAATATTACACTAGATATTGTGAGCCCACTCCCCTTCACAAAACATGTGTGAAATAGATTCCTTATTTATACACATAGAACATATGAATTATAGAAACAAGGGTGATACCATTCTTTTTCACTTTATCATCCATGGGTATAACATGAATTTTAATTCAAAAAGGAAAAATTTATCTTTCCTAGAATGAGTTTACACAATAATTAGCTTTCCCAAGAAAACTCACTGCTGTGAACACATATGAGGTTACGAACAGTATAATGGCTGAACAAACTAGAGGGATCATGAGTGAAAATTAAAACAGAGATTTATTTGTATAGTTTTATATTGGATTTAACAAACATTTAATCAGAGTCTAGCACAAAATAAATTAATGATGGGTGTGAGATCTCATAACTAATGTTGATGGTATCAAATGGATACCATAGGATAAAGAGTATATATAAAATCTAATTATCCTTCTAAAATAGGATTTCACCCCTTTAGTGATCCATATAGAATTATAATTTATGATGGAATTGTAGTCATGCATACTGGTAAAAAGGTGAGAAACCTTTCTGTCATAATCATTCCAACAAGATGGTTTGGTTCCATATGTTTTATTAATACATATTTCCCAAATAGATTATGTGGAGAAATATTCCAATGGAGTATAACATTCACGAACTACATGGTATTATTTATTATAATGAGTTGAATTGTAACATCCTGCACCATCCCATTGACTTTCAAGGGTGGAGGAATTCTACTTGGCTTTAAGCGACATTACCAAGGCACCAATGTCTAGCAATAAATGCCAAGGGCTTCAACAGTAAATTATGGAATGATTTTACCTTGATAAAAAACCAACCAACCAAATAATCCACTATCCACAAACTGCATTATGCATGTCAATAAAACCAACAACACATACATTTCCAAAAACGAACCACAATACTTCACAATACAACCCCCAAACCAATACAACCAACACAAAATCATAGTACTATTTGGAAGACTAAAAAAGAGACCCCAAAATAAACAAATACATGCTCCACAGATCCACACCAAGCTCCATGCTCCAAGCACCCACAAATCTCCCATGAAATACCACAAGCCACTAAAAATGATATGCTTTACCTTTACCTGTGTCCCGAAATACAACATCTGCAAAAGCACCCATGTTCCAAAGTAGGGAGTGAGTACTAATACTCAGTAGGTTTTCCCCAAATGAATTACCTACACACACTAATATGATAAAATCATTAATAAATTTATATAAATAAGTTTATATAAACTAATCACAACTGCAACCATTACCATGTTCCAAACACACCCTTACTAAGCCACAACACCCAAACTATGAAATCTAGGAAAACCCAAATAAATATTCCACAAGACATTTCATCATTTACACATTATCACAACAATTTCCATCTTGAAAAGAAATGCACAACAAGGCAACCAAAATGGTGGTGCATCTATCCAACCCGTTCTCTCATTCCTACTTGTGGTACTTCCCGACCACTTATCCATTGACGGGGGTCCTTCCGACCACAATACATCCCTTTTTTATAGTGGTACATACATACCACTTCCTCCCAACATTACAAAAACCCCTAACCAAGAATATAACCCACCAAGGCCCCACAACATGAAAACAATCACTTCCATCACATGTCAATTCACTTCCACAAATCACACATTTATTGAAATCACCATTTACATCATTTTCAGACCAAAAAATATTTCAATAAAACCAAATATTTTTTGAGAACCATTTTCATCAACAATTTCTTTAAATCAATCCCAGCAACCCTTTTTAATATCTCTATTTTGAAATCCACAACAAGAGAATTTCACCACAAAACCATTTCCCCCAAAATCCACAAAACATTACCGAATACTTTCTAAACAATTTCACACATCAAAACACAAATAATTTTAAGAAAAAAATTCAATTAACTAAAAACTACTAGTTCTAATCAATTGGAGTTGAGATAGAAGCCACCCACCTTTAGGGTTCAGGCGAATACGACCCAGAAGTTATTGCACCCCAAATCCAGCAAACACACCACAGAAACCATTCTAGATCCCCTTCCCTAACATCCACAAGAAATAAAATAAAAACCCAAGGCAACCAAAACCCTAGATCAACACACAACGGGTGTAGATCTAGAAATACTAGAGAGAGGGGGAAGAAGATTAAGAGGAAACCACAAAGGAACTATGGGGAGAGACTTACCCTAGAGAAATCACCTTTAAAACACCAAGAAACCCCTTTTAATTGATTCCAAAACAATTGGGAGAGAACCTACAACCTTTGAAAAACCAAAATACCATGTGAGTCTAGAGTGGGAGAGAAATTAGAGTGATATATCCCATGCCTGAGGGAGCCCAAATTTAAAAACTATTCCTTTACGTGGCTGCACAGTTATCCCACACGGTTTGGAAAACCGTGCGATTACTGTGTGCAATCCACTGCATCGAGAGAGGGGGTTCCGCATGGTTTCCTTGAACAGTTTGAAAAACAGTGTGTAGGCTGTTATAAGTATATTATCTCCCCTCTACACTATTTCTTAGAGAATCTGCATGGTTTCCCCTAATCATGCTCAAATTGAGTGCCCTTAGCAAATCCTCTAAACTTATTCAAAACCATTCCAAACACTCCTAACCACATCCCAACTCATCTCTTGAACAATAAACACATAAAAAGTCATAAAAGGTGTTACATACCTCAATCTGGGTATGATTCATGAATTGTTCCCTAACCATATGGTTTATCTATTCAAGAAAAAAACGGTCATTTGATGTTTACCCTCTTACTTAACATCTAAAATGAATTAATTGAGGATGGTGTCGATTCTTCTAATGACAGACTCGGGGTCCCAGATGAAAGTTTGTACATGTATAGGGATATAATAACAGATTATATTTATGGGGGTGAATGTAACACCACAATATATTTATGAAATTTAATTTTTTAAAAAAATTATTTTTTTAGTGCCATGTGTTACACATAACAACAACTTAGCTGGTGTTACATGGAACCCTTAGTTTATATGATTTTTTATTATAATTATTAAAATAATACTATTAAAAACTATCCATTATAATTAACGGTGTGAATAGGACTAACTGAATTTTGAAATATGGTTCTTTGATAAATTAATCATTAATGGATGCCAAACCTTTATTTGAAAAAAAATAAATGTTTTCTGAAAAACTATTTAAATGTGAGTAAGTGTGTTTTAAACCAATAAATAAAAATAACTCTTGTTGGATTAAATTAATGATATATATATATAATATTAGATTAAATATTTAAAATTCATCTTATGTGTTTTCTAGACATGGTATAAGAACAAATCAAATTTTATGGATAAAAGAAGTAATTTTCTAAAACCTAGTTTTGTCATGTTTTGATGGTGCACTTGTTAAAATATAGTTTTTGAAACATTTAAATTTTATATTTTACAAAATAATATTATTAGTTGAAATATGTATGTTAAAATTTTCTTTTTTTTGTATTTCTGGTATTTTTCTGATAAGTATAATGTTTTTATGAATAGTGAAAAATATGGAATTTTAATTAAACATAGCTATTTCATCAAAATAATTAATAGTGCTAAATTATAATTTTTTTGATTTTAAAGTATAAATAGATAAATTATTTTTCATTATTCAATTTAGGCCATTGTAATAAATTTTATGTTGAATTTTGATATAAAAACCTCTCAATCTTTTGAACCTTTTCAATTTAAAAACTCATCGTTTCGTCTCTTCCATAAGAATAAATTTTTTGTCAATTTATAAAAATTATATTAATTTAGTTTAGAAAAATTTGATTCCATATTTTTAATTAAAAATACCAAATTTATTAATTAGGTCCCATTTAAATTTGTATAATTTGAATAGTATCTTTATCAATTTTTATTACCATTGTTAAAGATAAATCGAGTAATTTAGGATAAAAATATAATTATAAATATTATATTACTACCCTATAAACATCCCAAATTTTATATGATGATTTTTATTAATCACTTAACACATAAGGTTATAAATTTAATAATTTAATGGACACTTTTTCGTGAAAATGAGAAAGATATAATTAAAATTAAAGGGAGTGACAAAATGTCACATTATTTATTTTAATAAGTTTAATATTTATTAAGATGGTGTTAAATAGAAGATATGATAGAATATATATCCTTATTATAGATAAAAGTTTTATTTATTGAATGGTATTTTATTTATTATTTTTGATTTTTAGTGAAGAAATATTATTCATAAATAATGAAAAAATAATGATATAATAATTATTTAATTAAAGAATTATTCAATTAGATGATATTATAAATATTAAAAGAAATATAATTTGACTAAACTAAGTTAATAAAATAACATAAACTAATTAATCTTTATGGGAATCAATTATATACATGATTTTAGTGTAAAATCATTTTTATGCTTAAGTAATCATTTTTATAAAAAATGTTATTTATTGCGTAACACCTACATATATTAAAAGTATTTTTACCACTTATAAAAATTGGATCTTATAAAATGGATTTTAAAATTGAAACAATAATATTAAAATTATATAATATGGTCTATTTCATTTTTAGTCAAAAAATAAGTTACGGTAGGAAAAGTTAGATACCATGGTAAGGGTTAAATGTGTAAAAGAGGTGTTTAAAACTAAGGTATAAGAATTATAATATCTCAGAATCCTATTTTGAATCTTATTATTTGAGTGTATTGTTACCTTAAAATATATTATATTTAAAATTTGACTAAATTTTATCCACATTCAATGAGAAATACAATTATTATATTTAATAGTTCTTAATATTCACAAGAGTGTCACTCCACTCACATATAAAAGGGAACCTCATATAATCACTTATTAACACACTTTTAAACCTTATCTAGGCAAATATGTACCAAAATCAATACCCTAATATTATATCCATGTCCTAGAGTTTCTAGTTTATCCAAAAATACTAAACAAATAATGCTTAAGGTGTAATCCAAATGAAGAGTTCCAAGGAAAAGGTAAAATTATTAACCACGTTCTTTTATGTTTATTTATTATTCAAACCCATTAAAATATTTTCTAATGATTCTAATATAATTAAATAAGTATCATTATTATATTTTACATCCAAAGTAAAATAAAAACATTTGTAATTCATATGTGCGAGCTACCACCTCCATCGAGTGACGCATCTCATTTTTTTTATCATCGCTCCAAATAGATGGTTATATAGAAATATTTAATTAAAAGGTATGATAACTATACCCTACAAATGATTTTATTAAGATAAAATATTATCTATTTTCCTTCTTGCCAATCTATTGTCAAAGGGAAATGTTTCCTATGTGTACTTAAAAACTGTCACCTCCATGAAATGATTTTTTTCATTTTCCATTATCAAATTACATGGATGGTTCTAAAAGTATATTGAATGTATAAAAATAATTTTTATTAATTTTTTTATATTATTTATTTTATGTAATATTGAACCATTTTATCCTGATCAACACACTAAAATAGTCTGTGACCAAACAGCCTTAAAACAACATACATAAACTAAAATGATTTTGTAACTGAATGAAATATAATATTAAAATAAATAATAATAATAATAAAAGTTTAATAAACCTGAAAAATATTCTTATGTACTTAAATAATTAATTTAATGTTATTAAATGAGGATATTAGATAATTTACTTGGCCAGTCGAGACTCGAGGTTTGCAATTTTTCATTAAAACATTGTTTTAAGGTTTTCATTCCAACTATTTTCCTCCATACACATATGCGTTAAATTTTTTAAAAAATGTTCATATTCATTGTGAAAGGAGTGACTAAATTAATTTTAACAAATTTTACTTTATTTATAATGGTTTAAATAGTACACTTTTTTCATATGGTGCATTTATTAATTTTTTTAAAAGTAAAAAAATGTTTTTAATATTTACTAGACAACCAATGTTCCCCTCCATCATGGCCATTATTCATTATCCTGATTATTATACAATATCCTACAGTTTATCAAAGAATATCGTATTATTTTTTTAAAAAAAATTAATATTTAAAATGTTTTCATAGGAAAAAGATATTTTTCATCATTTTAGGAGATAAATAAATGTTCTTGTACTTATGGGCTCAAATGCCAAATTATTAGTGTTTTATTAAGTAAATGATATATTTTCTATTTTTTTATCATGATATGGTATTCGAAAATTTTATAGGAATACATTTGGATCTGATATAATCCAAAAATTCATTGTTTAACTATCTTTTCTCTAGAGAAGATATATTAAAATTAAATGTGTAGATTATTTCATTATTCGAGTCGTTGTAAGGGTAACTATAATAAAAAAATTTCAAGATGAATGTAACACCACAGGGAAATAATGAATATTAAATTTTCATATTTATTAATTTTTTTGAATTAAATATTAATTTTTCTTTTAAGGGGATGCAATGTATGATAGATTACTCATGCAAAAATGGGTTTCTTTGAAATATTTCGTTGAACACAACTTTGTGATATACTAAAAAATAATATAATATTAGTATTATTTTTTGTGATAGTTGACGCCTAGACATTGTATTGACAAGAATGAATATAACTAACTATAATATGATTACACATTTTTGTTAAATTCTTTCAGTTTTATCCAAAAAAAATTTAGGCTTTAAATAAGAATGAATATGATTTTAAGCATGAGATACCCTAATATTCATTAAAAAGTCAATTAACCACCTTTTGATGGTGAATCCTTTTTAAATTTAAATTTTGTGACTTTTAAATGTTCCATTTGAATAAATAAACAGCTTCTTTAGAATTAGTACATCAAAATTTACATTGGGTATAATTTTAAAATTTTTTTAACAAGTACTTTTTTTGATAAATTGTGAAAATACTGAATTTTAATTAAAAAAAACCTTTTAATATAATTTATTAATATAATTATACTATCATTTTAATTGCTTTTAAAGTGTAATTAGATTATATTTTTATCATTTAATCTAATTTGTGTCATTTAATATAATTTTACTATGAAATTGGACATAAACAGATGTCAATGTTTTGGTAGTTTTTACTTCTTAAAAACAAGCTTTTTTGTTTTGACAACATGAATTAATATTAAATTAATTTCTACAAATTCAATGTTTTGAATTTGAAAAAATGGATTCTATATTTTTAATCAAGAGGTCACAATGGTTTAAACTGGTATGTTTTATTTTTAGACATTATAAATTGTAACTTCAGTAAATATTTCGTTTACCATGGTAAAAGGGTAAATCAGGAAAATAAGGGTAAAAATTAATATTATAATAATATTAAATTACCTTAAAAAGTGTCCTAACCCAATTATACGATACATGCCACCCCATTGGAATCCCTGTGTTTATTTTCGGACATCATGGACACAATTGTAAGTGAAAATGACATTTTATAAAAATTTATTTAATGTTAAGGAAAATGTAACATAAACTTATATCTTTTAGGAAAAAAATTTTATATGGGGTTATATATGTTATAGTTTTGACAATAAATAGTAATTATAAATATACTACTATTACCTATATGATATTATTTTATTTATAATTTTAATACATTATATAAATAAATTTAATTATGACACAATAGTAATGTAGTGATTGCTTCATTAATAAAGAATTCAAATAAATGATATCACAACTGTTAAAATAAATGTAATTTTTTATTTTTATGTCATATGTGAATTTTTTGGATTATTGTTACACTTATTATTTGTATTAATTATGTTTTTTAGAATCAATCAGGTTGTTATGTATTTTTATAAATTCTTGATAGGAATAGGGTCAAAATTGACATAATTCATATTTTAAAATAAAAAAAATTATTAAACATTATTAAATTCCAAAAAAATATAAGATTTATAAAAATAGTTACCATAAAAATAAAATTTTATTATTTTCTTTTTATGTGGATATTTTTCATGCATTAGTAATTATTTTTATTCTCAAAGTGTTAAATGTATGAGAAAATGGTAAGATTAAAAAAGGGTTAAATAAAAACGATAAGGATTAAAAAATATCTCAATACTATCATATTTTTATTAGATGATTTTATTTTGACTTATATTCATCTTATTTAAATATTTAATGTGTTTCGGAACTTTTTACATCTAAAATAATTTTATAATAAAATAATACATTCAAAATTTCCTTATGAGCCCTCTCCCCTTATAAAAGACCATCACCTCTAATGCTTTACTCACACCTCTTAAGTATTTTTAATCATCCTAAATCTACTGAAATAATCACCCAAAATACCTATATTCCCTCTAGAATCATTCCACAAGGAAAAAGGCAATTCAAGAGATCCCTTTGGCTCAAATCAAAATAAGTTACCCGATTTGAGTTAACATCATCTCTCAAGTTTCTTTCAATTATTTTTTCTTTATAAACTCCCTATTATCTAATAATTATTTGTTTACATAAAAACACCAGTATAATAAATATATTATGTTGTTTTTATGACATGTATTGTAACATTACATACACACACCTCCGTCTAGTGGGTATAGAACAAATTATTTCTATTGATGGCGAACTACTGCCTCACGAAATTATGATTGTTAAATCTTCTCCTACTATCTAATATGGTAGACATTATGAATAAATGTAAATATATATGATTTTAATGATATTTATTTTTTCTTTATTATTTATTAATTCTCATTTATAACATACCTTTATGCTTTTCATGTAGTATAAATATGATATTTTCATTTGAGGAAGTGCGGACTACCGCCCCTTAAAGTGAGATGACTCATTCATGCTATAAATGTAACGTATAAAAGATGTAATTAATGACTTCTGTAAAATATATTTCATATATATTATATAGCAATTATAATATACCTATGTATCATTTAGTTTTCATTTGTTTAAATATGAAAAAATGAAAGTAGTGTTAATGCGTATGTACGACTTACTGTCTCCATGAACGGTGAATTTCATTTTCATATACCCAAATTTTATGGAATATTATAAATAAATATATACTTGATATAAATACATATATATTGGATATATATGATATTTAAATCATCAATACAAATCTGTAGACAATGTACATTTGACCACATGGACAATTTGTAATTATAACATGTTCATTTTTTACTCATGTTCCGAACATCGAAAAAATGTACCATATGAACTAAAATAATTATCTAATTGTTGTATCATGTTAATAAGTGATATAAAAGGAATAATATACTTTAATAACGTTCTAAATCAAGTCTAAATTAACTTATAATTAATATTCAGGAGGAACAAGGAATAAACAAGGCAAGTTGGACTTGAGGTGAGGGAACTTCTTAACCCAATTCCCATTATATGGGTTAATATTAAAATTATAAATTATGTCGTGCTATGATTAGTTAAGAAATAAATTTTCATTTATTTTATTTTATTTACACATTAAGTATGAGTACATATAGTGAATACACATAATCTATCTATTTTATTTTAAAAATGATCTTTTTAAGGGAACATTTCACCCTCCTCTTTTAGTAAAAGAATTATTTTATGTTATGTATTTTAATTTATGTTTTATTATTTTGAGATATGTGTTTCTATATCTTCATTTCAGTACATTTTATTTCATAATTATGAGATAACCTTTTATCTCACATCAACTCATTTTCAGAATTTTTAAGTAACACCGTTTGGCTACCGAATTTTTGTAAGTGGAATTGTACCAATATGTTTTCTTTGATGAATATTTTTATTTATGAACTACATTATGTTATATGGTGTATAAAACCCTTTGAATTTTAATTTCATAAAATAGGATTCTTTTTATAATTATAATTTTACTAAATGAAAAATTGAATGTATTTAATGATTAGGATGACAATGACCTCTCTGCCACCGTGATCATTTTTTGGATTCCTCTATAAGCCTTAGTATTCATAAAAGGAAAAGAAATCCCTTGTTCCCATTTGGTTGTTTGGGTATTGAAATGGTTTTTTAAATGGATTGAGTATTTCAATTTATTTAAATGATTTCTTATGATTGAGAACAAAATTTTATTAGTGAAATATTTATATTTGTAATATTTTATGTACTATGATTATGTAATAGAACTTACAAATTTTATAGGTGGTTATGTTATTAACTAAATAATGGGTGGTTCTGTGATAAACCAAGGATGGATGGTTACGTAATAACCTCCTCTTCATTGGGTTTGGAAGTTAGATTTATGGTTATTCTATTTAGTAATATGTGTGGAAGATGGCCATTTGGTTATTCCATTTATGTATGTTTATGTCACAAGGTACCTTTATATGTTATACATTAATATATATGGGAAATATGGTAATCTTTTGGATACAAAATAGGTATGAAATGAGCTTATATTCAGTGAAGTGTTTTTTCTACTTCTTTAAGGTGAAAAGTATTACTTTATTATTAAGTATGAATGGATTACATGTTATTTTGAAAAATAATATATATTATTATTTCTGTATCACTTACTGAGATTTTTTTTCTCATCTCATGTTTTTTAAATGTTTTTTACAGGAATAAAGGTGGAATATGGTCATGAATGGGATAATCGAAACATAATGTTGTTTAAAACATTGAACTAAACATGCTTGTTTTATTTTAAGAGTTTTTATTTTATGAAAAAAAAGATATTGTGTAGAAGTTTATATATGTAATATTATTTATTTTTTGTATAAGTGATGACCTAATTTTCTAATGATATAAACCGAAAAATATCCTCAATGTGAATTATTAAATTAATTCCATTTTCTGTAATTTTTAATGTTGGGGCCAAATAGTTGGTATCAAAGGAAAGATTTATATAACATTAGGGATTATGAGTTTTTGTTAAACACATGGTTAGTCCCTATGTCTATTATTTTAGTTAAATCCTTGTTTTATTACATTTCCAGATTAAGGAATTTCAATTAAAAATGGAAGTAGGAGGATCTCAAACAACATTCTTATCTCTTCCTAATGACATGCTTGAAATAATTATTTCAAAGTCATTTTACGATGACTGTGAAACATTTTCTAGAATGTAACTCACTTTCTAGCAGTTGTTTGAGATATAAAACACCTCCATTATACATTAAATCATCATGGATCATTGGTTTTATTTAATCAAATCTTATTTTCTCAATATTCTCATATTTTCCAAAAGGTAAATATTATTAAGGAAATTTCAAATATTTTACCTTATCAAAAGATTTTGAAGCATATTATGATATTTAAAAAGGTGCTAAAGAAGGATACCATTGAACAACATATTTTTATTTTCTTTTAAATTATAGTGTCTCAGCACATACTTATGGTGTTTTAAAAGGACCATTGATTGAAAGTCTCAACTCAAACTCGGTCTGAATGTTCTACAAAATCTTGTTTTATCAGATGTTTGGAAATTATATATGAAACATAATTATTTTCTGAAACTATTTTTCTGTGAACACCCATATGACCTAATTTTTACAATATGTATTTAGATGAAGGAAAAAAATGATTTTGAAGTATCTCAAAAATCATTGTTGCAATTCACAGACATTATACCTACCTGAACAATATTACAATGAATCCATATGGACCCCATGATCAAGGTATGATGTTATTTCTATTTTTAATAATACTCTTTTATCATATGGAGGTGAAATAAAAAATATATAATATATAATACTTCATGAATTAATATATTGAGGTCTTAATGTGTTGGGATGAGAATGGTTGGTATAAGAAAACCTTTTAGGCTAAAACATGTTAGGGTTATTATTTTAGTTTTATAAAAATGACAAACTATAAGATGGGTGACAACCTGTTGCATTCAGAAAGTCTGAATGAATCGAAACTACAACTGAAGGGTTATAAGGGCGCATTTCTTACCACTTTCCAAAGTGAAGTCCCATGTTATTATAAATTTTCCTATTAGTTAAATGATTTTATAGATCATGAATAAGTTGATTTTGGGAAATTATGATTTTTCAAATGGATATACTTACTATAGAAAATTTATTTGGTGATTAAGTTATAAATATTATTTAGAAATATGTTAACGCCTTTGGAAACACTATATGGCTAAGGAAAATATAATACTGTGGGATTTATATTTAGGAGTAATGGAGGAATTTTTTTTGGAAGAATACATGTTTTTATTGTGGACATATTTTTCTTTAGGATATTTATGGAAACGATTAACCTATCTTGGAGAATATGTTATTTTGTTAATTACTTTTTAGTATGAGATTTTATGAGTAGCTGATGATATTTACGGATACAAGTAACGATTTACTGTGGAAGACTAAGTGATCAAATTCTTTTGAGTTTTGGGATTTTATATTAGTTTGGATTATTTTGAATAATTTTAAAGGAAACTTTGTATTGAATGGTAATTGTGGAATATTTTGTATTGTTTGTTGAATTTTGGAGATTTAGATTAGTATTTCTTTTTATAAAGGATTATCCTTTTTGGGATTATTGGATATCATACTAA
This sequence comes from Viscum album, assembly GCA_963277665.1. Classification (NCBI taxonomy): domain Eukaryota; kingdom Viridiplantae; phylum Streptophyta; class Magnoliopsida; order Santalales; family Viscaceae; genus Viscum; species Viscum album. Next base: position 2,006,906,605 of record OY728151.1, on the reverse strand, counting down.
CCATTTTTGTTTTTGTTAATGTATAAAGATATGGGAAATATATTGTTCGTATTTTTTGGATTATGTGATTATGTAGATGTTGATTCTAGTTCTCCAGGTGTGACAGTGTCATCTTGAATACTCAATGTTTGGATAAAAGTTTAGTTTTTTGTCAAAACTTATTAAAGGATGAAACTATACATGAAAAGTAAGAATATTTCATGATGTCATTATTCAATCACATAAATAAATTCTCTATCTTTATGTAGTGTTAATAAGAAAAAAACGTTGTCTATTTACTTTTCTTATTGAGAAACCAATGAGTGTTTAAAAAATCACATGTTTGTGGTTTTCATGTTGTTAAATTTCTCTTGAGCAAGTTTTCTATCACTCTCCATTAGAACATGACACTTAGTTTATCGTCCATATCTATATTTTAGTACATGGAATAATAGTATGTGTTATCTTAGGTGACCTTTTTAATTCTTATTATTTATTTTAAAGTGATATTTTTATTGAAATTTTTTTCGATGTGGGACTTTTAATGATTTTTCTGAGCCCAATTTTAAAATTGCGTGGATGAAATTCCCAAAAGTGGGAAGGATTTAACATCCCAGGTAAATCAAGAATATGTCATTTTCTTATTTGATTATATTTGTGAATTAAATATTAATTTTACTTTCAATTGGATTTTATGTATGATATCACACTCAACATGCAATTATGGGTTTCTTTTAAATCTTATGTTGCACAAAACATTGAGTTATACAGAAAAATAATATAATAATATTATTATTTTAAAGGGTAGTTAACCCCTAGCAATTATATTAGAGGGAATGAACAGAACCAACAAAAATATGATTACATTTTTTTAAATGTCTTAACTTTTATCCAATAAATTTTAGAGGCTTAAAATAATAATGAATCTGATTTTAAGCATTAAATACCCAAATATTTATTAAAGGTCGATTTACCGCCTTCTGATGGAGAACCATTTTTAATTCCTATTTTTGTCACATTAATATGATCTATTTGAGAAAAAAACTTCTTATTTAGATTCGTGACATCAAATATAACTTTGCGTAATAATTTTGTAATTTTCGAATAAAGTTGATTTTTTATGAATAATGAAAATTACTACATTTTAATTCGAAAAATCCTTTTAATCAAATTTATTTATATGATTGGAATATCCTTTTACTTGGTTTATAGTGTAATTAGATTTTATTTTTATCATTTAATCCAAATTTGATGAGTTAAACTAATTTCACAATGAAATTGGACATAAACATATATCAAGATTTTAGTAGTTTTTACATCTTAGAAATTCTCTTTCTGGTTTTGACAGTGGGAATTATTTCAAATTTAATTCCTAAAAATTTTGGGTTTTGAATTTTAAAAAATGAATTCCTTATTTGGAATTAGTAGGTATAAATTTTTTAAATATGAATCTTTTATTTTTAGACCTTATGAATATTAACTTCAGTAAATATTTTATTTACCATGGTTAGAGGGTAAATCTAGAAAATAAGGGTTAAAAATAATATTATAATATTATTAAATTACCCTAACAAATTTCGTAACCTGATTGGGTGATACATTTCTGACCATGTGCATGTTTGGGTCGATTTTGGGACCCAATGGTTCCACTTGTAAGTGAAAATGACATTTTATAAAAATAAATTGAATGTTACGGAAAATATAACATAAACATATATCTTTTAGTAAAAATTTTTTTATAAAGGATATAATAGTGATATTTAAGATTATAAATAGTTATTAGAATTCTAAAAATATTTCCTACTTCATGGTATTTTATTTATAATTTTTAGACATTAAATAAATAATTATAATTATGACACAATTATGATTTAGTGATTGCTTCATTAATAAATAATTCAGATAACTCATATTAAAAATGTCAAAATAAATGTAATTTTTTTATTTTTATGTCATACCATATTTTTTGGATGATAGTTATGTGTTATATTTTTATTAACGATTTTTTTTGAATCTATCAGGTTGTCTAGGATTTTTAAAATGTCATGATATGAATAGTGTCAAAATTGACATAATTAATATTTTAAAATATTAAATATCTTTTTAAATATTATGAACTTAAAAAATATATGAGATTCGTCCAAATAGTTATAATTAATCAAATATTTTATTATTGACTCTTTAATTGGATATTTTTCATGTTTTCATAACTATTTTGATTCTCGAAGTGTTAAATGCTTGATAAAATGGTAAGACTAAAAAAGGGTTAAATAAAAGAGATAATGATTAAAAAATATCCAAAACTAGTACAATTCTTATTGAATGATTTTATTTCGACTTATATTCATTTTATCTTGGACTATAATTAGCTTTTTACCTTTTTAAATCGAAAATCATTTTATAGTAAAATAATACTTTAAAACATTCCTAAAAAGTCCCTCCCCCCCTTATAAATGGAAATGACAATTAACCCATTACTCACACATCTCAAGCCCCTTGGATCATCCGATACATGTCCAAATAATCTTCTAACATCCCTATATTCCACATATAAGACTTTACCTACGAAAATGTCAATTCAAGAGAGCCCTTTGGATCAAATCAGAAGAAGTTACCAAATTTGAGGTAACGTCTTCCCTCAGGTTTATTTCCATTATTTTTCATTCTCCACACCCTATGATCTTATTTTTTTTACATAAAAAAATTGTATTCTAAATAAAATAGGTTTTTATGCGAATTATTCGAACAACACTTACACACACCTCTTTCTAATGGGAATATGAAATACTATTTCTGTGGATGACGAACTACTGCCTCACGAAATGATGATTGTTCAATTATCTCCAACCACATATTATGGTGGACATTATGATGGAATTGTAATTATATAATATATTTATTCTATTAATTTTATCTCTATACTTCAGTAATTTTCATTTAGAACAAACCTTTATTCTTTTCCAGTTTTATAAATAAGATAATTTTATTTGAGGAAGTGTGGACTACCGCCCCCTCAAAGTGATATGAATCGTTCATGATATACATGGAACATTTAAATAATTTAATTAATTAAATTATTTAACATATATATTATATATATTATAATTTAATTATTATATTCCTATGTATCATTTAGTTTTTATTCCTTTAATTATGAAAAAATAATTGAAAGTAGCGTTTATGCGTATGTACGACTTACCATCTCCATGAATGGTGCATTTCATTTTCTTATATCCAAATGTTATGGAATATTCTAAATACATAAATAATGGGTATGGATAAATATATAATGGAAATATATGATATTTAAATCAATAATTAAAATCTACAGATATTGAATTTTGACAACCTGAAAAATTTGAAATAATAAAAAGTTCATTTTTGACTCAAGTTATGAACATTGACAAATTGTATGATCTGAGATCAAATAATTAAATAATTTTTGTAGAAATGTAATAAGTGATATAAAAATAATAATAAACTTTAGAAATGTTTTGAATCAAGTAGAAATTAACTTATGTTTATTATTCAGGAAGAACAAGGAACATTCAAGACTAGTCGGACTTGAGGTAAAGGAACTTCTTAACCCAATGTCCATTATTTGGGTTAATATTCTACTTTTAAATTATGCTTTGCTATGATTATGTAAGAAATATCATTAGATTTTCTATCTTGTATTTATACATTATGTATATATACTTATTGTGAATACACATAATCAATCTATTTTATTTACAAAATTATCTTTGTAAGCGAACCTTTCACCTCTTATTTTAGTCAAAGACTTTTTTATGTTAGTTCTATTAATTTCCATTTTCATATATTGGGATATGTGATTATATATCCTTATTTTTGTCCATTTGTTTCAATATGATAATAGACCCTTTTATCTCTCATCATCTATTTTTCTAAATAATTATGTAATGTCGTTAGGCTGCTGAATTTTCATAAGGGAATTTTTCTAAATATCCATTATCTGAGGAATATTTTGATATATAAATGACATGATTTTATATTATGCATAAACCCATTTGAATTTTAATTTCATTAAAAGGGAATATTTTTCAACAAAGTATTTTAATAAATGACTAATGGAATTTTTTTAACGTTTTTTGTGACAATGACTTCTCCACCACCATAACCATTATTTATATTCCTCTATATTCCATAATGTATTTAAATGTAAAATAAATCCATTATTACTTTTTGGGTATTTTGGTATTGAAAATGGATATTGAAATGGATTGAGTATTTCTATTTCTTGAAATGATTTCTTATGATTAAAAAAAATGCTATTAGTGAAATGTTGATATTTGAAATATTTTATATGTTATGATTATATAATTGTACTTGTACATTTTATGAGTGGTTACGTGATAAACCAAATGATGGGTGGTTCCATGATATAATCAGGATGGGTGGTTACATTATAACCTCCAACGAATTGGGTATAGAAGTCGGTCGTACAGATATTTCATTTAGTGACATGTGTGGAAGTTGACTGTATGGTTAATTCATTTAAGCATGCTTATGTCCCTAGTTTCCTTTATTAGTAATAATTTTTTTCTAGGGGATTTATATTAATTGTTTGGTTACAAAAAGGGTAAGAAATGATCTTATATTAAGTGAAGTATTTTTTCTACGTCTTTAAGGTGTAAAGTAATATTTTATGATTATGTATGCATGGTTTACATGTTTTTTATTGAAAAATAAAAGCTTTCTATTTATTTGAATCACATACTAAGCTTTTTATTCTCATCCATGGTTTTGGAAATTTTTTTCACAGGACATGAGGTTGAATAGGATCATGGAATGGATCAAGGAAAAGTCATGCTTTTAAAACATGGAACCTAACATGTTTCTTTTATTTTTTTGTTCTTATTTTATGAAAAATGTATACTAAGGATAAGTGTCTAAATGTAATATTAAATATGTTTTATATACGTTATGACCTAATTCATTAAAGCACTAAACCGGAAAAGATCATCAATATGAATTATTAACATAATTCCAAAGTATGTAATGTTTAAGGCTAGATAATTATAATGAATACATGATTTTCCTATGATTTAAATTAGTTTTAATGAAAATATATCATTTCATGAGGTAAGAACTCAAATTTATTAATAAATTAGTTTTTTTACATTTAATGGTGAATTTTTTGTTTTTTCACAGAAAATCATTAATGAGTTATCATGTTTTTTCACTAAAATGTCATGGTTATGATTTTTAATTAAAAATTGTTATAAAAGATTATATAAAAAATTTTAAAAAAAATTTATTTCATTAGTATGTAATGAATACTAGAGCTTAATAGTTTTTTGAAAAAAAGAAAAACATTCTAATGGACTTTTATTTTTTTTCAAAGGGAAAAGAAATTTTACTTGTTTTTATATAACTTTTTGAGAATTTTTTTGAATGTCCCACATTTTCAACTATTTTTGCTAGTGAAAAAGGATGAATAAGATCAATAGAATGTTTAATGGTTAAAAATATTGAATGAATAAAATGTTTCCATAAAAAAACAAGTGTAAACATAAGAAAGTATTTTTTTGAAAAAATTTATACTATATGAATGTGTCCACTTTTTTATGAAATGGTTTTCTTAATTATATAAAATTATAATCCTAAAAGATCATAGAAATGAAAAAAAGGGAAATACTTTCTATTAAAATATTAATAATGGGTTATTTTTGTTACATGTATTTATAATATAGATATAAAATTTCAATAAATCTATTCATGATTTCAAATTGACCATCCTTTAAAAATTTTACTTATTTTTAATTTTAAATGTAAAGTAGATCATGAAAAATAATACCACTCTGAAAGAATGTTAACAATTAAAAACCATAAAAAAAATATAGAATGATTCTTATATATCAGTTTTATTCCCTATATATACAGTATATATATCCATTTAGAACTATAATAATGTGGTAAAGAGTTATTCTTTTATTTCAAAAAGATGCATATTATGTATCCACTTGTTCATCAATGTTTATTTTACATATTATCTAGATGAATCGACTATCATCTATATTAATTGTAAAACTAAAGTATATATTATTTATTACCATGATGGATATTATATATATTGTTTTCTAAAAATCCACTAATACATATCATCATGATTTATCAAATGTGTCAACTTATTCCACAAAGTCGATATTACATAAAGACTAAATAAATATTACATAAGAATGGGTTTTCATTCCTTTTTTGATTTTTCATAAGGATTATTTATTATTGGGTACGCCTTTTCCATTTTTTTTATCCTTATACATATTAATATTATTTATACCCAGAAAATAGCCAGATTACTCTAAAAATGATTAATATTACTGATAACTAAAAATTAACCAGTATCCTCCAAACATTTTCACCATTCATGTCCTCAATTCAAATTGATTTCACGAGAATCTTCATAGTATTTAAAAATTTCTGTGTAAACACACATAACCCAAAATGAAACCGAGGATTTTTTGACCTGGTCTATTTGGACAAAGGATGAAATGGGATTTATTTCCTCTATGATAAGTATACATGAATAGGTATATAGGATATAGTGGTCTACACCATGGGGTCTAATAGTTGGCCTAGTATGATGTATCTAGACCATAGTACATAAGTTTTAGATTAATTTTCTAGTTTCTCGAGGTTATTATTATAGCCTAAGAATAATTACATCCTTTTAATATAAAAAATAATCTATTTAAATTTCCATTTAAAGAGTGTGTGTATAAATATCAACACTATAATGGAATGTGTACATCATGTATAACTCACTATATGCATGGTATGATAATCAAAAATTATTATTTATTTGGATTTAGGGAACCCACTTTTAAAACACTCCCACATTCACTAGAGCCAACATTCTATCCTTGATATCTCTCACTTTTAAAAGATAATTTTTCTAATGAGTTATAGATCTATTCATGGTCCCTACCATGTATCCATTATATGTTTATTCCTTTATCTGTGACTTTATCCATCAAAGAAAGTCTTATCAAGAGTTGATATCCCATATTATATCACTTTTTTCACTTTCTAAACATAACATCATGGCTAGGATTGGGTAATAGGAATATTATATTGGTAAAAATTTCTAACTATATGTTATTTATATAACTAGAACAAGTTATTGTGTAATTTATCCACTACTTCATTTTCTACCTTAGAAGCTACAATGTACTCATTATTTATAGATATGGATATCACTGGCTTAAACAAGAAACTGTTGCTCATTACCTTAGTGTTATTGTGATATTAGATATTATTGATCTACAGGAGGACTGGTTTTTGTCCCGTAAAAAATAGTATCCTTTCTTCTCCACATACAAGGTAAATAGAATTTCTACATATTCATGTGGAATTTGATTGTTTTAACAACAAACCTTGTAATTATACAATATATAACTAATATTTTCATACAATAATTTTTATGTTGGAAATATCATTTCTTGTAAATACCATGGAAGACACGATTGATCCATTACAGTAGTTTATGGAATTCAAATCACCACATAGATCTTCTCATATGTCCCATACAAGACTTCTTGGAGAGATTTATGCCATGTGACAATGGTAACATTTTTCTCTCAAATTGTTCTAACTGGTATTTTTCTATATGTTTTCAATATATGTATTATTGAATAGATCAAAGAAAACTTTATATCTACCTTAGTAGATCCTATCCTCTATACCATAGGTTTCTACTTTATGTTAGTAGTTGGAGCATTTGTATCATTCTAATTCTAACAAACTATAGGACCAATAGTAATTTTCAATATATTATGAAACTTATTTTACTTCAAAACCTATAAACATACCACTAACCTCTTGTAGATATATGGAAATAATTTATTACAAATGAGAATTATATAATCTTGTTTTTTAGTACATTCCTAAAATAGATTTTAGTAACATTTACACCTTATTGAAATTTCATGATGCCATCATACATTTCTAATTGTGTTTTATAGATACATTCCAAGATTGAGGGTAATGATATCTAATGCACAATAAAATTATCAAAGGATATATTGATTACAATAAATTTGTAATCAATTCAGGCATAATTACTTGGTGTTACCAATCAAGCCTTAGTATTATGACACTTTTAACATCCATTTATAGTATCTCATGAATACCCACCATTGTATTCAATGTAACAATCCACTAGACTTTTATACATGGAATCCATTATTTAATTTCTATTTTTTTTTTTATCAATCATAGTTGATTTCCAAATACTTCTTACCTAAAAGATTTATTATGCTCAATGTATACTTTATCACCAGACATAGTGAATTTAAAACCATTACCATACATTTTAACCTTCCTATACTATATTTTTCTTTGGAAGATTATTCTTAAATACCTCTTATGGAACTCATTCCAATGTCAACTATTTGTGAATTTTTAGCATTGACTAAACACAAGTCAATATTTATCCATCTCAAAAATATAGATGCATCCTTTTATAAAAATATATTATATAACTTTGACTTTTAATTTTCTATCTTAGGGATTCCATTAAAATCTATATAAAACATTATGATAATAACTTTAGATGAACATTGTGTTTTTCTGGATGAACATTTTTTTATATCCATGACAAAAACATTGAATCGAAATATATATTATAATGAGATAATGGATTTCCATAATACTAAACTCAAATTATATCCATTTTTCATGATAGTTGGAATTTTTTGTGGGATAAATTTTTTATTATTTATGAATATCGTGAAAAATAATGGAATTATCTATAATGTATAAAAAATTAAAAATTGATTTTTCTTTTACATATATCATGATTCTCATGTGTATAAGTAAATGTGAATTTTGGAATTACTTCATAATCCATTTTTTGACTAATGTTAACTTGTAAGACTCATCATAAATTCTCCTTATTAGTATCATAGTTTATATGTGGATAAGGTAATGTGTGTTTAGAAATTTCCCCACTCTACATTATATTCAACTGATGAATGCTAGGTCAAGATATTCTTTAGCGCACCAACCTAAAAAACACATATCTTCTAACCATCCATACATCATATTTCACTTTTATATTCTTGAATAAAAAAACAATGGAATTTTTGGAATTATATTTACCACTAGAATACCATTGGGATACTTTACACTCTCTAGTTGAACTCATTACTAATTCTTTGTGGCATAATATTATTTATAAAAAAAATTTCATCCAAAAATAAATACATTATTGTACTGATAATAACTCAAAAATTTAAATCTAAAGAGTATAAAACAATATTGGGCATATCCTTGATAAATAATTTGTTTTTTATGAAAAAATTAATATATATCCATAACTAGGTATAAAAGTATAACATCATATATTCATCAGTTATTGTCAATGATTCGATCATTATTAAAAAAATCATTGACTTTTAAACACACACAAAAAACCATTCCAAAACTAGAATAATATATCTTTTGTGTTTATTGTACAAATGAGATTAATGTTTCGGTATTATGCAATAAAAGTTCAACTAGAACCATTTACATGGAAACTAGAAGTTGTGTGCTTCTCACCCCTACCATTGGAATCATTCAATATTAATTTCATGTATAACACACCTAAATTATTATAATGTTTCAATACAAACATGGTTACTATATTTATATACACATATTATGATAGGAATATTATATTTAATACCAAACAATTATTACAAAAAAATTACATAAAATTGATCAATATACCTGAAGAATAAGTGACTACTTGCTTATTCCATTTAGTTCAGTATATTGAAAAAATTCACTGGATTTATGTAATTACATGGGGAGAAAAAAAATTATTCATTAATACAACATCGATTTTAAGGATTTTTCAAAACTTCCTTTGATGTTACTCTTTCCATTGGATTTTTTTCCTTTTCTATGAAATTAATTACCATAAGAACTGAATATGAATCTTAATTTAATATTCGTTTTTTCCAAGAGAACCTTACCCAACAGATAAAGAAGGGTTTTATCTATACTACTCATTTTGTAATAATAATAAAAAAATAGTAACTTGTTGAAAATTTTTAGGAATGGGATATCTTGAATGATTGTGATCTTCCTTTCTTATGGAAATGTCACGAGTGTAATTATCATCAATTTATATCTTGATTCACGTTCACCTTCCAATCTTCTTAGAGATGAGACAACAGGTGAAATAATCCATATCATAATGTTATATCCAAAACTAACATCATATGTTTATTATAAAATTTAGAAAAAACATAATATTAGTCATATATTATTCTTCTATAATAATATTTATCACCCTCAATTCTATGGAGGCTTAATTGGTATTGGGGGTACTATAACAATGAATTTCATATATCATAGTACATTATGAATGTGTCTGCACTACTCTTAAAAATTCAGACTAGTCTTGGAATTTTATTTTATAATATTTATCATAGTTTAATTTGGGTTTTACATAAACTTTTCTACAAAAAAATATACCAGATAAGTAATTTAATCATCATTACTGATTAGACAATACTAATTAATTTTATTCAATAAATGTCTCCCAATATTTTATAGTACTCTATTAAAGCTCTAAAATATGATTGAAATAATTTTTCACGAAAATATTTTTGTGTAAAATATCCTTTAAACCTCTCATTTTAGTCTATAATTTTTGGCTACACCACTAAATAGAGAGTATCTAGGTAGACACTAGACTGGCCAACCACAATAACTCACAGCTCCTTGATATATCGAGTAAAACATCATCCTCTAAAATCATAAACATGATTTCATCAATGAATTTATTTATAGTTAAAAGAAGATTATTTTTCAAACTTCATTGCTACCAAATTTTTTTAAATCAACCCATCACTCTCATAGAAACTCCTCAATTGTAGGAGGAACCCTCAAATTTGGTGGACGAGCACACCGTACACATGATTTTATTCAAATTCAAATGATGTAAGACGTTTGTGAATTAATATTTCCTTGTGGGTGTTTAATATTTAATGATAAATTCGACGATTTTATATTAAATAAGTTAACAATATGTCGTCTCACTCAAAAAAGAATTGTAATTAATACAATAAATTCATTTATTTTTTATGAATTTTTTTTATCATTTTAAATGTTTCCTACTATCATGAAAATGCATAAAATAATAAAAAATTCATAATGTATATAAAATTACTTGACTATTCATGAGAATCGAATATTGGTTTATCAATTTAAACATAATGGATGAACTATGGTGTATGAGAATCACAACTAAGTCATTATTATCTAGTATTGCTGGTTTTCCCCCATATAGTGTGTCCACTTATCATCTTGATTTTACCTCAACATGTAGTTCCCTATAACTTACAACATCATCATTAATAGTAAATAAAAACTCACATGTAGAAAAGGGGGTCATAGGTAATATAAATAAATATAATGACTGAAAAATTCCCTTACATATATTAATTAAAAATGATGATGCACAAACCATCAATGAAACTAATTAATAATTACAAGAATCAAATACATGTAATTAATAATTAAAAAAATAAAAAAGATATAGAAGGGTCTATTATTTCTCATTACCGGTCACAGGATTAAAGTAAAGTGCGATTAAAATTAAAATTCATAAAATTTAAATATGATGGAATATATATAAATTATATAAATTATTTAAAATCAAATAATTTCTTCAGTCAGTATAACAATTAATATAATTTTATACCCAATTAAATTGATAACATGGTAGATAATAATATAATTAATTTATATATGAAAATTTATTTCAATTAATTATGGATTAAATAAAAAATTACTCAGGCCCCGAAACCCCACAAATACCATTATGGGTCAGGCTGAACCAATACAAGCCTATTGCAGGATGGGAAACCCCCATTCAAGGCTATTTTGGGTATGACTGTCCCACCAGGGAATGTTCAAGTTATGGAGAACCCACCCAGACTAATTCAGGCCTGCACTGGGCTGGTTGAACCCAATTGGTGTCAGATCAAAGTGCTTCATCGAACCCAGGGGATCATCTGGGAGATTCAAATGTACTGGAGTTCAATGAGGGGAACACACACGGGGATGGGGACTGTGAAAATTGAGGGTGGGGACCAACGAATCCAGAAAAAAGTTCCCAACATTGAAATGGGAGTTGAAATGCTTGGCTACCTGAACCCTGATATGGAACCGTGGCAGTGACCTGGGTATGTTGAACCATTTCCGCGGTAGGGATGGGTGGCAGAAGCAATGATCAATGAGGTTTTAAGGATGTAATCCTCATTTGTAGGGGCATATATAGATCATGTAGAATAGAATATCTGTTGAAATAGGATGATGATCAGGGGTGGGGGTGACTTCATGGGGTAGTAGTTGTGTGGATAATGTGAGGTGATAACTATTGAGATATAGGAGGCAGTGACTGACATGACCTGGTGGGTTTGGCCAAGGCGGAGGGATGCTTCAAGAGTTCCCATGGATGATAGGATTTGACCTGGTGGTGATGAGGACCCACATGGTGACCATGAGGTCAGCTAGGGAAGAAGATAGCGGGGGATGCTGATGGTTTTTTCTATTTATGTGTCTTATTTTATTTTTATAAAAGGGATAGGGTAGAAAATATTTTTAAAAATTGGTCTCAAGATGCATGAACCCCGTTCATGAATCTCTCCGCATCGAAGATGATTGAACATGGTTCACACATCCTATGTAAATTCGATAAAGGATAAGTGCACCTTGTTCACAAATCTATAATCGCAAGGATGCATGAACCCCTTTCACATGTCCTACATAAAGGTTAAAAAAATTCATCAATTTTGTAGAGGCAAAAATTTCTTAGGTATTTGATTAATTAAATTAGAACCCCTTTCTCTTCATATTTTATTTGTTAACAATAGAAGAGAGATTTAGAAAAACTATCATCTTTAAATAACATGATCATCCTAAAAATTCTACAGTAATAGAATTTTATTTCAATTGATATAATAATATTGAAAGTAATTTAAAATTTCTTGTTTTACCTCCCCCTAAAGAGTAACACTCATAAACATCAGTTTTGAGAGCATATATAACTTTACCAAGTATGATCTTCTTCAATACTAATTCTTCGTTAAGTTAACACATTCATAACCCTCTTAAGGATTGTTTCTTATTTTCGAATAATATGAAATCAATATTTTTCATAATTTCCATAATTATATCAAACGATGGAGGTATTTTAACAGTAAAATATTCCAAGGAATATTGTGTACCAGTAGAACATGTTTCCTTTCATAATGTTTAAGTATGTATTTTCTCAAAATTGGCCAATTCAACTTCTAATTTCATACATCTAATAGTGTGGTTTTTATGATATTCAATCATAATAATATACTCTTCACAGTTATTCATTATTAATTGAAATTTAGTTTCATGCAATTTAATTTCTTTAAACAATGAATCTTGTTCCATTATTTTTGGATTCAATTCATTGAGATTAATAATATTTTTCATGATTTCTTGATGTTCAAGGATATTTTCATCTAGAGTGTTAATATTTATTATTGAATACCAAATAAAAAATATTAATTTTGAAAGATAATTTGATGAAAATATGACACTTATTTAAAAAAGTATAATTCTATAAATGATAATAGTAATGCCCATACATAATATATCATAAATCGAAAATCTAACTAATCTACACTCTGGCATGGATGTTCCTTTTCACTATAGCCAAGTGTATATGGGACACGTCCATGTCATGTCTGTCTCTATCTGTTATCTGGCATACGATGCACATCGTTCTTAGTAGCCACCTCCACATCCTTATACATGACAAATACTGCATCGTATTCTCACTCCTCATTGCTGAGACCAATCCATTTAATATCTATTTTTACTTCATTTTGGTCTTCCTCGGGGTCATAACCTAGTATTATGAAGCCAATAATTTAAAAAATTAGGGAAGTTTAAAAATTCAAAAATGAAAACAAAACCAAATTATGATACATGGAAATATCAGGGGTGATGGTCGGTGGATCTGCAAGCAATGAGATAGAATGAAAGCCACCAATAGGCATCCAAGCTGAACTATAACAGTTAACCAAATTTCTCATGTGATAAACTAGGTCAACATATGGCTCTAATTATATATTCATTGAAGCACAAGCTATGATAACATTTGCACATGGATATCTAAATTCCTGAATATTTCTATAATCATAGTATCTATTAACTATCATCACTACAAACACTCAACCACCAGTTCATGTACCCCAGTTGTAGAACAATATTACCTAAAAGCTCATATTTTTTCTATGAAATTATAGAACAATCCAACTTGAAGGCTCATTCAGTATATGATCAATATCAATTTTTTGTTTTCCATCCTCTAATAGTCCTTTTTGGACCAGTCAACAAAGTTGTGAACACATCTATAAAATTTCTCTTTCACTAACCCTATGATTGAGAGTTTTCACACACCATCGAGAACACCATTTATTCACTCCACTATATTAGTGGTCATATGGCCATATCTTCTGCCACCATCATATGCAAATGACCATTTTTTCCTTTCAATCTGCATTATTTATTCATACACATCATCATTAGCAGTTCAGATAACCTCAAGGAATCTATCAATCCATTCTTTTGGAGATCATATACTGAAACCATAAGAAAATAATGTATTAAAATGGATAATATATTTTGTTTTAAAAAATAATGTTTAAAAAAAAAGATCCAACACGAGGATCAGCTCCTTTATGGCATCGTCTCTAAAATGCTTATGCATATTACCTGAAATATGTATAATGAAATAATGATTATAAGCATTCAACTCAGTCCATGAAGCCCCATCACTATCCATGACCACTATAATCCCTGGATGATGATTAAATATCAGACACATGTCATGGTTTTGTCTGACCTGAACACATACACATGCCAGAAACCTACACTAGCATTCAAAATTATCCCTTTTAATAATTGAAAAAGCATGCGCCAAAGGATCAATATTACCATCTTGTGTGGATGAAATGATTAGAACACCTATATAATTTCCATACAAAAAGTTCCATCAACGTGAATAAATTGTTTACAATAGGAAAAGGCCGCAATGCATGGTCTGAATGCCCAAAAATGCCTACTGAACTCTACCATTGTTCGATCGACTCGGTGATTAGAGGATACATAATCAATAGTGTCTAACTGATAAAAAATGTGATTTTTGAGAGAAAAAAATTCCATAATTTGTTGCAACATAGCATATGATTCATCCCAGTCACCATACACTTTTTCAATGCCTTTTGTTTTTCCTTACATGATTTGATATATGATATCTTATAGTTATAAAACTATTGAATTATTTCTTGAAAAAGGGAAACGGAAACATCCTATAATGTTCGTATCATATCAGAGATAACATTTTATATAAACTCTAAATGAAAGGAAGAGTGATCCTACGACAACCTTGGATGCACACATTTGTGTGGACCTTTTAATTTGGTTATCCTCCAAGATGCAAAAAGTTTATCAAATATTTCCTTTAATAGAATTTTAATTTTGGAACATATTTTTTACAACTGATGATATATTTTGTATTCTTTGACTCATCAACCATAAATGTGAAATGTCGCTCATTGTGGTATTGCTTTATAACATTTTTCGTGGCATGTTTAATTTCAAAATCCTTCCTAACATAGATGGAATTATTATTTGATGCAGACATATTCCCTGTAATGCCAAAGAATTCAGAAGCTGGTGTAATGAAATCCCAATGACAATGTTGTTCATGAGACATTACTTTAAGTAAGTAAATCTATACTGAAGGATGATTACCACTAACCGGTGGATGTTTTGGATGCCTGCTCTCAGTGGAACCTCAGAATAATCATTGCCCACATCACCCTCACCCACATCTCTCAATGGAAGCTCAGAAGGATCATTCCCCACATCACCCTCACCCACATCATCTCATGATAGCTCCACAGATTCTTCTTCCTCAGATTAATATTCATTCACCATATCAGCATGCAAAAGGATGTCATATACATTTACTTCCCAATTACGATCATCTTCTTCATAATATACTTCTTTTACTGGAGTCATATGAGAAAGAGGAAATGCCAAATAGTGATGTGAAGGACCAACTTCTATTGATCTTAGAAAATATGGTTTTATAGTATTCAAATGCACCATATCTATATCAGATATCACCACATACTACTCCATCAAACCATTAGTACACTACTGTCTAAATAAGGAAGATGCATCCATCCAGTAATCTTCATCGACCAAAGGGTACTTGGTGTGTGAGAAACATTCAGGATTTTGTAGATGTCGATATGTGATTGAAGAAATGGAATGATTGAACCTCAATTTTAACTGATTATGAATCTTATTGAGAACTGCATCTAATGCCATACATCTAAGAAGATTTATCACTCTGATAGGTGGAACACTATAACTAAATTCCTACTCCGTATAAATGGTCTCACCATTACAATATATTTGCGCAGACATTATTACCTATAGAAAAATAATTTATAAAATAATATATACTACAGCAATATTTTACATTATTTAAATTTTTTTGTATGGTTGACTTTTTCTAGAGACTTTTTATGTATTGGTTTTTCACTATTGAGTTATAGTGATGATGGTATTATTTATAAATCAAATTTAATATAACATTATATATTTTAATTAATTATGAATAAATAATCATGGAATGATATTGAGTCTTATGATTAGTTTTTCATTATTTGATAAACTAAACAAAACCTATGGGTAGACTCATGGAGCCTCTATTCTCAAATATTTCAGAAAATGTCAGTCTCAATTCCAATAGCAACGCCTCCTGTCGAACACTTGTTCTTTAAAGCAAACTCAGGGACACCTCTTCGGGGATGCCTCTTTAGGGATGCCTCTTGTTGATTTCCATTTAATTAAAAATTTACCCACATGAATGTGAGGGGTTCTAGGGGTATGAAATACATACCTTTTTTTAAGTGGGCATGCAGGTCCTTACATATTTATTCAGAGATGACTCACATGTCATAAATATAAAAAAATAAAAGAAATAATTACAAATTAAACAACCACATTCACAAAACAAGACATGCAATTTCCGTTATGCATCGGTCAGTCATCTCAAGATCAGTCATCACAAAACATAAAATGTTTTTGGGTATAATTATTATATCTATTACTAGATTAAATATATATTAAATATCTACATATCTTTTATATTAAATAAATTTAATTATAACTAATATAATTTAAAATTATTATTTATACAATACTGTTTTTATACCAACAAAGAAAACTTTTCTATATATTTTTTTGAAAAATTTAAATATGATACGTATAAATAATATATTATCCATAAATTATATTAATAGTGTATAAAATATTTTAATTAAAATAAATATTATTTTTAAAATAACATTTTTAATAACATAAATAAAATTCATATGCAGTCAATATGAATTCATAAAATATTTTAGACATGACACAATTAAGTTTCATAATAATTTAATAAAAATTCATACCAAAACACATCATTCAAAAATTAAATCATGCAAAAGACAATAATTTACATATAAATACCTTTGATATAATTAAACCATACACACAAACACTAATTTCTAAAAATGGTAAATATAATAAATAATTCATTCAGCTGAAATAAATTAACTCAAATAAACAATTGAAAATTTAAATAGAAATTTTACCTTCTTAAAAGCAGAAAAATTATTTTGAGAAATTTTTTTTGTAGGGATTCAAAGCAAAATATAGAAAAGAATAATGAATTGGTGGGGGGGAGGTAGACCCAATTTTATAGATTTTCATTCCCGGATGCCTGAACGGGGTTTACACATCTTTTTTTAAAAAAATATTGGAAAATTTCATAGAGTGTAGGATAAGACCCCAATGGTTTTGTTGGTAAAAATTGTTTTCATAAATATTAATGTTAGGAATTTTCAAAAAAGTGTTTGTTTTTTTGAATGATTGAATTTGTTTTATTTAATTTTTCCACATCATAGATGAAAAAAATGGACACCAAATGGTATGGATATGATCACTAGATTCTACTGACACGTAGTTGATAAAATAAATTCATCATAATCACCATCAAAACCAGAAATTATGTAAATTTGAAAACATATAGTCATATAAATTCCTTATATTTTACTACCAAAAATTCCAAAAATGACCAGTATTATAAATTTTGAACATCCATAAAATAGTCATCCATAATAGGATCGGAAAATCATATTTTTTTTGTGACCAAATTAAAACCCACTACATAATTATAATGAAAATGAATTTTTATTGGATCGTAAATTTTACACAACCTCTCTAATACAAATTACTAATTCTAATGTGCACAACTGAAGCTGATGGGTTGGGGATTTATATGTTTTCATCACTAGAGTGATGAAATTATGTCATATTTAAAGATTCTAGACCTATTAGATGTTTGAGTACACTACTACAAATATGGCCTTTATCAGGGCTATAAAAGGGAATTAACAATGCTAGAAAAGAACTGTTAATCAAGGATAAGATAAAGGAGAGTACCTTTTATTAGTGTAAAAAATTCCTTATAAAGGACACTTTTATCAGTGATTTTATAACGCACTGATAAATGGTAAAAAAATTGAAAAAAATTGTACAATTCAGGGAGGGGATTCAAAAAATCATGAAGCCCCCTTTCAACATCACCCCACCCCACCCCAGCCCACATGCCCCAGCCACCCCCATGCCTTTAACAAATCTCCACCCCCCTTTATCATTGCTAAGTCTTATTCCCCACCCGTACGCATGACCTGTCTCCCATAGGATTCGAACTCACGACCTATTTCCTGCACCCCTTAAGCCTTTACCACTCCACCATATTGTTTTTTGTTCTTTTATTAACCTATCTATCTATTTATATATATATTTAGTTATGTTTACTCATATATTAATATATATAAAAATATTCATATATTTATATTATTATTCATATATATATAAATATAAAGTTATATATATATATAGTTATATATATTAATATATTTATATATTTATTCTTATATTAATATATATTTATAAGATCGGTTTTAAATGAATTTTTAAAATATACTTTTTGGGTGTGTTTATAAATAACTAAATACATATATACAACACACACACACATTTTATATGTGTATTTGTAAGTATAATTATACATATTTATATATATTTAAAAATATTATATATTAATATGCTTATACATATGTTTAGAATATATAGATAATATTTATCAGTTTATCAATATGGATACACACAAATATATATATACAAAAACACAAACATATCTTAAGTGTATATAAATATTAATATATTTGATTTTTAAATAAAATGGATACTATTTTTTATTTAGATAAACCTTATATATTGAGAAGTATACTTTATTTGTAAATATGATTAATTATTTATGTATAAAATAAAACATTTATTGGTGAATATATAAAAAATATGTATATATAGTTATATAATTTATTATATGTAACATTAAATTTTGAAAATTGATAAAATTTAAAATCCATAATATCAATATAAATGTAGACCCTCGGAATAAATTCATTCCCCAGAGAAAAAGGTCAAAACAATACCTTGAAATGAGGCTGAAATTCTATCGAATGTTAAAAAATTTGGGTATGCGAATTAAAATTTTAGTTTTAGAGGCCTTCTGGGCCATTTTTGCCTCGAAAAATGGGAAAGAAGGTTCTATTCAATAATTATTGGGTAGATCTCATTGTAGGCTTCAATTTGATATGTTGTAGAGCTCAAATGGACCAACAGATTAATAGTAATTGCCGTTTAAAGTTTAAGTTTCATTTTCATCATATTTTAGATATTTTATTAATTTTTTTTAGTCTTCAAATTATTATTAAATGATTATTAGTAGATGATAATTAGAATATTTTTAATTAATAATATTTTTTAAAATATTTTAAAGCTGTTTTCACTAAATTTCTTATATTTTAAATGTAATAGTCTATGTATACTTATCTAAAACATATTTAAAAAAAATATTATATTTATATCAATATAAATATACATATATATCAATATATTATTTTCATTAATTTTTTTTCAAATAGACTCGTTATCAGTGCTACAGAAAAGCACTGATAAAGCTCACCCTTTATCGATGTGACTAAAAAAATAACTAATAAAGGTGTCTCCTTTAATAGCCCTAAAAATCACTATTAAAGGGTGGAATTGCGGAAATCCTACTTTGTGGTAGTGGGATATCATCTGAATTTAGTAAGAAAAAAAATAAATAAACAACTAATATGTTCAAATTAGAAGTGCATTCAATGGAATCTAGTCATCGAAGATATTTGATTGAAGGATTTGAAGCTAAACCCTTGACGATCATCCACCCACACTCCAAGAATTTTTAAGGACATAAATCATTAAATTTATGGTGCTATAGTGGTGCTCCGATGATTCATTCAACTTTTTAATGAACAACATGATCTCATCACTTTGATCTGTTGATGGCGTTCGTGGATTAATTATTCAGAGAGAGACTTTCTCTCACTAGGAAGTTGTATTAGAGAGAAAATCTCATTCAATAAGAATAAATAGTACATGTAATGAGTTTCTTATAGAGACCCAAGAATTTCATAAGTTAACATTAAATCACTTTTTTAGAATACAAAAAACATTATAATAAAGTTGACAAAAGACCATACTAGTCCATTGCCTCTAGAAACATGGAAATATAAACATTGATACATAAGTGACATAAATTATCTCCCACTAGGTTCTTTGTGACTAGAATCATTCTTAGACACTTCAAATATAATAAATATCTTCATAACATGGGGAAGGAAATATAAAAGTGGTGATATTATATGCCTAGTAAGGGTATATAAGGGAGAAATGTTAGCATAAACATCAGTGTAGGGATATAAGAATGTAATTATAACATTAAGAGATCATACCCTGCATAAAATAAGATCAGAAAAATGTATCATGGAATAATGCTTCTAAGTTCATAATACATTAATCACAAGAAATAAAATTAACATAATCTAGGAAATCTTATCATAAGAATAATACATGATACTTTTTAATACATAAACATGTGATGTCATTCCAAATAAGTCAAGATACCTTTATTGAACTTATTAACACACTTTATGGGAAACACACAAACTAGGTGGGACACACCACAATCCATAGTCATAATACCTTTCTTAAAATGGATTGTGTTTCCACGTCTTCTTATAGTGGACTGAGTTTCTCTATCTCCCTAATTCATGGTGACTACACCTACTAGGTGGGACACACCACCTTACCTAGTCATATTCCATTCGATGTAAGGGATTAGGCTCCTACATCTTCTAATATTAGATAAATACAATCAAATTGATTTGGATCATTATCTCATGAGATATAAATACTTACACAATACATTTTAATGAGATATAGGACCCACCCATTTCATAATAAAATCATTCATACCTGTGCCCCAAGATAATAAAACTCAAATAATATCATGACCCAAAAAAGTGACAAGTTTTATAATCATCATATCTTAATCCCATGAAGTTAAATGGGTAATAATAAATATTCATCACATAATAACCTATGGAAAATAGATAGGTTTTATAATCTCTTCATCAAATAATAACCTGTGAAAATAGGTAGGTTTCAAAAGAATATAACCCATAGAAGAGAAAAATGTGTCGTAAGATTCATTCCATTAAAACATAAATCATTCAAGAAAGAATACGAATGGATCCATTAGATCATTTAATATAAGGTAATGAGTAACATCAACATATATCATCATATATGGATAATTACAGGGAAAGGTATTTTGAAAACATTTATTGATAAAAATATTGTTTATTTACTAAAAAATCACTTTAAAACATATATATTTTTGAAAATAAATTTCTTGAAAATAAACCAAAAAGCATATTAATAAATTATTTAAAACATTTTGGAATCATTTTTCTTTGAAAAAAATACAAATAATTCTTGAAAACGCTTTGAAACCAATTTTTCTTTGAAAACATAGAAATGATGCTAGAAAATGTTTCAAAAATAATTTGTTTGAAATTATTTGAAACATTTAAAAGAATTTTGAAAAACATACTAATTTTTAAAACCATTTTCCTATAAAATGATCTTAAAGTATCATATTTGAAAACAGTGTTGAAAACATGGTTCTTGATGTTCATGGCATGTGTCAGAAAGAAGGAAAATTGAGACAAAACTACTTTTCTCATTAGGAAAACCTTGAAACACAAACACCATGAAAGAGAGATCATAAAATAGATATGTAAATAATGATAATATTAAAGATAACAATCATATAATATATTCAGGGGTAGTATAATAACCATAAAAATAGATGAGAGGTTAATAATTCATAAATCTAAAATAAATAATAGTGAGACTAGAAATCCCATTACCTTGTGTCTTGACTGTCACCGTACTCATTCAACCCACTTTTATAATAAATATAAATTTTTTATACATAATCATATTATTATATATAATACCATATATGTTTTTATTGTGACTTTATATTACACTCTTGTTTAAAATTCTATCTTAAGGTTTCACTTCGGGTAATATTCGCTTTATTCTTCACATGTGTCTTCATTTGATAAGTCTTTTATCCTTATACTTATATATTTATTTCTAGAATAGAATACCTAAAATATAATATAATATATATTTATTATATGTTTTTAATAATAATCAATAAGAATATAGAAGTATGAAATGGAATACACCTTTTATATAGACAGTAGGTCATACGTATGTGTGAACGTTATTTCCATTTAATTGTTGTATTTGAAATGAAGATAGTAAATAATATATATACATAATTATTCAATTAGAATTATTATATCATATATATCATATAATTTTACCAAACCCATCATTAATTCATTCTATGTATTGTGTGAATGAATCACTTCGCTTTGAGGGGGCGGTAGTCCACACTTCCTCATTCGAAATTATCATATCTACACAAAATGGAAAGTATTAATATATGTGTTGTAAAATAATTTTGGGAGATTAAAGAAACAATATATATCATATATATCATATATAGAAATGGTTTCTATCATAATTTCCACCATGATATGTGGTTATGAAAAACAAACAATCAATGTTTTGTGAGGTTGTAGTTTGTCGTACACCTAATAAGTATATTTGTTACTCATTAGAGGGAATTATGTGTAATTTAAGGTCATAAAATTTGTATAAAAACAACTCAATATATTTAGGATATTATTATTTTCAAATAATACTTTAATAATGACAATTTAAATAGTGGATACAGAAAATAAAAGAAAAGAGTTTGAGGGAGGGTGTTACCACTTAATCACGTAAACCCTTTTAGTTTTCACCAAAGGGAATAATTGTAAGGTTTTTTACCCAATTGGTGGTTTCAAGTAGTAATGTAGGGATTTTGGGAATTTTATTGAGAATATATTGTCATAAACAAAGAGGTTTGAGAGGTGTGAAGAATTGGTATAGTTTGTTGCCTTTTATAGGGAAAGGAGGGGACACACTTGGAATTTAAAAAAAACATAGGTGTACCTACATTTTTAACTTAAAAAGTCATCAAAATGAGATAAAACTCACTAATGGATGGTTAATTTAAGAATAATTTAAATAAAATTTGTTTTGGAAAAGTGGATAGGCCATTTGGGCCCTTAATTTTAAGCATTATTCTCGTGTTAAGATTAGTTTTACCTTAATCATTGTAATTATTTTTAATTACATTCACTAATATTTTTTGTTCAAAAAATAATTTGACCTTATTTGACTTTTTAAATTATACACATTCCAAATATGCAATCCATTTTTTCAAATTATATTCACAGAAGTGGATGAAATTTATCTGAATCTACTCATATTGATGGGAAAACACTTAAGGTTCTGAAAGTAAAATGTATTAAAAGATTTATAGTTTTTTATATCCAATTTTAATGTGAAATGGGTTCCAATGACATATATAATATTAGTTGATAAATAAATAATCTAATTTTACTTTAAAAAAATTATTAATATATTTTAACCTTATAAATAAATTAGATGAAAATTATATTTTGAATCAAAATTCAGTATTTTTCATCATTCGTCCAAAAATGATGTTTCTTATAAAAATCCCAAAACTTCACCATAATATAATATCAATATTATAACTTCAAAAATAAAATTTATTTTGTCAAATTAAATTACAATTTTTTTAAAATTAATTTTATTTTCTTTCCAGATAAGGACAAGAAATGTAGTTCATTTGAGAAAATAGTATTTTCAAACATATAAGGACTTAATGAAAAATTATATCTTTCATTATCAATATGTTTTATTTATATAAAACCTTTAAAAAAAATATTTTAAATGTCGTTATTACTATTCATACTATTAATTTATAATTTATAGATTATAATTATATCATTTAAATAATTATAACAAAAAAAGATGTTTTATAGAAAATCAGTGTTGTGTGTAACGTAAGCCAAGTCAATGTTGCTTGTAACATTTGTTGATTTAGTGTTTCATGTCATGTATGCATATTACATGTAATGTGAAAAGAATTTTTGACTTAGTGAAATTCATGATATCATTGAAAATTTAATTTATTCGAGAAAAAAGTATCAATAAAAACATGGGGTGTTACATTTTACCCCCCTTAAAATAAATTTCATCCTCAAACTTCATTATTATATTACAAAAATAGAGGAATATTCTAATTCTTTATATCCTAATGTTCCCACATAGGCTCCTATAACATTTTATTTCATTACAAAACATTGAATTGGTTAGTGGTCTTCTTTCACTGAACTTTCTTTACATGATATAGAATTTCATCTGGTTATTCCCCATAAAAAAGATAACACTCCGGTAGTATGGACTTAGAGTTTAGTACATCTAATGATTACGGTCTGTACTTCCTCAGGGTTGATTCATGAAACACATCATAGACTTGAGAGAGATTTTTAGGAAGTTTCAAGTGATAGGCTACCATCCCGATACAATCAAGAATATCAAAGGGACCAATATACCTTGGGTATAGTTTCCCTTTCTTCATGAATCTCTTAACATTCTTCCAGGGATAGATTAGTAGTAACACCTTCTCCCCAAATTCTAATTCTATATCCTGCCATGAATTATGGGAATATATTTTATGCCAACATTGATCTTCCCTGGTATGATACCATATGGATCTATCCTTATCTGTTATTTCTCCAGTGTTCTCATGTACCAATATATTTCATTTTGTAACCTCATCCCATCATGTTAGAGCACTATATTTCTTCCAATATATAGACTCAAAAGGTTTCATATTAATACTTTAGTGAAATAAATTTTTTAATGATAACTCAACTAGACGACGATGTTGATCCCAAACAACATTTAAATCCAGATAATAAGATCTAAATATATCCTACAGGGTTTGAATTTTTATTTCTAACCTACCAGCTGTCTGAGTATGATAAGAAGTGATGAAACTAAATTCAATATCATGTTCTTGCTGAACCTTCACCAGAATGTTGAGAAAAAACTAAGATCTCAATAGGATAACATATAATGTGGTACACCATACAAACTTACCAAATCTATAATGTATATGTTGTCATTATAACTCAAAGATAAGTCCTCTATGATACTAATGAAGTCTTCTACCCTTAAAATGAGATTTTCTAACACCCATATAGAATTAAACCCTTTATATATTTTTGGTAGTCCAATAAAAAAATCCATAGTTATGTTCATCCATTTCCATTATAGTATGGGTAATGGATGCAATATCCCCATAAATTTTTTCTTTTAGCCTTAACTTGTTTCCATAAGAAGAACAATGTTACAAACTCTATCTTATATCTCTTCATTACATCCCACCATAAGTATTCTTTCACATCCATATACATCTTCGTACTTATAATATGAATAGAGAATGAATAACTCTGAGATTTATATTTTAGATCGTTCTTAAAATCTGGTATGGAATAACAAATACATGGTTCATGAACCTTATCATTCAATCATAATCATGGTTAAACTTAGGAAAATTTCTCTCTTTCCATTTTAACTCTATATATTCCCTATGTGCCTTCTTAGTCTTCACATGGATAGAGTGTTTAAAATTCATTTGAGAAAGATAATATTTTTCCACTTCCTTTAAGATTTCCATATATATCCTTTGAAAATATTGAAATATTAGATCTTTTGTGATCCTTATCATTGATAAGTTTGCATGATTCTTTTTACTCATAGCATCAGCCACCGTGTTTGCTTTCTAAGGGTGGTAATGTATTGACCAGTAATAATCCATTATCAACTCTAAAAATCTTATGTGGAACATGTTCCACTTATTCTATATGAATATATATTTTATAATTTTATTATTTGTATATATATCATAGTTTTATCTATAAATATTCTTCCGGCATATCAATAATTCCAAAATTACCATGGAAATCTCAAAATCATCAGTTGGGTAATTTTTCACATGAATATTCATCTTATGTGAGGAATAATAGATAACATTGTTTTTATGTATATGAAAACATCAAAACCCCTTATTGGATGCATCATTAATGATTAAAAATCCTTCAATGATATAGGTTAATGGAAAAATAGGTTCCCTGACCAACTTCCACATTATTTCCCTAAAATTTCTACATATTCTTCTGTACATTGGAACTTTACACCCATCAAAGGTAAATATGTCAGATATTATATAGTCATGAAATATTCATTTCAAACCAATGATAATATCTACATAAACATGTAAATATATGGATCTCAGTCATCATGGTTGGTATAGGCCCGCATTCAACTATAGTCGCCTTTGATGGATCTACTCAAACACAATCTCTTGAGATTATATGACCAAAAAATGAAACATTTTTATTTCAAAATTCATACATTGAAATTTTTTAATATAGTTATCTTTATTTAGGGTCTTTAGAAAAATTACCTTATGGTCCTCATTATCTTCCTTTCTATTTATTTAGATAGTAATATCATCTTTAAAGACTACCACAAACAGATCGAGGTAATCCCTAAAGACTCTATTCAATAAATCCACGAATATAAAAAGGGAATTAGTTAGACCATATGGAATTACAATATATTAATAGTGTCCATAACTTTTATAGATTTCTATTTTTGGTATATCCTCTTTATTGACCCTCAAATGATGATATATAGAATGAAGGTCAATATTTGATTAGTATTAAGCTCCAAAAAGTTGATCAAACAAGTCATGAACACATGGAATATGATACTTTCTCTTTATTTTGATCTTGTTAAACTCATGATAATATATATTGAGTTACATTGATCCATATTTTTTTCACCAAATTAATTGGTTCACCCAATGGTGGCACATATGGTCGAATAAATCCCTAATCATGGTATTCATGGAGTTGCTAATTCAATTCCAACAACCCAATTATAGTAATTCTATAGGGATCAATTGAAATTGGTGTGGAACCATGTATGGGTTCTATTGAGAACCCAAATTCACATTCAAGTGGATGTCTATGAAACTCTTCTTTCAATACATCTATAAAATCATAGACATTATGAATATCATCGATGTCAATTTTGTACATATCTATATGAGATAAACATCCTTTATAAATGGAAATTAAGACCCATACACTAAATATACTCTCCGTAGAAGTTTATAATTATCATCACATTTATGGATGATCATTATAGGGTTTTAAATGTAAAATTTAACTTCCCATCCTTGAAAATTGATGTGGGATTTATACAAATAAATTCAATACATTCCAATGATGACATCAAAATCAACCAAAGGAAGAACGAAAAGATTTCCTGGGAGTGCATTCGCACAAACATCAACTATATAGGAATCATAGGCTTGAGAAGAAAAAATATTTCAATGAATGTTTTTAAGTGCTAATTCAATATCTAATAATTCAGTGTAATCGTAGGACCCTTAGAAAATTAATTAGATATGAAAGAGTGGGTAGATCTGGAATAAAATAAGACATTTTATGTTCTATATTAGATTGTAAGTGTACCTTTCGCCACATTGATATCGCACCCCTCATTAGAAATAATGATCACATGAGATTTACCCCATTTCCTCGGTTCAATAGGTTTTGGACTTTTTTCATCATCATTATCACTTGGGTTTGGGAAATGTTAGCGTAATTCTAATTCTAATTATGCTTGAAGCATTGTAGTGTGGGAGGTACATTCTATGTAGATTTTAAACTATTTTAATCATTGTATAATTTCTTCCCATCAGTGTGGAAATAAATATCATGATGGACTCCCCATCCACACATAAAACACTTATTAAAACCCATAAGTTAATTAACTCCATGCTGCTTTTCACACAGAGAGTATACAGGAAGGCTCGTCTTCATCTACGCACGGTTTTTAAATTTTCTTTTGAACTCCATCCTCCATGTCTTGTAAAAACCATGTGATTTATGTATAACTACATCCTCTATTTCATCATTGATTTCAAATTAAAAATCTCTTCATAGCTACTATAGTCTGTTATAGCCAACTCCCTTCTAAGACTTTTCATTTTTCCACTAAATAACATATCAACTTTACTTTGGGATGGATAATAATTCCGAATCATACCTCAAAAGCCTTATGAAATTATCATTATAGGTACCAATGGATTAATCATCATTTTTCTTCAACTCAAGGAACTACTTTTCTTTCTTCATATGAAGAAAATTAATAATGTACTTATTGAATAATATGTTCTTAAAATCATCTGAATCCATTGATTAAATTTCATCTGGATTCATCATATAATTGATTTGAGTCTCCCACTAGTCTGTGTCAACTTATAACCGATAAACATCTACAATTAATTTCTCATGATCCGAACACTAGATAATAAATTATGTCATTTTAGTGGTACTAATCCAGTTTTCAGTAAAAAGTGGATCATAAGACCAACTAAAAGATGGTGGACGTTTCCTTATAAAGGACTCAATAGAATGTTGTTCCCATATTTTCTCATTCATAAGTCCACCATGATTTATATCTTGAGATATTCATGTGGTCAATGGAATGGTATTTTTCATTCCTTCTCCCATAGTATTTAGTTTCTCATAAGGAAAATCATTGCATTTCCCTTTTCAATCACCATTAACATTGTTCCTCTAGGATCCATCCATTGACTAAAACCAAAACTATAGAGTAATAAACAATTATCATAATTAGGAACACCATATACATGAAAAGTCATTTATAGGATGTCTAAATTATTAAAAATTCCTTAATATATGACACCTTATGTTTATCATTGGTTATTCATAGAAAAATTATATTTAAATTCTTTATGATGGTTCATGATGAGTTCATGAATTCCAAATGAATATCCCCCAGGAGTGTCAAACATGAAGTGAAGCAAGTCCCATTATTATGTACCAGGTTATATTGAGTCATGCCTAAAACACCTTGTAATGAATTTTACTCCTAGGAATATATGTGGTAAAGCTGTAACCACTTGTATTATCCAGATTGGGATACATTTCTAGGAAACAACTTGCACTATCCATTATCAGAATTCTAAGATAGATTCAGTACCTTTTCATTTCTTTATAACTCTAAATAGACATGCCCATAGGCTTCAATCTAAAATTGTGAATCCTAGCATGCAAAATATTAACCAAAAATTTGATCTCATACCAACTATTTTGACCCCCTCTATTCATACATTAACATTACATAATTTTTTCAGAATACATAAAACATTAAACAAGAAGACTATAAAAGAACATATTATTATAGAGCCTTTGGTGACATGGAAACATAAACAATTGTACATAATCCACTTGCATTATCTCCCATAAGTTTATTCGTGACCAGAATCCCACATTGACACATAAAAAATAATACACATCTTCATAACCTGGGGAAGTAAATATAAAAAATGGGTGAGCATAGATTCTTAGTATGGTTAAACGAGGGAGATATTAAGCATAAACAAGTTCATAGGGGCATGAGATCATGGTCATAACATTATAACAACATACCCTTCATATCATAATATCATATACATGATTCATGGAATAAAAAAATTTAGTTTATAAGACTTGAATAATAAGTAAATAAGGAACCTAATCCTTGAAATCATATCATAGGAATAAGATATTGAATTGTAGAAAACATAAACATGTGATATCTTTCCCTATGAGTTAAGACACATAGCTATAACTTATCAAGGGACTTCATAGGAATGACCCCTATGGGGCGGGACACACCACCATTCCAATATGTAGTCCATTCCATGTAAGGGATAAGGTTTCCCCATATTTTAATAGTGGATTGGGTTTCCCCATCTTTTAAATTCATGGTGACTACACCTATTATGTACGACACACCACCATCCCCAGTCACAGTCCTTTCCATATAAGGGATCGAGTTTCCCCATCTTACCATGGTGGATCAAGACCATTGACTTGATTCACATCATTATCTGATGAGATATAAATCTTTTCCCAATGAATTGGAAGGAGATATAGGTCCCGCCCTCATCATAATAAAATCATTCTTACATGTGCCACAAGATAATAAAAAATTCATCTTATAATGTACCATAAAAGATATATGTATTATAAACATACTATCATAATACAATGAAATTAAGTGGGTAACAAAAAATTTTGATCGCATCATAACCTATGAAAAGTAATTTGGTTTCATAATAATTTTATCAAAGCATAACCCCTGGAAACAAGAAGGTTTCAATAGAATATAACCCATGGATGAGAAAAAGGTGTGATAAAAATCATTCCATAAAAACATAAACCATTAAAGACGAAATATGAATGGATCCATTGGTTAATTTCTTATAAGGCAATGAGTACCATCAATATATTTCATCATTGATAGAAAATAACTTTGAATGTTTTTTTAAAACATTTCTTGAGAAAAATATACTTTTTCATTGAAAATTGCTATTTAAAAACAGAAAATATTTTTAGAATCGTTTAATTGATAAAAAATGAAAAATTATAAATAAATCACTTAAAAAAATACTGAAACCTTTTTTTTAAAACATATATAGAGATATTGAGAACATTTTGAAAACCATTTTCCATAAAAAATTATAAAAGAAGCATGAAACTGTTTTGATAACCATTTAATTGAAAATAAATTGAAAACATTTAAATGATGACTGAAAACTATAAGAAAAATTTAAAAATCAGTTTTCCTTGAAACTGAGATTAAAATATCATGTCTGGGAACATTTTTTAACACATGGTACATAATTTCCATGACATATGTTTCAAAGAAGGCAAATTGAGTCAAATCTACTTTTCTGATTTGGTAATTCTTGAAACATAAACCCCACGAAATAAAGATTATAAAATAGATATGTAAATAACCATAAATATATGTATAAAAATAATAAAATATATTCATTTTAGGTATAATAAGAATTCAAAATAGATGAGTGTTGAATAACACATAAATCTCATAAAAATAAAAGTGAGACTAGAAATCCCCTGACATTGTGTATCAACTCTCACCGTACTAGGTCAAACCTCATGTATAATAAATTTAAATATTTTATACCGAACCATATTCTTATATATAATACCATATATGGTTTTGTTATGAATTTATTTTACCAGCTTGTTAAAAATTATATGGTATGGGTTTCCTTCAAGTAATATACTCTATGTTATTTACATGTGTCTTAATTTGTAACATATTTTGTCCTTATACATGTATAATGATCTTCATAATGTAATCCATTATATAATAATCTTGTGTATTCAATATATTTTTATTATAATAATCACTATAATATAGTCGATTGAAATGAAATACCTAGTTTATGGAGATGGTTGGTCATACAAACGCAAGAACATTGTTTCTATTTAATTGTCATATTTGAAAGGAAAAAAGTAAATGAAATATATGAATATATATTTATATATGTCATTATCACAGTAGAATTATTTTATCATATATATCATATAAGTTCACTAAAACCATCCTTAATACATTTCATATAGTGTGTGAATGAATCACATCACTTTTAGGGGGCTGTAGGCCACACACCATCAAACGAAATTATCGTATTAAAAAAATGGAATGAATAAAGATATGTGTTGTAAAATAACTATACAAGCTAAATTACATTATATATATCATAAATATAAGATATAAATAGAGTTTAAATCAAAATTACCACCATTAAATATGGTAATGGAAAAATAACAATCATCATTTTGTGAGGTGGTAGTTCACTGTACACATAAATAGTATTTTTGTTACCCATTAGATGAAGTGTGTGTAAGTTTAGACCGAACCCTTATTATTAATACATCATTGTATATTTTTGATAATGGCGTTGTTAAATAATCATGGAATACATAGAATTTAAATAGTGGATATTGAGAACAAAAGAGAGGATCTTGAGGGAGTGTGTTACCTCTTAATTGGACAAATCCTTTTTCTTTTCACCAATAGAAATCATTGGAAGGATTTATGCCCAAAAAGAGGATTAAATGAGGAAGGGAGGGATGTTTGGTAGTGTATTTGGTAGAGATTGGCAGAACATGATAGGTTTGAAAGGTATGAAAATTGGGTATGGGGGCATTTTCTAGGGATGGAGGGGACATATATAGCATCATTGAAATCATGTTACGGGTTAACACATTTTTACATAAAAAATACATAAAAAAAATATTGGAAGTTTCATGGCTTATGAATGTCCAAAAAATGGGTTTTGGACATGTGGATAGGTCATTTAGGCCCTTAAGATTATGTTTTATTCCCTTGTTCGGCTTAAATTTTTTAATCATTGTAATTAATTTTAATTACTTTCACTAATATTTATTTTAAAAATCAATGTTTAACATATTATAAATTTTAAATTATTATTATTCTTAATATTTAATCCATTTTTCCAAATTATAGTAACATAAGTGTCATGAATTAAATTAAATTTAATGTTACTCATGTGACAACTCTATGCAATTTTTAAGTAATAATGATGACAAGTTTGACAGGTTTTTTAATCCAATTTTTTTGTAAAATTAGATTCAATAACCTGTATTAATTAATTTATAAAAATTTAATTTAATTAAATATTTAAAAGTAATTTAAAAAATAATTTATCCTTATAAAAAAATAGTACGAAAAATTATTTTTGATTTATAATTCATTATTTTTCACTATTCTAAAAATTATGTTTCTTAGAAAAATACCAAAAAATTACCCTAAGAAAATTTCAACATTATAAATTATAAATTAAGTTTATTTTATATAATTTAATTCCTAAATGTTTCTATAAATAATTTTATTCTTTTTCACATAGGGACATGAACATCCATTCATTTGAGACAATAGTATTTTTAAACATATAAGGACTTTACCAAAAATTATATCTTTCATTAGAAATATTTTTTATTTATATAATAAAATTATAAAAACTATTTTTAAAATTAGTTATGTCTATTCATATTACTCTTTTTAACGCCTCGGTTATAATTATCTAATTTAAATAATTATACCCAAAAAATATTTTTCATAGAATCTCGGTATTGCATGTAACATAAATCAAGTTGGGGGTGCATGTAATGTATACTGAGTCATTGTTATGTTAAATGTATGCTGAGTCGATGTCATGTGAATGGAATGTTTAACTTAGTAAAATTTAAGATACCGTTGAAAATTAAATTTATTCGAGAAAAAAGGTCCATAAAAACATGATGTTATAAATTTCTCCTGTGTTTATATAATAACTTTCTATAATTCACTGTAAGTGTTCCCCAGCCTCTAGAAATTAAACATTAATTAATTAAACAATAAATAAATAGTATTTAAAAAATGTCCATGTCGTGGATATTATTTATATTTTATAACATACATATAAAATATATTAGATGTATTACATGATCAAATCACATCATTTAACATGACTCAAAATTCCAAAAAAAAATTAAAAAA
This sequence comes from Viscum album, assembly GCA_963277665.1. NCBI lineage: Eukaryota > Viridiplantae > Streptophyta > Magnoliopsida > Santalales > Viscaceae > Viscum > Viscum album. The sequence goes on along the minus strand of OY728151.1, from coordinate 2,006,872,645 downwards.
TACTTTAATATTAAAATAATATTCATTCATATAATATTTTTTATGTATTAACTTAATACCTTTTGGATAATTTGAATAAATAAATTCAACCCAATTATTCTATACTCTAATAATAATGAATATATTTATTCTTCAATGATAAATAACATTTAAATAACTCTCTTAAAAATGGTGGGTCCCACCATTTCATATATACCTATTCACTTGAATAAGGTAGAATCTTGAATTCACAATTGTCTGTGAGCTTCTCGGACCTTATCGCGATAGTAGTGAATTTCATTCACTTGACAAGATTTCATTTAGTAATCCAATCAAGGCTCATAAATAGATAAAGAATAGTCTTGTTAATGAAAAACATCCTACAAACAATAACATTGTTATATAATCTACTTGTCTAATGATATATAATAAAGAGGGATGCACAACTTGTTTCATCATCCATTATTGATGTATTATTTGTTGATCTAACTGGACATACATACCTTTGACTACATTGGCCAAGGATTTATGAAGTTACTATTATCCTAGTAAAATAGTCTCAAGATAACATTTACATAACTCAAAAGTGAAAAATTATATCTTGACTATTCACATAATTCCATACCACCAATGACATAGCTAACACAATCTACCTTACCATGACATCATTGTCATGGTATTTTATATGCATCAATTTGTGTGATCAAATGATCCACATTGAAAATGATGTCAAGTCAGGAGACCAATACATGTGTTGGTAGATAGAAATAACCAATGACACATGAAACATATGGTGTTTCTATTGAAGGGTATGTCCACATGATATCACATACTAGAGATCACCAAGATAAAACTTCATTATAATAACCGTCAATGATTATGAGCGTCCAACACCTGATAGTTAGTCATCTACAATGTCCCATCAGTATAATGTACCTATACCATAGGAAATGGGTTTATGATTAATGACATAGTATCTCTATGATTTAATTTAATTGCATGAGATGTTATAATATTTTGATTCAAAAATTAATCTCTACACATGAATAATTAAATAGTGTATGTACAAATAAAAACACTATATTGGTAAGAACACAAAATATATAAATCATTCAATGCATGGTATGATAACAAAAAATTAATGTTTAGTTATATCATGGGAACCCACTATTACAACATATCCTCTACCAAATTTTCTGATTGCTGTTTATATTTATACAAATTTAACTAAGTATGGATTCAATTTTAACGCCATAGATCTCGGACAAATGAAAACACCTATTTTGAGTTCACAGATCTTAGACCAAATTGGATTCTTGAGATTTAATTGAATAAAACATTTAAAAAAGTATATTGTTATTTATGCTCTTGAAAAATGGAAAAGAATTAAAATTCATGAGTGTTTTACCTAAATATTATAAAGCTATCATGATGTGAATAAAGAGTATCATCTGTGTGAATGGCCTAGGAATAGGTAATCCCAATGTAAATCATATTCTAAATAATTTCGATTATATGTAAACTAAATAAAGTCCTAAAACAAAGAACATTTTCAATCTTGTGAATATAGGAGTACTTGATGATTAATAACAAAGATTTAAATGTTTTGATTTTGTAAGGATTTTATTTTTAGTGAAAAAAAGAGAAAATTTAGATTCGAATAATTTGAAAAAATTGAGATTTTTTTGATGTATATTGAGGTACTGGGGATATATTTATAAGAGTTTTTGAGAATAAGGATGTTTTGGAGAAGTTTGGATAGGTTTGGAGAGGTTTGAAGAGTAATTAGAGTATTTAGGGATAGGTGAACAATCCATGGGACTATACAGCCGTGTTGTGAATATTGGGAGCTTAGCTAGAGGGAGATTCATGGTTCTTGTGATGGTCCTGGGTGTAGTAGAAGCATACAGTTATAGGTGGTATATTAACATGTATTTTAATATATCTATTTCTGAAACCGCTACTGATTATGTGGCACCTCAAATTTATATTTAATTTATTTAGGTATAGAAGAATCAAATAACTAGGATTAGGGTATTTCTTTTATTTGAATGTGAATATTATAAAAATCCCTTTCATATTCCATTAGTTTCACTATGAGGATCTAAAGATAAAATCCCTCTTTTGGTAATCCACATATGCACAATTAATCTCTGAGTAACGCCAAATGATATTCAGGTGCTAGCATGATGAAGTGATTGTTTTACATTATTCATGTTGAATGATCAACCTTCATCCATGATGGAATCTCTCATTAATATATTGTTCTTAATAGGGAGAGAGAAGTAGGATTCAAGAGATAATTCATTTTCTACAATAATTCAATAATATTTATTTTGGATTGCACAATGATTCACTATTAAATAGACATAACCATATATTTATAGAGCTAAGGTTTAAGCTAAAATTATAATTTAATTGAATTATGACTATCAAATTATAAAATCTTGTTTAATGAAACATCATTCCACATAATAATGATAATATTTTTATTTTGTGGAATGTGTCAACTTGCACAATAAAAAGTATTATTCCACTGTCATTTTAATTAATATTTGTCACCGAACATGGTCTTGGTCAATTTCAAATCATCTTCATTTTATTGAAAACTGAAATAAATATTTATATATTTCATTCATTAGTAAAAATTTTCAATTAATAAAATTTGAATAAAATTATTCCTCATTTTTTCAAATAATATTTATTCAATTAAGTAAACTAAAAAAGAAGTCAATTGATATCATCATAAACACTTATTGTGTGACTGTATAGGATTCTTGCTCATTGGAATTAGTTGGGCTTGCCTAATGTCCAAGATTACTATCTAGAAATGGTTCAAGGAACCAAGGAGAAAGAAAATAATGTTATAATAAAGACACCACATACAAACACTCACTAAATAATATAATACCTTTGTCACAATATCTAATCAACCAAGTTGCACATCCATTTGACCAACCTATATTCTTGATACTTATTTCTTTTACTATATGAAATAAACATATCATTACACAAAAGACATGGAATTTAGGATTATGGTTATATTTCAATCAATGGATTGAGATATCAACTTCCATAAATATGGAAGGGAAAAATTCTTCCTTGGATTATCTATTAATGACATGTCAATCGTAACACGCCCAACGTACACTACATCACTGTACGCATATGGAAATATGGTTTTCATCAGAAAATATATGTTAACAAGTAATGGAATGAATTAATGATAATCATAATTTCTAATGACCATTACACACACTCACCAGTTGGAATATTTGATGACATAAAAACTTGTGGAATTCCTACCTGTATGTTTGTTCTTATAATCTATCATATAGAAGATTACCAAGTATAAATTGGATAGAAAGAAGATTTTTCTACTTATGAGTACTTTAACCTAACAATCAATGTAATATGTGACCCATAATAGGAAGTTATCCAACTACATAATATTATTTATGAATTTTTTCACCTAAATTCATGGTTCTAATCATAGAAGGGAACTTCTATGACCTTATTAATGAAACATATACACTAGCACATTATTAAATTTGTGTTATGAGAAACAATGTGCAATATCTAATATTATTTTTTACTCATATTAAATATATCGATTATAAATGTAAAAAAAGTATAAATAGTTGGTCATAGGACACCAACTTTAACAAACACTCACTAAATCTAGAGAGAACTTACTATGAATTTTACTATGCTAGAACTCGCATGATAATAATGTTTCCACTGAGTAAAATTTTTATTCAAAGGGTCTTCCATGATTTCTTTCATGGAAATACTACTCATTACACAATAATGTATTTGAGAAAAAACCCAGAAGAGATGATACTTCTGAAGTATGTGCTTTGTCTATTTATGTGACTTTGTCTCTTTTTTTGACTGCCATGACTAAATTTTTATCACAGTAGAGTGTGATATGATATTTACTACAAGGTACCATTCCATGATCTAGGATGAAGTTTTTCATCCACAATAATTCATTATATGACTCATAATAAATAATATACTCAACATTTTCTATAGAATCTATGGCCATAGACTACTTTGATCTCTTCTAACTCACAACACCTCTATTAAATGTGAATACGTATCCTCTTTTTGACTTCATGTTATCTTGATCTGTTAGGAATCTATAATATTCATATCATATAATTACTAGTTCATCATCTTCTCCATAAACCTGGTATATATCTTTTGTATATCTTAGATACTAAAGTATAGTGTTGATGGTGATCCAATGGTGATTTACTAGGTCAACATGATATCTTTCTACCATAGTTAATGCGTAGGTTACAAATATCCTTGTACATAGCATAACATACATGACTAACCCAATTGAAAATGTGTAATGAATCCCTTCCATTCTATTTCATTCTTCATGCATCAAATAAATCTTTTTCATGGAAATTTATATTTCATGTGATGCTACAAATATTAGCCTCTTGGATTGTTCCATACTGAATCACTTTATAATCTTTTCAGTGTATTCTCTTTACCTTAGGTCGAGCAGTATCTTTAACATACCATAAGGGTTCATAATACCAATAATTTATGTTCCCTATCCAAATTCCATTATATAAAAGAATTTATTCAATCAAACCTTAACAGACTATAAGAATTATATTTCATTTCATGTGTGTAATGTTTCATCAATATATAATATTAAGAAAATTGCTTCACTTCTACTAAACCTTTTGTAGGAATAAGTATCACACTCAATATTTATGAAACTAAATTCTATTATATATTCATCAAAATGAATATCCTATGACTAAAATGATTTATTAAATCCATAATTGGATTTATGAAAATTTCTTATATTTTTTTTCATCCATTGGAGTTAGAAACAGTTTGAGTTGTGTCATATATACATTTTCCTAATGGTTACCATTAAGGAAGTCTATTTTGACATACATTTTCCTTATCACATTGTCATAGTAAGTCGCAATGGAATGTATAATTACTATGAATTTTAGCATTATAACTTGTTGAAAAGGATTTGTAGTTGTAAATGCCTTGTTTCTGTTTAAACCATTTGGTAACCAGTTGTTCCTTCGAAGTAGGGACTTTTCATTCCATATCCATTTTCTTCCTGAATAATCATTTACAACCAATGAGATTTACATCCATTGGATGATATACCAAAATACAGACTAGGTTTTTGTATATAGAATCAATTTCCAAATTTATGAATTCTTTCCACCTGGAAACATTTTTTCTAGTTAACACATTCTAGTAGGTTATTAGGTCATTATTACCACTAAGTAATTAATCACCATCCATATTGACTAGAACACCATATTGTTCAAGTTCTATAACAACTCTTATACTTCTACACTTTACCTCTATCTATATAATAGTCTCTTCTTCTACAGTTATTTATGGTATCTATTCCAATGCCAAATCTTATGTACCTTTAGTATAAAATTCATCAAATTCAATCTCAATCACAATAGATATTTTAGATATGTTCTCCCTCTCAAGGAATATAGTGTGTCTTGACAATTTTAACTTTGTGTATGAGGGTTCATATAGATAACATCCCCTTATTTCTTTGGGTATCCTATAAATGTAAACTATTTTTTAGAGGCTGAATGTTTCTTACATGAAGAGAAAATAATAAAGAGTTCTCAACCTAACACATTTAAGTATAAAAACCCAGGTTTTCTTCTATTCCAAAATGTAATGATAAAATATATTCTAATTTATTTGGAACTTGGTTTAGTATTTTTGATGTTTTTTAGAATTTTTATCCTCATAATGGTTAAGGGATGACACACATGACTCATCACTGATCTCACCATAACTAACAAGGTGCATTTCCTTCATTCAAACACATCATTTCATTGATATTTATAAGGAAGAGTGAGTTGATGTTGAATCCCAAACTCCCATAAGTAATGAAAAAACTATTCATAATGAAATTCTACACCATGATATGAATAGATTTTTTTAATCTTCTTGACATTATGGTTCTAAAATGCATTCTTGTATTCCTTTAATTTTTCAAAATAATCAGACTTATACCTCATTAAGTAGATATAACCATATCTACTAAAATCATTGGTAAAAGTTTTGAAGTTTGAGTACCCTCAATTATTCCAAACTAGAAATGGTACATACACTTCTGTATAAACTAATTTAGGAATATCATTGTCCATTTCACCTTTTCTACTAAAACAGGATTTGGTCATTACACATTGTAAACATAAAGGACATAAATCAAATGGATTTAGGTCAAAAGAATATAAATATCAATGTTTTTATAATATTCTCAAGAATTTTGATTTGCATGACTAAGCTATTGATTCTATAGTTGTGTGTGGTATGAGTCATGTGAATTATTTTTTATTGATTCTTAATTATTGGTATTGTAATCCAATACATAAATATAGCTATTTAAATATGACTTACCATAAAAAAATTTTATCTTTATTAAAGAGAAACCATTAATTTCCAAAGAAAAATATAACTTCTTTTATATCTAGTATAGATATAGATATAATGTTTTTTGAAATTTAAGCCACATAATAACAACCCTTAAAAATAAAGATCATTATTGATAGAAATTTGAGTTTGTAATCCCTGGGGACCACAGTAGCGTGTTTCTCACCATTGGATGCTTGTAGATATACCTACCATCTACAATTTTTTATGAATCTATTTGGATCCTATATTTAAATACGTACATAAGAACTACATGTTATATCTAATACCCAATTTGTTGAAGTAGATAAATTTATCTCAACAACAAAAACACTTGAAGCTTCCAATTTCTTCTTTGACTGGGTAATGTTTTTCTTCCAGTGTCCCTTATTTCCACATGTGAAAGAAAAAACACCATATTCCCTTTCATTTACTTTGACCATCCTCTTCTTGGAAGGTTATAAAGATAATTTTGGCTTATATATATTTAAATTCTATTTCCTTTTTTAACCCTATGGAAGGATGGGTTTTCATAGTTCATATCCATATCTACATGGCGGAGAAGGGTGATAGGATCTTGAAGATACTTCTCAACGTTTTTAATATTGAAATTCATAATAAAGATGGAGAATCCCTAAGAGAGTGATGCAAAAATATGATCAGTTCACTGTTCTTTTGGGTTTTTAATCCCTAAAATCTCTAGGCACTAAATGTATCCAATGAACATGAAAAAGTGAGAAAAATACGAGACACTGCTTTCAAGATATCACTGATTGAGAACCCTTTAAATATAATATATATATATATATCTTAGTAAAGACCATGATGTTTCTCAAGCATGCTATACACATCCATGTTCTCATGAGACTTCATGAGTTCAATAGACATAGATTAATGAAATAAACATTCAATGTAGACTGAATCACTAAGATATTTTTCATAGACTAGGAACCTTTCGTTCTTTTCCTCTTTAGTAGGTGGATTGGATATTGATGATTCTAGAACATTGAATTTCTATTTATGTTTTCGCATAACCTGATGGAGGCTAAACCACTCCAAGAAGTTACTACCATTTTAGAGGTCATATTTTTCCAATATTGATTGTAGGGATGGTGTGGATGAAAGGCCTTAAATTTAGTTCTAAAATTAAAAGAGATGATTATTAGAAAATTTATTAATTACAAATTATGTGAGAAATAATAAATTAATATATTTTATTAAAAAATCACCAACTATTTTATCTATTTCCAATTTCCCTCACCATTGAAAATGGAATATATAGTTTCTAGGAAATAATTGTGCCAAGGATCCATATTACTATTTACATAACCCAAAAAAAGATTGGTAATGCTCCTTGATGGTATTTAGGTAGGCATGTTTTTTCCAACTATGGGCTTGTACATACTTGATCTGTTGAGTGGACTCCCCTGTCCTAAAAGCCTGACATAGATTTTCTCAACACTGGCCTTGAGTTTTATCATGTATAGTGACATATACTTCTCATGATGTAATATGATTAATTTAATCCACATCCATTGTAAGAACTCCACTATAGAACTAAGTGTCCCAAATAGGGTTTTTGAAACCATTAGTTAAAAGGATTTCATTCCTAATCATGTAATGTAAGAAAAAGTCTGGATTAATATTTAATTAATGGATTTTAATTTATTATACATAAATTTTATCATTTTTTTCCTTGGAGTTTATTTTTACAATTAAGTGGATTTTAATTAATTAATTAACCATGATGGATAATAAAATTACACATAATCCATTTTATTTAACTTTGTATTTGAACATTAATTTATTTATTTTTCTGACAGAGGTCTTGCATCGAAAAAATAAATAGTTTATTATATATAAATAAATAATTAATTAAATTACCCATTAATGAGCTTTATCTAACATATTATTTAATGATTGGACATTAAACAAACCTTTGAACTAGGGGAAATAACTCATTTTTCTAGTCTTAACACGAGTTACAACAATCCACCTATAAAACTGTGTATCTCCTGAGATGTCATCATTATGATTCCATATTGAACATCCTTCACACAATATGGTAAAATAAATTAATTACAAATATTTATAACTCACACGCAGGTGATGGGAACTAATGGTTTGGTTATATTAGGATTATATAAATTTCCTTGGGCAAGCACGTCCATCATAATAATGGAGGGAAGGATGAATTGCATACCATCAAATTTAATTTAATAATAATTTATTACATACCCATGAAATAAATTAAATTATGATATCAAATACATAATTTGGTCTTGGAAAAGATCATGAATGATTATACATGCAACATATATGCATAAGTAAATGGATGAAATTAATTGATTTATTAATTATTTATTATTAAGATAAAAAAATTTGAATTAATTATTTAATTAATTAATTAAATTTCATCATAATGACCATTAACATTCCCTTGTATAAAACCATCATAAAGGAATTAATTGAAAATAAATGGATGAACAAATAGTTTCATAGTTATTATAATAAATTAATTGAACATTTAAAATTCATTAAAAATATTATTAAATTTTAAAAAACATAATGAGTCAATAAAAAACAATTAGGTTTTAATGCTGAAATTGTTAATTTAATGTATTTTAATTCATTTAGTAATTGGGAGACTACTTTCCCTGTATTATCCAGCTATACAAAGTGTACCTCTATTATTAAATATCTAGGTCACATGTTAGGGGCCTTGGTGTGTGGACTCGGCCATACTACATTTTATGTACATTCCTACTAAAAGACATGCATCCTCTTTTCATGTGCTTGAGATACTCACCCGAGTTGTTTGTGTGATTCTCAATGGTATTACATGACATGTACTGGCTAGTCACACACCATTTCATCCAAATTAAGTGTTCCCATGCAACCCTACAAAATAATGAACTTTTTCTTGAGTGACAGACTACATGAAATGTGCACTCCATATAGATGCCATGAATCTCTGATGTTGTTTATCCAGATTCCTCAACATGTATCTCAAACACATTAATTGATTAAATAGAAATCGTTTAAACCACATGAAACTTATTTATCACAAATGATTTAGTTTTTCTATCTCATGTGGTTTTACAATTTATAATGACCACACTGGATGTGTGATTTACATTTAACTCATGTAGACTAAAAAACGTGTACTCTGATACACATCGTTTCATCCAACAACCATGTGTTAGGTTGGATGGTCAACATGAGATATACACAATGTGTAATTAACTTCATGTAATAATGGGTATTTGATAGTATGGTTATGTGCAGTGTATTAGGGTACACATCATGTACTTCTGAGTATATGTCATGTAACCTTGTCTTACAGGGAAACAATTGGAAGTTCTTGATAGCATCTCTGATCATTTATCATCTAGTTTTAGACCCTTATGAAAATAATACACTTAATAAACATGATTAATATATTGATAATAATTTAATTTAAATTATATTAAATAATAAATGATAAGAAATTAAAATCCAAGCATAATTTCACAGGGATTAATAATCAAATAAATATTTATAAATTTAAACATGACCCTTCTGATAACACTTCTTTGTATTGGTAAGAGAAGAAGCATGATGTTTTGGTTGATATATTAAAATTTATTTTAATATTTCTATACATGAATACACTAGTGAGGATCTTTCATTTTAATATTATAAATATTTTAATTAGATCTTTTAGAAACAAATACTTGGGCTCAGGATCTTTCTTCATTGTGAATCATGATCATCCAAAACCCCCTTTTCATATTTCTTTCATTACGATATGAGGATAAAATTATAGAATCCATCATGCTGGGATCCACACATGAATTTATGATCCTTCGGGAATGCCCATCGATCCATAGGTGATAGAGAAGAAAAGAAATTGAATTTTATTATTTTTTTTGGACACAAGTCCTTTAGTACTGAATGAATCTCTATTGTGTTTCCTGTTCTTGATAGGGAGAGAGCAGTAGGGGGTGAGAGATAATTTTTTCTGAAATAATTCACTATTTTTTTATTTTGGATTGAACATATATACTCCACACAATAGGAATAACTCTCTATTTATAGATGTAGTGTTTTGGTTATAATAATAATTTAATTAAATGTTGACCATTAAATAATATTAAAACATTTAATGAAACCATAATCCACATAATAATAATAATAATAATTTTTATATTTACAACATCCACATAACAAATATTATTTTACTGGATTGTTAGTTAATATTTTTCACCAGAAAAGGTCTTCTTCAGTTTGATCTTCTTTAGCATTTATTGAACTCCTCACTGAATATTTTAATATTTAATTCACCAATAAATATTTTTCATTGATTATACGTGAATAAATTTATAAATCAGTCCTAATAATAATATTAATTCAATTAAATATGTTCAAATAGAATTTAATTTAGATAATTGGAAAGACATAGTGGGTTTTGCTCTTGTTTTGTTTCTCATTCGCATTTGGTGGGATTTCCTATTGTGAAAGATTAATTTATATGAACAGGTCAATGCACCCAAGATAAAGAACATAATGTTTAAATAATGAAAACCACATTTGAATTATCACTGTATAATATACTCTCGTTTTCACATTATCTCATCAAGCTGGTTGCACATTAGTGTCCTCAACCTATATGCCTGATATGTTTTTCTTTAACTATCTAAAACATAAACAATGACATGTCACATACTGGCATTATTAAAAGGTAAATATCGTTAAACTATTGGTTTATTTATTAAAATTTACCCTGGAAATGAATCCTATGTGGTTAAAGGAGGTCTCTGGGGGTTTTGGGGCTCTATTGAAGCCAGAAGCACAAAATGGGGATAGTAGGCTAGGCCACACATTTTGTCAAACACAATGTGATCTAGGGGGCATTGTTGTGTGGACAGTTATATATTTAAATAGTGGGAAAAAATATGATTATTCAAACTGTGTTCCTAAACATGTAAATTTCCCTAGTGAAGTCGAGCCTTACACATGGTTTGTGTACGACGTGACCAAGCTGTTCAGGCAAAGCGTGTATAATGCAATTTTTTGGTAAAATTACCAAAAATTACTCTTTAATGATTTCACACATTTTTATTCCCCATCCTTATTATAAATTGTTTTTCTTCTCCCTCACGGTGCACGAATTAACCCCCCCACCCCCACCACTATTGGGGGTTTGTGATTCCTCCTTCATCTCTTCTCTAATTTCATCAATTTTAGAAGCAACAGACTCATATCGGTAAGCTCTATATATCACAACCCTCTATTTCGAGTTTATACCACTATCCATTGTGAAATATTTGGGTCACAAAACTTTTCTATATTTTGGTGTTTTCCAAAGTCTTCTAATTTCATTTGTTTTACGATGAATTAAATGTTGTTTCCAAACATGTTGTATACCACCACCATGATGTAGGGATTATACTCGATTTACCATCTATTTCATCACTTTTTGATACCGTGTTGTTGTTACACTAACTGTATACTTTTATAAAATACTTATTATTTCATATTATATTGATTGGGATGGTTTGAAAAGCTAGTGGTGACCATTACTTAGGGATAACCCAACTCTTGGTGTTCACTTTTCCTTTGGACACCGCTTTTGGTGTGCCATCCCAAATTTCTTTAAATTACCTATTCATATGGTTGTATTGAACCTTGTTTTAAATGTGATAAGTTGAAAAATGTATTTATAATGATTAATATATAATCAATTATATTCACTTAGGTTTTCATAAGATTAATTATATTTGAATGGACCTTGTTTAGCGTTATATGACTTTAGAATACTGGAAGATCCCTTTTAATATCACATTCCTTACCATTAATACTTTATGAAAGTATTTTACTCTATGAATTATGTTATATTCCCTTTCATACATTTAGGTTTTCAATTATCACTATGGCCATATGTCCCATTATAATCTTCTTTCTTTGTTCCATAGATAGTGGTTTTAGTTGACTGTTATCCTTAGCATGAAAGGCAAGCGATGTTTGTCCATGCTTGATAGATTGGGTTCTTAAGATGTCACTGATGACATGTAATTAAAGGAATAATTAATCTATATGCTTTTTTATTATTTCCTAGCAATCATTTTTAGAGTCTTGGGTTATTTCTGTGACAAATTCCATATGCCATGATGATGGATTGGATAGTATTTCATGATATCTTGAATTTATTGTAGTTTATGATTATTATTTGATAGAGTGAATTATATATAAGAATTTATTTTTTATATAAGGTTTATGCCTTTCATGGGATGTGAATTGGATATATGATCACTTAATACGTTCCCGGAGAGAACATGGGTTCCGTATTAAGGACTCATGGATATAATTTTCATGCCTGTTTTGGTTACATCCCGATGTGTCAGTGGCGATTCATAGGATTTCTAAGAGAGGGATTATCGGGTGGATTATTATACTACTGGGCGATACTGGTTCACTTGGGGAGAAACTATGGATGGACTCATTAGGAAGTTGGATAAACAATTCCATGGTTGATACTCTATCCTCTATGTGAGATACATGGGACAAACTTTGTGTTTACAATTCCATGAGTGATATTAGGGATGTTGTAAGGGTCACCTATGATATGCTCGGGGATATTGGATTGTCAGTTGTTCCCATTGCGATACTTCATATTCTTGTTAGATCACCTTGGATGGGCATGGGACTCCGAAATTTTATTTTATGGATTGATTGAATTGTATTGATTGATTATGTTGGTTAATTGGTTATGTTATGCGTGTTTGTTTTACTTATATTGGAGAATCCACCTGTGATGTTTCTCTCTTTATTATTAGAATACTTATGTGATGACATATGATGTAGGCCCCAAGCCTTAGAACTGGATTCCGGGTGCACCAACACGAGTTACCTAGTTTAATTTGGTCCCTTGTGTATATATTCCTTGTACATATACCACTATTCAGACTACCAACAATAGGTCGAAGAAGGTGGTATGGAATGTGTTTCCACTCATGAAACCAAACCTAGTTTTGCATGTCTATATATTTGTGGATCTAAATCTATTATATCTCGCACATTGTCTCTTATTTACATCATGAAATGTAAAAATCTAGACAATGTGTGTACCATCCTATAGATATTTATATCTCACACCTTGGTCGGGCACCATATGGTACCTGAGTTGGATTTATTCTCAAAGTTATGGTTAATGGTAATAAACTTGCTTCTAACACTTCATTGTATTCTTATATAGGATGGATATTTGGGTGGAAAGGACTAATCCTATGATTGGGATTTTGTGTAGTTGTTTTTGGATTTTTTTAGTTTTTTATAGATTGCAGTATATGCTTATACCCATGTTCACCTAGAATCTCAAATTTTTAAATACTCATGAAATTACATGATTAGCATTGTATCTATTATTGATTATTATCTTCCTTTAGTTCCATATTTATAGTGCATTTCTTATTCCTTTATTTATTCAGTTGTCTACTTATTCTTATGATTTTTATATTAAATTTTTATCATTTACCATTGTGAATACTCGATCTATGAGAATATAATATCTCCATGTACAAACCATATGCCCATTTTATTCAGAAACCTCTCGTGTCCAGGGAGATGTTCTTAATGTCATGTAGCCAATCAGCCTTGTAGCATGGTTCAGTGGATTCCAGATCTAGGATGCTAGAATGTGGTATCATATCCTTTTTCCTTTTTCTTAATATTTGTATTATACATGATAATAAGACAATAGAATATAGACATGACCCTATTATTTGATGTATCTAACCCATGTATAGGGAAACCATAATAACATTGGTTGGGAATTGTGTTATTAATTATGCTATTTACTATTGATATGACTTCACCATTAGGTTACGAACTTGTTTTGTGCATATATTATTATTGAAATTACTGAGATGATTAATTATATTACTTCATCTAGATGAAATGAGGTAGTTTCATTACCTTCTCCAAACTTAGAACTAATTGAATTAAAATGAGATTCATATTTCCATGCCACGTCTACTTTCAGCATGCATCATCCTATTTTAATTTGATTCTCATTGTCCCAAATGGTTATATATTATAGTTCATGGCTGTAATAAATATATAATTATTCCAGTTTATTATGAAGGATCATGTTATAAATTTGTTATGTGGACCCCCGATTTTAGTTTATATGGTGTATAGAACTTTATAAATTTGAATAGTAATCCACCTAATTAAATCTATTTAACAGGGAATTATATACTTGAGTTAATTAATGTGGTTACCATATGTTAAAATGAAACAACCACCCTGAATGTCAAAATGGTACCATGAATATGATCTTACATGGGAAATAGGCTTTAGTTCATGCTTTTTATGATCCTTACATGGTCTATTTTCCTTATCATCTAGACCTAGATCATAGAGAAGGAATTTAATGGTGTTATACTAAGAGGGAGGACATGAAAATGTCTTATTTATCACATTATTTATATTATGTCCATCCTTAAAGGTGGGATTTTACCTATATTTTCTTACTATTGTCTTATATTCATTCCTTATATGTTATGTGAATCTTGTATGAGGTGATTTTTTTTTGAAATTGTAGAGTAATTCCATTGCAATATCCTCATGTTGTATACCAAGAGAGTGGTGATTAGAACACTACGATGGAGGTGGGTCCTAATCCACCCATTATACCTCATGTATTTCATCCTGAGGAACCTTATACTAATCTTCCACTAGGTGTCGATGCACACTTTAGAGATATTTATTTTAGTTTATACAGACAGTTTTGGGTGCCCACAGGCCTTCCCCCACTATATAAGAGCTTACACGGGACGTTCAGTAGCATCTTCCTCCCACCTTCTCAGGGGAGGGTGGTCCTCTCACTATTGAGTACAATATTGAAACTATGATATCTATCTTTTACTACTGTGATATTTCTCAACATCAGGGGGTCATAATTTCTACCTATATGCTTTGTGACTCAACCTAGAATGTTGGGATGTCATTTCTCTATCATATTGTTACCAAGGTATTGTTTGGTCACACATATAGATGGATTTATATGGTCATTTATTTATATCAAATATGAGAATAGATCGATCTGCATTTTTTATGTATCTTCAGTGGGTCGCTATGAATGTGACTCGAGTATGCAGCTTGATTCACTGAGCTTAACTGTTTTTATCTATCTATTATCAGTGATGAGTTTATGAATATGAGGAACATTGAATATGGGATTGGGTATAATGTCTAGTCATAGGTGAATGTCTTCTGTTTCACTACCATGGTATAGATAGTTAACTTTGACCTTATTAGAGAAAAAAATTGTACATAAGTTTGTCCTTTGAGCCAGGATGGTTCGGTTTTGAGACATGGTGATGGTTCTTCTAGTAGTAGGAAGAATTTATTCGTGTATTCACATGGGGGTGGTTCTATCCAAGTGAAAAATGATGATAAATCTATATTATGTCACTAGTATGGAAAGATTGGCCATAAAAATCCCCAGTGCATGAGTAACCTAATGGAATGCCGAGATTGTGACATGATGATCCATATATAAGACTTCTACCATTCATATCCTCTAGAGTATATTTTCAAGGGATATATACTAGCACCTCTATCAGGTGGGGGATATATGGACCCATGTTAGAAAGGTAGTTGGTCTTCTATTGGAAGATCTGGTTGAGGTGGAAATGGCCATGGCCGAGGCAGTCCAGCTTCAAAACATCAGTGTTAGCAGAGTGGATTGGCTCAGGCTAGTCTAGAAACATCTCAGGGTTGAGGTTTAGGTTATATGTATGTAGTATAGCCATCTCGATAAGATACGAGTCTTGGTCTGTCTACATTTAGAGGTACTATTATAGTAGACTCTATGTTAGTTTCTTCCATTTTTGGTACGGGTGGGTCATAGTATTTTATATCATATCTGTGTTTTGAAAGACCTTTCCTTGTAATTCAGTACTTATGTGGTGTTATATATCTAGAAACTCCTCTAGGGGTCTTAAAAGAGGGAATACATCAGTTCCAGGAGTTCCCCTTGATATAGGTGTGTACCGTTTCTTCTATAATTTCATTATCTTTGAGATTTCTAGCTTCAACATCACTCTCAGTATGGAATGGCTCATGTATTATCATGACCAAGGGTATTTCTATAACTATTGAATGTATATTACATTTTCAAATGGAAATGTGTATGTACAAAAGGAAAAATTGGATATTCATAAAGATCTACCTGAACCAAATCTTTATAGGCTATGAAAAGTGACAGACTATATATCGAGTCTATTTATGGGTGATTAGGGAAAGTAGTTGGTAGAACTCCATAATGTTTTGGATCAGTTAAAGGATGTCATCACCAACTATTACTCATAATTACCACCTATGAGAGATATTGTGTTCACTATAGATCTAGTTATTGGTGCAGAACTAGTGTCCATTCCTCCTTATAGGATAGAACCTACAAAGTTCTAGGAACTCAAAAAGAAACATTAAGATCTTGAGTGTAAGTGTTTTATTCGACCCATCACATCACCATGTGGTTTTCCAATACTTTTCTCCAAATAGGCATATGGTATTACAACAACCCTTCTTTCCTTACATTACTAAACCATCATTTTGACATAAAAACAATACATAATTAGGACCAAAAGTCTAAATGTATTTGGAATCTAGGACCATACATAACTTTTACAATATAAAATTTAAACATTTACTTATTTCCTTCTTCTCATTCTTCTTATTGTCCCTTGTGTGCTCCTTAGAACATATAGTCTTCTGATGATATACATCAAAAGGGGTGACCAAATAAACTCAGTAAGAGGATAGATAAGTTAATGAAACAATATGACATGATCTGAGCAAAATCATAACATCATCTCATGATAGGAATCATTAGATAAAGTCATTAAATGTGGCACTGCCTAAAAATAAAACATCATGCCTAAATAGATAGATACCACACATAGTTTTGAAGAATGATAGCATCATGTTCCTGCAAATTTCGGTTTCCTCATGAGAAACATAACTTTACCTAATGCATTGGAGAACTATATAATTCTAGGCGCACTCATCACATCAAAAAATTTACTTTTCACTATAAAATTAATGTTTCACCCATCACATTAAAACATTTACAATATCATGCATGACACATAGAAAATATATCAATATTAGACAATTATAACCCTTGGAACAGAATGGGTTTCATTTAATAAATTATACATTCATAAAAATTGGGTTCTAGAATGAAAAATGGAATAACAATCATAATATAATAATCATCATCCTTGAGTGAGAAGTAAATGGTGAGTTTTTTTAGAGAGGAGTTCTTTTAGAAAATAATGTGCTTGCCATAAATTCAAGTAGAAAAAATTGTGTATTCTATAAAGTGTAAGATAAGGATGAAGAAATGATATTTATAGAATATCCATACTGAAAATGGGGTGAATGCGGGAAACCCCAATAAAAGAGAGTTGGATTATAGAATTCCCCTTACCTAATGTCCAAATGATTTATTCACATTAATATCATGTAAAATCATATTATAATAATTAATTAAAATAATAAAGTAACATATATACATTAATTTTATCCCTTTAGGTTTTATTATGTTCATTTATGGCCTTTTATATGAGTAAAATAGTTTAATCCCATCGTTCGGGAGTGTTTGTTTTCTTAGTATTCCTGATCGGATCACTTGTGTACATGAATTGATGTTCATGTAAAATGCATATAAATATACAGAATTGATGTTTTATGTTATTAATGAAATTATATATGCCAAAATTATTGCATTAAAAATCGGGTTATATACCATGAAGAAAAATAATTTGATAAAAGTTAATGACGATCATTTTAGGTTATTTTTGGCGGTTTCTGGATCCCAATGAAATCATTTTATTTTAACATTTATTATTATGTATAAATTTTAGTTTTATAACATAAGTGTGGTCATAAAATACACATCAAAATCTTATTTAAATAAATTAATGGTTTTATTAACATACTTGAAAGTGTTAATGGAAAATGAAAGTGTATCGCCCACGATGTTGGTAAATTGACACATCTCGAGCGACGATTTTATTTTTAAAATAAAAGAGACTGATGGGTGGAGATTAATGATGGATAAAATATTAACATGATATAATTCCAGAATATGTATGTTATTTGAGTTATTATTCCATTTAGATGATTGCAGTTGAGGATAAAACATGAAAATAAATTGAAATTAAAAGGAAATTAATAGAAAAAGAGTGAGGCTTTACCTCTTTAATTCCCCTCTTGAGATCATCCTCAAGGAACCTAGGCATGGTATTTTGATAAGACCAATAACTACTGATGTGGGGTAGGTACTAGGATAGTGTGTTGGCTAGAAGTTAAGAAAGGCTCAAATCTTGATAAGTTTGAGGATAATAGGGGTGAGGGGTGGGATATTTAGTGAAGGAGAGGGGGTTCTCACAATATTATATTCATTAGTTTATAATTTTGGCTCAAGAAAATGAATAGTTTGATAAATATATAACAATATATTAAAATAATGAATTATTGTTTCATATTTTGGGTTTACATTATCCTTACATCATCAATATATCCATAATTCATTTATTTATATTTTATTTTAAATTATCACATTTTACAACTCATAAAATTTCAAGTATTTTAGAAAAATACAAAAAAAAAATTACCCAAATTTTTTTTCAATATGTATCATAAAAAATTAAAATTATTTATTTATAAAAATTTTCTAAATTAGAGTAATTTATCTTTTAACTAAAATAAACATTTACCTTGAAAATATAAATTTTAAAATTATGACTGATTTTATAACACCATGAAAAATTTCTTAAAGTCTCATACAAAATTCTTAAAATCATAATACATAAAAATATTAATTTATGAAAAAAATTTATGATAATAAATTTTCATTTAAATTCTTAAATTAATCATAAAATTATAATTAAATATTTATGACTCAAAAAAATAACAACACTTAATTAATAAATTTTAAAACATTCATTTACATTGATTATGATATAATTATACCATTATTTTACTTATAAAATACCTAAAATGTATTTATAATAACACTCGTGAAGTTACTATTCATTGCTCTAGTGTACTGTTCATAAGGGTCATATTACTATTCGTAAGGGGAAGTTATTATTTTATTAGCATTGCTTTCTTAACATCTAGAAATACTTATTATTTCATTAATTATTCATTTATAAATATTTTATTATGGATCATAAGTGATAATATGTTATTTATTCTATATAAAAATACTTTTAAAAGGTATAAATTCAATTTATTAATGATTGGGTCATTACATTCTTCCCCCCTTTTGAAATTTTAACCTCGAAATTTCAGTATATATAAATAGGTGAGGGTACTTATCCTTCATTATATACCATGGCTCCCATGTTTATTATTCATACTTATGGTTCGTGAAAAAACACATTGATAGGGTAGGTTTTCTTGTTTCGTAGAACCCTTTCTCTCCGACCAAAAATAATTATGGGATGCTCTTCGTAAGAGAGATCATATTCCAAATGTTGGACCTCTAAGTTTAGTTCATGCGAGGGATATGGTATGTACTCCCTCAACGGTTATACATGTAACACATCATGAACTTGATACATATTTGGTGCAAGTGAAAGTCAATTGGACACTGGTAATATGTGATTGAGGATCTCAAAGGGGCCAATTTAGCATTGGATAAACATCCCTTTCTTTCCAAACCACATGACCATCTTATAAGGTGATATTAAATGGAAGAATTTTTCTCCAATGTCAAACACCAAGTCCCTTCAGTGATTGTCATCATTTCTCTTTTTCCAACTTTGAGAAGCTTTGATATGTTGTGGATGGCATAAAACATCCCTGTCATATCTTTCACAAGATCAAGACCAAGTAAATCTCATTACCCAACACTGACATCAAAGGATGGAGTTATTCATCACATTACATAAAGATCATCATATGGAGGCATAGTAATACATGATTGGAAACTATTGTTGTATGTTAACATAACCAATGGATGATACAGATCCCATAATCCATTGAGATCTAAAGAGCCGGATTTTAGAATATCTTTGAGCTTCTAAATAATCCTTTCAAATTGGACATCAGTTTGGGGGTGATAGTTCTTGATGAAATTGAATTCATTACTCAAATAATGATGGAGACTCCTATATAATTTATATGTGATCTTGGGATCATGATTAGAGATAATCGAGAGTAGAATTGCATGCAACCTCACCAAATCCTTCACATATATCTCTACATGTTTTTCAAGTTATAGATCTTCTCGAATAGAAATAAAGTGGGCAGTCTTGGTGAGTTTTTCCACCAAAAACCATAACACATTATTTCTTTTTGACATCTTCAGGAGACTCGTGACAAAGTATATAGGGACATTATCCCATTTCCACATGGGTATAGGAAATGGTTGCATTATCCCATTGGACTTTGGTCAATATTCTTTAACTTTATGACATATCAAACACCTTGATTTATATTCCAAAATATCTTTCATCATGTTGTCCCAAAAAAATATTTCTCGAAGGCCATGATACATCTTGGTTCTACCAGGATGGATATATAGTTTTTTTCTATCAGAATTATCCAGTAGCTCATTCATTATCATAGGTGAAGAAGGCACATAAAGCCTCATTCCAATCCAAATCACAACATCATCATCGATATTTAAGTATTACAGCTTTCCTTCCTTTACTCCGTTCACCTTCTATTGCAACTCCAGATCATCCCTTAGTGCCTCAATAATCTTATCTTGGATAGATGGTTGGTTAATGATTTGGGAAATGTATGATTTATTCACTTCCATTATGATTTCCAACTCCATCATTTCCATATTCATGAATATATGGTCTTTATAAATCCACAACATGGATAGAGTAGCATGTTATATTCTTCTTAAGGAATCATCAACTTTGTTCGCCTTTCCATGATGATAGTGAATAGATAAATAGAATTCTTTGATTAGCTCTAACCATATCCTTTGATGCATATTGACCTCTTTTTATGTGAATATATAATTTAGGCTCTTTTTATCACTATATATGTATCACTTCTCCTCATATAGTTAGTGCCACCATATTTTCAAGAAAATAATCACAACTACTAGCTATAGATCATGTGTGGGGTAGTCCTTCTCATGGATCATAAATTTTTGTGTGGCATAAGCAATCACATTATCATTTTTCATGAGTACACAACTCGAACCATTCTTGAATGAATAATTGTATATCAAAAAACTTTTTCCACTCTTATGTAACATTATTAATGTTGTAGTAATTATCCATCTATTTAGCTCCATAAATCTTTCCTCACATTCTCCCATCAGGACAAAATCTACCCCTTTCCCGATTAAAATAGTTTGAAGGCATGACAATAATGATAATTTTCTCAAAAAATGTCAGTAGTACCCAGTTAAGCTAAGAGTGCTATGGATTTCTATGACACTATTGGGTCTAGCCCATTCCTCATTTTTCTTTGTTATTGAAGGGTCCACTGAAATTACCTCAATTGTGATCACATTTCTAAAGCATTTTACATGCTTCATCCAAAAGTCACACTTTATGAACATAGAATATAACTTATACATCCTTAATGTTACCTAAAAAAAATATTTGTTATCAATGATTTCCCATTCTCATTGAGTAGATGAGAATATTATTGATAAAACTACCAAAAATATTTCTAGGTAATGTTTAAAGACTCTTTTCATCAAATCCATGATGATTTTATGGGAATTAGTTTGTCCAAAGGGAATCACCAAAAACTCATAATGCCCATAACTTGTACAGAAAGAAGTATTCTAAAAATCATCCTTATTTACCTTAATATGATTATATCCAGAAAGGAGATCCACCGTTGAGAAGTACTGAGATCCTCACAACTGATAAAAAATTTCATCAATACTTGGAAGATAATACCTGTCCTTTATGGTGATCTTTGAGTGTTCCCAATAATCTATACAAAAAATCATTGATCAATCCTTCTTCTTGACATAGGGCACTGGATTACCCCTAGGAAATTCAATAGGGAGTATAAATATTTTGTCCAAATTCTTTTTCAGGTTCTTCTTTATGTCCTCCAGTCTGATAGGATCCATCATATACATACACTTTTAGATAAGAGTATCTCCTGGTATGAGTATATGTAGAACTATACCTCACGATCATGTGGAAGTACATATAACTCTATAGGAAATACATAAATAATTTCCCTCACAATGGATATTTCCCTTAGGTGGATAACTTCATTAAGTTAACCATTTGTGCAAGGTATTTTTCTTTATAGGGAATCAGTACCCACTATATTGGAGTATTTTCCGAAGGATATTCATGATCTTCATTGAATTTTTAGAGGATAATGGGATAGTTCTGAATATGAAAAGATATTTCCCTTCTTTGATAGTTTATGTTTTCTCTATATAAAGGGATCCAATCTATCCCCATTATATAATAAAATTCCCCATAGGGATGAATTGTGAGATTCACTAGCAGAATCATCCCACATACACCAATAGAAAAAGATTTTAACACTTGGGTTTCAATGATTTCACCACATGGTGTTTTTATAGATATTTCTACTTCATATTTTTTGGGATTCTATTCAATAGTTATAGAAAACGTTCAGAATATAAATAAATACCTAGAACCATAATCAAATAACACTTTTGGCATTATTGAGTGAATATGAAGGGTTACTTGTACAACTTTGTTTTCATGCTATACATCAGTAGTAGTGATGGAATAATACATCCATTTATCCTTTTTCTTTGGTGGATGATGACCCTGATTATCCTCAAGGACATGAGGTTTAGTGCATTTGCTTTTATAGTGACCATGCTCCATTGTTTGTAGCATTGGACCATGGGTGGTGATCCACTTTCCTCCACTATATTTTCCTGACTTTTAAATTCCTTTAATAATTCAAGAGCTTGGTGGTCCCCTCTCCCAAACATGAATCATTTTCCAATCCCTTTGAGTCAGTTCCCATGATGCTTTTTCCCAAGATTTTAGCATGTGGGTGGTTGAGTAATCTTTCCACCTTTCCTGTTAGATCCCCCAACATGAAACTATATCATTTTTTCTTATCACCATATACATGGGACCATTATCCAAACTCTATCTACATTTTGAGATCACATCTAAGAACTAATTCATAACTCCAAAAGGCATGAATTTTAAAAGAATATTGAAGTTTATCTTTTAATACTCAATATAATCTATCAATTTTTCTATCATTATTAAAAAAACCGAATTCTACCATGAACGACAAGTGAAATTTTATTCTAAAATCATGAAATATTATCCTTCTTTTTTCTTCAGATATATGAATTATATGTCCATATTTTTATGAATAGTTCGATGGAAATACTTGTTATGAAACATTATTTTAATGTCTTCCCCCTAAATCTCTTCAATTTAATCCCTCATATTCATGTTCTTAATTGACGCCCACCATTGGTCGGCCTCTCCATCTAGACGATAAATGGACCAAGTCACCTTCTCCATATCACAATAATAAATCACAAAAAATAACTTTCTTATAGAGTTTAACCATTGTTCCACAACTATTAGATCAAAATTTCCACTAAACGTTAGTGTTCATTTCCATATAAAACACTCGATAGCTAGTTTGTCCTTCTTTGGTGAAGGAGGACATTCCACATTATTCAGGATATTTCCAATAACCTGGGACAACTGTGGAAGAATGCCCATTAAATTTTGAACTCCACCTCCCAAAGGATTAGGGATTTTTTTGGGAAATCATAGCATTTAACATCTCATGGTTATTGTCTTTGTTTCTCCTAGTTTCCTCCATTTTTTTAAAATATAAAAGGCTTGAAAAAAACAGATGCTAACAAGTTACGAATAAATAATTTTTTTTACAAGTCATTCTAATGGAATATCTTCTTAGATACCTATGTTGAGAATTTTCTAAAAAAAATCTTCTTAGGAGCATAATTTTTCTTAGTCTCATTATAAGACTTTTCATTAAGGTTTTATAATCCTAATACCCAAATTTACTAAACTGTTATCTGATAACAATGATAAAAACCCCTATTCTCTTACCTTAATTTTACATCATTTTAGAAACACAAAAAAATTACACAATGAGTATTCCAAGGTTTAGTGTCTTTGGAAAACTAGGACCATAAATAACTTTCAAAACATAAAACATAAATATATATTTAATTCCTTCTTCTCTAGCCTCTTATTGTACCCTATGTTCTCCTTAGTACTTGTAGACTCATAGGAATATTAATCAAAAAGGGGTTATCTAAAAATCTCAGAAACTTTTTATATACTGTCTTGAATCAATATGGAATGGGTGAGTGTAATCATAACCTCATCATCATGAGAGTAGGAATTAGATAATGGCATTGAATGTGGAAATGCATAAAAATGAAACATCATGTCTTAGTTGTTAGATACCAAAAACAAATTTAAACAATTATAACATCATGTTCATGAATATTTCAGTTTTAATCATGAGATGAAACACATTACCAATTGAATTGGAGTTCTATATAATTCTGGGCTCACCCATCACATCATAACATTTACACTACGCTATATAATTATGGGTGCAACCGCACATCATAACATTTACATTGTGATGCATGAAATAAATAACATATATCATTATTGGAAAAAATAACCCATGGAAAAATGTGTTTTATATAATAAATAAAACATTCAGAAACAATGAATTCCTAATATAAAAATGGAATAACATACTTTATTTAAGAATCTTCATCCTAGAGTGAGAAGTAAAAGCTCAGTTTTTTTGAAGAAGTGTTATTTTAGAAAACATCATGTCTGTCATTAATTCAAGTTTAAAAAATTTATATCCCATAAAGGGTAAGATAATTATAAATAAATGATATATAATTAATATCCATAATTAAAATGGGGTGAAAGAAGAAATCCCCAATAGAAGAGATTTGGGTTCATGAATTCCCCTTACCTTATGTCTGAATGCTTTATTCACTTTTGTATCCTATATAATCACATTATATTCTATAATTAATAGATCTAGAACCTTTTATACATGAATTTTATCATTACGGTTTTATTAATTTCGTTTATGGCCTTAAATATGATTTATAGAGTTTAATACCATCATTTGGGAGTGTTTGTTTTCATCGTTTTCATGATCGGCTAACATGTGTACATGAATGAATGTTCATGTAAAAGGCAGATAAATATCAATAATTTTTATTATATTTTATTAATAAAATGATAAAAGATTAAATAATCTTATAAAAAAAATTGTTATATACCATGACAATGAATCATTAGATAAATTTTAATGATGATCATTTTATGTTAATTTTGGAAGTTTCCCGATTACAACAAACTAGTTTTGTTTTATCATTTAGTATTATGTATAAATGTTAGATATATAATTTAAAAGTAGTTAAAAAATAAAAATTAAAATATTTTCTAACCCATACAATGTTTTTAAAATAATATTTAAAGTATTTAAAGGAAAAATGATATATCATCACCCACAATGTTGGCAAAATGACACATCACGAGCGACAATTTAATTTTCAAAATAAAAGTGGGAGAGATAGGGGTGGGAAGGAGGAATTAAATGATGTATCTTCTATTAAAAGGATATAATTACAATAAATGTATATTTCTGGAGTTATCATGCCATTTTTATTACAGGAGATGAAGAGATAATAAGAAAATAAATTGAAATTAAAAGGAAATTAAAAGGAATAGAGAGTGGACTTACCTCTTGAATTATCCTCTTGTGATCCTCCTCAAGGAACCTAGGAATGGTCTTTTAATGACACCAAGACCTCAAGTACATGGGGGAGGTAGTAGGTATGAGTATTAAAAATAAATTAGTTAGGTATCGATTCTTGAGAAGTGCGGGGATAAGAGGGAGTGAGGGGTGGTATTTATAATGGAGGAGAGAGGTGTTTTCTAAATATAATATTCAGTTGTTTATTATTTTATCTCAAGACTATTTATAGTTTTATAATTATCTCAAAATATATTTAAATAATTAATGATATTTCGATATTTTGGTTTTACATCAGTTTTACATCATCTACGACTGCATAATTCATGTATTTTGATTTTATTGTAAATTATTATATTTTACTATTCATAAAAATTCATGTATTTTAGAAAAATAACAAATATTCAACCTGACCATTTTTTTATGTTTAGAATGAGAAAAAGGAATCCAATTTGAGGAAATAATTTTTTAAATCTGAGTAATTTAATTTTTAAATAAAATCAACATTTCCATTGAAAATTTAGATTTAAAAATTATAACTAAATTTATAATGCATTGAAAAATTACATAAAGTCTCATAAAATTATCTTAAAATCATAAGACATAAAAATATTAATTGATGAATACAATTTATAAAAATAAATATTCATTTAAATAATGACATTAATCATAAAATTATTACTAAATATTTATGACTTACAAAAATAAAAAAATCATAGATAATAATTTTTAAAACAATTATTTACTTAAAATATGATATAATTAAACCATTATTTTATTTATAATATGCATAAATTTTATTTATACTTTTATTGGTGTGTTTAATTTTCATTTTTCTGGTGTACTATTCATAAGGTTGATAATAAAATTCATAAGGTAAAATTAGCATTTCATCAGTATTACATCGTTAAATTCTATAAATACATCTAATTTCATTAATTATTCACTTATAATGTTTTTATTATGGTCTATAAGTGATAATATGTGATTTATAATATTTGACATTACTATAAAAAGTAAAATTATATTGATTATTGATTGGTTCATTACATTATCATGAGATTTTGTGTGGATTATAGATCGCTGAAACAACATACAATGAAGAAATGATATCATTTTCCTTGTATAGATAATCTTTGGACCATATTCAAGAATATTCTATTTTTTCCAATACTTTTTTGTAGTCAGGCTACCATTAGGTTCATATGGGACCATCATACATTCCATGTACTTTGTTTAGGGGTAGGTACGACATGCATGAGTATTTAGTTGTGTCGTTCAGTCTGATGATCACACTGATTTTATTTATGGATTTGATGAATTGGGTTTTCCACCAATTTATTTATTCCTTCATAGTAGTTTTATTAGATGACATATTTGAATATCCGCGCTCCATCCATGAACCCACAACTTATCTTGA
Source organism: Viscum album (assembly GCA_963277665.1). Classification (NCBI taxonomy): domain Eukaryota; kingdom Viridiplantae; phylum Streptophyta; class Magnoliopsida; order Santalales; family Viscaceae; genus Viscum; species Viscum album. The sequence goes on along the minus strand of OY728151.1, from coordinate 2,006,845,026 downwards.
TAGTTTGATGATTATACTGAGAGAGAACTAACTATATGTAATGACCAGTAAATGCTAGTTTTGGATCCATGAGGTTCAAATATTTTGTTATATCATATCTAAGACATGAATATTTGTTGACTCAAAGAAGGTGATTGTAATGGTTTCCTAGGAGTATCTCAAGAATTTGTTCTACATACACACCTTCTTGTGGATTTCTGGTTATTATTGACCATTAGTTCATGAATCCTACAACATTTAAATTCTTCTTATGACCATGAATAAAAAGTGTGTGGAGTTCCTATGGTCTGAAGATTCTGAGAATGATATTACTGAGTTTATAGGAAGATAGACATCCACTCTGATTTATATTATACTTAATTCGGTTTGATGTTATACAGTGTACTGTGATACTTTGGGAATCTGACACGGTGAAGTTCTAATGCAAGGTGATTGATTCATGTAATATATATCCCATTAGTTGAGGCCACATGAGTAAAAATATCCTACACTAGACATTGATCTATAAGTCATGTTTTATGCTATTTTCTATTTGGATTCACTATTAATTGGGAGAGAGATTAAGTTTTTATATGAATCCTAAAATATGAAAATATATCTCCACACAGTGAGGATTGAATTTTTGGCAGTGTAGGTGGGTGGAATATTTGTGGTCCTTTGACATGTCTCTTTCTTACACACCTGGTAAGGGAAATGTCGTGGATGATTCCTTCAGCCAGAAAATGAAATCAGAAAAAATTTAAACAGCCAATATGGTGTGGTAGATGATGAATTTGTTTTCTGAGATTCATACTCAGGTCCTAGAATAGCAAGGGTATCCAGTCTTAACAGCTTTGATAGTGAAATATTCTCTTCTCAAGGAAGTCCAAATGTAGAAGTTATCTGATTTAGAGGGAATTTTCTTGATGCATAATGTCATAGGAGAGAACCCACCTCCAATTTATGTTGTTGATGGTAGTGAGACCCTTCTATAAAGTGTTTGTGTATGGGTGCATTCTGATATATGGAAATGGATGATGGGGTAATCTCATGATTTTGATTGGTAGATTTATCGTGGGCTTACAACGATGTATCGGTAGATGCGTCATCATTACTGGTGGTCAGGTTTGAAGATGAAGATGGTAGGATTTACCACATAGTTCTCTAAATATCAGTAGGTGAAGGTAGGGAACCAGAAACCTCTAGTACTTCTACATCCTATATCCATTACAAAGTCGTAATGTATTAAAATCACCATAGATTTTGCGATAGTCTTGATGATATCTCCTCGAGGCGGTAATACAGTTTGGGTAATTATCGATAGGTTGACCAGAGTCACGCACTTCCTACAAATCTATGAAACCTTCTATATTCATGAGTTCGGAAGGATTTACGTCCATGTGATAATGATACTTCAAGGCATACCATGTTTTATCATTTCGGACAATAATAATGATTTCACATCACAATTATAACAATGGTTGCATAATTAACTGGGCTTACAGGTTCTCTTTAGTAATGCATATCACCCTCAAACAGATTGGAAATCCGAGCAGAAGATTTGATTATTAGAGGATATTCTTCGGGACTATATACATTATTTTGGAGGTTACTAGGTAAAGAATATTTCCCTATTTTAGTTTTCCTATAATAAAAACATTTAGGAAACAATTCAAGGGCTCTATATGAGGCCCGATATGGTAGAGTATGATGTTAATCTCTATGATAGTCTGAGGCAGGTGGTGTAGCTCTATTGGGACCTCATCTCATTTTAGAGACTTCATAGAAATTTCAGTTGATTCATAATCCTATGGAAAAAGATCAATCCAGGAATAAGTATTATACTGATCATCATTGATGAAATATTTATTTTGAGGTGGGACATCGATTCTTTCTATGAGTATCTTAGATCTTGGCTCATAAAATAATCAGGATTTGTGGAAATTTATCACTATGATATGTCGGGACATTTTTGAAAGTGTATAGAGTTGGTCTGGTAGCCTATCAGATGCTATTTACATGGAGGTACCATGCCATGCATAATGTCTTCCACACATATCACCTTCAAAAATTTCTTCCAAACCCTAATCATTCATTTGTCCCTATGATATTGATATTTAGGTGGATACATCCTTCATGGAGTTTCTGATTTGTGTCACTAATTGTAGCACAAAGGTTATTCAAGTTAGTTCAGTTCCTTTAGTCCAATTTCGATGGATGAAGAACTGCATACAGGATGTGTCCTAGGAGTGGGAGGCTATTGCGCAACCTTAGTGGTTGGAGACTTTCTAATAATGTGTTTTATAACCCCAAAAATGGAAACCCAAGAATGAGTTATTTTAAATAAGGGAGATTATAATTTCCTAGCATTTTATAAAGGCACGGATGGTTAAATTTTTTTTTATTCCTTAAACAAATCCCTTGAAATGAATCCTAAGATATCAAAGAAGGTTCCTGGGGGGATCTGAGGCTCATTTGTATCCCGGCGCCCCAAAAATGGGGAAACAAGTCTAGTCCACACAATGTTTTTGAAACCATGTGGGCTAGAGTGCACATCCTTACATCTAGTCGAATTTTTCAAATAATGGGAAAATGCACAGTTTGCACATGATTAGTAAAACTGCGTGCCTACCCATTCGATGTATCCTAGTGATGTAGAACCCTGCCCATGGTTTATGCATGGTTTGGAAAATTTATGCTTCCAAACAATGTGTCTTACAATTTTGGGGTAAATTTAACAAAAATTCCCTCTTTATTTATTTAACCCATTTTTTCTTCCCCCTATTTATTACTCAAAAAATTTCTCCTCCCTCCAGGAACACAAACACACCCCCTCCACCATAGGGGTAATCTGATTTATCCTTCATATCATCTTTGATTTTATCATTTTTAGAAGAAATATACTTATCTGAGTATGCTCTATCTACGATGCCCTTCTATTTCATGTTTCTCCCATCAACCATTTGGCCATGTTCGTGCAAAGAATTTTTTCCCAATATTTTTTTTGTTAAATTGTCTAATTTCATCAATTTTTGGTGGAATCAAAGGTTATTACCAGACCTGTGAAGTATTATGACCATAAGATAGGTAATCTACTCTTTTCCCATAAAATTTGTTGTTTTTTGAAATCAGTTCATTCTGATGCTATCCAGATACTTTTGATGATGTCCTTTAATCACATATTAAAGTGACTGGGATTGGCTTCCATGAATATAGTGACATTTTCTTAGCGATAAACCCAACTATCAGTGTTTTATTTACCTTCGGCCACCCCTTGGGGTGTGCCATCCCAAATTTACTAAAATTACACATTCCTTATGTGTCATTTCACCATGGTTTAAGTGCATTAAATTGATAAATGTATTTATAATGAGAAATATATCTTGAATTGGATTCCCTTGGGTATGTCTATGCTTAATTATATTTAAATGGGCCATTTGTAGTGTCATATTCCTTCGGAATAATGGAAGTTCCATTTTTAGTATCACATACCATAAATTTAATTCCTTATAAAATTACAATATTTTTTTCCTTATGTTATATTCCTTTAATTTAATTTAGGTATCCCACATTGATTATGAATTAATGTCACATTCTATGCTTACTACTTTGTTTCGTAGATATTGTTTTGAATTGATTTTTATACTTGGATTGAAAGGGATGAGATGTTTGGCCCAACATGATTGATTGTGATTTTATGAGGTCATTGATGACATGTGATTAAAGGAATGATTATCCCATATGCTAATTGCCCTTTCCTAGTGATATTGATTAGATCATTGAGATAATTTTTTTCTAAATACATTATTCCATGATGATGGCTTGGATTTTATTGAATGATATCTTGAATAACATGAAACTCATTATACTTATTTGATATAATGAATTACAGATAAGACTTACCATATGATATAAGATGAATTCTTTTCTTGTGATTCGATATGGCTTCTTGAACCCTTGATATGGATTGGGAGAGATTGCGGGATCCATATTAAGGACTCATTGATGGACTCACCATGCTCGTTTGGGTTACAACCCAATGCAATGGGGGTGATGCTCTGACTTACCATGCGAGGGATTCCTGGTTGGATTATTTTACTCTTGAGTGATACCAATTACCCAGGGGAGAAAATATGGATGGAATCATTAGTATGATGGATACACGATGCTTTGGGTGATACTCGGTCCCCTATATGAGATACGTGGGTGGTACTCTATGTTTCCCATGCCTCGATTGATACTAGGGGTTCCATAAGGGTCACATAAGATGGGAACATTGGTATTGGATTATTGGATGTTCCTATTACGATACATGGGATTATTTTTAGATCTCAATATATAGGCATAGAAATCAACCACTAGATTTTAAAAATTGAGTTAATTTCATTGATTGATTGCATCAGTTAATTGATTGTTCTACATATGTAGCATCTATTTATATTAGAGCATGAACTTGTAACATTTCCCTATTTCTTATTTTCATACTTAGGTGATGACATGTGAAGTAGAATTCAACCCTAATCATAAGCTAGGGGTTCTCCTTCTTGAGTTTCCTTGTGTACTTTTGTCCCTTGTATATATATGCTATGTACATATACATCTATTATATCTTCCAGCATTGGCCAAAGTTGGTTGTATGGGATGGGTGTCAGCTCTTGAACCTAGTCCATAGTTTACATGTTTATTTATTTATTTCACTATTAATATAATATATGGAACATTGTCACTTATTTAAAACATAAAATGGAAAGTTATAGACACTGTGGGTACATGCCTACTGATATTTATATCTCACACCCTTCTCAAGATCCATTTGGAACCCAAGTAGACTTAATTAATAGATTTATGGATAAAGGGATGCATTCTACTTCAAATTATTGATTTTACGCCGCCATAGTAAAGAGATTTGGGGAACAATCATTGAAATTATACTCGAGAATCTGTGTTGAAGATTTTTTCCCCATATTATGGTTTTATATAGCATGTAGTATTTGTTTCTACCCCTATTCCCCTACACTCTCATTTTATTATAGACTCATGAAATTCAATGATTATCATTCTATCTATTATTGATTATCATATTATTCAAATTTCTTATTTGGAGAGAATTCATTATTCCATTATTTTCTCTTCTATATATGTTTTCATGTGCTTCTGCTATTGAATGACTATCATTTACCATTGTGCATACATGATCTATGACGGAATAGTCTCCCCATGGAAACACCCTATGCCCTGACCAATAGTTATAAGCCTCTTTCATTTGGGGTGATGTGCTTGATGTCATGTGACCAATTGGTCTTAGAGTACAATTCAGTGGCATCTGGGTCATGGAATCTACACATTACACCATGTCCATGGAATTAGACAGATAGTTCTATTTAAATCAAATGGGTGAGATATCAAGTTCTATTAAAATGAATGGGAAAATATTTCATTGAATTATCCATTAATGACATATTAATTATGACACACACAATGTACCCTACCTCACCAAGAACTAATGTTGTCATGATATTCATCATAAAATATTAGTATGCATGCTATGACATGATTTTATTATAATATTAAAGTCTAACGGCAATTAAATATGCTTGCAGATATAAATATTTGATGATAAAAAAACACATGGAATTCTTAATGGAATGTATATTCAAATAATCTCTTATAATAGACATTACTAGGTGTAAAATTTAGGAGAAGAAGCCTCATCTTCTTACGAGTTCACACACCTGAGAGTATATGTACACTATTTACCATCATAGCACGTTATCCAACTGCAAAACATTATTTAAGAATATTATCATAACACTTAAAGGTTCTCATAATTTTGAGGAACATCTATTCCCTTATTAAGATGACATATACTCTAGGACAGTATTTCATTAATGTTATTTAGAACAATGAACAAGGTGTGATAAGAAATTTTATTAATATTAAATACATTGTATATACATATAATCAAAGTACAAATAGTGGGTCTTATGAAAACAACTCCAACATGGTGCATGATCCCTTAAACCAAGAATTTGTGTAATGAATCCTTAAAAAATATCTCAAAACCAAATTTCTAAACATGAAACGCCTTCTGTATTCCTTATTTCAGTATTATCTCCTAGGAGAAGCTTCCCAATCTGATTTTGGGGTGATTCCAGTAGATCACATCGCTTTAGATATCTACCCCATTTAATCATTACCAGTTTGGGTGATAGGTCAATGGTATGTCATCCCTTTATCACTATCTCTATACCCATCCCACCATCATGTTTTCCAGCTTTTTGGTTTTAGCAAAGAGAATTCAATGACTCATGGTGAAATCCTAACAACTGATTGGGTTTTTGATTTTGGATGATAGAGGATCGTTTGAGGGGGGGTTATTCTTGTTGTGTATTGTCAATTGGTATCATTACACTACATGATGATTGTTTCATTATCATAGAAAAATTTATATATTTTATAACATTTTTTTATGTAATTTTGAGAATATTTTCTAGGATATTGATGCAAGGGATTGGGGATTATTTTAATTTATGAAAACAAAATTATATAAGTGATAGAAGATAAGGGGATTATTTTACACTCAATTTTGTATAAAATTGAAATATATTTTATTCTATATTTTCACAGAATTATTTTATATTGATAAAATGATTTAATTATGGTATGTTATGACCTTTCTAGATTGTATTTTGTTAATGGATTTTGTGAAAATAACATTTGTGTTTTACCAGGTGTGTGTGTGCTGTAACTATTAAAATTGAGAAATTTTATGGACTTTATTAACATGTTTTTATTAAAAATAGATGATATTGATTTTAAAATGGTTTAAATAATTTCTATCACTGATGTATTGATTTTATGGGTCATTGATATTATTATTTATGGATGTTGGGTGGTATATTTTTTTCATGTTTTAAAATTAATATGTTTTCTTGTATTTGGATTTAAATATTCATTCCTAATTTATTATAGGTTCCTTGTTAGGATAATAAGTATCAATGTGGTGGATAATTCTTGATTTTTTATAATTTCATTTCATGTGACACATGGATCTTGATAATGATAATTCCTACTAGAGTGTAGCTGCTTTTTTGGGTTTGACAATGATCGTGGTGGTTGTAATTCCTACTTGATTGTTGGTTCCTTATTGGAATTAACAAGGATCATGGAATTAGTAATTACTAATTGGATGTATGTTCCTTATTGATCTATAAATGGGAAGTTTATATCTCCACTTAAGTGTGGATTTCATTTTGATTGAAAAAAATGATATTAAAATGGATTTTTTGGGGGGTTTTGTTTGGGGAAATAGGAGTGTGGTTTCTGTTTTTGGAATGTGAGAAAATTTTGATGAGTCAGCATGGGTTTCCTATTTATTGTTTATTATTAATGTGATTTTATATGGGTTTCTATATTATCATATGAATGGTTTATGTTTTTGTAAAAAACATTTGTAACTTGTTTCATTTTCACCTCCATAGCATGGAAGTAATGTATTTGGGATATCCTACTCATTTTTATTATCTCCCTTTTAATGTGAATATTATTTCACATATAAATGATTTTGATTTGAGTAGTAGGTATTTTGAATATTTTATTATTAGTATGGATAATGTAATAGAGGTTGTAATGGAGATTATTCGATAATGAATTATTAGTGGTGGGTTGCTTACTAAAATATCATTGTATATGTGTGGTGGATTATTTATGTTATTGTGGGATGCTTGTATTCATTTAAATTTAATGTATTTCATAGAGTTTCATTTTTAATAGGTATGTGTTTTTCCTATGTGTTTGATGCATATATCATCACCAATGTTATGGTATGTATATTATACATTTATTATCAATTAGTTAATAATTGAGGGATCAAACCAAGGGTTGAGTAAGAATCTAATTTAGCTTAGTGTTGGGTTTCAGTTGTTATAATGAGTTGTGATTTTACGGATGGAATCATTTTTGTATTGGTCAGTGCTCCTGAGGCATGAAAATAAAATTTGTTAGGATTCGGGAGGCAACTTATAAAAAACACTGATCAGTATATTTATAGTGATATTTGATTTTTTAGTGATGCTTATGAATGGGAAGTGTGGGTTTAAAAAAAAGAGTCTATCTTGTTTTATTTTTCCTATGTAATGTTTTCTGATCATAATGTACTGGGACAAGATTTGTACCTCATGTATTATGTAACACCATGATAGGGATTTCTTGTAATTTTTTGGTTGTGTGTTATTTTTTTCTGTTTTACTAAAAAATGTATATAAAACAATTTAATGGATACATTTATTTCCATATTATTGAATTTTGATGATAAATAAATTTATGACGTGATATTTCATCTTGTGATATTGTGATTAAATTTAATAAATAATTTTTTTCGTTAGTACATATCAATGAAATTTTATTTTCTATTGTACAATTGGTTATGGTTGTTAATTTATGACTCTTTTTAGTACATATCATATTATAATGGATTTCACTATAGTTTATCGCAGCCATTATTATTATGTTTTAGTGATCAATATTAGAATTATATAAAAGAGGATAGTAAATACACAATTTAAACCTCATTAAACAATATAATATCTATTACTAAATTGTTCATTTGGTGGTGACCTAATTTGATCAATTTTTATAGTCTACATTATGGGATGGATGTGCATATTTTTCTTGATTATCTAGTAAATTTTTTTTTATTTTTAATTTGTTTGTCTAAAATGATTATTTGGATTTAAAATTTCTAAATGACATTTTTAAATTTGTTTTACTTCTAGAGAAAATTTTTTTATGCTGTGTTTGACTTTTAAAGTGAAAATGGGAATGCAGTATTGAAACTGTTTGGTTTAAAATCCATTTTCAAAATTAAAGGTTTTTGGATTTTATGAGGAAATTTATATTTAAGTAATATTTTTTTGTTGGAAGGGTATTTCTAGAACAATTCATTAGTTTATCATAGTTTTTGAATGGAACAAAATGTTAGTTTTTAAGAAAGGTGTTTGATCATGATTTGTTAAAGGGTTTTAACGTTTCTTCATATTTTAGGATCAAAAATCCTACATTAAACATTTTGGAATTGAATTACCTTATTAATAAATAGTGGCATACAATTTTTATATAGATTGAGAATGTAGTTTTCAAAATCATTATGGAATCACCTTTTTTTGAAAAGAAATGTTTTTATCTATTGTATTCCTGAGGAATAAAGGGAATATTATAAAATACAATGTGTTTTACTATAGTTCTAAATAATTCACTACAGTCTATGATTTAAAAATTGGGATTTTCACATTTAAGGATTTCAATAAAATCTATGTTGTGAGTTAATTTTTTGTAAAAATTCGTTTAAAAATCATTTTTTAGAACATGTTATTGCAGGTATTGTATTGTGATAGACTTTTTGGATATTAAGGTTGATATTTTTATTAAAAACCATTACATAGGTTGTTTTAAATCAGAAAATATTTTTAAAATGGAGGGGTTTTTAATGTAGTGAATTTATAATTCTTTGAAATGGATGTTCTGATTTTATGAGTTATATTTTTGGTAAATTCTAAAGGCTTTCAAGATGGCGTAAAAAATTATGGTTTTTGATAAATACCATTTACATGAAAAATTCAAATTTCTATTAATGTCGATGTGAGGTGGGGTATATTCATTGTCCCCATGTGATCTTGTGGTACTCTCCCAGTCAGGGTTTCTCCCATCTTTCCTGTGATCAGTGGAACTAGCTCCTCTTTCCCATTGTTGATTTCTAGTGTTATTTTATACACCTAGATTCATGTTAAATCCTGGTTATCTTTTTGTGTGACATTTTTTCATGATGGATTTCCCATAGATATTTTTTCTTGATCTATATTTGGTATTGTTTCTTCAAATCCCTCCTGAAAACGAAATTCAATATTTAATGCATAAAATAGATACATATTTCTTATTTTACTCTATATATGGTAGCAACTATTTTATGGATACCCTGATTCTGGGTTTTTTATGGTGGAATCCCATATGGTCTTATCAGATATGGTTGTGGGTATTTCCATCATAGAATGGAACAGGTTTGGTTCTATTTCTTTAATTGTGACTAAGTTCTTTGGTGAGATCATGCCCATCTTTGTAGGGAAATGGTGATTCAAGTGCTTTTGGGTTTTGTTTTTTTATTGAGTTTTTGTTTTGTTTCTGGTTTTAATTTCATGTTTTAGGCCTAATTTATTGTTTCATAGATTTATCCTTTCATTGATCATCTAGTTGGTAACGTCTTATACTTCTCCCTCAACATCTATACCCCTACATACATGGATTTTCTTCTCATATTCTAATATTGGTTGTAGTCATTTATTCTCCAATGAAAATTCTATATGGTTTTGGTTTTTTGATCTACTTTAAGGGAATCAATGAGATAGTTTACAAATAATATGTCACTATAGTGTAAGTAGCACATATTGCATCATGAATGCTTCTTGATGGGTGGATGCTAGTTGATTGTGGTGATAAGGTGGGAACTGAAGGTGGTGTTATGATGGAAACATATGTTTCAGGTGATCTGGATCTAGGATTTAGTGGTGGTGTGATGTTCCTAGTGCTTGATGTTGCTTGTTTTTTCAGGGTGGCGATCTGCTCTTGGATATAGTGGTTGTGTGATTTTCCTAGTGCTTGATGTTTATGGTTTTTTGTGTGATTTATTAATGGTGTTTTTATCATAAATAGGGTGATGGTGTGCTTCACATGATTTTTGGGGGATGTTGTGTATCAATTTGTGTGGGACCCAATGGATTTTGGTATGATTGATGACTATGTAACGTGCTTCTTCAATAAAGACAATGAATGATCATGGGTATTGTGAGTTTTGAGATGTAAATTCATTAAATTTGACAATGGATTATCTTATCAGATTCCCTACTATGTTCATATCTTCTAGGTTCTTGACAACCCATATTAAATTCCCCTTACTGTTTGCATTTTTTGTTTTCTTTGTTTTATAGATTTGATGATGTTATACTAGTTTCCACTTATCTTTTTAAAAGTATACTTGTATATAAAATAAAAAAAGAGATGGTATATGAATATTTTTGACATGATTGATTGTCATCGATGTTTGAATGCTAGTAATATAGTTCGGTGGTAACACCTTTTATGGGACTGTTTCTTTGCCAAATAACACAAGGGGTTGTAATATAACTTTTTAGTGTTAGTTTGACAAACATCACATCATACACATATACTCAAGACTTTTTCACGTGATTTCCAATGGGTTTTTTCATATAACTGAGAACAAAAAATATATCTTATATCCATGATGACTCACGAACCTTATTTCCAAAATAATGCACTGATTGAGGAATGTGTAAAACAAAATGTAAGAACATACATGGGTTGATAGAATGATAGGTTGGGATCATCACAACCTTTTGGGGGGAATTGTTCCTACTTTTTTGGACTCTCTTATAGATTTAAGATATGTTTTTTTTGATCTGTTATTATTTCTCATGTATGAAATATGTCACTCTTTAGTTAAAAATATATTATTACCATGTATATAATTGTGATTCATTTGTATGTATCCAGTGTCCTTCATCGATGGTGATATATGTATGTATCCAAGGTTCCTCATTAATGGAACACATTTGTGTATGGATTATATTCTTTTTTGTCATTTATTATTATGATGCTGGTTTTAAGCCACATAGTGGGGTGCTCTGGATTTTATCATCATCTAGTGGGGTGATAGTTGTTTTGATGTTGGGATCAGATCCATGATATAGGAATACTACATATCCTTGTGAATAGAAATTTAACCCTTTTGGTTTGGTTCCAAATAGCGAGACACATCATTCCATTTATTTTCATGTGATGAGGACCAAACTATTCAGTATAATTTCATGTGTTAAGGATGTCCCAAAAAAGTATGCTAGTCAATTTTTTGGCGTGGGAATTATGATGAAGTGACCCAATGAACATGGAATGGATTTGGACCCCCCAGTTTGGATATGGACCTATTGGGAATATTGGCAAGATAGAATTAGGGTTGATTGGTGGTGTTGGGTTTGGACCTCAAAGAGGATTCCTACGTATCCCATTTAGTTGGGAATAAAATCCAACATTGTTTAGTTATCAGTAAAAATACCTATAGAGGCCCTTTGAAGGTTTTTATTGTATTGTAATTTCCCCTCTATGAGAATTAAATAATGATTTCGGAGATTACACCATTTTTGAGGATTCCCGCTAAAGTGGGTCTAGGAATAATGTCTCAACTCATGGGAATTTGGATGATTTATTGGGGCTTACACGTAGGAGGATTTCATCTAACTTGATTGATTGAAAATATGGGACCTTTGAAGATCAAGTATTGGTTCTACATATTACACTATATAAGGGGATTCCCTTTTGGTTGGATACATGGCTTTGAGGACCCATTCATATGGAGGCACTCTGAAAGAATTCTAGAGGAAGATATGGAAAAATATTCTCACCAAGAAATGCATATAATTATGCATCTGTCATAATCATTTCTAAACTATATGTAAAAGATAGTCATTTCAAATTTGGGAAACAAGAGGAATTAGAAGATAAGGAAAACAACATAATCATTCATTCACTAGTGGAAGAGTCTGCAGATATGAGGGAAGAATAAATGGCTTTGATGTGCCCATATCCTATACCATTTTAACAACTATGATATTCACATATGACCACCTTCCTAGTTACCACCCTGAAAAATATCTAGGGGATTACTCCGAGAGGGATTCCCCAACTCTTGTTTCTAATGAAGAGAAAATGATAAAGAATTGAAGATTAATGAGAAAAGAAAGAATTATCACCTCTATCCTTACCTAGAACCAGAGGTCCCAAGCCATAGTGATGAATATTTAAGGGCATGACTCAAATCCTCATTTTTAAGACCCTGATATCCTCAACACTATACCCTTGCTCGGGGTCCTCATGGATGATGGGATGAATAAATACATGCACATTAAGGGCCCAACATATTAGGTAGGATATGTATAGGAAACCTCTAACCGATGGAATGAATAAACAAATGAGTGACTTATTGGTGTTTCTCATTCCATGATATTGCATATATATAGGATTTCATGGAAGATTAAATGTTCCCCTTATATGAAGGATCAAAAAGATGGGAATCCCTATCATTGGTGGCTTGAATGAGGGCTTTGTAGGTGTCCCACACAAGATAGTGCTTGGAAAAAAGAAGGTGTTGCACACGCGGTGGCATGGGAGGATATAGAATTGATTCATGTGGGGGTATGAATGTGAAAACTAGATATTCTTTAGGTGATGTACCACCTGAGAAAAAAACATGGGTGAGGCCATACTCTAGGCACCATGGTTTCCTTTTGTTTTCCTGTAAGGGTTATGTATAGATCCAAAACTTGGGTATGGACATTTATACTAGTAGTTTCCAACTAGGGTGATGGGGTCCAGATATAGGTGTCTTTTGTTTCAGACCCCTAAAGGATTAGTGATCCCACTTCCCCTCTTAATTACTAATTTTCTCTATTTTTTAGCTAACTATAGTATTTTTTAGGACCTTGGAAAAGTGGCTATGAGACTTGAGCATGGAGGTTTCTATCATTTTTTCCAGTATTTTAAATGATTATTCATAGTGTCTTATTTATTAGAAAACATGGGATCATTTTTAAATGATGTTATCCACATTGGTACCTGACATTGGTATCTCATGTAAGGGTGGATAAAACTTTTGGGCTGCATAGGTGGGCCTATATAAGAATTATGCGTAGGGGTGGTTGCACATTTTGGGATGCACAGGTGGGCCTTTGTGGGCCTTTTCGAATGTTGGATGGGTCCAGACATGAACAACTGGTTGAATTGCATTGGAAAACCCACTACTCCATACTATGGGGACTACGCCCCTACACCCTCACTTGAGGTCAATGTCAGGCTGTGGTCTTGGACATTCATCTTGATCACATCACAATCGTCACTAACACCCCATGAAAAATGGATATTCACACCTCAATGTTTTTGGTCAGCATCCATGATATTTTGGGTCACGAAATATAAAACCACACCTCTCATTCCCAATATAAGACCTCCTCTCATAGGGAGGTTCTCAATCCCATTCCATTGGATTGGGAAATGTTTCTGATGAATCGCTATCAATACATTTCTGATAATTCTTACAACATATGGAAATCCAATACAATACATCTTTTAGATTGAAGAATTATTTCAACAGAAACAATAAATTTTTTGTCTAAGTGATGGTCACATTCTAAATTATGTATGGAACACCTTTTTTGGGGTTAAACGTGTCATAATTATTCGGTAAGGGGAGGGTTTGACTAGGGTAGATTAGGGTTTCTTCTTAGTTGAATGATGGTATTTGGTGGGTCATCCAAGGGTGGTGTGGGTTTTATCTTTGGTTAGACACTTGAAATGGGTTTGTTATCCCTAGGCCAATTGGGTATTCTCTTGGAAATTATTATATGATTTATTATGTAGTGAATCCTTGTATCATGGATTCGTTGTTGATATAAGTTAAAGACTTGAATAAATATAATTCGATAGATGGATGGGTTTCATGGGGTTGATGGATGAGTTTTGTGGGATTTATTTTTGGGTGATGTCCAAACCAAATGTTTTTTTTCTATAGGTCCCTTCAAAAAACAACATTCATATGAGTTAGAGTTTGGTGAATATTGATTTATTGATTTCCATTGTATTTTTTATGATGATAAACGGTTAGTTGAGGGATGGTTGCTTATTATTTTTATTTATATTTTACCATGTTTTAATGATTTCTTATAGGGATTTATATTATGTTCCTTATCTATTGGGTGGTGATGGTGCTCATGTCATGATTCATCAGGAAAATTAACTTTTTCATGAGTATTAAAATGGTAATAGAACCAAGATCCCAATGGGTTATTATATGAAGCTAGATACATACTTGTAATTTCATATTAATGTTATAATAATGAGTAGTTTTCTTGAAAAAAGGTTATATAATTAAAATATTATTCATGGTGGGAGAGTATTCAATTTTTTAAAATATCTTACTATGTTAATGGTCATGGAATGTTTTTGAATTTCTTGTAAAGAATTGTGGTCTATGAGTGTATAGATGGTTTTTGGTACAATTATAGATATTCATGATATTTTATAGTTATGATGGTATATAAAAGGATTTATAAGTTATAACTTGTTGTTAGGTATTTAAAGAACTTTAATTCAGTTGCAACCATAGATTTTGGGTGACCCGGGATGTGAAATGTAAATTGTGATCTTTAGATCCATGGAATTTGGTTGGAATAACTACCTTTTAATTTGGTGGTTATAGTGAAAGGGTATGCGTCTTGGGTTTTATACGAATATTTTTGGTTTATGGGTTTATGGGGAAGTGTATTTAGATATGTGATTTGTTCAAAATATAATTTTTTTACCGTATAATTAACATAGTTGAATTGTGATTTATTTGATCCTTCTGATGCATCTTGAGGTGATGGTTTAAAATGTTTTAGATTTATCATGAGGGAATTATTGGGTTATAATTTAAAATATATGTTATAGATAGAATATTTTGGATGTTATTTTGAATTAATTCTGTTGGTTTGGGTCGATAAGTGGGTTAAATAACCATTGACTATGGTGATGTGGTGAATGCGGGATTACTATTCCACTATAGTTTGGATTTTGAGGAATGAGTAAGAATGAATTAAGATTTTTTATGTTTATGATTTTATATTAATATGATATAATTATATTTAATTTTTATGGGATTCATTTTATATGGTTATTTGATTTGTTATCTTCAGATTAAAGAGGAGGTGTTTGTTAAACATGACCATTGTGATGGGATGTGTGATATATGATTTTATGGGGGGGTTGAGTGTGTATTATCAAGTATCTATGTATACATGGTTGGAAAGTACCATAAAAAATTATGAATGATGATGATTTTGGTAATTATGATAGGTTATGAGAAGTTAGTATCCCACCAAGATATGGTTTATTATAGTTAATTTTAATCTTTGATGGTGGGGAAGAACCTAAACGATCATCATATTCAAGATATGGGATTTTCTGACATGACATATGCACTATATTTATTTAGATAAATGGTTTATGGTGGGATGAGTTTTCATACATTAATTTTTAATGATTTATAATTGTATCTATTTTTAATGAAGAAAATTATTCTATGAGGGTATAGTTCAAAGGCTTGTGTTTTTGGAATAAATAAAAAATATTCAGATTTGTTTGGTTTTGACTATTGTGAGATGTATTTTGATGTACTTTTAGGGTTTGAGAAGAGAGTTTGAGGTTTCTAGGATTATTATGATGTGTTTGGAGGAGTTTAGAGTGTTTTAAAAATGATTGAAGTCAAATCGGGTCCTTGGGATAATATAGTTGGGCAATGTAGCCTTTGAGATTGGTTACACAAAGAAAAATAATTTTCTCATAATCTTTAGGACCATGATATTAGGTTCATTATCAATTAAAAATACCTTTAAAATCCTATATTCTAAACCCATCCACCTCCACCCCCCCCCCATTTTGACCTTAACACATAGTATAAGATTTATTGGGTGAGTTTTTTTGATTCGTTCCCTCAATATCACTTCACCTTATTATATTTAGCGGGTTAGATTTCAAATTGATCTTATTTCATCACTTGATCTCCCCCAACCCACATGCTGTTGTTGGATCTTGGTTTTTAACTCATTGGAATCACAAAGGCATGAGGAAATTGTAAATACCCAAATATAAACTTCTCAGAGATGGTTATTTCCTTATTACATTGACATATAACATATGTGACTACGTTTAAAATAAATGAATAATTTTATTAGTCATGGTAACCTATATACAAACATTAATTTCACATTACATTTTAAAACATAAAATTCAACATAGTATTTTTATTGAGAACCCCATTATTCCATTTATCAGATCTCAGCATATCAATCCAAATACATTTCCTAGAATTCTGTGGAAAGGATATATAAAAAGGGGGTGATCTCATATGCTCAGTATGAGTATGAATACAACACAATATATAATGTATAAATAAAAAATAAGAAGACAAGAAAAATAACTAAAATAAACATGTAATTTAATAAAACAACATGAGCATGAATAATAATATGATATTAATAAATGATAATCAAATAATGTCATATAAAAAATAACATTATCTTGAATCTTATACATGAATATAAAAACTAATCAAATAATCACATGGTTAATAATAATTAATATCAAAATGAGAAAATGAAAAACATCATACATCCTAAACCAACCATCAAGGCCTTATTCCATGGAATCTTATATAAATTAGAAAGGATTTAGCTAAATACCCAAGCTAGTTTGTCTCATGATACCTACCGATACAAAGATGGGTTAAAGTGGACCACACACATCATGTAATAAGTCCAACGAATTACAGATTTGAATGGGGGAAACCGAATTCATGTAAACATTGGTTTTAAAAAACTATAAAAAGAAATGTTAATCATTTCCCCATTAAATAAACATAATCATAATCTAGAGTAATGTGGGGGATGGTATCAAAATACTACATCATTAGTCAAAATTATCATAAACCAACAAAATAAATAATAAGGATGATATAATTACTGTATATCCTCATTAGATCTTTAGTAAAAAATGAGTAGTTCTCATTGATGAAAATAAATACTATAAATTGTTTTAAAAAAACATTCTTGAATAAAATACCTTTTTCATTTTGAAAATTAATTTTAAAAATAAAAAGTTTCTATAATATTTGGAGAAACTTTCTCCCATAAATAATCTTGGAAACGTGTAATGAAATCATAAATTAAATGAGTGGTCATGATGGTTGGAAATTCTATTCATGTCATGTACATTAAAAACCAATATTCCATTCACATTTTAAGTAAAATGGTCAAAAATTTACCTTGTCTGAAAAAGTGATGAAGTTTCATTTTAACCCATTTTGTAAAAATACATGGGTAAAATGTCCTTGATAATTCATTGGATAATTTTAAAAAATTTCTGTAAAACATTTTAAAGAATATATAGATGTGGAATAAAAAAATTTGACCAAAAAGATAATTAATGTTTTTTTTATTACCAATATTTTCCAAGTCATTTTGAGTACCAAATAAAAGAAAATGGTACTATTACTTGTGGATTTCCTGAATAAAAAGTGGAGAATAAAATAAAATTTGTTTATTAGAAAATTATGAAATAAATTTCTTTAATGGAAATTCAACAATAAATAATATTTAATTAAAAACAATGAATCATAAACCCTAACCCTTAGGTAAAATTTGAATCATAACCCCTATAAAACAAAAATCATAAAATGAAAAATAATATAAAATAAAGATAAATATATCCATCATATAACATAAAAAATTGGCATTAGATACACCTCATAAAAATAAATAGGTTCATAATACTAAATATTTCATAATATTTTTGAAAATGAGGTGAAATATTTTTCAATTATCATACTATTGAATTGAGAATATATTAATGAATTGATTTTGTTTATTTAATGAAAATATATAAAAAAATAGGGGAATTAAAAAATAAAATAATCAAATTTAATTACACATATATTCATATAATATAAAAAATATTGAAGAAATAATAAAAATGAATGAAAATAAATTATGTTATGAAACCCCTTACCCATTGTTAAACATTATGTCAAATACCCTTTGATTAAATAATATTAATTAAAACTTGTAATACCATGAATTATGAAGGATTCATTATATAATAAAGAAAAGGGGTAGTATATACACCCTAAAAAGGATATTGGTGCATAATTTTAAAATAATCATCAATGAAAGGAAATTGAGACCAAATCCCTTACCTCAGGTTCACCTTCATATATATGTGTCATAAATTATTTTATAATAAATATATATTTATTTTAAATATATTATACGATCATATGAAAATTTATCACAACATATATTATTTACTTTTTTTCTTTTATCAGCCATTTATAATCAATTCTACATTAAAATCAATATTTTGGGTAATAATTATTTCAATTTTCATGTATGTTTTGGGTTAATAGATTCAGTCAATATATTGTGACAATGGTTTAAAAATCTAAATAATGTTAAAAAGTATATATATATATCATATATATTAATTATATAATTATTTATAGTAGTAAAAAAATGGAGATATAAAATTTGGTACACTGTTGATGGAGACGGTTGGACCAACATATGCCAGAACATTGTTTTCATCTTTTTAACGGTCGAAAAAAGTGTAAATAATAATTCATCATTATATATTAATTAATATATCATATATATCGTATATTTCCATCAAATCCATCATTTTTACCATACATGTCAAAATAAAATGATGAAAAACCACATAACTCCATGGAGGCGGTATTCCACATGCACGCACGAGCATCATTATCATTTTCCCAACGATTGGAAGGTATGTAGATAGATGTGATATTATAATTAAATAAATAAAATTATGTCATAAATATCATATAAATTTATATTAAATCCATCATTTTATCGTGTTTTTAAGGGTGGTGATGGGAAATTAATTACATTATGTCGTGAGGCGGTAGTTCTCCATACAAATGATCGATGGATTTTATTTCCATTTTATAGAAGAGATTATGGATATATATTACATTATAAACATAATAAATTTTATTATTTAATAGATATTGGTTTTAATATATTATATTTATTATGTAATGAATTAATGTTGAAAGAGATGTAGTGAAAAAGAAAGCATTTAGTGAAGAAAATTACTTTCATTTATGAAAACCTCCTATGGATATCTTATTAAGGACCATAGGGTTGGTATTTTCAGAAGATTATCATCTATAGAACATGTATACGGATTTTGGGGAGATATTTTAGAAGGTTTTTTTCAATCTAAATGTCTTATGAGGTGTGAATAAGTGAGGGAATGCGGTTCCCCTTTTATGATTGGGGCAGAGAAATTTTTGTAAATACCCAAAACTATTCAATAATGGGAATTCACTTTCAACTAAAGTGAAACAAAAATTGAAAAGTAAATGATTGGAGTGAATAAATGGATGAGACACACCTCAAATACAAATAAGAATTTTATTTTGAACATGATATTCCCTTACCTTTTAATAACTCTTTACCATTTTTTCACAACGGTTACTAGTTTCTTATTTACCAATGTAATTTATGCTTTATAAATAAAAAAATTAAACCTTTTATATAATTTTCACCAAATATTTTAAATATGAAATATGATTTATCAAATGAACGTTTTAGGTATGTAATTAATTTAACATAGGCATATGTAGGGCACAAATCTTTGTTTTGACCTTAAACGTGATAATTAATTAATTAATTATTTTAATATTCATTATTACAAAGAATTAAGTTGATATTATTACATAATATTAATTAATTTTATTATAAAAATGGAATATATTTTACTTTATTCAGTTCATAGAATATTTAAAATAAAACATTAAAATGAAACCGAGAAATGTGACTATTTCCTTTGGGATGTGTGTTCTGGTTAGGAATCAGTATTTAAAAATGGTTTCCAACGGATTTGTTTATGGAACCAAAAACACCCAAAGGTTCTATATCTGAAGGGACATTCGTTCCAATGGTAGGTTCATGTTATGTATTTTTACACACGATTCTTAAAAACACACATTGTCCATGTGGAAGGGAGGTCATGCTCATCTAACCGTTTTGAGGGGAATTATTGACTACTCAAGGACTCTATTATATATTTAAGATATGTTCATGAATCCTTTTTAATATACAATTTGTAATGTAAGATTACATTAAAATTTTAAAATAATTATTAGCTTGTGCGTATTTTTGATTCAACTATATGTATTCAAGATTTCTTATCAATGGGGATATGTGTATGTATTATATGTTCTCCATCAATTGTATCATATCATGTACTACTTAGATATTATTTGGTCATTATTAAGAGAATGGTTGTTTTTAAGCAACTTGGTGGTGTACTCTAGAATTTTTGGTCATCCATCTAGACAAAACTCACTATGGAGTTTATCGTTATCTATGGAGATGAACGTTTTTTTGATGTCAGGATGGTAACCATAGGTGGGAATCTTATGTATCTTTGTGAATGTAATCAGATCCCCCATATTTAAGTGCTAAATAATGGGACACATCACACCTTTTAAGGTAATGTGATATGGACCCAACCATAAAATTTAATGTTGTGTGGTAAGGATATCTAAGGGGAGGTACCTAGTCAATGCATGGTGTGGGACTTATGCCTAAGCAACTGATGGGACTTGGAAGGAATATGAGATCCCAAGTAAAATTTGACCCTTTTGGATATTTGAACCGAATAGAATAGGGTTAATTTGGAATGATGTGTTTTAAACTCATGGAGGCTTCTTATATATCCCATTTGGATGGGAATAAAATCCCACATAGTTCAGTATGTCTCACAAGAGAGTAAGTCCATTTCTGAAAAATAGGGCGGGGCTTACTCTTAAAGAGGATTCCCTTGTAATAGGCACCATGAGAGATGTAGAAACTCATAGATATTTTGGGGGGATTATTTTGGGGAGTACACTTATAAAGGATTATCGGATTAAGGGAATCAGGGTTGGATTCTTATGGAGTATGTATAGTGAGTTTGATCCCTGGGTGAAGGCTTCCTATGTTTCCCAATTATGGTGGAAATCAAAGATATCGTAGTTCATTACATCATGTTAATTGTGTGGGTATTTGGATAATTAAAAACATCTAATATCACATGTTTCATTCTCATTGTGAGAAACAATATGATGTGAAAGATTCAAAAAATGATGCACTTTTTCTCCTGCTGAGGGAAGTGGTCAGGCCTACAGTGGAATAGGTCATGGCTACGACACTTACCATGTTCTCATTACATTGGTAGAGGGTCGAATGTATAGATGTGGTGAAGGTGAAGGGAGACTGCAACCTGGTATATGAAATATTAGGGGATTACACTAGGATTACTTCCCTAAAATGGTTCTCGTAGTGGGGAGGGAGACTATTCATTATTCAAAATGAATAGCTAGTGTGAACCATACCATCCCGATTATGGACTAGAGGATTCAGGTTGTAGATATGAAAAGGGAAGGAAAGAGGCATATCCCTAGAATCCAAGACCAGTAACTCCTCAACCCAGTCCCTAGGCTGAGAATCTATATGACTATAGATATCCAAATCTATGGAAACCCTTAGGACCTTTACCCTCCTATAGGAAAACTGTTGGAAACCCCTAACGATAGATATCCAAATGTAAATGGGAGTTATGAAAATGTGCCTTTACCTAAGATTGGGTAAATATGATGTTTTTGGTGGATGTTTCAACATAATCCCTTTCAGATAAAGGACCTAATGAAGGAGAGGCCCTACAATGAGTGGACATTAAGGAGGCGTCATGAAAGACTCTAGTAGGATGAAGGGTGAGGTGAACCAAGAAGGGGTGCTGAAATAAGTGGCATGCATGTATGGGGAACACAAGTATGATTTGGGGAATTGATGTCACCTTAAGTGACGAAAAATAGAGATTACTAGAATTGTTCAAGGCTTAGCTCAAGCCTTTAAGAGTCTTCATAGGTATTCCCTGAAATAGGGTACATGACTTCCTACTTGAGAAAGGGAGGTCACACAAGAATTCTGAAATTAAGGGAGTTAGGTGAATGATTTTCAAAAGTTTTGTTAATTTTTAACACTTGGAGAACCTAATTATCATTATCTCTATTTAATTCCCTCAATTTAGATGTTATGAACCTACCATGGTGGTTTTGAAGGACATGGGTGAAGCACTAGGGTGGTCAGAGTATTAATTAGGATTTAGGTAAAGTATTCCACACAAATGGATACCCCAGGGGTCTATTTATATGCAAATATGGTACCCTTAGTGATGGTTACATGGTGCACAAGTGATGAGGTGGCGTGAATTTGGGGGGAGCGTATGTACTTGCACACCACTGGTGATTTTGGTCACCTTAGGTATACTCAAATTCGAGCATTTTCAAATCATGAAACTCTCTATATATTTTATCCTATGTTTTTAAGGAATTTAATTTTTTCACTTTTTCATCAATTTGATGGAATAGAGTGTGAACAGGGATATAAGTGAAATAGATTATCTGTACCAAGGGGGATACACCCTCACACCCTTATTCGAGATCAGTGTCAGGCTACTATCACTACCCTTCGGGTCGGTGCCATCACTAACATCACCGACCCCCATGAGAATAATTTAAAGTCATACCATGGAATCTTCGACCAAAGTTGAGGATGTCTTGTGGAGAAATGCATGGAACACATTTAATGGTGTATTTAGTGACAAAAATGCGGTTTTCCAAACAGCTTTTTTCTTAAGTTCATAATGTTTCTATATATAAAATAGAATGAGATTATATAAATTATATTATTAATAAATTAATTTTATTACATTTATTCTTAATTTAATTTTAGAATAATATTTTACTCTATAAATTATTTAAATGATGGGGCAATTTTAATGAAAAACTAACATTAGTCGCTATTCATCGAAAAAATTACCCTTTTTGAAAAATTCAAAAAAATTAAATATAATATAATATTTATATTTAAATTTCAAAAATTAATTTCAATTTATCATATATATTTTCTAAAATGGTTTAAAATTAATTTTAAAATAATTTTTCAAAATGCGATGAAACTATTCTTTAGAAAAATAATGATTTTAACATAAAAATAAATTTATTCATATCTCTTTCTATGAAAAAAATGGATGAATGATAGGTCATTATATTTGATATAAAATATATTAATATCATTAAAATCAATTAAATATAATTATTACCTTTATTTATTAAAATAAAAACACATTTTAGGCATAAAAATAGTTTTTTAGAAAATATTTATTTTTCTTTCAAATGATTTTTATTTTCCCTTCCTATCAATTGATCAATATGAATTTATTTTATAAATTTTTAAATAGTATAATTTTCCTAATTTATATGGTGTTATTTATAGTCACCAATTTAATTCCTATGTTATAATGGTCATATTTAAATAATATATTTTAGGGATCATTTATGATCGATGTTTTGTGCTATACACACTATTGAATATGTTGATCGGAGTGGACACTCAAGAGGGGGGGGGGGGGGTGAATTGAGTGCCAATTAAAATTTATGTTAAAAATATTTTCTATTAAATTCCCCCAATTTATAAAACAAGTTAAAATGTAGTGAATTTGTAAAACTGTAAAGGTTCAATTAGATTCTCAAAAGGTTGATTAGTACTCAGTAATCTAATAATAAGATTAAATTATCTTTTGAAACTAACCTACTGATTTACAATAGATATAAACACTTGCTATATTATCTATCAAAGTAAATTTAAAACAGATTTGTATTTCAAAGTAATAAGTAGCGGAATATAAATTAGATATTGTAATTTGAACTTTAACTAAGAAATGAACAGAATACTTAACCAAGAGGTTCGGTCTCAAACTGAGACTTAGTCCTCTCAAATATATACATAAATTTGATCCACACCCTGGATCGGGGTTAAAAACAGTACATGAATTTCCAGGCCACACAGGGACCTCTAACACTTTTTTTCATGGAAAACAAAAATAAAGACCAGGCCACACAAGGACCTCTTCCACAGTTGTCGTCGGTGAACAAGAGTAAGGAGTTTTGGTGTGAGGATTGTGATATCCTCCAGTTCAGCACAGGAGACAATGTGTCTGTAAAATAAACAGGATACACACACTACTCAAAAATAGATAATAAATCACTTAGAGATAGTATATGAAGGTTAAGAAAGCTCTAGTTATTGGTAGTGCTGCTCTGGAATCATTGGATTCTGCATAAATGCTCTTGAGTCCTTCTCTGGTTTTTCTGTTGAAACACAGAGTGTCGTGGTTCAACTATTGTTTCTTCAGGAGAGAAGATGTTATCTTGACTCCAGATTACTTCGTGTGTTCTTCAGTAAGGTAGAATTTCATGTATGGAACTTCTTTGAGGATTGTGCAATGTGTTCTTCACAGTTGTGCTCCGGATTGTTCTTCGGTTCAGTACAGAGCTCGCGTGTATTGTAGTATGAGTGTCGAGACGTGTCCAGTGCGAGCGTCCTTCTTTACTGCAGCTCAAGATTCATTATATTCCCCAAGCTCCTGCAATAAGATTGATTTTTTTTCCATAGGTACGAGGTACGGTTTCCTGAAAGACCAATAACTATCATTAAATAACATTAATTGCATTAAAAACAACAAATATGACCATCAGTATTATTTAAATAATATTGAAAAAAGGGTTAAGAAACTGTGTCACAGTAGTTGTGCAAACGGTGTCTCTTTGAACCGATGTCTCCTTCACGGTATGTGCTTCATGGTCTGTCCATGTCACGGTGTTCATCTCAAGGTGTCTGAGTCACGGTGTTTCTACCTCGGTGTCTGGGTCACGGTGTCTAAGTCACGGTGTGTCCGTCGCGGTGTCTAGGTCACGGTGTCTGTGTCATGGTGTGTCCTTCACAGTTGCTGGATTACTGTCACGGTATGTTGAAGTCACGGTGTCTCACTGGTCATGGTGTCTAAGACGTAGACTGCATGGTGTCTTAATACTTAGACAAATATCTATATTCAAACTTAAACAGTAATATGCATAAAATGAATTAAGATTAACGATTATAAGATAAATATAGAGGTTTTATACAATAAGTGATATTTAGTAACATGCATAAGATTTGTAAATAATATAGAGATTAATTGACAGTAATAAGATTTTCCATCATTAAAAAATAATTAAAACATGATGTGCAATTATTATTGATATGTGAGATCATTAACAAGATTTGCAATTATGATGGAGTTTAATTGACAGTAATAAGATTTGTGATCATTAAAAAATAATTAACACATGAGGAGTCCAACAATCTCCCCCTTTTAATGATCAGAAATCATGTATAGGCAGAATATAAATGAAATGCAATGTTAGAGAAAATAACACATAGAATACTTGTACCTTTTCTCCCCCTTTTGGGATTATCAAAAAGCGAAACAGAATGAATGGGGTGAAACAATGTATTTGTCATTAAAAAACATCCAGAATACGTGATACAAAAAAGGAAAGACATCCCATAAAAGATAGAGTAGTCTCTGGAATCGTCAGGGAACGACCTTTTCCTTGCCTTTATCAGCAGCAGGAGATGATTCTGATGTCGATGAAGGCATGGAGGTAGTAGAAAAAGATGGTAAAGGTAGTCCTTAAAAAATGGAGGGAGCCAAGATAAGAGCTGTAGAATATCTCGTCTGTGGTTGATCAAGAATGACTGGTCTGATCTGAGAGAGGGCTTGGCTGACTGACATAGCAGTTGAGGCTAGGGTAGGTAAACCAGGTCTAAGGGGTGCAACAACTGGAGCAACGATAGCAGTACTCTGCACATGAAGATACAGCTTCAGAAGATTGATGAAATAAGTAATGATTTCTCCACAATATTGCATAGCCTTTTCAAAATTCTCCTTATTCTCCATGAACTTGTCCAATAATCTGCTGAACTCAGTATGCTTCTGAACATGAGCTTTAAAATCTTAAGTCACTGGAGGGAATTTCAAATTATCCCCAAGATATTTAAAGTGATTTTTCATGTCACTTTTAGAGAAAATCTGAGTAAAGGAGACAAATTGAAGCCACTGAAAGCATTCTAAATTTCTTCCTTGATTGTGGATCTAAGAACAGAATCATCCAAAGAGGGAACAGAAGTCTGACCAGAGAGAGGATAATCCTTTAAAACTATGGTTAGACCATTGAGTTGTTTAAATACTTTTTGCAGACATCCAGTGTACTCATCTATGAGCTTATTCAGATTTTCTAAAAGCTATCTCATGCGTTGCAGCATCTTTTTGTGTCTTGTTCCAATATTCTCATCAAATGATAACAGTTAAGGATGCACTTGAGACACAATATCTCTAGAATGGTTGGAAGAATCTTGTTCAAGAGAAGAAGCAATAGGGGCAGGAGATGAAATAAGAGCAGGCTCTGATCTTGAAGACAATTTTTTTTGCAGGTTTTCCACCAAACCTTTCAAATTTGCATCATCAGAACTAAGCAACTTATTTTCAACTCTAACTTCTTCTATTTCTCGGATCATCCTCGGTTTAATATGAAGAAATATGTTTTCCAAAAGAATCAATGCATCTTCTTGACTTAGTTGAGTCACTAGAAGAGGTTGAGAGGATATAATCTTCTCAACTCCAGCATGGATAATCTCTTCAAAGACATTCAAGTTATCCTTAGTTATATATGATTGTTGGTCAGGAAAGAGATTAGGTGAAGGAAGAGGGACATGTTCTGATGCAGATTATAGTTACGGTTCATAATTAGTTTCAGTTTCAGATTAATATTGAGGTTGAGGTTGAGGCTTTGGTTCTGGTTCTGCTTCTAGGTGAGCTACTGACCTCATTTGAAACAAAGAACAGATATCGATACCAGTTGTAGTCCCTTTCTGTGATTCCCTCACATCATAAAAACATGGAAACTCATACCGAGTGTACACATAATATGTGACTGTTGTTTTAGAGGTTTCAGTAGGTTCAGCTTCATCAATCTCAAGGTTTGGAGGTTCCTCCCCCTCAAAATGTGCTTCCATTTCAGATTCATGAGGCTCAGGAATTGGGTTAATATCCACATGATCAGTTTTAATCTCTTCATCAAATTCTTTCCTTGCCATCTGAAAGGCAATTTCCATCCTCTCTTCAGTAGAGGGTATGTTCTTAGGAACCGACTGTTCCACTAGTTGTGCTTCCAGAGCTTCTTCTTTTTCAATAGGGAGATCTTCTTCAGCAGGATCTGTCTCTTCCATGGCTTGCTGCTCTAAAACAGGGAAAACCAATTCTCTTGCAGCATTCTGATAAGTTTCATGATTTACATTATCTCTAGAAGTAAGAGCTTCTTCATATCCATGAACATCAAGAGATTATTCTTCTCTAAAAACATCAACAACTTCCTCTCTAAGAGGTATTTCAGCTAGAAAATCAGTAGGGACAGTAGTCCTTTCTTTCTCAACAGGAGTTGATTCCTCTTGAGATATTTCTGCCTCTTCTTCTTCTTCTTCATCTGGTTACTCAGCCACTTCATCTGGTTCCAAAGTAGGATTGGTTATATTATTTTTCCTTCTTGGATAATCAACAGGATTATACTTCTTATAAAGTTGATCATTATCCTCAACCCACTGCTTCTTCCAGAGGTTCCAATTATTTTTAATTCTTCTGATGATAGGCTTGGATAAACAAAAATCAAAATCGTCTAGCTTTTCTTCATTATGTCCAACCACTCTATTGCCAACTAACATGGCCAAAATCATCCTTGATTAAAACAAGGAGGTGGAATTGGAAGTGACTTTAATCAACTCACATATATGGTTAATGAAATATTTTCAAAGATTTATCTTATGGACATTCTTCAACAAGTGAATCAGGAACACATCCTTGTACTTCATCACAACAAAATCTCCTTTTCTTGGACTAATCAAATTCTGAAAAAATTCAAACAGTAGTTTTGTCTCCCCATCTAATTCAGATTCTATGTCCCTTTGCTTTGTGCCATTTCCAGTCAAGATTTCCAAAGAATTCTCCAGGTCAAATATGTTAGTTGAAGGAGGAGGGTCTCTTTGGTAATCATCACACACTCCTTCATGTGGAATCATCATACATGATGCCCATAACCTTGAAAAAAATCAACACTTTTTTCCATTGACCCATCTTGTTACTATATATCTTTCTCCAACATCAAAAAGAAAACTTTACATACTGGTAAAATTGAGATACCAACCTCGGATAAATTGGTATATCTTGTCTAGAGAACCATTTGATCCATCTTTGTTCTCTTATGATTTTCAAGACCAAAGACTTTATAGACAGAAACCACTTAGGGAAAATATCTTTTTCAGGTACTACGGTACGGCTTACAAGGTTCGGATTTAGGGGTCCTTTGGGTGATATCCTCGGTGCTCTTTTCTGTTTCTTCATGCGACGCTTCTCAGATGAGGGTGAAGATGGAAAATTCATCCAGGGAATCCACTGAATATTCGAGCGAGAGATATGGATAGAAGGTTTTCATGATAAAGAGGGTTTGAGAGAGAGAGAGAAGGAGAGAGCTTGTGTAAGGAATCAAGTGAAAACCCTTATGTTTTATCATTTGGGAGTCTCAAACTTCATAAAAAAATGCGGGAAAGTAAAAAAGAGGTGATATAAAAATTACCACAATGCGGATTAAAATAAATATATAAAATAATATTCATGGTGAAACAGTGAATAGGAATTATGGTGCAATGAGAAACAGTCGTCACGGTGAGGCAGTTGATGGTCGTCACGGTGAGATAGTGAGTGAAATGTTCTGTCACGGTGAGATAGTTAAGTGACAGACCGTGAAAACAATGTGTTAACTATGAGACTATAAGCATGAAATAGTAACTGAGAAACAGTGAACAAGAACCCGTAATGTAAAATATAACAAAATTGTAAATAGTGAAATCTGTAAGATGTATATTTGTGATTAGTCATACCAAGATCATGTATGATGTAGTCTAATCTCTCAGAATTTAATGGTTTAGTGAATATATCAGCAAGTTGATAATCAGTACCAATGAATTCCAAAGTGATATCATCTTTTTGATAACGATCCCTTAAAAATTGTTGCCTTACATCAATATGCTTTGTCCTAGAATGTGAAACATGATTCTTTGAAATGTTAGTAGCACTTGTGTGGTCACAATTTATTGGAACATGTCTGAATTGATATCCATAGTCTAGTAAAGTGTGTTTCATCCACAAAATTTGTGCACAATAGCTTCCAGCTACTATGTATTCATCTTCTGCAGTAGATAATGCAACATAATTTTGTTTCTTACTACACCATGATACTAGTGACTTTCCTAAAAAGTTACATGTTCCAGAGGTGCTTTTTATTTCTAACATACATACAGAAAAATCGGTCATCAGAATAACTAAATAGTTCAAAAGATTTTCCTTTTGGATAGAACATTCCTAAATTGGGAGTATGCTTGAGGTATTTGAAAATTCTTTTTATAGTATTTAAATGCGAATCTTTAGGGTTTTGTTGAAAACAAGCACATATACACACACTAAACATAATATCAGGACGACTAGCAGTAAAGTAGAGTAGACATCCAATCATTCCTCTATAAGTGGTTTGATCAACATATTTTCCATCTTCATCAAGATCCAACTGATAGGTGGTACTCATGGTAGTGTCACTGCTTTTAGTGCTATCCAATCCAAAATGTTTCAAACGATCTTTAGTAAATTTACTTGGAGTTAAAATAATTATATAATTGTTTTGAAAGATTTGAAATCCAATAAAGAATTTACGTTCACCCGTTAAACTCATTTCAAATTCGTTTTTCATCATGTTAGAAAAATCAGTACATAAAAAATGTTTTGAAGATCCAAAAATATTATCATCTACATAAATTTGTACAACTAAAACATCTTTAGAAATTCGTTTTATAAAAAGAGTAGTATCAGCTATTCTTTTTGTAAAACCTTTAGAAATTAGAAAAGTACTCAATTTATCATACCAAGCTATTAGAGCTTGTTTTAAACCACATAAAGCATTGGATAATTTTAAAATATGATTTTGAAAATGAGGGTTTGTAAATCCAGGTGGTTGTTCATGAAAACATCCCCAGCAATATATCCATTTAAGAATACAGTCTTGACATCAATTTGATATAGTTTGAAATTTAGATGTGCAGCATAAGCAAGTAAGATCCTAATGGATTCTGGTCTGGCTACTGGAGAAAAAGTCTCCTCATAGTCAATTCCTTCCTCTTGACTATAGCCTTGTGCAACTAACCTAGCTTTGTTTCTAACTATATTTCTAGCTTCATCTACTTTATTTCTAAACACCCATTTAGTGCCTATAGTGAAAGTGTCCTTAGGTCTTTCTACTAGTTTCCAAATAGTATTCCTTTCAAACTTATTGAGTTCTTATTGCATAGAATTTACGCAAAATTCATCATTAATATCATCATCAATGTTTTTAGGTTCAAGCTGTGACAAGGAGGATTGATGTTCAACCTGATTTCAAAGAGAAGCTCTAGTCTGTGTCCCTCTAACAAGATTACCAACAATAACATCTAAAGGATGATTCTGTAGAATTCTAGTTGATCTAGTAATGGTTGGGAAAGAGATTTCTTGTTCTTCTCTAGATTTGGGTTCACAAGGAGCAGATTCTAAAATATTTCCAGAACTGGTTTTCTTTACAGCAGGTTCATTGATTTTATCATTTAGGTTTAGAACAGATAAATATTCTTCAAGATTTTCAAGAGATGACTAAGGTTCATGTGGATCGGTTTCATCAAATTTTATGTGAACCGATTCTTCCACACACTTGGTTATCTTATTCAAAACTCTATAGGATTTTCTAGTTATAGAATATCCTAAAAATATTCCTTCATCACTCTTAGAATCAAAATTATCCAGATTATCCTTGGTATTAAGAATAAATACTTTACAGCCAAAAATGATAAAGTAATTGACCTTATGCTTTCTATTATTCCATAGTTCATAAGGGGTATTCATGAGAACAGGTCTAACTAAGACTCTATTGATGATATAACAAGCTGTATTTACAGCTTCAGCCCAAAAATAAATAGGCAGGTCATACTCATTAAGCATGGTTCTTAATATTTCTTGAAGGGTTCTATTCCTTCTTTCTACTACACCGTTATTCTGCGGTGTCCTAGGAGCATAAAAGTTGTGACTATAGCCATTGTGTGAGAAATAAGATTCAAATTCTTAATTTTCAAACTCAAGGCCATGCTCACTTCTTAGGGTTTTGATCTTAAGTGCACTAAGGTTTTCTATAGAATTGGAGTATTTAACAAAGTAAGAGAAATCTTCACTTTTGTGGGCTAAGAAATATACCCAATTATATCAAGAAAAGTCATCCACCAAGACATATACATAGTGCTTCCCATTTAAGCTAGAAACTCTAGATGGTCCAAATAATTCCATGTGAACCAACTCGAGAGGTTGAGAAGTTGAAACTTCTTTCTTTGATTTGAAAGATATTTTTTGTTTTTTCCCTTTTCACAGGTATTAAAAACATTTTCATTTGGAAAATCAAGTTTGGGTAAGTCTCTAAATAAGTTTTTCCTAGTTAGTTTTCTAAGTGAGTGTATATTGCAGTGTCCTAATCTTTTATGACATAACCAAGACTCTTTATGAAAAGCATTTAAATAAGTAACATTTTTCTTAGCTAAATAATTTAAACAAACTACATAAACATTTTAATTTCTCAAAGGAGGAAATATTAAAAAATTATTAGAATTAAAAACATTAAATGAATCATTTTCAAATTTAACATTAAATCCATCATCACATAATTGAGAAATACTTAACAGATTATATTTTAGTTTATCAATAAATAGAACTTCAGAAATCAGAACTGAATCAGTGTTACCAATTTAGCCTAGGCTGATGATTTTTCCCTTAGAATTATTACCAAAGGTGACATGGCCTCCATCAATCTTGATTAGAATCTTTAAGCATGTGTAATATCTAGTAATATGTCTTGAACATCCACTGTCCAAATACCATGTCTTCTTGGGGGAACTCTTCAAACAGGTTTCCTACAAAACAAATTTAGATGGGAAATGACTTTGGTACCCAGATCCTCTTGGGTCCAGACAGGTTAGAAATCAATGATTTTGGTACTCAAATATGTCTTATGGGTCTCATATAATTTACAGAATCAATATATTTTGAAAGATAAACTTTATTTGATATATAACCATATGAATAACTAGTTGAAGCATATGAATTTCCAGAACTAGAACTAGCAGAATTGTGTCCAGATTTAGGAATAAATCTAGTTTTAGTGAAAGGTCTTTTTCCAGGTTGGTATCCTAAACAAGGAGTGTATTTTTGTGCAACATGAAATCCAAAAATTTGAGTAATTGTATCTTTTCCATTTGTGCATATTTCTAATTCCTTTCTAATTTTCTCATTAGACATTTTCAATTCTGTATTTTCCTTTAACATTTGAGAATTCTTTTCTTTTTATATATCCAGGGAATAATTAACATTAGTAGTAAGATAATGAGGTTTCTTTAATGACTTATATTTATACTTAAGTTCATTTCATGTTTCCTCCATCATGTTACTGTATTTAGATAATTCATCTTTAGACATATCTTCAGAATCAGAATCAGATTATGCATCAACTCCAGAATAATAGGAATATAAAACAGGAGTATCTAAGGTTACCTCGGATGTGTTGTTCATGAAACAGATGTTGGCAAGATTCTTCTCAGAATCAGAAATTTCAGATTCACTTTTTCTGTCTTCTGAAGCACTCCAAGTATCCTTCATAGCATTCTTGTACTTCTTTTCCTTATAATCATGTTTCTTTTTGAATTTTAATTTTGGAAAGTCAGCTTTGATATGTCCTTTCCTTTTGCATTTATAGCAGACTATATCATCGTCTTTATCAGACTGCATCCAATCCTTTTTTCAGGGACCTTTGTGGTCATATTTTCTTTTGTAGTTTGTTTTTTTGAAGAATTTCTTCTTCCTATAGAACTTCTTAAATTTCCTGTCTATTTGAGCCATCTCAGCATCACTATCTGAATCTGAATCTTCACTTGTTGAACTTTTAGTAGGTACATATATTTTTTCCTTGTCTTTGCTCTTTGAAGTAGTAGACTTGAAAGCCATAGATTTTCTCTTGGGTTCATCATCATCTTCCTTGTGTACCTTGAGTTCTTCCTCATACTTCATTAATTTACCAATAATCTCTTTGACAGGAAAAGCTCCAATGTCACATGATTCTCTAATTAAAACAGAAGTGCCTCTCCATCTATCTTGAAAGAATCTCAGTATCCTCATGATTTGTTCCTTTGCTGGAACAGCCTTTAGAAGTGAACTCATTGTGTTGACTATCTCATTGAACCTGAGATACATATCAGAAATAGGTTCATCAGTTTTCATTTTAAAATTTTCCTATTTAATAGTATAATTACTTAATCTCATTTACTTTTCATTAGTTTTTCCCTCATGAGAAACACATAAAGTATCCCAAATTTCATAAGCTGTTTTACAGGCAGATATTCTATTGAACTCCTCATCTCCTAAAGCACAGTATAAAGCATTTATAGCTTTACAATTATTATTATAAGCAGTTTTTGTAGGTTCATCCCAAGTTGTTCTTTCAGTTTTCAGGAATTTTTTATTGAGATTCTATAGTTGTCCAGAAATAAAAACACATGCTTTCTAAAAGAATTTTTATCTTATGTTTCTTTTAGGGAATAGTTTGTACCATTGAAGAAAGTTGTCCGGTTGGTAGCAGCACCCTCTAGTCTATTGTCCATAGATAGAATTTAGAAAGGATATTTAATGATATAAAATTTAGAACTAACAGAAATATATGATCTTTAAAGATGCATCTAAAATCACATTTGAAAAATTTATTTTTTTCAAAACGTGTATTAATAAAAAACAGCTGTCCTTCGATACCAAATGTTAGTCGGAGCGGACACTAAAGAGGGGTGGGGGTGAATTATGTTCCAATTAAAATTTCTGTTAAAAATATTTTCTATTTAATTCCCCCAATTTGTAAAACAAGATAAAATGAAGTGAATTTTCAAAACATTAAAGGTTCAATTATATTCTCAAAAGATTGATTAGTTCTCAGTTAATCTAATCAGAAGATTAAATTAGCTTTTGAAACTAACCTACTGATTTATGATAGATACAAACACTTTCTAGATTAACTATCAAAATAACATTAAAATAGATTTGTATTTCAAAGTAATAAGCAGCGGAATATAAATTAGATATTTTAGTTTGAACGTAAACTAACAAATTCACGGTAGATATAACCAAGAGGTTCAGTCTCAAGCTGAAACTTAGGAATCTCAAATATATATATAAATTTGATCCACACCCTGGATTGGGGTCAAAAACAGTACACGAATGTCCAGGCCACGTAGGGACCTCTGCCAGTGTTCTTCGTGGGAAACAAAAATAAAGACAAGGCCACACAAGGTCCTCTTCCACATTTTTCATGGGTAAACAAGTGTAAGGAGTTTTGGTGTGAGGATTGTGATATCCTCCAGTTCAGCACATGATACAGTGTGTGTAAAATAAACAGGATACAAAAACATCTCGAAAATAGATAATAGATCACTTAGAGATAGTATATGAAGGATAAAAAAGCTCTAGTGATTGGTAGTGAAGCTCTGGACTCGTTGGATTCAGCAGAAATGCTTCCGAGTCCTTCTATGGTTTTTCTATTGAAAAACAATGTGTCGTGGTTCAGCTTTTGTTTCTTTAGGAGAGAATATGTTCTCTTGACTGCAGAGTACTTCATGTGTTCTTCAGTAATGTAGAATTGCATGTATGGAACTTCTTTGAGGATGGTGCAATGTGTTCTTCACAGTTGTCCTCAGGATTGTTCTTCAGTTCAGTACAGAGCTCTTGTGTATTGTAGTACGAGTGTCGAGATGTTTCAAGCATGAGCATCCTTTTTAACTGCCGGTCAAGCTTCTTTATATTCCACGAGCTTCGGTAATAGGAATGATTTCATTTCCATAGGTACAAGATATGGTTTCCTGACAGACTAAAAACTATCATTAAATAACATTAATTGCATTAAAAACATCAAATATGACTGTTAGTATTATTTAAATAATATTGAAAAAAGGTTATGAAATGGTGTCACAGTAGTTGTGAAAATGGTGTCTCTTTGAATCGGTGTCTCCTTCACGGTATGTGCTTCATGGTGTGTCCATGTCATGGTGTCTAGCTCACGGTGTCTGAGTCACTGTGTGTCTATCACAGTGTCTGGGTCACGGTGTCTGAGTCACGGTGTGACTATCATGGTGTCTCGGTCACAGTGACTGAGTCACGGTGAGTCCTTCACGGTGTCTGGCTTACTGTCACTGTATGTTGAAGTCACTGTGTCTCACTGGTCACGGTGTCTGAGACTTAGACTTCATGGTGTCTTAATACTTAGAAAAATATTTGTATTCAAACTTAATCATTAATTTGAATAAAATGAATTAAGCTTAACCATTAGATGATAAATACAGAGGTTTGATACAATAATTGATATTTATTATCATGCATAAGATTTGTAAATAATAAAGAGATTAATTGAAATTAATAAGATTTTATATCATTAAAACATAATTAAAACATGATGTGGAATTATTATTGAGATCTGAGATCATTAACAAGATGTGCAATTATGATGGAGAATAATTGACAGTAATAAGATTTGTGATAATTAAAACATAATTAATACATGAGGAGTCCAACAGAACACAATGTTATTCTTTTAAAATATAATTGTTTTATTGAAACACTCTATGTTGATATATATTTTTTCTAGGATTTATGATGAGTTTTTTAAGAGGATTATTCCCATTTTTCATTTTCTATATGCATTATTTCACCACCTAATGTGTGATTCACCATTTTTTTATAAGTTATAGTTATTTTAGAATAGTTGATTACATAATTTTGTGTTTTCTTACATGGATAGTACCATAAGTGTTGGACCAAAATTGGATTTTTTTAAAGAGATACCCCAAGTGGGGGGATCAATGTATGAAACTCATTCACATTTCCCTACATGCTCATGAAACTCTCACTATCCTAACTGATATTAACCTCCCTTGTTCGTAAGGTCAATCTTATGTTCACCACATAAATGAAAATCTGATAAATAAGTTCCCTTTTCTTATCCTTATTTGGATAATATCAATGATACCTTAATCAACATGAATATATTAACATCATATATAATAAAAATAAATTAAACAAAAAATACATGATTATTTTTCTAGGTTCATCTGCATAAGGATATATCTGAGGAGGACATATTAATGTTGTGTCGATGTACCAAAATTCACTAATATTCACTATTCTGGTGGATATAATGTTTTTTTAATAGTAACCCAGTTCCACAATAAATTTCTTTATAGGATTTATGGTTGTACATAATTCCACAAAAGGGTCACTAACTTTATCCTCTCCCTTTTCTATCTACATTCAGAGGAAATTTTCATTGGCACAAAGGAAAATGTGTTCATCCACTCTCCTATTGATGTTGAACTAATTTGTTCTCATTGATAATTACACTGATATTTCACAATGTGGATCTAAACATCACAATTGAATCATATTTACGTTACCTAATCAACTAATCTTCACGGAATACCTAATATATTTAGAATGTCATATAATGAGTGTCAACCACATTCTATGTCATCAAACATAAAAAAAATCACGAAACATAACACATTCATGAAACACAACACTTTCATGAAACATTAGTACTATTACAAAAATCAACACTTTCATTCAACCTTTTCATTAATATCATGACATATTATGATTTTTTGTGAAACAATTCACTTTCATGAAACTCACTACCTTTCATGAAGCTTAATAAACCTTTGTGAAACACACTTGGTCAGATTAAAACATGTCCTTTCTTAATGGAATTTTTGTTATTTTAAATGATTCACCTGAGAATTACATTTTAGGAATAACTTCATATATTCATATCGTTCATATATTCAATGAGCCAGGCTAACTCAAATTCAGGGGGGTAACAACCTATTTGTATAAATTTCTTACCCTTCATCAAAATTTTCTTATTTCTCCCCACATTTAATTAAAATCTTCATTCGGTTTTCAAAACATTCAACCATCACGGAAAATTTGTGAAAATAATCCATTCTTGTATGTTTTTGAAAAACATGGAATATTTTCATATCACAAAACACACAAAATTTCTGGAACATTAAACCACAAAACAATATATCATTCATTAATTCCATTCAATTTCTATATTTTCGTGATTGGATTTTATGTATCAACATTTCAAAAAAAAAATCATGTTCTCATAACATTTCCTCTTCACGAAACTCTTTTTGAAATTCATGGTTTTTCATTTTTTCAATGTGGCCATCTCAAATCTTAAAATTTATGAAACATCAAAAAACTACAACTTAATTTCATAAAAATTCTCCACCTATATGAAAAGCCTTCCATTTACATTATTCTAAATATATATTGGAATTATCTTTATTCTGTAGCGTATAATTTAATAAATTCTTCTTTCATTTCACCATTTTCTAGCACTAAATTCCAACACGAACTCAAAAAATTAATGATCATTTATTTAATTATTATATCAAGAACTTCATTCTCCTACAACATATCCACGAAATTTTTCTGATCCATACATGATTGGGTGTTCCTATTTCATATATATATTCAAACTATCTCTCAGTATTATCATGATCAACAATACTATATCACCTATTTCCACATAAAAAATTTTCCTTTTCCATTTATCAGGAACGCCTTCTTCTCCAGAAACTACTGAAAGTGTAAACTACACATCTAATGTGATACACCAAACCTAGTCAATGGAAACAATGCATCTAACACACCAACTCTCCTTGGTTGAAAATGATATGGTTGAAAATTAATATAACACATAACATATGGGAACACAAATTCTCATTGGTGATAAACAAACTACCACTTTAGTTTTATTGGAAAAGCATTCTTGAATATGTTGTCTCTATATCAATGATCCATAATAATCCATTGTTTATAAAAAAATTCTATGAATACCAATACTAATTATTTATTACATTTGAAATTGATATAAACTATTATATAAAATTTGAAAGACAAGAATATTTCTTCTTCAATACCAATGGGAAACTAGTTTCATCATAACCACCTTTCATGATTTATCTCCACTAAATAGACATTTTCATCACCATCATGTCTTCATCCTTCACTTTATACTCCATTTATGAAGGGTTGCGTATAAACACAAACACATCTATGATCATTTATTTACCAAATAATAGCTAAACATGAATTCTAGATCATTTCTTATATCTGTGGAATCATTATCATTACCCCCTTTGAAATCTAATTCAAAGTATACATTGTAACTTATGAACCAGATATGGAGTACTAAGAAAATATTACCACTGGAAATAGGTATAACACTTTTAGAATAGTATCATTATCCCCTAATTACATAGTGTTAGAAAATATAAGCTTCAATGATTTGATTCCATTGATACCATGAATTTTATC
Organism: Viscum album; assembly: GCA_963277665.1. Lineage (NCBI taxonomy): Eukaryota > Viridiplantae > Streptophyta > Magnoliopsida > Santalales > Viscaceae > Viscum > Viscum album. Next base: position 2,006,805,918 of record OY728151.1, on the reverse strand, counting down.
ATTGGATTTCATTCCTTTATTAATAATGTGAATATGGGTGCTTTTATTTTCCTCTAATTTTCAACATGGTCCATACATTTGATAAGATGAGATAATTATATCCCTAGGATATATCACTGCTCAACTTGTTAAGGCCACTACTTAAATAAAAAATTCACTTCTTCCCCAAAATTATTCCTATACATGAGACTACAGGTTTTAGAAATCACGCTAACTAGAAAACATCTCTTTATTATAGCTAAATTCAATAATATTTTCAGTGGGTAAACAAACAACTTAAAAAAGATCCCTAAAAAACCTCCAGTCCTTATGAGTCTTAAATCATTTTTCAAAAAATATATGAACTTAATAGAACCATCACTATCCATTTAACTAAGATACTTGAAAACATACCCAGAAGCCAAATAAATTTAGATTATTTCCATGATTTTTTCTATATTTCATCTTCTTCTCTAGAAAATAAGATGATAGAAATTGATTAAATTGATAGCAAATATCCTAGATATTGGCACGATAGATGATACTATATGTTTAATCTTTCTTGATTGAAATTATTGATTTGATGAGTCACTTGTTTAGATTTCAATATATCTTCCTAGACAATGTGTGGTAATTAGTTTCATCTTTCACCCACAGATTGACATTACTTGATTTTTGGGGATACCATATATCATATTTTCATTTCAAAACCCCATAACATTCTTAGATTTGACACAAAATATAGAACTGGAATTCAGAATGGGATTTATCCTTTCATATCAGCCAATGATATCCAATGAGTTGTAATATGATGTCATATAACATATCAAATAAAAAATGGAACAAGAGTGCCCATTCTATTGTGGCTTTCCCATTTCTCTATCTTCATAATCTTAATTAATAGAGATCAATTCATCTTGAAATACATCCTTTAAAGATATTGATACCCATTAAAATCAATAGAAATTTTATCTTCCATATCCTCATGTAATTAATTAAAACACCTTAAAACTTCTTTGATTCTTCTTCTACTCATTCATATTGAAATTCCATATTGTAAAATATATCTTCTTAAACTAATTTTAATCTGTTAGAAATTTGGATCAAATCACCACACCACTTTGCAAATCCTAACACAAATCCCTCGTGGATTTTATCTCCCATTTAACCCAAAACACTTCATCAACTATTAATAGAATTTAGAAACATTGTGATTTGGAAGACCATGACATTCTCATTTTTAGGAATATGGATGGTGTTGATAAACCAACCCTTTAGAGTAACACTTTTCTTTCCCCATTTTTATATCCATTGAATGGAATTCCATCACCTCACCAACCTATTCTTCTTCCGGATTATTTTTCATGAATATTCTTTAGTGTCATTCATGTGGATCTCCATTGAGTGTTTCTATTTCCAAAAAAATCATTTAACATGTTTTATTTATGCTTCTCCTTTCCTATGATGCATAATTCCTTCTATTAATTTCCAATATGAAAAACTCTTCTTCCTTGTATAATCATACTGATAAGAACCACCTAAAACATTAATGATTAGGTCATTATTCTCTATATATTTTTATAGACCTATATATTTGTACTTTATTAATCAAATTTTATAACCCACATCCTTTTTGGGGACGTATCTTTCATATCATTAAATTATGGAGTCTGTTCAATTTTCCATGTATTACTATTATTTTTCTAAGAACCTACATGATTAATATAATATTTGGAACCCCTCTTAAAACTATCATTTTCTCTTTTCTTGGGAACTCCCATAGTTCTATTTTTTTATTTCCTTGTGTTGTATTTTCAATCCCACTTAGGCATGCCTCTTTTACATCCTTTTTAAAATGAAATAGAGCCACATCATATGTTTTATTCCCCGGAGATCTTTCATTACATGATTACCCAAATTTCGTATTGATTGGGTTGTTTCCTTCTTTTTCATCCATATTTGTTTTTTTTCATGAGGGTTATTGGGAGTAAATTGATGGTGGTTCTTGATGAACCATTTCCGGATCATTATTCTTTTAATGTAGAGTAGTAATTCTGTTATCCAACATAGTAAAAATTCATTTCGTGAAAATTTCATGGTTTTAGTCACATGAATATAGAATTTACATTTGAAACATTAATTTCCCATTTTTTTCTAAAATTTATATAAATATGACCTTTGTTAGAAAATATACATAATATCCAATAAAAACTATATATCATATAGTCATGCTTCAATAGAGATGTTATTGTATATGAATTTTGACTATCCTTGAGCCCTTGTGATTCCATGGAGACACTCTTGGTATATCCGCAAATGCCACAGTAGTATCACTTAGTTGCAAACTTTATCCAAGAGTCATATTTTTCAGGTTTGGAACGATGGGTTTTCTTAGTTGATGACTCTAGATTTCTACATTTTTTTACTCCACTTTTTGATGCTCCCATAAAAGGTTTAATTTTTGTGTTTATGTTTTTTCCATTATATCATTTCCCAAATATTCTTATCATTTTTCTTTAGTGGGCTAGTAATCTTCTTCATATTTGAGAATGATTATTTTCCATTTTTTACATATTTTTCGGGTGAGATTTTATATGTATAATGATAGATTTCATCTCCTTCTCATTGTCCATTTTATTTTTCACTACATGTGAAAATTCGTTAAATAAATATCTTTTAATATTAATTTTTTCAACCCTATTCAAAATTTCATCATCCTAATCCACCATTACATTTCACAACCTTTTCTTCTTCTCAACCAACTAATCCCTGTTTGAAACCAATTTTTCTTTCATAGACCTCATATTTTTATCCACATTTGATGAAATTATATTTTATTTGAAACCAGATTTACATACTTCCACTTTAGAAGAAATTTCCTCCAACTCCATTAATTTATTATCATTATTCTCCCTTATATCCATATCAATGTACAATATTCATTTATTATAGTTTTTTTGGACTAATTTCTTACCATTTAAACATGTATCCATTGAGATTCGTTCTTCTTTATCATGTGTATATTTTCTTCTTTCATCCCATAATAAATATCCTTTGATATTTGAACAACTTCCACAATTGGATATCTTAATATCTCCTCTTCATCAATTGTCCAATCATTGGTTATGAAATTAGTATCCATAGATAGTCATGCATCATCATTTTATGAGAAATTTGATAAACCATCAGATTCTTCAATACCTTCTATTTGTGATATTTTAGGATCCATTATCTCAATTAAACTCTTCCCAATGGTTTTTACATTATATGTAATTTAATTATAGTTTTACTTCTTTTTCCTATTTGTTTTGTTTCTCGTATTATATGAGAATAAAATATTTCACCTCTAATGTTTGATTGGGTCAATTTCGATAAAATTAAATCCAATAAGATTTGATATCATTAGTTAGAAGCATAAGGGAAATTATTGAGAGATTCCCTGGGTGGTGGTAGGGTTCAGGGTATGAAACTCATTTTTATTTCCACATGATCCCATGGAAATCTACCCATCATAAATGTTCATGACCTCACTTATTAGTAGGGTCATTGTTGTGTTCAATTTTTATTTAATGATATTTTATACTGGTACTCTAATCACACAATTATTCATATAAGATCAATGATATGTTAGTCAACATGCACTAACTAATATCCTATAGAATATTATAAAAAAAATCACATAATAAAAATGAATTTTACTTTGTTCACCCACACTAGGATACATATAAGGATCTAATAATGTTGTTATATCGATGTGTAATCTTCAGCAGTCTTGTGCATTAATGTTTTGACTTTATTAATTATATTATTGGTTCACTACCTTCATAATATTTAGGGTTTGGATCACTTACACCCATGATTCACTCCCATATTTCACTCCCTTTTCTCACTACTTTAAGAGGAATAACTATTTGGTACACATGGAAATACACAACTTTATTGTTTTATTGATATTTCAATAATTAGTGGTTGTTGATATTCACTCAACTAAATTACAAAAAAGTAATTAACATTAACATTATATTATCATGACTTTCCCTATAGAACTAGTCCTTATGTAATATTGATCTAATTTAATAATATCTTCAATGAGCTTCAATCCCTTTATGTGTCTTAAACATAACAATTTCATAAATCTTAACACTTTATTAAAATATTTAATATTTCATTGAATAGAAAAATTTCCCTCAATATTTTCACTATATTAATGAAAATGTATGATGGATATTGAATCTTCTCACATTATCAAAACATATAACCATTCATGAGTCTTTATAAACTTTCATGAAAACCTATTGCCCATATTGACACATGTTGTTTCTTCAAAAACTAATGTTCCTATGAATGTTTCACCGATGAAAAATCATCATACAATTATTTAAAGAATTCAGAGCCTTCATATATTCAATGAGCCAGTCATACTCTAATAAGTGGGGTAGAATCATATTTATATATGTTTCTACAGTTTCATGAAACTTTCTCACTCGCAATCATCTTTCATTAAAATCATCATTGTATTTTTAGAACTATCCTCTTATACATAAATATTTGTCTAATATTCCATACGTTTACGCTTTCAATAAAATGGAATCCTCAAATAACTATTCACATTCATGAATCTGTACTCCGCCACAAAACAATATATTAGGAAATATCCAATCTTACTCAAATTTGATGCCTTTTCCATATTTGGATGAGGTGTCGTTGAATCTTAAACTTCTCTAAATTTTATCCATGTTCACATATATTTACCTCTTCAAAATAATCATTCCAAAAATTGATGCCTATTCTATTTTCCTATGAGTACCTATTGAATCATCAATTTTACAGAACATCATGAATGTCCATCTACCTTTCATGTGACTTTTCTAATGGTGTGAAAATCTTTATTTTACATTTTTCATAAGATAACAAGGAATCACAAAAAAATTCAATATTTTCAATAATTTTACTTTAGTTTTCAATGATTAAATCCTATTATTGAGTTATTTTAAAGGAAATTGTCACATTTTATGGATTTATAATTATTTTTCACATATTTGTGATAATGGATTAATTATAGAATTTAATTATTTCAAGTTAACATTTAATTTTATCCATATATTTCAGTAAATTGATCCAAATAGAAAAATTAAATTTTCATAGATGTTCATTAGGTTTCATTTAATTCAACTAGACCAAGAGATGAAAAAAAACTAGGACGAAAAGAAGATCACAAGTAAAACCATGGAATTTGGGACTAGATTTGGAAAATTTTGAAGTTGGAATTATATATCACAAATAAAATTTATAATTTTTCCTCAAAATTAAATAACGAAATTTGAAATTTGGAGTAAATATTTTAATTTATTTATCCATTTGTGATTTTAGTTTTTTCAAGGCCATAAATAAACTAGAACTCAGTGCATTATAATACAAATAGTTAGCCAATCTGAAAATAATTTCTAGAATAAATATGGTATAAGTGTGAAAAGAAACAGGGGAAAAACATTCCATAATTTCAATTTTCACAAAACAACAATTTAATGGGGATAACATTTACCGTATTCTGGAGGACATATTTAGAGAAACAAATTTACAAAATTTTGATTATAAAAATTTACTTAACCACTTTGTCAAATGGTTGGCAACTTTAGTGATAATTTTATAGAATATATGTATTCCTTTTATACTGTAGTATATTTATAATTTTATAATAAATACTTTGTTTTGATTTCATATGATTTCTCATATTCCCTTTTATTTTTCCTCTATGTTTCCATCATATTCTTATTAATTACTTACTCTTATTATGATGATCATGAGTAGAAAACCTAAGGAATATCACATGGGAGTAATCTAGTGTTCGAACCCAAATATTTATTCCTTAATTATCAAAAATTCATAATTACATCAATCTAGGATGAGGGATACCTTAGTGGGTTAGGCGCCTTTGTATCGCCACTTCCCACCTAAGGCTTATCTTTCTCTTGCATAATATTCTTCTACAATAGATGAGGTGGATGTGTGGTGTACATGGATATCATTAAGTACACCAAATATTCAAAACATGGAGGAAGAGGATGTGTACACATATGACGGAGTGGTTTTAAATCAGTATTTTTATTCACCTTTTATAAATGGTTTTCAATTATTTCATTAAAGTGACATTAAAAATACATAAATGTTCAGGAATGATTTCTATTAAAATTATTAAATATGGACTAACCACCCTTAGGTGAAAATAAAATTGGTTAAAAATGATGAGGATTCCCCCTTGCAAAAGGATAATCATTATTTTAGCTAATACGATTATGAATGAACATGTTATCGGTATATCACTTCATGAAATGATGGGAATGGTTAATATAGTCAAACCAAATTTTCATATATTGATGTCAAAGGTGTAAGTACAACTTCTTGAGGGACCACAACAGAAATAAGAATCTTAACTAGTGGTGAATGAAGTATCGGCACTAATTTTTCAAGTTGATCAAACCCAAGGGGCATAGAATAAATTTATTATAGATTAATTAGGACTTACTCAACCATTTATTGATTGGTTTTCTAAAATAAACATTTTAATATATATAATTGTGGTAGATCAAGATGATTTAGAAGATTTTTGGTCAAATTTTGTATAAGAGAAAAAAGGAATCGATTCTCTCATATTCAATAATGAAAAATAATAACATTTATACTTCTATATTTCTTTGTAATATGATGATAAATATAAACCTAGTGATATTTATTTTTCAATGTCACTTATTGAAGATATCAATTTGTAAGTAGAATTACTTGAAAGGTTATATTTTTTAATTGATTTTTCATGTTTAATATTATTTAAGTTGAATTGTTTTATGACTTATCCTTCTCTAAAATTTCTAACACGACACACATAGAATAACCCTTGTACATTTATATTTAGGGAGAATCAATACAATTAGTTTTATATAATGAATATATGGAGAATCATGTAGTGATGTGACTACCTCCTCAACAGCAATATACATACCTTATGGAGGAGGACACCATGAAATTGAATAGAGATCACCCCTACCATCTTTACCCACATACAATAAACCTAAAATTATATCTTTATTATATATCGAGGGTAGGTAAAATTCTTATATCTATTGGTTGCATGAAACCATTATGTCTACTCTTACACACTCGGAAGAGAAACATGTGGTTTCTCATCTTTAAATTACCACACCCACCTTTCAATTGGGGATAATCCACTACAACTAATTCAATTAGGGATATAAAAACCTTACACACACTTTGGGTTCTAAACCTATGATTTTCCATTTTATTTTCTTTTCCTATTTCTTTTTCATTATTTTTCATATATTTTACTTTTTCCATTAATTTTTGTAGTTTTAAAGCAGATAATGTTATGTGATTAACTAAAGGCTACCAGTGATGAATAAGCTCAGGATTTGTTTTTCATTCTCTTTATTTTTTATTTTTTATCTTTTTCTGTTGTGGAGTATAAATGAACGGTGGATAAATTAAATTGTGGGGGTGGGATCTCAACCAATGTGTTTCTTTTTTTTGGTTTTCTTTTAAGTAATATTTCATGTTTTTTTAATTTTTAGTGTCTTTTTAGTATTTTTTAGCTGAATCAAATGATTTGGAAAATTAAAAACATCTTGGAATTTTTGGAAGATTAAATTTTTTAGAATATTTTAATAATTAAAAAAAATTGATTGGTTATTTTTTTGATTTCCAAATTTTTCATTTTATGAGTTTTTTTATTATCAAACTCATATGAACTAGTAGTTTAAAATTTAAAAATCTTGGCCTACCAAAATATTTTTAAATTCTTTTTTAAATCTTAAATATATATATATATATTTTCATGAGAGGCTTGATACTTGTTGTGTAATCAACAAAATTCTATTTTTATCTTTTTCAATGTTGTTAATGTTCATATAATGTGTTAAGAATGATTTGGGAAACAATTTGAATGCCACTTTTATATACAGCTATAATTGTATCCTACCTTTATGTATTAACTTTATTAATACCCTAGTATCTATGAAGTTATTTTTTATGAAACCACATTAAAATACATTTACCCCTTTCATACATGCTATATAATATAAATGCATGGTTATTTTAAAACTCAAGTGTGTGGGGTGGTGGGATTTATTGTACTGTATTGATTAGAAGAATATATTTTAGTTGAAATGAAAAAAAGTGTTTCAATATTCATTTCTTTTTTAAGAAAAATACTGATGGAAAGATGGATTGGTATCGCAAATGTAATAAAAATAGGGTTCGGGATTTCACCAAAACATAAATATCAAAAATTAACCTCCCTTCCTCATAAGTACGATTCTGAAGTGAAATTCTTGATATAATTTCAATTTTAAACAATGATAAAAATAATGGAAAAAAAGGATGAAATTTATCATTGATGTTAAAATTTCAAGTGTGAACTTCCAAAGGAGATAAAGAGGTGTTTGGATTTTAATAAATTATGATTTGATTGATAAGAAAACTAATATTGATAAAAATTATTTTCATTCATTAACATCACATTAGGTATTAACCCTCCTTATTCTTCATATAATGTTTCTACTTTTAAAACATGATGACCCTCAAACTCAGAAAAAACAACATAAATACCTCACGATTTTTGCATTTGTGGCTCTATGAAGTTGAGATACTAGAATGATATAATGACTATGGAGACCACAAATATTCTTGTGGATGATAAATACTTCAAAAAAATCTTGTTCAAGTGTGAAATATTTTTCCAAGTAGGTCAGTATAACATGAAAATGAGGATTGACAAGATATTGAATGGTTAGTTATTATTTTTGAGTAGTTAGGGTGTTTTTATCCATTTAAATGGAATTATATTTCCTTTTTTATAATTGAGGATTATTTTCATTTATTATTTTATAAATTTTTTGACCTTTGGTATTAGATGTTTTCTATGGAGTGTATTGTTCATGTTTGATGTAGTTGGAAGAGACAACATTTTAAATAACATTACATAAATTTTTAATTTTGTAATACCAAAATTGTATTATTTTAAATGAAATTTCCACATTTTATGGAGATAGAAGTATATTTATATCTACTATAAAAAATGGATCAATTTTTGAATTTTAATTATTTTAAGTCAGTTTTTTATTTCAGTAATATCATTCATTAAAAATAATTCCAATTGAAAAAGTAATATTTTATAATTATATAATCATTTTTATTGATTACCTTTAACTAGAAAAATAGATAAATCCAATATTTTTTATGGAAAAATAATCTCATAGGGCAAAACATGGAATATTTTCCCATATCTAGATCATTTTTATGTTGGGATTTTATATCAAAATCTAAAAGAAAATTTGAGATGAAATATTACATTGAGAAATATGAAAATTAGAGGGAAATTGATTATTATTTTTTATACATGTGACTCCATCTCATTCAAGGTCATAAATTTATTGGAACATGGTAAATTGGAATTCAAACATTCATCTAGGAAAAAAATATATAAAACAAATTAGAAGTAATATTTTCTAAAAAGGTTTAATGAAGCTAAAATTAGGTATTTGAAAGAAAAATACATTCCAGAATAAAAATGTTCCTAATTTATCCATTTAAGGGGAATAATATGTGAAAAATTACAGAGGAAATATTTGAAGAATATGTTTTACAATATTTTTCCAATAAAAAATCTTTCCACCTCCTTTAAAAAGGGTTTTCCAATTTAGTTAGAATTTTATAGTAGTTCTGTTTATGATTTATTTATGTAGTATATTAATATATTTCTAATAAATATTAGGTCTTTGTTTCCCTCTTATTTCACATATTAAATTTTTTTCTACTCTATTTCCTCCCTGTTCTTCACTGTAAACTGTTATGCTCATGATCATGTGTTGCAGACCCATGGAATCTCTTGGGGAAGTAATCTAGAGTTCAAACCCAATTATTTTTAATTTAATTATTAAAATTTCATATTTTAATAGTGTTTGTATTAGGGATATATTATTTTGTAGTATTCTTTTATATCTCCACTTTCCACCTAAGGATTTTTTTTCTCCTTTATAATTTTCTTCCTTGATCAAGGAGGCGGATGTGTTGTGTACTTGCAGATCGCTAAGTGCACTACATATTCAAAAATTGAGTAGAAGAGTTTTTTCACACCTATATTGTATTTTTTTAATTAAATATTTATGGAGTTAAAAAAGACAATTAAGGTTCAATATAAATGATTTCCTATGAGAATCTATTTTCTCTCTAAAGTGTATTCAATCTATTTTTTATTTTCATTAAATATTTAGTTTTATTTGTAATTCATAATCAAAAACTCAAAAATTTAATTATTTATTAAAAAAAATATAATAATCTGAATTAAAATTAGTGAGTTCTTGACTATAGTATCTCCTTATTATAATTAACTTCTCAATAACCTAAGCTTCACTTACTGAAAATAATTAATATTTTGATTGTAAAATAAAAATCACTCATAAATTACCATGTTCATGAAGATTTTAATTTGTGTTATTATTCTTTATTTGTTATATTCCTTATTCCATCCAACAAGCACTCAAAAAACATCTAGAATTATTCCTTCATAAATATATCAAGGTCTGAACTATCTTGAATATTCTTCCTTAACATTGTATGATAAATCCCTATCTTGGTGCTCCTCTTTCTTTAATATCTTCAACTTATCTCTGAACATTGTCCTGATAAACACTCTAGGATCACACAGTGCTTCATATAATCCATTATATTCCCTTAATTGGGACCTTCATATAATCAAGAAATCATTGGAAGGGTCTATAATATATCTAATTTTCACTACCACACCATAGAAATACTATATCCAAAAAATAATCTCACCAGGGAAGACAGTGATAGATTTGAAAAAAAATCAAACTCACGACACATGGAAACACCAATTATCGTTGGTTTCAAACCTTATCGCCTATAGATTTATTAGGAACACACTCATAAATTCTTTGCCTCTGTCTCCATTCCACTTGAAAAGGATTTATCAAAACTAATATTCAAAGAAATATAATACTAATTGATGATTGTTTTTGGGGATCAATATCAACAATATAACCATTTGTGGTACAAAACAACACAACTTCATCAACCCCACGAGGAATAAAGTTTCATCATGATAATCTTCAATGATTTATCTTCACTAAATAAATATCATTAGAATCATAATATTTTCATACTTCACTTAAAACTCTAATTTTGAAGAGATGGATAGAAAGACATAACGATCCCTAATCCTTTCTTTACCAAATAGACTATACATATATTCATGATATATTATTATTTGGTAATATTCATTATCATTTCCCCACTTTTACATTAAATCCAAAGTATAATTTGTACTATATAGATGAAATTTAGAATCCTAAAAATATTCTTACATAGGAAGATAATGATAAAAAATTAATAAGTGTATCATTCTCCACCAATTTACTTAATGTTTGTAAATATTATCATCTGCGATTGGATTCCATTGAGTCTAGGAATTTTGTAATTGAATATTATCACCTTTATCAGTTATGTTCATAAATGTACTTCTCATTACCCCCATTGTTAAGAATGGTCCTTATATCTGATAAGAAAAGGTAATTCCCACCTATGATATTGAACTCCTCCTCTTTTTAGGACCACTGGTTTGACAAAAAAATATTCTACCTCCCATACATCATTATTATACATGTGACTAATAGTTTGAAAAATCTCTCTTATTTATAAACATATTTTTGTTTTAGCTGCATTCAAATTGATTTTTAACTTGTGAACTTACCACTTAGAAAATTACCACCATAAAAATGTCTAATACCATTGACTGAAGACTTAGTGTAGGAAATAAATGATAAATTTAAAAAATACATCCTTTTATATTTCACTCACTTAGTGATATATATATCAACTAGACAAATAACTTTTCCTTCTATCATTTAATTATTTTAGATTTATTCTTCACCTCTAGAACCCAATATGATAGTAATTGTTGAAATTGATAAAAACTACCATGGATACTAACATGATTAATAATATGATTTTTTATTATTTCTTGATAAAAATATTCATATTTTGTGTACTTTATTCATCATTAGGGATCCCTTCCTGAATGTTTCATAGTAACATATATCTTCTCTCATCCACATGTTCTCATTCGATGCTTGTTGGGGATACCGTTAGTTATATTTTCATCTCAAAAGTCATGCTAGAATTAACATGTGGTTCACTAAATGTAGAATTGAGATTAATCGTAAGAGTTAGGCATCAATAATAACTTCTTATGTCATGATAAAAGTTTTATGATGTCATCTATTAGATAAAAAACAAATCTTAAGAGTATTTTTTGATTATTTCCCATTTCTATATCTTCTATATCCGAGTCAAAGAGATTAAGTGATCTTAACATCAATAATTTATGGATATTTATACCACTTGACGTCAATTGAAATATCAATTTTAGGTCCTTGTGGACAAAAATGTGACTCATCATTACTAATTTAATTATTATTTTGTTCTCATTCATTAATAATAAAGATGCATAAAAATTTCCACTTGTACTGATTTGAATCATTTATAAATCTAGAGAAAATCATAATAAAACATTGAATATATTAATTAAACTTCCCCATAGAATGTATATCCACAAAAACATAGAAAACATAAAAAATTAGAATAATTTAAACACATAGGTATATGGGATAATTTTACATCCTAGTATTATGGAATGTGGATAGTCTTGTTAAAACAACCCTTTTATATCGCACTTTACATTCCCATTTTCATATTCAAGGATTTGAATTTCATCACCTCATCAACTTATGAGTTCTTACTAATCATTATTTATTGTATGTTTCGTTAGTTCAGTATAGGAACCTATCTTTTGAGTGTCGTCTCTTACAAAAAATTCATTTTTGTTTTTTCTTTACAATTCCCCTTCACTAGAATGGCAATTTACTTTTATTCATATTCCTACTCAGAAACTCCTCTTACTTGGATACTATTACCATCAAGGACCTCCTCACATGTTTCTGATTAGATCCTTCATCTCTACATATTCTTGAATCCCTATTTATCCCTGTGTAATTTATCAACTTTCACAAACCTTGTCTTGTTTCAGAATGTATTTTCATATGAGTGGATTTTCGAGTCAGTTTTGTTTTCTAATCCGTCTTTTTATTATCCATGAACCTTACTATTTTATATTATATTTGGATCTCCTATTGAAACTAGAGTTTTCCATAATCTTTGGAACTCCCACAATTCTATTCTTTTTATACATTATTTAGCATTTATCATTCCCACATAGTCATGACTCATGTATTTTCTCTTTATGAATAAATAGATCCAGCTAAGATATGTTCTTCCCTGGTGGATTCTCTATTGTATGATTTTCCAAATTTCTCATATAAGGATCAATTTTATTATATTTCATCCATATTTCTTTTCATTATTTCAATGAGGGATACCATCATTAAACTAATGTTGGTTATTGGTGAAAATATAATTGAGGTTCATTATTTTAATTTGGAGTTGTAAACCAATTATCCATTTCAATAGACATATATTAAATGAAAAAATCTCATTGGTTTTAAGAATAAAAGATCTACTTTCCACACTTTTAGTTATATTTCTATTTTGTTTCTTAGCTATATGATCCTTGTTACCACAAATAAGTATCTCCCATAAAAACCAAATCTCATATAGTCATTCCCCTAGTCGGATTTTGTTGTAGAAGATTTAATTATTATTTTGATCCCTTAGGATTATAAGTAAAAACTAATAGTGTTTATAATGATTCCACAAATTTAAAACATAGTGGATTCCTTCATTTGTAAGTGGGTTCCCTAGACCCAACTCATGTATATATTTTTATTACCTTACAGGTAAATAGATTGATATATGTAAGTGTTCAATATACCATTATAGCCACTATACCTCTATGTCCACTATATTTATTGTAATTTCCTTTCATTACATGTTATATATAATGGTTATAGAAGTTCATATAATGTAATGATAACATAGAGATACTATGAAATTAATCATGAACATATGTCTTATGGTCTAGATACATTGTACTGAGTAGACACATATAATGTTTGAAAATTCAGTGTGGGGGGATTATAAGAATTGAGACTTCTTCTCATGATGTTCACACATTATGATCTTGAGTGGATAAGATAATGAGGGGTCTAAATAAAATGGGAAAAACACACATTTTAGGTGTCATTGGTAGTTACTATCAATGAACATGTGCAATGGTCTCCCGACGTGAGAATATTATTACTGTCTACTATTTTATTTCATACATGCAGGAAAAATTAAATGTATGAAATGTATATCTTATTTAATAAGATTGTGTTGCATGTTTGATTTGTGTTATTACATTGATTGAATAATAAAGATATAAATTTTCTCTTCCGAAAGGATGTGATATCTGAGGCATAATTTAATATAATGGTATTACCTTCACAAAATCCATGGACATGGTTGAACCTGGTACATTCATCCAATTAGGTCAAAAAATAGCTAAGAATGAAAATACGATGATAGAAATTATACTTAAAGCATTATGATATATCATATTACAATAAAATTATATTACATGGTTTGTGTTAATAGAAAATTTTGTGATTGTAATGACATTTCATTATCTTCTCAGGGGTCATGAATGTTTTCTAAACATCGATCTTAGTATTTAAATATTATTCAATTATGTTTAGATAAGTTCATTGGGGGTTAGACACATAGAATATTTAAAATTATACCATATTATGATAAATAAGAGTACAAGAAATTGTGGGCCCAACCATGGGGTCAAAGAAATACCCAAGAATAAATGATCATCCAAATATTAATAAATTATTTATAATATTAATATAGAATAATTGGAGATGAATTTATTTATTAAAATTATTGAAAATATATCAAGTTAATACATGGGGAAATATTATATGAAATAATATTATTTTAATATTAAAGGATCGTTTAAAAAACTATGGAATTACAAGTTATGTTAATGACTCATGTTTATCAAAAAATATATTTATTATATATTACAAGTAAGTAATAAAAATATAGATGATGCCATGACACAATCAGTTGTTCATAACATTTCATTTGTGGCTTATTTAGTGGGGGTAATATGTATGAGGATTTAGAACTCTTTCTAGGTGTTTAATACACACTATATAAAAAGTGGGAGCTCTTTTCTAAGGGACTATTCATACACACTAATTTGAGAGCTCTATTTTCCACCTTTTCGCATCCTAGAGATGGAAATCATCATTCCAAGTGTTCGATCATTGATATAATTCACTGATAAAATGAACGATATAATAGCGATTTCCAGGAGATAAAAGGTTTCATAAGACCTATGATCTAGTACCCATAGTCCATTGATCGTAGTTCTCATTGACTCTTAATGCATGTATTGATGATCTTGAGGGATTCGACCATAGATCCTTCATGTAGTAGATGCATGTGAGGAGAAATTGTCGAACGTAGTATCGATTTGAATGAGGTAATCAATTTTATAATTTTTATGATTAAATTAATTTATGTTGTACCATTATGAATTTATTGAGGCTCAAATTAGTTAAGATGATGAAGTTACAAGGATCGGGTGATGAAAACATTAAATCATCGTCCCACCATATTCCATTGCGCGTACTAGTACAAGTAATTGGTATCTGAGTGATCAAATGATTTATTCAAGATAGTAAAAATTAAAATATTCTTAAATTGAATAGATATATTTGTCTTGGACCTATCCAAAAATATTTCTCATTTATTTTATTTCATAAGGAAATTCCATGGTCATTTGAAATTTTAAGTTGAATTAAAAAACTGGCATATTTTGAAGAACAAAAATTTTATTCCTTGGTGTCATCTATGGAAACTTTAAGAAAATACCACTTCCTATATAGGACCATTCTACATTCAAGTGTCCCTAAATATTCTGTATAGTGGTACATTTTATGGAATAGAATTTATTAAATTCATTTTGAACTGTATTTTAAAAAAATGACAATAGAAAATAGAAAAAATGGTACTGGGTTGGGGAGAGGATGGCTTGCATATAAATCTTTTTTACTAATATTATGAACAATGAATGTTTTAGTGGGTTTTTTCCTGGTTCTAGGGGAAAGAATGATCCAGTTCACTAGAGTAACTAGAGATGATTATTTAACCTCCCAAACAAAAACACTCATCTTCCACTCTGGATGGACCTCCCACGTGGAGCTTCCATCATGATCGGTTACCCCATCCAAGGTGGTCGCATTCCAATCAGCCTCCCCTACTATAGCTATCACCACATGTATACCATCTAGGTGACATCCTACCCCACTTTGTCCCATATGAAGGTTAACTTCGATATGAGACCTCCCTTGGAAGAAACCCCCATGCATCCTCCTATGGATTAGTAGACCCAAGACCAAATATGGTATACCTGACCCCGTACAGGTTGGGGAGTGTTCTACATGACCTAGAACAACCCTAGTTGGGTTCTTCCTGACCTACAATAGGCTTCAGTGGTCTTTTCTTAAATTTAAATGGGGCTATGATAGTTCGTCCCAACCCACAGTGGGCATAGGTAGGTTATAAAGCCTTTGAGGAAATGATATTTTATTATAAAAAATATTTTATTTATTTAAAATTAGTAATAATAAATATAATATTCAAAAAAAAATTATTTTTTAGTTTCAATAAAAAATTAATTGTAGGCGGAGAAGAAATAAATTTATTTTAATTAAAATAATTATTTTCATTCATTAATTTAAACTGACTCGAATTTATAACATTTTTAGTTTTTGTTTTTCATTTTTAATATGTGGACAAGTCTTGAGAATTGACCAACAATTTTTTTCTATATTTGTTTTTATTTAATTAATTATTACAACTTTTTGTGATGATTTTAACAATTATTTGTTTTTTAAGGTCCACACATCATCATTCTATATTTGATATATATTAGGGATTATGTGTCCTTCATAATACTTATGTATGTATTTTGTGCTTTATGAGATCCATCACCTACGTGTGAATATTTCTATATCATGAAGTAAATTATATAAGATGCGGACTACCCTATGATGATATAGTATCCAAGACGATACATTGAAACATTGTATCTGGGTATTATTTTTGATACGAGTGAAGACACATCTTAGGAATTATACGCATAGATCACACTTCATCCATTGACTTTAAATTGATCATCCAATATTTGATGCTCAGGATCAGTGGAGTAGTTTATTTATTTTATGAATTTTTTATTATTTGATGAATATTCATATTTGAGGGAATAAATAAAATAATGATAAAATAATACATAATGACATAATGACTATTCTCTATAAAATAAATTTTCATTTTTGAACATGTCTACATAGTATAAAAATATTTAATAGAAAAAGATTCCATTCATTGAGAAATAATAAAACCCTCAAATTAATATTAATTAATAACACCTTATATCACATAATGTTTTAACAAAACCTATTTTTTGAGGTGATCATCATCATATAATGAGGGTTCCCACCACGACTAGGTGGTTCTTATTATAATGATGTGTGGACTTAAATAAATATGATATCAAAGAAATTTCCATATCCATATCAATACCACTTTAGAGTAAAGTCATTAAGGGAATAAAAGTTATTATTTTGAGATGATGAGACTTCACTCAAAATATCCAGGAACCACAACTAAATGTGTATGACTAGTCTAGTGCCTACCTAAAAACTCTCTGAGTAGTGGGGTATCCATAACTTGGACTTTGGGGAGATATTACAGGGATCCTTTACAATATAATAATTATGTAACCATGTATTCTAAATCTAGTAGTAAGGGATAATATGGTTTGGTAAAATAATCAGGGTCATTTAACGAATTAATTAATATGAAATATATCAAATGTAATTAAGATAATGTGCAACTGCTAATGTTATTTATTTTAGAAAAATTGAAATCAATACCTGTAACACCCCAGGAAAATAAAGAATATGACATTTTCTTATTTATCCATATTTGTGAATAAAATATTAATATGACTTTAAAGGGGACGCTATTCTTGATAGCGTACCCAACACGCAACAACGAGTTTCTTGGGAGTCTTACGTTGCACTCTAATAATAAAATAATATTATTTTAAATGGTAGTTAACATGTAGTCGCTGTATTGGCGGGAATGGATAAAAATAACTAAAATATGATTATATATGTTTTTAAATGTTTTTACATTTATCCAATAAAAGATAAAGGCTTAAAATACGGAAAGAATTCAATTTTAGGCGTATATGCCCTAGTTTTCACTAAAGGTTCACTTATTGCCTTTTGATGGAGAACCATCATTAAATACAGTTTTGTTCACTCTTATACATCCTTTTGGACCAAATAAAACTCTTCTTAAGAATTGGGACATCAAAATTTACTTTGTGTAAATTTTTGGTATCTTTCTGATAAAGTTCATTTTTTTAATGAATAGTGTAAAATGTTTTATTTTAATTCAAAACCTCTTTTTAATATAATTTATTTATATGATTAGATTATCTTTTGAATTGGTTTTAAAGTGAAATTAGAATATATTTTTACCATTTGATTCAAAGGTGGACTTTGAAATTAATTTCACTTTGAAATTCGACATAAACAAATATCAATATTTTGATATATATTGTTTCTTAAAAACACACTATTTGTTTTGACAGAGGGAGTTAATTATTAAATTAATTAATTCTTCTTATATTCATTGAATTAGGTAATATAAACATCATTTTTGAATTCGGAATATCGAATATAGCTTAGAGTGAATTTTTGATAATTTTCTGAAAAACTCCAATTTTTGATGAATAGTGAAACCACTAAGTGGTAATCAAGAAAACTGATTTTTCAGTTAAATGAAAGTTTACCACTAATGTGTATTGAATTTTGAAAATCCGACATACATTTTTGTCATTAGTATGTAAAATGTGGTTCAATGGGATGAAAATAATTTTTTGGTGAATAGTAACTGTTTTTCATTAATCACGATTAGATGTAATTAGTGTATTTTAAGGTAAAAATGATATTATAAAAATATGGAAACACCATGAAACTTGTCCTAATCCTATTGTATGAGTCATGGCCGACCAATACAACCGATGGGTCGATTTAGGGGACCCTATGGAGCCTCTTGGGTGAGATAATGACTTTAATGCCTTTTTTTAAATAAAGGTGAAAATGACACTAACATAAATTGTTTTACTAAACCAATTTTCATAAGGGGTTATACTAATCCTAAATTTGTCTATAAATAATATTTGGAAAGATAAAAAGATTTCATACATCATAGTAATTTTTTTATAATTTTTAGACATTTAATAAATTAAATTATTTATGACATCATAATGATGCAGCGATGACATCATTATCTGACGATTTAAATAAAATGAGAAGATAATGTAAACTCTATGACCTACACATGTCTAAAACATATTGTATGGGTGTATTTCAATCCCTTATCACCTTATCCACGAATTATATCAATGTGGGACCTTTTGAAACCGAAACACATTTTCAAATAAAGTAATATTTCTTACTTTCCAAAAGTTCCCCTCCTCTCCTCTTATAAAAGGCCCCCACCTCTACCTCATTTCACACACTCCTCAAGCCTTTGGCTCGGCCAACCCCTGCCCATTTACCCTCTCCACATCCCTCTCCTCATCCTAGAGGATTCCCATTGGGAATAATCCTTTCAAAGGAAGCCTTTAGGCTCAAATCAAAAGGAGTTACACTTTTAAAGGTAATTCATTCTCTCATGTTCATTTGTTTTATTTTTCTTCTCCAACCCCCTAAACTCTTTTTATTTACTTATTTTGTAACAACGCCAGTATCTTCAATATATTATGATGTTTTTATAACATTTATTCGAGCTACACTCTCACACAACTACATCAAATGGTTAAAGAACATACGGTTTCCGTGGATGGCGAAATTCTGCCTCCCGAAACGATGATTATTCAATACTCATTTAACACCTTCAAAGGTGGCCATTATGATGTCACTATTTTTATATATGATATATAATATGTTTATTTTTTCCTTAATCTTCTGTTTTTCTTTCATTTTGGGCATACCTTTATGGTTTCCATTATGGGTAAACGCGATATCTTCATTTAAGGAAGTGCGGACTACCGCCCCCTCAAAGTGATTTGATTCGTTAAATACCATATGTGGGACGTATAAAGGATGGAACTATGATATTATATATGATATTATACTGTAATTATAATATACCTTTATATAATTATTATTCCATTATATAAAATATGAAATAGAAATGAAAGTAGCGTTCATGCGTACGTACGGCTTACTGTCTCCATGAATGGTGCATTTCTTTTCTTACCTCTAAATGTGATGTAATATTATAAATATAGGTATATGATGAATATATATGATATATATGTTATCCAAATCATTAATATCATTCTGGATATAATGAACCTTTGACCAAATTAACAACATGTAAGTGTAAGAAGTCTATTTTTGAGTTAAGAACCAAATACCGACAAAATGAACATTATTAACTTAAATGATTACATGATGTTCATAACATGGTATAAAAAGGGATAATGAACATGAAAAAAGGTTCTTAATCAAGTATAGATTAACTCAAGTTTATTATTCAGGACGTTAAAGAACGATCGAGTCAAGTCGGACCCGAGGTAAGGGATCCTACACCTCACTTTATTTTTAAGTACACTCTTTTATGTCATTCCTTTTAATCTCATATTTCTTATGATTGTGATTTTATTTTATATTACTCCCACTGTACTTATTATGTTAATATGATGAGAGACCCAATTTCCTCTCATCAATCCATTTTGGAAGTTTTAAGTGGCGCTGTTAGGCTGCCGAGTTTTCGTAAGGGATTTTTCTTCTCACTTTTATTCCCGTGGGATTTATGCTACATTTACCACAATTTCCTTTGAGTGGTGTATGTACTGCCCATTATTTTACTCATTGTGTAATATACTTTTATTTATGAGTATTTACATCAATTTTTTATTTTCCTTCTTTCACGAGGTGTATGTTTCGAAAGATACCCATGTCGGTAAGGGAACCTTTCACCCTCCTCATTTTAAAAGACTTCGTTTGTTATGTCTTTTAATTCACATAATATTATGTTGGGATATGTTCTTCTATATCCTGATTGATGTAAATTTTATGTCCAAGTGACGAGATTCCCTTTCATCTCTCATCAACTCATTTTCTGAATTTTTGAAGTGACGCCATTTAGGCTGTCGAATTTTACCAAGGGAACGTTTTAACCCAATTTATATTTCTTTGGGTTCAACTTGTAGTTATTGAATATGTCATCCTTTGAATATGTGTGAAAGAACTTTTATTTTTTTACACTTAATATCCACTTATATTGGGTGTATTTATATTTTTCACACATATTTTTGAGATTGATTTGTCCATAATTTAAGGATACCTTTTTTATAAGGGATTTCATCACATTTGACATTTCTATTGAGGGTTCATTGTTGTTATGCACCAATTCACTCTTATCTGGTGTATATAATATCCTTTGGAGTATTATATCATGAATCCATTTATTCTCATGAAATTGTAAAGTTCGGACTAAATGTTATTCCTCGATTATCGTATTCAAGTGTTCTAATTTTGGTAAAACCTCTTTAACCAAAATATCGCTTTAAATGTTTTAATTATTTGTTATTATTAATATCCATGTTTTCAAAATGGTTTTAAGGATTTATTTATATGGATATTAATGGTTTAACATTTTAAAAGCTTCAAGGTGGTATGGGACACTTTGATTCAAAATTCTCTTTATTAAATGATTTAAATGGTTTTGGAAATGGTTTATTTTTGAATGGATTCATTATTTCAATATAATAAAATGTTATATTGTGATTGAAATGTGGAAATGTTATATTTCCTTTATGCATGTTTTATGTGATACGTTTATGTTATGTTTCTTGGGCATTGTTATGAAAACGGGTGGTTCCGTGATTAAACTAAGGGCGGGTGAGCCCGATATAGCTCTCCAATGCATTGGGTAATGCGAAGGAGTGAAACGTTAAGGTTTCTCCGAAGAGATTTCGGGAATATACTGTGATGGGTATTCCAAAACGTAACCAAGAGGGTTAATCCCTATGTAAGAATGTTATGAATGCCTCAAGTTACCTTTATGTCTTATGTTTTCTATGATTTATTCATGATTTGATATGCCTATGTTTTATGGGTAAAGTGTGAATTCATTCTAATGTATATATGAAATCATGTTTCCTTTCCATATTTTTATAACTCTTACTGAGCTTTTTATGCTCATCCCATATTTTTGAAATGTTTTT
Organism: Viscum album; assembly: GCA_963277665.1. Classification (NCBI taxonomy): domain Eukaryota; kingdom Viridiplantae; phylum Streptophyta; class Magnoliopsida; order Santalales; family Viscaceae; genus Viscum; species Viscum album. Next base: position 2,006,783,582 of record OY728151.1, on the reverse strand, counting down.
CATAGGTCAAGGGAAAGGTACATGATGTGATGATAGTGTCAAGGATGTGTCAAGAAAGAATCTGTGTTATATTTTAAATATGTTTCTGTTGATGGGAAGAATGAATATTGTCTTTTATGTAACCACTTTGTTTAAATGTGGAATGTAATGAAAGTTTCAAGATCTAATTCTCTAAAACTCTTAACCTAAAAAGATCCTGAACGTGAAATCTTGTGATATCTCAAGATTAAGTATGTTTTCAGGCTGGGGCCTTATAGTTGGTATCAAAGGTCGGTTTAGATAACTTTAGAGGTTAGGGTATTCTTTAAGCATAAGTGACATTACCATAATGGTTAAGATTTCAGAAAGAGTCCTAGTTTTAGATAAAGTGAATGAGTAAGTATATATTACTGTTTATCTTCCTCATTAGTACATGATGGTTATGTTGATAAACTCACACTGACCTTTTTGGTTTTAGTAAATGGCTGGATCTAGCAGGTACCAAAGTGACAACGGGTTTGAAGGAAACTATGGTGGTTCTCTGATTAAGAGACTGGATGAGATGGGGGATTCAATGAGGAATATCATGGTTGTTCTAAAAAAACTATCAAGGATTCATGATCAACCACTTCAACCTTGGTGAGTTCTCTAATGCATCATGTACGAGATGGACAACTCGATGTGGAAATTTAGGTAATAATTATTAAGGTAACCATTATGGTTTATATGATCCTTACTTTTTAGGTAATTATGGGTTACTCAATGATATGATGGAAAATGAAAGGAATGAGATAAACTTGAGGTTAAAATATGTTATGATCATTTTTGAAGATTTTATCTCGTTTTGGGGGATGTTTTAAGAATTATATAGTTTTGGAAAAAGGACAACATGCAGACCGTGTGACAACCCGTCGTGTCAGACAAAGCTGCGGGAATCGAACCCACAACCAAAGTGCAACTGTTATTTATCGCCTACCACTGGACTACGTGAAGTATTTGGTTAGTTTGACTGATTCATTCTAGTTATATGATTTTATGAATTAAGATTAAGTTGATTTTGGGTTATTTATGAAAATGATTAACCTATCATGGAGGATATTGATTAGGTTAATTACTTTTCAATACGAGACTTTAGGAGAAACTGATGTTGTTTGGAGATAAATGTTACGATTTAACATGGAAGACTATGTGACTAAATCCTTCAAATACTTGTGTTTCAACCTTAGTTTGGTTTACATTGAAGAATTTTATGGACAAATTGTTTATCTAATGGTCCTCGTTGAACTTTGGGTTTTGTTGGACAAATTTTGGAGGTTAAGAATAGATTTTTTTATAAAGGGTTATCCTTTTTTGGATTATCTGACCTTGTACTAACCTTTTTGGTTTTGGTTTTGGTTAAAGCCTAAAGACATGGGATGTATATAGATCTCTTTGGTGGATTAGGTGATTCTCTAGAAGTTGATTATAGTACTCTTAATGCGAACAAGTCTCCCTAAATACTCGTCTTTTGGATAAAAAATATGAGTTTGATTAAGGAATCTAGTAAAAGTTGAAAGTCAACATGATAAGTGACTTTGTTTCCTTATGAATAAATTCCTCAATAAAAAGTAACTTAAAACAAAAATGTTGTCTATTAACTTTTCCTACTGGGGAATCGAATATCGTTTAACCCATCACAAGTTTGTGATTTTCTCGTGGTTAACTCTCTCCTAAACATGTTTTCTATCACTCTCCATCAGAACATGACCCTTTGTTTTTTCCTCCATGTCCATATTTTCATACTAGGAATCCTAGTATGGGTTAACTCGGGTGACCTTTGTACTTACCTTTCTTTATTTTAAAGTGATTGTTTTACCGACTCTTGTTCTGATGTGGGACTTTCAAGGATGTTTCCAGGCGCAATTTTAAAATTGCGAGGACGCAATTCCCAAAAGGGGGGAAGGATGTAACACCCCAGGAAAATAAAGAATATGACATTTTCTTATTTATCCATATTTGTGAATAAAATATTAATATGACTTTAATGGGGACGCTATGCTTGATGGCGTACCCAACACGCAACAACGAGTTTCTTGGGAATCTTACATTGCACTCTAATAATAAAATAATATTATTTTAAATGGTAGTTAACATGTAGCCGATGTATTGGAGGGAATGGATAGAAATAACTAAAATATTATTATATATGTTTTTAAATGTTTTTACATTTATCCAATAAAATATAAAGGCTAAAAATACGGAAAGAATTCAATTTTAGGCGTATATGCCCTAGTTTTCACTAAAGGTTCACTTATTGCCTTTTAATGGAGAACCGTCATTAAATATAGTTTTGTTCACTCTTATACATCCTTTTGTACCAAATAACACTCTTCTTAAGAATTGGGACATCAAAATTTACTTTGTGTAAATTTTTGGTATCTTTCTGATAAAGTTCATATTTTTAATAAATAGTGTAAAATGTTTTATTTTAATTCAAAACCTCTTTTTAATCTAATTTATTTATATGATTAGATTATATTTTTAATTGGTTTTAAAGTTAAATTAGAATATATTTTTACCATTTGATTCAAAGGTGGACTTTGGAATTAATTTCACTTTGAAATTCGACATAAACAAATATCAATATTTTGATATATATTGTTTCTTAAAAACACACTATTTGTTTTGACAGCGGGAGTTAATTATTAAATTAATTAATTCTACTTATATTATTTGAATTAGGTAATATAAACATCATTTTTGAATTCGGAATATCGAATATAGCTTAGAGTGATTTTTTGGTAATTTTCTGAAAAACTCCAATTTTTGATGAATAGTGAAACCACTAAGTGGTAATCAAGCAAATTGATTTTTCAGTTAAATGAAAGTTTACCACTAATGTGTATTGAATTTTGAAAATCCGACATACATGGTTGTCATTAGTATGTAAAATGTGGTTCAATGGGATGAAAATAATTTTTTGGTGAATAGTAACTTTTTTTCATTAATCGCGATTAGATGTAATTAGTGTATTTTATGGTAAAAATGATATTATAAAAATATGGAAACACCATGAAACTTGTCCTACCCCTATTGGATGAGTCATGGCCGACCAAGACAACCCATGGGTTGATTTAGGGGACCCTATGGAGCCTCTGGGGTGAGATAATGACTTTAATGCCTTTTTTAAATAAAGGTGAAAATGACACTAACATAAATTGGTTTACTAAAACAATTTTTAGAAGGGGTTATACTAATCATAATTTTGTCTATAAATACTCTTTGGAAATATAAAAATATTTCCTACATCATAGTAATTTTTTTATAATTTTTAGACATTAAATATATTATATTATTTATGACATCATAATGATGCAGTGATGACATCATTATCTGACGATTTAAATAAAATGAGAAGATAATGTAAACTCTATGACCTACACATGTCTAAAACTTATTGGATGGGTGTATTTCGATCCCTTATCACCTTATCCACGAATTATATCAATGTGGGACCTTTTAAAACCGAGACACATTTTCAAATAAAGTAATATTTCTTACTTTCCAAAAGTGCCCCTCCTCTCCTCTTATAAAAGGCCCCCACCTCTACCTCATTTCACACACTCCTAAAGCCTTTGGCTCGGCCAACCCCTGACCATTTACTCTCTCCACATCCCTCTCCTAATCCTAGAGGATTTCCTTTGGGAATAATCCTTTCAATGGAAGCCTTTAGGCTCAAATCAAAAGGAGTTACACTTTTAAAGGTAATTCATTCTCTCATGTTCATTTGTTTTATTTTGCTTCTCCAACCCCCTAAACACTTTTTATTTACTTCTTTTGTAACAACACCAGTATCTTCAATATACTAGGATGTTGTTATAAGATTTATTCGAGCTACACTCTCACAAAACTACATAAAATGGTTAAAGAACATACGGTTTCCGTGGATGGCGAAATTCTGCCTCCCGAAACGATGATTGTTCAATACTCATTTAACACCTTTAAAGGAGGCCATTATGATGTCAATATTTTTATATATGATATATAATATGTTTTTTTTCCTTAAGCTTCTGTTTTTTTTTTTCATTTTGGGCATACCTTTATGGTTTCCATTATGGGTAAACGCGATATCTTCATTTAAGAAAGTGTGGACTACCGCCCCCTCAAAGTGATTTGATTCGTTAAATACCATATGTGGGACGTATAAAGGATGAAACTATGATATTATATATGATATTATACTGGAATTATAATATACCTTTATATCATTATTATTCCATTCTATAAAATATGAAATAGAAATGAAAGTAGCGTTCATGCGTACGTACGGCTTACCGTCTCCATGAACGGTGCATTTCATTTCTTACCTCTAAATGTGATGTAATATTATAAATACAGGTATATGATGAATATATATGATATATATGTTATCCAAATCATTAATATAATTAGGGATATAATGAAACTTTGACCAAATTAATAACATGTAAATGTAAGAAGTCTATTTTTGACTTAAGAACCAAATACTGACAAAATGAACATTATTAACTTAAATGATTACATGATGTTCATAACATGGTATAAAAAGGGATAATGAACTTGAAAAAAGGTTCTTAAGAAAGTAGAGATTAACTCAGTAATATTATTCAGGACATTAAAGAACGATCGAGTCAAGTCGGACCCGAGGTAAGGGATCCTACACCTCTCTTTCTTTTTAAGTACACTCTTTTATGTCATTCCTTTTAAGCTCATATTTCTTATGATTGGGATTTTATTTTATATTACTCCCAATGTACTTATTATGTTCATATGATGAGAGACCCTATTTCCTCTCATCAATCCATTTTGGATGTTTTAAGTGGGGTCGTTAGGCTGCCGAGTTTTCGTAAGGGATTTTTCATCTCACTTTTATTCCCGTGGGATTTATGCTACATTTGCCACAATTTCCTTTGAGTGGTGTATGTACTGCCCATTATTTTACTCATTGTGTAATATAATTTTCTTTATGAGTATTTACATCAATGTTGTATTGTCCTTGTTTCACGAGGTGTATGTTTCGAAAGATACCAATGTCGGTAAGGGAACCTTTCACCCTCCTCATTTTAAAAGACTTCGTTTGTTATGTCTTTTAATTCACATACTATTATGTTGGGATATGTTCTTATATATCCTGATTGATGTAAATTTTATGTCCAAGTGACGAGATTCACTTTTATCTCTCATCAACTAATTTTCTGAATTTTTGAAGTGACGCCATTTAGGCTGTCGAATTTTACCAAGGGAACGTTTTAACCCAATTTCGATTTCTTTGGGTTCAACTTGTAGTTATTGAATATGTCATCCTTTGAATATGTGTGAATGACCTTTTATTGTTTTACACTTAATATCCACTTATATTGGGTGTATTTATATTTGTCACACATATTTTTGAGATTGATTTGTCCTTAATTTAAGGATACCTTTTTTATAAGGGATTTCATCACATTTGACATTTCTATTGAGGGTTCATTGTTGTTATCCACCAATTAACTCTTATATGGTGTATATACTATCCTTTGGAGTATTATATCATGAATCCATTTATTCTCATGAAATTTTGAAGTTCTGACTAAATGTTATTCCTCGATTATTGTATTCAAGTGTCTCTAATTTTGGTAAAACCCCTTTAACCAAAATATCGCTTTAAATGTTTTAATTATTTGTTATTATTAATATCCATGTTTTCAAAATGGTTTTAAGGATTTATTTATATGGATATTAATGGTTTAACATTTTAAAAGCTTCAAGGTGGTATGTGACACTTTGATTCAAAATTCTCTTTATTAAATTTTTAAATGGTTTTGGAAATGGTTTCTTTTTGAATGGATTCAATATTTCAATATAATAAAATGTTATATTGTGATTGAAATGTGGGAATGTTATGTTTCCTTTATGCATGTTTTATGTGATACGTTTATGTTATGTTTCTTGGGCATTGTTATGAAAATGGGTGGTTCCGTGATTAAACTAAGGGCGGGTGAGCCCGATATAGCTCTCCAATGCATTGGGTAACGCGAAGGAGTGAAACGTTAAGGTTTCTCCGAAGAGATTTAGGGAATATACTGTGATGGGTATTCCAAAAAGTAACCATGAGGGTTACTCCCTATGTCAGAATGTTATGAATTCCTCAAGTTACCTTTATGTCTTATGTTTTCTATGATTTATTCATGATTTCATATGCCTATGTTTTATGGGTAAAGTGTGAATTCATTCTAATGTATATATGAACTCATGTTTCCTTTCCATATTTTTATAACTCTTACTGAGCTTTTTATGCTCATCCCAAGTTTATGAAATGTTTTTCACAGGTCAAGGGAAAGGTACATGATGTGATGATAGTGTCAAGGATGTGTCAAGAAAGAATCCGCGTTATATTTTAAATATGTTTCCGTTGATGGGAAGAATGAATACTGTCTTTTATGTAACCACTTTGTTTAAATGTGGAATATAATGCAAGTTTCATGATCTAATTCTCTAAAACTCTAAACCTGAAAATATCCTCAACGTGTAATCTTGTGATAACTCAAGATTAAGTATGTTTTAAGGATGCGGCCTTATAATACCACAATACGTTATCACTGTGATCATTTATGTATAAAAAATATTTTCTAACAAGCTATGATTTACAGGAGTGATACTGGTGCTTGAACATAGTACTTTTCCAAGAGAGGAATATTTACATTTTGGATTCCTTAGTTCATGTCGACCCCTTCATTGAGAAAGAATGATAGATAAATAAAAATATAAAAATTATTTAGGTGATACATACATGTATAGTGTATCATGTTTCCATTAATGCACAGTTTACTATATAAATTGAATGAAGATATAGATTCCAACAATATAATATCACATCTCTAAGAGTAATATTATGAGATAGAGAGAGTCTAGATTGTTATAATATATCAAGATCCTTATATAGGTGAAAGATAGTAGAAAGGAATTATGTAAGACCTCATATACACAAGATTGATGGAAATATCGAGAGACTTGAATATATTGGTTTAAACTATATGAAGAACTAGAAACAGATATAATTATTTTCACTTTACCACCAATATTTTCAACATTAATTGTAAACTAAAACATGAATGACATGTGAAAGTCAATCTTTTACCTTTTGTATTTAGATATACCATATGATATGGATATGAAAAATTCCAATTAATAAGTTGTTAAGGTGAACAAGAGGAGTTAGGGAATGGATAGGGGGTCTAAATAAAAACCCAATCCTAATATACATATGAACTATTGAAACCTAGGATTAACATACATTGATATTATATCATTTTAGATGAATATTAATCAAAATAAAAAATCACACACTCGGTGACCATAATAGTTAAGTTTGTTTGGAATCTTGAAACACATTATTCTAATATGGTGAACGATATTAAAATTCTCACATAAATATATTCCTATTTAGTACTCCAACTGAAAACCCTTTATATTAAAATGGGGGGAAATAAGAATTGGAGAGCCCATATTCTCATTAAGTGTAAACGAAGAATATATTGAAGAATATTCATGAGAATAAGCACATGGAAACATGATCATAATATTATAAGGTCATACACTACATATCAAAGATCACAATCAATAGTCGTGGAATAAATTTTGGTAGTTCATAAGTTATGAATCGAAGGGAAATCAATGAATATAATCCTTGAGGTCATAATATTAGAAAAATTCATAGACTTGTGGAATATAGATGAGCATTTGAAATAATTCCCTATAAGTCAAGAATCATTTCCAAAACATGCTAGGGAACTTTATGGGGACTGCACTTACTAGTTGAGACACACTATCATCCCTAGTCACAGTCATTTCATTATAGTGAACCTTCTTCACAATGTTGATCAATCCCTTCAACTTGTTCTTATCATTATCTCATGAGATATAAACATTTACCAAATGCATTGGAGTGACATATTGGTCCCACCCACTGTTTATGCTATAACGATATTACTAGGAATTATATGGGACACCCAAGGATAAGATGTAATAAGAATACCTAGTTCTATTTGGGCCACCACATGTTAATATATAATGTTTTTACCTGGCTCTATCTTTTCCACCCCATTTTAAGATATAACGGGCTTAACCATATTTATCTCATCCACACCATCATAAAAGAAATTCCCTTGAAGGAGAACATGAATTAAGAACAAAGAGATTACATATCATCATAAAAAATTCATAAAAAGTACTCTTCATTGATAACATGACTAAAATATAGAAAATAAAAGGCTTTCATGTCAAATCACATTGAAAAGTGATTTTCTTGTGGAAAAGAAATGAGTTTCAAAACTACTTAATTGAAACATGATTGACCCATGAAAAAGTAACATATTCCCTAAAAAAATAAAAATAAAAACATAAAACATTATTATAAATAATATGAATTGTATCCATGGATCATATTCCATGTTAATTATAAAATATATCAAAGGATTTAATCTTATGTGTAGAATGTTTTTGAAAGATCACATGAAACATAACCTTTCATTTAAAATCAATTTTTAAAATATAAAACATTTTTATAATCCCTTTAATTGAAAATAAATTCGAAAAGATTATAAAATAATATTTTAACAATCATTTAAAAAATTTCATTTAGAAAATAACCTTTCAACTTTTTAAATATCTTTTTAAAAAATAATCATTTTGAAAATAATGTTATTTGAAAATAAATTTAAAAATTTTAAAAAAAAATATTTTAAAATCCATTAAAAAACTAGTTAAACATAAACAAAATCAGATTTATTTTGATTGATAATGATATCATAATATTATTTTTTAAAAAATATTTCTGGAAACTCGGATTTTGGAACAAAAATGGTTTTTGATTGAAAAGATGTTTATTTTTCTAAAAAAAATTCTATTTGAAATGTTGAATACATAAATTGAGAAAAATGATGGGAAAATTGTATTTTCCTGACATAACCAATGGATAATAAATTTTATGATAATTATTGGGAGGTGGATAAAAATATTTGACCCCCATAATCATAGTCTCAAATAATCAAAATGATGATGATATTGTAAAAAACATTGGTAATTGGGTAACCATGAATAAAATTCCCCATGAAGGAATATTCATAAAATGATACTTATAATATGCCTTGGATAATTTAATTATTTATATTACATGTTTATGAGGATATATATACACCTAATGAAATAATATAGGTGTATAGCACAATGTACATCTAAAAGAAGTCAAATTGAGAAAAAATATCTTATTTCATGGGTAACATTTTAATAGAAAAAACCTTGAAATAATAACATCAATATAAAACTATATTATAATTAAATGATGTATATAAATGATAAATAATGACACAAGGAACTATATATACCATATACAATAAATATGTGGTGAATATGGCATGTGTCTCATGGAAGTAAAAAGTGTGAAGGAAATATATTACTACTTGAGTAGAAATTGAATCATGAAATACATGAAATAATAACATCAATTTAAAAATGATATATAATTAAATAAACTAAATTAATGATCTAATATTTCATAGGAAAATATATACACAATTATAAATAAATTAGTGTTGAATATGTCATAAGTCTCACAGAAATAAAAGAGAGACTAACAATCCCCTGACCTTAGGTCTCGATTGTCTTCATACTTATTAAAGCCTAATTTATAATAAATATATGTTTATTATAAATAATATTTGAATGATATTTTTATATATGTTACCATATATTATTCACTAATAACTTTATAATACATGTTTATTAACAATTCCATATTAAAGTTATGTTGCGGGTAAAAACCGCTTCTTTTTCATTAATATTTTGACTTGTTATTCTTGGTAATTCTACTTATATGTTGATTTAAATATTAATATAATCTAATAAATTATATAAAAATAATATATATTTATTATATATGTATTTATAATAAAATATAAAATATTTAAAATGGAAACTAAATATATCGTTCATAAAGATGATAGGTCATACGTACGCGTAAACATTGTTTCTATTGTATTATCATTTTGAATAGAAGAAAGGTAAATTATATACATGCATATTTATTATAATTATAATATAATTATTTTTCATACATATCAAATATTTTTAATAATACCATATTTATCAAATTCTATGTAAAGCATGAATGAATCACATCAATTTGGGGAGGTGGTAGTCCACACATCGACAAATGATGTTATCATATTCCCAAAAAATATTAATAATGAATGTAGGTATTGGATATTAATTTAATAAGGAAAAATAATAAATAAGAAATAAAAATCATATATATAATATATAAAATTTAATTCCATAATTATTATAATTCATGATAGATGTTAATTGGAGAACAAACAATATCGGTTCGCAAGGTGGTAGTCCACCACAAACAAAAATAGTGAATGTGGATCCCATTTGATAGAAGTGTGTGAAGATGTTTGTAGTAATCTAATCACAAAGACATATAATTAAATTTATGAAACTAATTTTGTTATATATATATATGATATAAAAATAATGTAATAGTTATAGAAATAAATAAAACCAAAAGGAATATTGATGAAGGTTACCTCTTCTTCAGGTAACACCTTCTGATCTACACTAAAGTGCTTCTATAGATGTAAATAATACCAAATTTAGGCCCATATATTTGTAGTATGTAATTTTATATAATCATTTAGAAGGGTTTCGAATAGAAAAAGGAATCTAATGACAGAATATGTGAGGATGAGGGTTCACCGTTATAGTGGAGGAGGAGTGACATTCCTAAAAATAGAAAAATCTAAACACTATTAAGAGATATACCGTACATAATGTACCTTAAATAATGGTAAATTGATTATAAAATCATGAATATGGTATATATATTTCCATAAAATGGGTCTTTTAAAATTTTATGGTCATTTTTACTCCATTTTTTATGTTTAACCATTATTTAAACTCGATTTTACCATAATCGTTATAATTAATTTTATGTTCATTCAATAATATTTTTGGTCAAAAATAATGTTTTCCAAAATAGATCTTATAAATTATGATTATTACAAATATATAATCCATTTTACAATATTTTAATCAAATAATATGTATAAATCTATTTAAATTCAATATTATTGATGTGATGAAACTACGCTTTTTGAAAGTGAAAATGTTCAAAAGTTTGAAATATTTTTAATATCCAATTTCATTATGAAATTGAATAAAATAACTTAAATGAGTAATATTGATGTTTAATTTGAATAATTATAATTTAAAACCAAATTAAACTATAATTTTACTATATAAATATATTATATAAAATGTGAGTTTTCAGTTAGAATTTAGTATTTTTCAGTATTTGTCAAAAAATGAAACCTCTCAGAAAAAATAAAAAATTCACCCAAAGCTAAATTTTAAATTATATATAAAAAATAATTTTATTTTTTAAAATTTAAATTATAAAAGTGTTAAAAATTATTTTTAGAATACGTATTCAATAAAAATTCAGAAAATCCACTTTTTAGAAAAATATAGTTTTAAAATGAAAATTATGATCTTCTCATATCTCTGGTTCAAGAAACTTATATAATAAATGTTAATTATCCAATGGAATACATATCATATTAATTTCATTTAAATAATTCACCATGAGTGATTTAAATAATTTATTAAAAAATTTATAAGAAATGATTTCTTATATTTTATAAAGGGTTTTATTCTCATTTCCTTTTACATGGAGACAAAATAATTTAACTTATATACATGTTTAAAACATATTTAAATTATTTAATTAATCCATTTCATACACACTATTAAAAATGGTAGGTGATAATAATAATAATTTTTTAATAGTATTATTAATAGTGTATTATCGTTTGGTTAATCTCAGTCTTACCTGTAATGTAAGCTGTCGAAGGATATCAAAATTGTGTGTAACATAAGATAAACATTGTGTCGCAAGTACCAAAAGATAATATATGTATTGTGTGTGTTAAAATATTTAAATTTTCATGATTATAAGGAAATAATAACTTGATGTAGTGTCCAGTTGAATATTTCTATGAATTTTAATTTATTTATAAATAATAATTCATAGAAACTCATTTTGTTATATTCTACCACCCTTAATATGAATTTCACCAATGAAATTTTCTTGGGTCATCAAAGGATTAATACAAGAAATTAAGATTTATAGAAACCCATATTGTAAAAATTAATAGTAAAACATCATAAAAAAATTCAAAATCATAATAGTTAACTTATGTAACTCATAACATGGTTTCCCCATATGAGAAAATTTATGGAATGTGAAAACATGGGAATTGAAGAGAAAACATACAAAAATTGTTTTATCGAGAGTTATAAAGAACATAGTTAGTGGAAATTTAACTATCAGAAATACATAAATCCAAGAGCCTTGCAAAATGTCATTGATATCATAAAAAATTATGATAATAGGATAAAATTTTATTTCATTATCCTTTTCCTAATGTTGAATAATTTTTCATAATAAGATATTATTACATGATTTCAATCCATTTCAATTCCAGTATACCACATTTTTGTTGTTCCTTCTACAAATTTCACATCATATATTACTCAATAAATTAAGGTGAATTTATTAAACGTAAAGTACTAACAGATCAAATGATCCATAAGTAAAATATTAAGTATTTATCTCAATAATTTATTATCATCCTAGAAGAATGGTTAGAATAGGTTATACAATAGGCATAAATCCTCATGTGGTGAAATAATATGTTAATCTCATAAATCTCATCCAATGTTCCACTCAAACCATTCCATAAATAGTTAAACTTATAACCCTAATAATTCACCATTTATTACTTAAATAAGATCTTATATTTTACTAAAAAAATCATTATAAACATGGGTTCATACTTGTACCGATAAAATATAAAATATTATTTTCTTATTTAATAATCCTTCTAGAGTGTGATAATCACATGAAATTTAACAAAATGATTAATTTTTTATTTTAATAGGGGTTTTCCTAAAAAATTAAAAATGAAATCAGATAGTTTGAAGGGGAATATTAGTGTTTTTTAATTACCTTGATTCACTTAATCCACAATAATTTAATAATATTTACCTTTATCCCTCAACTAACGATATTTTGAATGTCGACCATCATAATTACCCTTTTGTTTATATTACTAGTTAATATAATTCCCTTACTCTTTATATATAAAATGATAAATTGCGGGAGGTGAACTCTTTGGTGCTTTCTCTTTATTCTATATACTTCATATTTTTTCTTCTTCATAAACATTATTTCCACACTTTAAAAATTCAGTTGTTCCCCTAGGATAATTTCCTCCATGTTCCCTTACACACATTGAGCATAAAGTAAATATAACCTTCTTCTGTCCTTGGCTTTTATAGTTTCCTTTGAATTATATTTTTATTTTCATTTCATAACCATGAGATCAATGGGAAAATTCAATATCTTTTTTAGAAGAATACGAGGAATGTAAATTTTGAACAATATGTTCTTGAACTCATCCCAATACATAGATTCAATTTTTTATTTTTCCCGTGTTTTCTGGAAAAACACCCACCACTGATTCTCTTCACCTTCCAATTGATAAGTTCATAATATAACTTTTGCACTTTTTGAAAAATTAAGACTGAAAATTATATTTTTAGTTGAACATATCCATTTCCCAGTAACTAGTAAGTTGGTCGATCCACTAAATTAAGGAGGATGTTTCCTTAACAAGGATTTAAGAGAGAATGTCTTCCTCCTCTTCTAATTTGAATGATCATAAATATTCATGGATTAATAAGGTCATGTGGTCATAACAACATGTTTTCTCCATATATATTTCATAAAATTTAGTATCTCAAGAGGTCCATCATTGCATTGTCCACAACATTCCTCATTATATGGTTCCTTTGGGTTCCTGCCATTAAATAAAACCAGAATGCACAGTGTTAGAAACACTTATCTTTTACAAAAACAACATAATCATGAAAAATAAATTATTGGATGTAAAATAATTACAAATTACTATTAATCCATGAAACCATAGGATTATCATCTATTTAAATCCCGCAACATACTTCATGAAAAGTTTGTGAATTTAAAAATAAAATCCCAAGAAGTGTGAAACTAGGGTTGTAGTGAGGCTCACTTTTTTTCACCAGAACATGATTGAGTTTAGATCAATATAGTGATTTTGTGTTTGTTACAACTTTTTAAATATACTCTAGAGCGACATATAGTTTTGGTATCTAGATAGGAGTTTAAATTTTTGGAATATACTCTCTCAACACTTTACCAAAATTCTAGGACAATTTATAATATATTAACTCATAATTATTCTTATCATTAGATAAATACCTAGGCACGTCCTTAGAAATACCCCTTGGGTTCACACTAATTTTTTATTATTCTAGTTTCCAAAGTTCAACTAAACCTTTACATTGATAACAATAATAGGGACCGGGTCTTAACATAAATGGATATTACATCATTTTTATGAATATTCATCGCATCAAAAAAGTATATTACCAATGATAATATTAGTTTAGTTTATTTGGAATGTTGATAAATTATTCTAATTTGGTGAATGATCTTCATGATCTCACATAAAGATATTACCCTTTAGTACCCATATATAAAACATTTATTTATATCATGGGGAAAAGAAACATAAGAAAGCGTGAAATCAGATTCTTGTCAATGGAGAACAAGGGAGATATGTGAGCATAATAATGAGAATAAGGGTTTAAGAACATGATCATAACATTATAAGATCATACACTGCATATAAAATATCATATTTAAGAGTCATGGTTTAAGGAGTTATAGTTCATAATACATGAATCATAAGGAAATAAAATAACATTAGTTTTGAGAGCATAAAATTGTAGTAATACATAGACATGTGGAATAAGCATGAGAATATAAAACTATTCCGAATAAGTATAGGATTGTCTACCAAATAAATTAAGACAATTCATGGGGGATACATCTTCTGGGTATGACACAACCCCCTCCAAATTCACAGTCCATTCCTAATATTGGATCAGGTTACACCTTTTTCCAATAGTAGATCAATACTTTTGACTTGTTCCCATCATTATCTCATGAGATATAAATCTTTACCCAATGTATTAGAAGAATATATGGGTCCCACTAGTTATTTATGATGTAACAAGATTACTCAGTGCTATCTAATACACCCCATGATATGATATAATGGTCTTACATAGTGTTATCTGGGAAACCCCATAATAGGTTGTAATGTTCTTACCGAGTGCAATCTGAGCCACCCTATGTTATGTTGTAACGAGATTACCCAGTTATATCTAAGACACCCCATTGTATTTAAAATTTCAATTAACTGAAACATGAATAATGTATAAATATCTTCCTTATAATCATAAAAACTCATAAAAAATAGTTTTTCAGAATATGATTAACACATGGAAAGGAAAAATATTCATATTAATCTCTTTAAAAATTTATTATCTTGTGGAAATGAAAGAGGCTTTATAATAATATCTTTGATACATGATAGAACCGTGGAAAGGAAGTCGCTTCCATTAAAATAATTCAATAAAAACATAAACAATTAATATTAAGAATATGAATGTTATCATTTTATAATATTCATAATAAATCAGAAAATATATCAAAGGAAGTCATCTTAGATGAATAATTATTTTGTAATATCAAATTGAACATAACCTCTCATTAAAAACAATTTTTAAAACATAAAACATTTTCAAAATAAATTTAATTAAAAACCAAATTGAAAAAATATAATATAATTTTTAAAATATCATTTAAAATATTTCATGACGAAAATAACCTTTTAACTTTGAAAATATCTTTTTTAAATCCTAATCATTTTGAAAACATTTTTATTTGAAAACTACATTGAAAACCTATAAAAGAATATTTACAAATTCATTAAAAATATTGTGAAAATATTTTTTTTTAAATAATTTTTTTAATATGATCCTAAAATATCTTTTCAAATCATTTTTAAGACACTTTTTAGAAAAAATTCTTTGGTAAGGAAAATGTTTTTGGATTGAAAATATAATTTCTCATAAAATCATTTTTTTGAAATCTTGAATACATAAAGAGAGGAAAATGAAAGGAAAATGTATTTCTATTCACATAATGAGAGGGAAAGAAAATTTATGAGATTTCAAGAGAGGTTTATAATATTATTTGATTATCAAAATCATATTCATGAACTATCACGATAACAATGATATGGTATCATATAATCATCACCACATTGGTAATATTGAATCGTAATCCATGTGAAAGAATATTCATAAAAAGGAACCTAAAATATCATGTGGATAATTTTATTAATGATATTACATGTCAAAGGGCATATATATATACCTCATGAAATATTACAGGTGTATAAGACAATATATGTCTGAAAGAAGGGAAATTGGTGGATAAATTCCTCCTTGCTTGAGTAACATTTTAATCAAAAGACATGTAAAATAATATCATTTATATAAGATAAAATTATCATTAAATTAGGTATATTAATGATAAATAATTTCATAGGGATGTATATATACCACCTAAAATAAATAAGTGTCAAATATGGTATGTGTCTCATTAAAGTAATAAATGTGACGAAAATCCATTAATACTTGATTAAAATTTGAATCATGAGATCTCTGAAATAATAACATAAATTTATACTTTTAAAATCTTGATATAAATATAATTTTTTTATAACATGTCATAGGTCAGTATAAAATCATAAAAAACAAGTGGGGATTATGGAATAATCCTTACCAAAAAAATGGGAGACTAGAAATACCCTTACCATAAGTCTTGAATTTATTTTTTATTGTTAAAACCCCCTGTATAATAAATTTAAGTTTAATATAAATTTCTAAAAGAACTATAATCATATATAAGATAAAATATATGATTTACCTATGACTATTTAATACCTGTTTATTAATAATTCCATGTTAATGTTATGTTTTGGGTAATACACATTTTGTTTTTTGTATATGTTTTGATAGTTATTATTGGTAATATTATGTAGATCATGATTTATATATTCTAAGAATGAAAAATATGATATAAATATCATATATATTTATTATATATGAATTTATAATAATATTTAAAATATATTAATATGATGAAATTCACCAATCATGGAGATGGTAGGTCATACGTATGCATGGACGTTGTTTCCATTTTCTTGACATTTTGAATAAAATAAATGGAAATGATATATATATATATATAACCATTAATGTATAAATACTTGTCCCTAATTATCACATATGTTTTATAAACATATCCTTGATACATTCCATGTAAATAATTAATGAATCACTTCCCTTTGAGTAGGCGGTAGTCCACTCATCCACAAACGATGTTATCATATTCCCACAAAATGGAAAGCATGAAGGAATGTGTTATATTTAAAAAAAAACAAAAATAAACCATAAATATCATAAATAAAACATAAAAAATTGATTTCCATCATTATTACCCAACATTATTGTTAGTAATAGAATAAAGAATGACATCAATTCATGAGGCTGTAGTTTTCCAAACACATGAATAATGATTGCATATCCCATTTGATGGAAGTGTTTGAAGGAGTAGTAGTACCCTTTACATAAAAAAATAGAATTATATTTATGATACCGTTTTTATTATATAATAATTATATAAAAATAATTTTATGGGAGGGGAAAGAAATAAAACAAAAATTCAAATTGATGAATGTTGCCTCTTCTTACGGTAACTCCTTTTGGTTTGCACTAAAGAAATTCCTTGGATAGATTTATTCCCAAAGTGGGGATTGTATTTTTAGATTAGGGAATTTGGGAGCTCATTTTATAATAATTGTTATGACCCAATGTTCTTGATACATGTGAATAATTGAGGTTGCGGGGGGGCGGTGAGTTTCCATTTATATAGGAGGAGGAGTGACATTATTGTAAATACAAAAAAGGTAAACACTATTGAGATGTCACCATTACATCATATGCCTCCAATAATGTTCAATGTTTTATATAATAGGGTATATGATCAATATATGTCCTGAAAATTAGTTTTGGAAAATTATAGGATAATTTTTACATTGTATGTTTTATGTTTTATCATTAAGTAAATTAGTTTTTACCTTAATCGTTATAATTAATTTTAATTACTTTCACAAATATTTTTTGTTATAAATTAATTGGAACATAATATAATTTTTGAATTCTGATTATTAAAAATATATAATTCATTTTTTCAAATTAAAATAAAAAAATATAGAATTTAATTTAATTTTAACCCCGTAGATATGAAAAAACAATGAGTTTTTAACGTTAGAATATTCAAGTGTCTGAAATGTTTTTTATATCTAGTTTTATTAAAAAATATATTAAAATATCATAAACTGGATTTATTTATTTATAATTTTACTAATTGTTATTTAAAACATATTTATTATCTATTTTAACTATATATATAAATTAGATGAAAATTCAGTTTTTGAATAAAATTAAGTGTATTTCACTATTCATCAAAAATTGAAACTTCCTAGAAAATTTGAAAAAAATCACCCCATTATAATTTTTACAATATGATTTAAAAAATTAATTCCGTTTTTTCAAATAAAAATAATAAAAGTGTTTAATTTTTTTAATACAGGTCTCCCATTAAATGGAGTCAAGATCACATTTTAGAAATATACAAATTTTAAAGCATAAAGTTAGATTTAATCATTTCTATTATCTATGATACTCATACAATCAATGTTAAAAAACTTATTGAATAAATAAAATATTAATTTCATTAAAATAATTCACTAATATTGGTTTAATGTATTTTTAAAAATAATTTTCTAGAAAATGATTTCCTATATGTCAAAATTGATTATTTTCGTTTCTAGTTTATTGGTCACGAATGAGTTCATCGTATATACCTGTTTAATATATATTTTAATAATTTAATTACTACCTGTCATATGAATCATTTCAATGTATAAGTGATAACAATATTATTATTTTAATACTAATAGTAATATTATATTATAGTTTTGTAAAACTCAGTCTTGTGTGTAATGAAATCTATAAAAGGAACTAAACATTGTGTATAAAACGAGACATACATTATGTCACATGTACCATATTATAATATATGTTTTTTCATATATAAATATCAACTTATTGTTTCATTTAATTATATAATAACATGGGGTATCATGTAATTCAATCCAATAATATATTTTAATTTATCAGAAAAAAATAATTCATAAATACTTGAGGTGTTACAAGAACCATCTTTATAAAAAAATATACATAGGGAGGGAATTGAAATAATAATATTTTTTCTTTTAATTTGGAATGAAAGACCGCTATAAATAGAATTGATAGGATAGGAAAATCAAGAAAGGAGACGTTTCTACCTCAAATATTTTTTTCTTTGAATACAATATGTATGTATTTATAAGTTGGGTATTGAATATCGCAAGTGGATCACAAATTTCTACTCATATATAGGAAACAAGTATATTTGAGCTGAATGAAAATGGTGTGGCTGATCTCTAATAGAAAATGGTGCGAGACTAGTATCCTTGGTAGTGGGAGATTATTATATGACATTGCATAATGGTTTTGTTCTTGTTAAAATAATTATAATTTAGTTCCTCATGTTAACAAAAATAAAATGTTATTGTCTCTTTTGGACACCATGATATTTTATATAAATTTCGAAAATAAATATTATCAATTTTATAAGGATTACACATGTAATGATATGGTACATCTTAATAATGTATTTTATATACTTGAACTTAAAAACCCTATAATGGAAGTAATGGAAAAAATAGTGAAAATTACTCATATAACACCCACCTTTAGAATATAAGGCTTGGCCCTGTAAATGATAATAATATAAATAAATTACATCAAGAATATTATTTATACTCTATTAAGATAAAACTCCTGGATTCATGTCATTTTTGTTTACACGGGAAAATAACCAAAGCACCCTTAGCTTAGAAAGGAGTAAGATCCACTGAATTACAGGAATTTATCAAAACTGACATACGTCATTCATTTATAACAGAGGAAAGGGGTGTATTTTCTATCTTCATTACTTTAAACAATGATTATATCTACTTAATGACATATAAGTCATATTTCATTGAGAAGTTTATGGAGTACCAGAATGTAGAAGAAAACCATAATGGAAAGATGATTAGTGAACATATGTCAAATTGAGGGAGAGAATATATTAACTAGGATTTAATTGATCACAAGAAGGATTGTGTGATAGTATCCCAACCCACATCTACTTATACATCTCAGGGGAATGTTGTTAGTGAAAGGAGTAATCATACCCTTCATTATATTTCCAGATCGATAATGAGTCAGAAAACACTTTAATTATCCTTTTGGGGATATCCATTACAGTATGTGGTATATACCTTCCATCAGGTACTGAATAATTCTATATATTATATTCTATATTATTTTTGGTATATAAAGAAACTCAATATATCACACATATGTTTATTAGGATACGAAATGTTTTCAACACTATACATGGTGAAAATTCAGTATGAAAAATCAATAAGATCATATTTATATGTTATCCTAAAGAAACCAATGAATATTGTTTATATAAACCTTTAGATAGATAATTTATTGTGGAATGAAGTTCCATATTTCAAGAAAACTAACACATTTATAATGGAAATATTGGGAGAAATATTGACTTTGATGATGTTAATGGACCGGATGTATGATAGTTGGTATAGGAAAAGTAATTCATAAGAAACAATCGTATATGAATATATTCATGAGAATCAAGTATTGTGTAGGTATACATGAGATGTTATATAACAAGATCGATATTCTTTTCTTTTCACAAATACTGGTGACACATTATAAATAGAGATTGATGATCATCAAACCTACAAAGAAGCTGTAAAATGAAATGATATTGCTCAATGGAAAGATTCCATGCATTCTATTATGGATTCAATGTACAGAAACCATGATTGGATTTTTTAGACCCTCAATCTAATGTAAAACCCATTGGGTGTAAGTAATTATTAAAAAACTAGAAAAGGATGGTAAATTAAAAACCAATAAGGCATGATAGGTTGAAAATTGTTTTAGGTAACATCAAGAAATTGACTATTACTAAACCTTATCACTAGTATTGATACTAATGTTTATCATAATATTATTATCAATAGTATTCTTCCAAAATTTTGAGATTAGGAAAATGGATGTCAATGCTTCTTTTATAAATAGGATTTTCTTTTGAAGATGTCTATATGAATCAAAAGGAAAGGTTTATTAAGTCAAAGATTTCAAATAATGTATGAATGTTGTAGAGAACCATTTATATATTGAAGTAAGAATCCCAATCTTGGATTGTTTGTTTTGATGAGTCCATAAGATAATTTGGATTCTTCAAGAATGAAAGAGATACTTGTGTATATTAGAAATTTAGTGGGAATTAAATCATTCTATTTATATTATATATTGATGACATATTGTTTTTTGGAAATAATTTGAAAGTATTACAGTCTGTTAAGACTTACTTAAATGAATTTTTTTAAAAGAAAGACTTAGATGTGGTGACTAATATTCTTGGGATGAAGATATATTTAGATATATCTTAGAGACTACATGGGATTAGTCAATGTATATATACTGACAAATTATTCTAAAGGGTTAATATGGTTTGATAGAGGGTTGTTTCAAATGTCCCATGGTATCAATATCTTCACGAAAAATGTTCCCAAATACACCAGAGGATATTGAAATAATGTGTATAATCCATTATGCTTCATAAATGGGATCAAACATGTATATCATTATAGGTACTAGGTTGGATGTTTCTCTTTATTTATTCATGGTGGTAGATATCAAGATACCTTAGGAGAGCTACATTACGTAGTTTTGAAAACAATATTAAAGTACAAGAGACATATAGAAGTTATGTTCATGGTGTATAGAGGAGAAGAGGAACTAGTAGTGAGTGGATACAGAATTTCTAGTTTCTAGAAAGATCATGATGATTTGGAATCATATTCAGGCTATTTATTATTCATGAATAGTCGTGTAGTGAGCTATAGAACCACAAAGAAACTTATGGTTGTCAATTCTATAATTGAATATGAGTTTATCACAAATATTGATTCAAATAATGAGGCTTCTTGTATAACCTAATTTTTTTAGACATTGGTGTCCTACGTAGCATTGAAAAACATGTTCTAGTTTTTTGTCACAATATTTCAGTAGTGGTCATTACTAAGGATCTTAGGTTACACTACAGTAAAAATAAAACTCTTTGGATGTATTATATCTTGAGTTATTTTACTAAGATAAGATAATTCACAGTTAGTAGGGTATCTATAAAGGATAACATGGTATACCGCTGAACTAAATCCATATTTTAGAAGAATCATGACTCTAATGTGAGAGTTAGCGGTTTGGTAAAAGTATCTAGTAAAAGTTGGAGAGTTTTATGTATGGTCCCTAGACACAACTCATGTATGTAATTTTATTACCATTATATGTATATGTCTGGATATATACATGTGTTTACCATACAATTATTATGTTGAAACTTCTACATCCACTATTTTTAGGATAATTTCCATAGATTGAATGTCATATTAGAATGATCCAGTGGGTTTTTCTCCTAGTTCTAGGGGAAATAATGATCTAATTCACTAGATTAACTAGAGATAATAATTAAACCTCCCAAACAAAAACACTCATATTGCAATCTGGATGGGCCACCCACATGGATCTTCAGTCATGATCGGTTATCCCGGCCAAGGTGGTCGCGTTCCAATCGGCCTCCCCTACTATAGCTATCACCACATGTAAACCCTCTAGGTGACCTCCTACCCCACTTGGTCCCATATGAATGTTAACTTCCATATGAGACCTCCCTTGGAAGAAACCCTCCTGCTTCCTCCTATGGATTAGTCGACCCATTACCAAATAGGGTCAACCCTACCCCGTACAGGCCAGGGAGAGTTCTACCTGACCTAGAACAACCCTAGTTGGGTCCTACCTAACCTGCAATAAACATCAATGGTCTTTTCTCAAATTTAAATGAGGATATGCTAATTTGGCTTGACCCATAATGGGCCTAGGTGGGTTAGATATCCTTTGAAGAATTGATATTTTATTATAAAAAAAATATTTTTTGGACTTAAAAGTACTAATAATAAATATAATATTGAAAAAAAAATTATTTTTTAGTATAAATAAAATTTTAATTGCAGGTAGAGAAGAAATAAATTTATATGAATTAATTTTTTTTAATTCATTTAATTTATATTGATTTGAATTTATAACATTTTTATTTTTTGTTCTTCATTTTTAATCTATAGACTTGTCTTGATCATTAACAAACAATTTTTATTTTGTATTTATCTTTATTTAATTAATTATTACAACATTTTGTGATGATTTTAATAATTATTTATTTTATTATGGTCTACACATCTTCATTCTATATTTAATATATTTTATGGATTATGTGTCCATCAAAATACTTAGGTATGTATTTTGTGCATTATGAGACCCCATCACCTACGTGTGAATATTCCTATATCATGAAGAACATTATATAAGATGTGGGCAGCCCTAAGATGATATAGTATCCAAGAAGAGACATATAAAATTTTTAATAGGGTCTGATTTGTGAAACGAGTAAAGACACATCTCAGGTATTATACCCATATATCACAATTTTTATATTGAAATTAAATTGATCAACCAATATTAGATGCTCAAGATGAATGGAGTAGTTTATTTAATTTATGAATTGTTTATTATTTTATGAATATTTATATTTGAGGGAATAAATAAAATAATTAAAGAATAAAACATAAAGACACAATGACTATTTTATATAAATTAATTGTTCATTTTTACCGTGGAAACATAGTATAAACATATTTAATAGAAAAAGATTCCATTCATTGAGAAACAATAAAACCCTAAAATTAATATTAATTAATAACACCTTCAATCACATAATGTTTTAACAAAAATGAGTTTACAAGTTTCTCATCAATCCACATTGAGGGTGCCCGCTACTGCTAGGAAGTTATTATTATAGTGATGTATAGACATAAATAATGATGATATCAATGGAATTTTCTTATCCAATTTGGTACCACTTTAGAGTAATGTCATTAAGGGAATCAATGATATAATTTTGAGATGACGATACTTCACTCAATAGTTCAAGGAACCTTAACTCAATGTGGATGACTAGTCTAGTGCCTACCTAAAAACTCTTCGTGTAGTGGGGTATCCATTGCATGGAACTTGGGGAGATATTACATGGATCCTTTCCAATAGAAAAAATTAAGCAACCATGTATTATAGATCTAGTAGTAAGGGATAATATGGTTTGGATAAATAATCAGGGTCATTTAATGAATTAATTAATCGGTAATTTATCACAGGTAATTAAGATAATGTGCTAACTTCTAATGCTATTTATTGTAGAAAAAATGAAAATTAATGCCACTAGTACATTATCACTATTATTAGTTATATATAAAATATATTTTCTAACAAGATATGGTTTACAAGAGTGATACAGGTGCTTGAACATAGTACTTTTCCAAAAAAGGAAGATTTACATGCTAGATTCCTCAATTAATGCTGACCCCTTCATAGGGAAAGAACGACAGATAAATAAAAATATAAAAAATATTTAGATGATCCGGACATATATAGTGTATCATGTTTCCATTAATGTTCATTTAATTATATAAAATGAATAAAAATAATGATGCATACAAGATAATATCCCATCTCTAAGATTAATATTAGGAGAGAGATAGAGTCAAGAATGTAATAAGATATCAAGTTCCTTATATAGGTGCAATCTAGTAGAAAGTAATCATGTAGGACCTCATGTACACAATATTGTTGGGTATATCAAGAGACTTGAATATATTGGTTTAAACTAAACCAAGAACTAGAAACTTTTAAAATTATTTCCTCTTTACCACTAATATTTTGAACATTAATTTCAAACTAAAACATGAATGACATGAGAAATTCAATCTAGTACCTTTTGGATTTAGATATCCAAAATGATATGGATATGAAAAATGCCAATTCATAATTCTTCATGGAGAACAATAGGATGAATGGAATAGATAGGGGGTCTAAATCAAAACCCAATCCAAATATACATATAAACTATTGAAAAATAGGATTAACAAACAATGATATTATATCATTTTAGATGAATATTATTTAAAATACAAATTTACCCACTCGTTGACAATAATAGTTAAGCGTATTTCGAATCTTGGAACACATTATTCTAATTTGGTGAATGATATTGAACTTCTCCCATAAAGATATTCCAATTTAGCAATCCTACTGAAAACCATTCATATTAAATTGGGGAAAGAAAAAAATAAGAACGAGAGAGATCATATTCTCATTAAGTTTAAACAAGGAAGATATATAAAAATATTCATGAGAATAAGGGCATGGGAACATGATCATAACATTAGAAGAGCGTACACTTCATATCAAAGATCACAATCAAGAGTCATGGAATAAATATTGGTAGTTCAAAAGTTATGAATCAAAGGGAAATCATTTCATATAGGCCTTGAGGTCATAATATTGGAAAAATTCATAGACATGTGGCATAAAAATAAGAAAATTAAATAATTCCCTATAGGTCAAGAGTCATTTCCAAAACACGTCAGGGAACATTATAGGGAATACACGTATTGGGGGAGACACACCATCATCCACAGTTACAGTCATTTCCTTATAGTGAACATTCTTCCCAAAGTGGATCAATCCATTCAACATGTTATTATAATTATCTCCTGAGATATAAACATTTACATAATGCATTGGAGTGAAATACACGTCCCACCCATTGTTTATGCTATAATGATATTACTAGGCACTATCTAGGCCACCTAATTATAAGCTGTAATTAGAATACCTAGTGCTATTTTGGGCTACCCCATGTTAATCTATAATGGTTTTACCTGGATCTATCAGGTCCACCCCATTTTAGGATATAACCATCTTACCCATATTTATCTCAGACACACCATCATATAAGAAATTCCCTTGAAGGAGAACATGAATTAAGAACAAATAGATTACATATCATCATAATAACTCATAAAAACTATTATTCCTTGATAACATGACTTAAATGTGGAAAATAAAAGGCTTTCATGTCAAATCACATTGTAACGTGATTTTCCTGTGGAAAAGAAATGAGTTTCATTACTATTTATTTAAAACATGATTGACCCATGGAAAAGAAATAGATTCCATAAACATAAAAACATAAAAACATAAAACATAAAACATTATTATAAATAATATTAATTGTATCCTTTGATCATATCCCATTTAAATTATAAAATATATCAATGGATTTCATCTTATATGGAGAAGGATTTTGAAAGGTCACTTTAAAAATAACCTTTCGTTAAAAATAATTTTTTCAAATATAAAACTTTTTTATAATCTCTTTCATTGAAAACAAATTAGAAAACCTTATAAAAGAATATTTTAACAATCATTTAAAAAGTTTCATTTGGAAAATAACCTTTCATCTTTTAAAATATCTTTTTAAAACACAATAATTTTAAAAATATTTTTATTTGAAAATAAATTTTAAAATTTATAAAAAATGATTTGAAAATCAGTTAAAACCCTAATTAAACATAAACAAAATCATATTTACTTTTATTGGTAATGATATCATAATATGATTTAATTCTTTTGAAAACATTTCTCGAAACCCTTATTTTGGAACAAAAAGGGTTTTTGATTGAAAAAGTGTTTTTTTCTAAAAAATATTCTATTTGAACTCTTGAATACATAAATTGAGAAAAATGAAGGGAAAATTGTATTCTATTGACATAAATAAGGATAATACATTTTATGATAATTCTTGGGAGGTGGATCAAAATATTTGACCCCCAGAATCATAGTCTCAAATAATCTCAATAATGATGATATTGTAACAATAAATCATTGGTAATTGGGTAACCATGAATCATATTCCCCATGAAGTAAAATTCATAAAATGGTACATATAGTATACATTGGAAAATTTAATTCATTATATTACATGTTTATGAGGCTATATAGACACCTCATGGATGAATATATGTGTATTACACAATGTACATTTAAAAGAAGTCAAATTGAGAAAAAATCACTTATTTCATGTGTAACATTTTAATCAAAATAACCATGAAATAATAACTCCAATATAAAAATATATAACAATTAAATAATGTATATTAATGATAAATAATTACATAGGGAACTATATATACCATATAAAAGAAATACGTGGTGAATATGGCATGTGTCTCATGAAAGTAAAAAGTGTGAGGTATATCCCATACTACTTGATTAGCAATTGAATCATGAAATATATGAAATAATAACATCAATTTAAACATGCTATATAATTAAATAAATTAAATTAATGATATAGTATTTCATACGAAAATATATACACAATTAGAAATAAATTAGTGGTGAATATGGCATAGCTCTTACAGAAATAAAAGAGATAATAACAATCCCCTTACATTAAGTCTAGATTATCGTCATACTTATTAAATCCAAATTTATAACAAATATAAGTTTATTATAAATATTATTTGAATGATATTTTTCTATATGATACCATATATTATTCACTAATGACTTTATATTTCATGTTTATTAACAATTCCATGTTAATGTTATGTTTCGGGTAAAAACCGATTCTTTTTTATATATATTTTGACTTGTTATTCTTGGTAATATTACTTCTATATTGATTTAACTATTCATATAATCTAATGAATGGCATAAAAATAATATATATTTATTATATATTTATTTATAATAATATATAGAATATTAAAAATGGAGATTAAATACACTGTTCATGGAGATGATAGGCCATATGTACACATAAACATTGTTTCTATTGTCTTGTCATTTTGAATAGAAGAAAGGTCAATTATACACATATATATTTATTATAAATATAATATAATTATTTTTTCATACATATCACATATTTTTAATAAACCCATATTAATCAAATTCCATGTAAATCATGAATGAATCACATCACTTTGGGGAGGCGGTAGTCCACACATCCACAAATGATGTTATCATATTCCCAAAAAATAGAAATAATAAATGTAGGTATTGCATATTAATTTAACAAGAAAAAATAAGAAATAAAAAACAAAAGTCATATATATAATATATGAAATTTAATTCCATAATTATTCTCAGCCCTGATAGATGTTAATGGGATAACAAACAATATCAGTTCACGAGGTAGTAGTCTGCCATACAGAAAAACGGTGAATGTGTATCCCATTTGATTGAAGTGTGTGAAGATGTTGGTAGTAACCTAAATATAAAAACATATAATTATATTTATGATAGTAATTTTGTTATATAATTATGATATAAAAATAATGTAATATGAATAGAAATAAATATTACCAAAATGAACATTGATGAACGTTACATCTTCTTTAGGTAACACCATCTGATCTACACTAAAGTGCTTCCATAGATATATTTATTACCAAATTTAAGGAAATATATTTATATTATGTAATATTTTAAAATATTTGGGAAGGTGTATGAATTGAAAAAGGACTTTATGGGTTACAACACGTGAGGGGGAGAGTTCCATGTTATATTGGAGGAGGAGTGACATTCCTATAAATACAAAAATATAAACACTATTAAGAGATCTACCATATATAATGTGCCTCAAATAATGGTAAATTTATTATAAAATATGGAATATGGTCTATATATATCCATAAAATGGATTTTGGAAAATCCTATGGTCATTTTTACTCATTTTTTTATGTTTAACCATTAAGTAAACTCATTTTTACCGTAGTCGTTGTAATTAATTCTATTTACATTTAAAAATATTTTTGGTCAAAAATGATGTTTTTAGTAATAGAACTTATAAATAATGATTATTATAAATATATAATCTAGTTTATAAAATTCTAATCAAATAATTTGTATATATTTATTTAAAATAAATCTTACCGATGTGATGAAACTATGTGTTTTGAAAGTGAAAATATTCAAAAGTTTGTAATAATTTTTATATCAAATTTTATTTAAAAATTGATTACAATTACCTAAATTAGTTATATTTATGTATAATTTGAATAATTATAATTTAAAACAAATTAAACTATAATTTTACTATATAAATATATTTTATGAAAAGTGAGTTTTCAGTTAGAATTCAGTATTTTCACAATTTGTCAAAAAATGAAACTTCTCTGAAAAAACCAAAAAGGCACCCAAAGCTAATTTTTAAATTATAATTAAAAAAATAATTTTATTTTTTAAAATTAAAATTATAAATGTGTTAAAATTTATTTTTAGAATATGTATTCAATAAAAATTCATAAAACCCAATATTTTGAAAAATTTCAGTTTTTAAAAGAAAATTATGATCTTTTCTTATCTCTGGTTCAAGAAAGATATATAATAAATGATAAATATCCAATTTAATAAATAACATATTAATTACATTAAAATAATTCACCATTAGTGATTTATATAATTTATTAAAAAATGTATTACCAATGATTTCTTATATTTTAAAAGGGGGTTTATTCACATTTCCTTTTACATGGATACCAAATAATTTAACTTATATACATGTTTTAAAAAATATATTATTTAATTAATACATTTCATGCCCACCATTCCCAATGGTAGGTGATAATAATAACAATTTTTTAATAGTATTGTTAATAGTGTATTATAGTTTGGCAAAACTCAGTTTTTTGTGTAATGTAAGCCGTCGAAGGAAATCAAAATTGTGAGGAACACAATGTAAACATAGTTTTTCATGTTCCACAAGATAACAAGATAATAAATGTATTGATTTTATTGAAATATTTATATTGTATTGTTTATAATGAAATCATAACTTGATGTATCATCTAGTGGAATATTTCATTGATGTTTAATTTTTCTATAAACAATAATTCATAAAAACTCATTGGGTTACATTCAACCACCCTTAATATGAATTTCTCCAATGAAATTTTCTTGGGTTATAAAAGGATTAATATAAGAAATTTAAATATATTAAAACCCACATTCTGAAATTAATACTAAAACTTCCTTAAAAAATAAATTCAAAATCATAATAGTTAACTTATGTAACTCATAACATGGTTTCCTCATATGAGAACATTGGTGGAATGTGAAAACATGGCCATGGAAGAGAAAACAGACACAATTTTTTTATCGAGAGTGATTGATAACATCATTAGTGGAAATTCAACTATAAAAAATACATAAATCAAATATCCTTGAAAAAGGTCATTGATATCATCAAAAATTATGATAATAGTGTAAAATATTATTTCATGATCATTTTCCTAATGTTGAATAATTTTTCATAATAAGATATTATTACATGATTTCAATCCATTTCAATTTCACTATATAACACTTTGGTTGTGTCTTCTAAAAATTTCACTTCATCTCTAACTCAATAAATGAAGGTGAATATATTAATGGTAATGTACTAACATATCATAAGATTCATAAGTAAAACAATAAGTCCTTATATCAACCATTTATTATCATCCAAGAAGGATGGTTAGAATAGGTATTAAAATAGGCATAAATCATCATATGGTGAAATAATATGTTAATCCCATAAATATCATCCAAAGTTCCACTCAAAATATTCCATAAATAGTTAAAATTATAACCCTAATAATTCACTATTTATTACTTAAATAAGATCTTATCTTATACCAAAACAAATCATTATAAACATGGTTTCATCCTTGTACCAATAGAATAATAAATATTATTTTATTATTTAATAATCCTTATAGAGTGAAATAATCACATGAAATTTCACAAATGGATATATTTGTTTATTTTAATAGGGCTTATTCATACAAAATAAAAAATGAAATTACTTAGTTTGATGGGGAATATAAGTGTTCTTTAATTACCATGATTCACTTAATACACTATGACATAATAATATTTACCTTTATCACTCAACTTAAGATATTTTTTATGTTGACCATCATAATTAACCTTTGTTTTAAATCACTTGTTAATATAATTCCCTTACTCTTTATATTTTAAAATTTGGATTGCAGGAGGTGAATTATTAGGTGATTTCTCTTAATTATATTTACTTCATATTACGGCTTCTTGATAACCATTATTTCCATACTTAAAAAATTTAGTTGTTCCCCTAAGACAATTTCCCTCATGTTACCTTACATTCATTGAGAATAAAGTAAATATAATCTTCTTCTGTCCATGGATTTTACAGTTTCCTTTGAATAATATTGTTATTTTCATTTCATAACCATTAGATCGATGGGAAAATTCTATCAACTTTTTTGAGAAGAATACGAGGAAGGTATATATTGAATAATTTGTTCTTGATCTTATCCCGATACATATATTCAATTTTTTCTTTTTTCACGTGTTTTCTTGAAAAACACCCACCACTGATTCGCTTCACCTTCCAATTGATAAGTTCCCAATATAAAATTTTCAATTTATGAAAAATTGATACTGAAAAGTATCTTTCTAGATGAACAGATCCATTTCCCAGTAACTAGTATATCGATCGATCCACTAAATGAAGGAGGATGTTTTATTAAGAAGGATTTAAGAGAGTATTTTTTCCTCCATTGGTAATTTGAATGATCAGGATGATTCATGGCTTGATAAGGTTATGTGGTCATAACAACATGTTTTTTCAATTCATATTTCATAACATTTAGTATCTCAAGAGTTCCATCATTTCATTTTACATTACATTACTCATTATATGGTTCACTTGGGTTTCAACTATTAAATAAAACTAGAATGCATAGTGTTAGAAACACTTATCTTAGAGGAAAAACACGTAATAATGAAAAATAACTTATTGGATGTAAAATCATGACCCATTACATTTAATTTATGAAACCATAGGATTATAATATATTTTAATCCCTTAATATACCTCATGAAGAGTTCTTGAATTTAAAAATAATATCCCCAGGAAGTGTGAAACTAGGTTTGCAGGGAGGCTCACTGTTTTTCACCAGAACCAAATTTATTTTAGATCAATATAGTGATTTTGGGATTGTTACAACTGTTTAAAACTATTTCAGAGCCACATCCAGTTTTCGTATCTATATAGGGATTTAATTATGTGGAATCTACTCTCTCAATAGTTCACCAAAATTCTAGGACATTTTCCAATATGTTAAATCATAATTATTTTTATCCTTACATAAATCCCTAGGCACGTTGGTAGAAAACCCCCTAGGGATCACACTAATTTTTTCTTATTCTTGTTCCCAAAGGTCGACTAAACCTTTATATTGTTAACAATAATTGCGACCCAGTCTTAACATACATGCATATTACATCAATTTTATGAATATTCATCGCATCAAAAAAGTCTATACTTAAGGATAATAATAGTTTACTATATTTGAAAACTTGATGACATTATTCTAATTTGGTGAATGATCTTCAAGATCTCACATAAAGATATTTCCCTTTAGTATACATACATCAAATATTTATGTATATCATGGGGAAAACGAAACATAAGAAAGCGTGAGATCATATTATCATAAATGGAGAACAAGGGAGATATGTGAGCATAATAATGAGAATAAGGGTATAAGAACATTACCATAACATTATAAGAACATACCCTACATATCAAATATCATATACAAGAGTCATGGTATAATGATTTGTAGTTCATAATACATGAATCATAAGGAAAAAAGAACATTAATTATGAGAGCATAAAATTGTAGTAATAGATAGATATGTGGAATAAGCATGCGAATATAAAACAATTACCTATAAGTATATGATAGTCTATCATATAAATTATGACACTTCATGGGGGATACATCTACACAGTAAGACACAACACCATCCAAATTCACAGTATATTCCTCATAATGGACCAGGATACACCATCTTCCTATAGTAGATCAATCTTATTTATTTGTTCTCATCATTAGCTAATGAGATATAAATATTCACCCAATGTATTAGAGGAATATATGGGTCCCAACTATTATTTAAGTTGTAACAAGATTACTCAGTGCTATCTGGTACACACCATTATACGGTAAAATGGTCTTACTCAGCGTTATCTGAGAAACCGCACATTAGGTTGTAATATTCTTACCAAGTGCAATATGATCCACCCCATGTTATGTTGTAAAAAGCTTACCTAGTTTTATCAAAGACACCCCATTTTATTTAAATATCAATGAACTATAACATTAATAATGTATAAATATCTTCCTTAAAATCATAAAAACTCATCAAAAATAGTATTTTATAACTTTATTAACACATGGAAAGGAAAACGTTTCTTATAAATCTCTTTTAATCGTTATTATCTTGTGGAAAAGAAATAGGCTTCATAATAATCTCTTTGATATATTACTGAACCATGGAAAATAAATGGGTTCCATTAAAATAATTCAATAAAAACATAAACCATTAATATAAATAATACGAATATTATCATTCTATAATTTTCTTAATAAATCATAAACAATATCAAAGGAAGTAATCTTAGATGAATAATTATTTTAAAATATCACATTGAACATAACCTCTCATTAAAAACAATTTTTAAAACATACAATATCTCATAAAACATTCCCTTAAAAACCACATTGAAAAAATATAATATAATTTTTAAAAATCATTTAAAATATTTCTTGAGGAAAATATCATTTCAACTTGAAAACAACTTTTTTAAAACATAATAATTTTTAAAACATTTTTCTTTTAAAATTAAATTGAAAACAGATAAAATAATATTTAAAAATTCATTAAAAAAATTTGAACATTATTTTTTTAAAATAATGTTCTTTTAATATGGTCTTAAAATATCTTTTAAAATCAATTTTTAAAACATTTTTTAGAAAAAATTCTTTTGTAAGGAAAATGTTTTCAGATTGAAAATATAATTTTTCATAAAAATATTTTTTTAAACTCTTGAATAAAAAAATAGAGGAAAATGGAGGGACAAAAGGAATTCTAATGACATAATGAGAGGGAAAGAAAATTTATGAGATTTCTTGAGAGGTGGATCATATTATTTTATCATCAAAATCATTGTCTTAAACAATCATTATAACGATGAGATCTTATCCTAAAATAATCACCCCATTGGTAACCTTGAATCGTAATCCCCTTGAAAGAATAGTAATAAAAAAACCTAAAATATCATGAGGGTAATTTTATTCATGATACTACATTTCAATGGTCCTATATATATACCTCATTAGATATTACAGGTGTATAAGACAATGTATGTCTGAAAGAAGGAAAATTGAAGGATAAATCCATCATTGGTTGAGTAACATTTTTATCGTAAGACATGTAAAATAATATCATCTATATAAGATAAAATTATCATTAAATGAGGTATATTAACGATATAAAATCTTATAGGGATGTATATATATACCACATAAAATAAATAAGTGTTAAATATGGTATGTGTCTCATTAAAGTAAAAAATGGTGATCAAAATCCATTAATACTTGAGTAACATATGAATCATGAGATCTCTAAAATAATAACATAAATTTTTAAATTTAAAATCATAAAATGAATATAATTTTTTTATATAACATGTCATAGGTCATTATAAACACATAAAAACAAGTTGGGAATACAGAATAAGCCTTACATGAATAAATGTGAGACTAGAAATACCATTACCATAAGTCTTGAATTAATTTTTAATTGTTAAAACCTCATGTATAATAAATATATGTTTATAATAAATTATTTAAGAAACTATAATCATATATATGATAAAATACATGTTTTAAAAATGACTATTTATTAACTTTTTATCAATAATTCCATGCTAAAGTTATGTTTTAGGTAATAACCATTTTTTTGTACATATTTTGATATTTATTATTGGTAATATTACATAGATCATGATTTATATATTTTAAGAATGAAATATGTGATATAAATATCATATCTATTCAGTATATAAGAATTTATAATAATATTTAAAATATATTAATTGGAAAAAATACACCAAGCATAGAGACAATAGGTCGTACGTTTGATTTAATGTTGCTTCCATTTTCTTGACATTTTGAATGAAATAAATTGAAATGATATATTTATATAACCATTAATGTATTAATACTATTCCCTAAATATCACATTTTTTTATAAACAAATCCTCAATACATTCCATGTAAATAATGAATGAATCACTTCGCATTGAGGAGGCGGTAGTCAACTCATCCACAAACGATGATATCATATTCCCACAAAATGGAAAGCATAAATGAATGTGTAATATATTTTTTAAAAAATAGAAATAAAAAATAAATATCATAAATATAGTATTAAAAAAATTTCCATCATTATTAACCACCATTATTGTTAGTAATGGATGAAAAATGACCTCAATTCGTGAGGCGGTTTTTTCAATACACATTAATGACGATTGCATATCCCATTTGATGGAAGTGTACGAATGAGTAGTTGTAAATTTTACATAAAAAAATATAATTATATTTATGAAACCATTTTAATTGTATAATAATTATATAAAAGTAATTTAAGTTGA
Organism: Viscum album; assembly: GCA_963277665.1. Lineage (NCBI taxonomy): Eukaryota > Viridiplantae > Streptophyta > Magnoliopsida > Santalales > Viscaceae > Viscum > Viscum album. The sequence goes on along the minus strand of OY728151.1, from coordinate 2,006,747,902 downwards.
GGGGAATTAAATAAAACAAAAATTCACATTGATGAATGTTGCCTCTTCTTCGGGTAACTCCTTTTGGTTTGCAGTAAAGAGATTCCTTGGATAGATTTATTCCCAAAGTGAGGATTGTATTTTTACATTAGGGATTTTGGGATCACATTTTATAATAATTTTTATGAACCAAAGATCTTGATACATGAGAATAATTGAGGAGGGGGTGAGTTCTCATTTATAGTTGAGGAGGAGTGACATTATTGTAAATACAAAAAGGGAAAAAACTATTGAGATGTCACCCTTACATCATGTGACTCAAAAAATGTTCAATGTTCTATATAATAGGGTATATGATCAATATATGTCATGAAAATTGGTTTTTGAAAATTATAGGATAATGTTTACATTTTATGTTTAATGTTTTATCATTAAATAAATTAGTTTTTTCCTTAATCATTGTAATTAATTTTAATTAATTTCACCAATATGTTTTTGTAAAAATATTATTTAAACATTATATAATTTTTGAATTATGATTATTAAAAATATATAATCCATTTTTTTAATTTAAAATAAAAAATATGTAGAATTTAATTTAATATTAACCCCAGAGATAAGAAAAAACAACGAGTTTTTAACGTGGGTATATTCAATTGTCTGAAACGTTTTTTATATCCAATATTAGTGAGAAATAGATTAAAATAACCTAAATTGGATTTATTTATTTATAATTGGACTAATTATTCTTTAAAAATATTTATTATATAATTTAACTATATAAATAAATTAGATGAAAATTTAGTTTTTAATTAAAATTCCTTATTTTTCACTATTCATCAAAATTGAAACTTCTAAAAAAAATACCAAAAATTCCCCCCTATATAATTTTTACTTTATGATTTAAAAAATTTATTCTATTTTTTCACATAAAAATTATAAAAGTGTTTAAATTTTTTTTAATACAAGTCTCCCATTAAAAGCTGGCAAGATCACATTTTAGAAATTACATTTTTAAAGCAGAAAGTTAGATTTAATCATTTATATTATCTAAGAAACTCATAAGATCAATGTTAAATAACCTATTGAATAAATAAAATATTAATTTCATTAAAATAATTCACTAAGATTGGTTTAATATATTCTTCCAAATAATTTTCCAGAAAATGATTTTCTATATTATCAAAATAGATTATTTTCGTTTCTAGTTAATTAGTCACTAATGAATTCTTCTTATATACATGTGTAACATATATTTTAATAATTTAATTAGTCTCTATCATACCCATCATTACAATTTATAGGTGGTAAAAATATTATTATTATAATAATAATATTAATAGTATATTGTAGTTTGGTAAAACTCAGTCTTGCGTGTAAAGCAAGGAATCAAAGGAACTAAATATTGTGTATAAAACAAGAAATACATTATTTCACATGTACCACATTATAATATATGTTTTGTGTATAAATAAATCTCAACTTGTTGGTTCATATAATGAAATAATAACAAAGGGTATCATGTAATCTAATCTATCAAAAAAATTTAATTTGTTAGAAAAAAACAATTAATAAAACCATTAGTTGTTACAAGATCCATCATTATAAAATAAAAAATATATACATTGGGAGGCAAATGAAAAAATAATATTTTTTCATTTAATGTTGTATGAAAAGCCACTACAAGGAGAATTGTAAGCATATAAAGAGTAAGGAAGGTTACATTTTTAGCTCAAATATTTTTTCATTGAATAGAACATGTATGTATCTTTAAGTTCGGTGTTCGATATCACATGTGGATCACAAATTTTCACTTATATATAAGAAAAAAGTATATTCCAGATGAATGAAAAGGGTGTGGTTGATCTCTAAGAGAAAATGGTGCGAGACTACTAGCCTTGGTAGTGGTAGATTATCATATGACATTGCATAGTGGTTTTGTTCTTGAGAAAATATTTATTATTTAGTTCCTCATATAAACTAAAACAAAATGTTATTGTCCATTCTGGAAACCATGAGATTTTATATAATATTTGTAAATAAATATTATCTATTTTATAAGGATTACACCTATTATGATATGGTACATTTTAATAATGGATTGTATATACTTGATCTTTAAAACCTTGTAATATAAATATAGGAAAAAATAGTGAAAATTACTCATATAACACCCACCTATAGAATATAAGGGTTGGTCATGTAAATGATAATCATATACATAAATTACATCAATAACAATATTTAGACTATATTTAGTTAAAACTCTTAGATGCATGATATTTTTGTTTACAAGGGAAACTAACCAAAGAACCCAAATCTAGGAATGGAGTAAGATCCACTAAATTACTAGAATTTATCCAAACTAACAAATGTGATTCATTTATAGTAGAGGAAAGGGGTGTATTATAAAACTGCATTAATTTTATCAATTATTATATCTACTTAATGATGTATATGTCATATTCCATTCAGATGTGTAAGGAATACCAGAATGGAGAAGAAAACCATATTGGAAAGATGATTAGTGAACATTTCTCAAATTGTGGGGGAGAATATCTTAACAAGTATTTAATTAATCACAAGAAAGAGTTTGTGATAGTATCCCAACCCACTTATCCTTATAGACTTTAGTGTAATGGTGTTAGTGAAAGGAGGAATCATACCCATCTTTATATGTTCGGATCGATGATGAGTCAGAAAACACAATCTCTATCCATTTGGGGATATCAATTGAAGAATGTGGTATATACCCTCTATCGGGTACTGAATAATTATATATATTATATATTATATTATTTTAGGTATATAAAGAAACTTAATATATCACACACATGTGTATCGAAATACAAATTTTTTTCAACACTATACATGGTGAAACATCAATATGAAAAATCATTAAGATCATATTTATAGGTTATCCTAATGAAACCAATTAATATTGCATATATAAACCATTATATAGAAAAGTTATTGTGGAATGAAATTCCATATTTTAAGAAAACTAAAACATTTATAATGTAAATAGTGAGAGAAACATTTAATTTGAGGATGTTAACAGGTTAGATGTATGATTCTTGGTATAGGGAAAAAAATTCATAAGAAATAATGGGATATGAATATATTCATGTGACACAAGTACTGTGTAGGTCTACAGGATATGTTATAGAACTAGATCGGTATTTTGTTCTTTTCACAAAGACTGGTGTCACATTTTACTTAGATAAAGATAATCATCAAAACTACAAAGAAGGTGTAAAAGGAAATGATACTACTAAATAGAAAGATTCCATGCATTCTAATATGGAATTAAGGTACCAAAACCATGTTTGGATTTTTGTATACCCTCAATATAATGTAAAACCCACTCGGTGTAAAAAAGTATTCCATAAAAACCTAGAAAAGGATGGTAATGTGAAACCCAATAAGGCTTGACAGATAGCAATTTGATAAGGGTAACATCAAGAATTTGACTATGACTAAACCTTATCACTATTAGTGATACTAATGTCCATCAAAATATTATTTTCAATGTTATTCTTCCACTATTTTGAGATTATGAAAATGGATGTCAATTCTTCTTTTCTAAATAGGATTTTCTTTTGAATAAGTCTATATGAATCGACATGAAGGTTTATTATGTCAAAGAGTTTAAAAAATTTATGAATGTTGTAGAGATCCATTTATATATTGAAGTAAGGATCATGGTCATGGAATGTTATTTTTGATGAGTCCATAAGATAATTTGGATTCTTCAAGAATGAAAGAGATCATTGTGTATATAAGAAGGTTAGTGGGAATTACATCATTCTTCTTATATTATATGTTGATGACATATTATTTTTTGGAAATAATGTGAAACTCTTACAGCCAGTTAAGACATAGTTAAATGAATTCTTATCCAATAAATAAATAGGTGTGGTGACTAATATTCTTGGGATGAAGATATATTGAGATATATCTCAAAGACTTCATGGGATTAGTCAATGTATATATACTAAAATGGTACTCTAAAGGTATAATATAGACTGATAGAGGGTTGTTTCTAAAGTCCCATGGAATCAATATCATCAAGAAAATGTTCCCAAAAATTCAAGATGATATTGAAAGAATTTTTAAAATCTATTATGATTCATAAATTGGATCTAACACGTATATCATTATATGTACTATGTTTGATGTTTCTCTTTATTTATTCATGGTGGTAGATATCAAGAAACCTTAAGAGAGATACATTAGGTAGTTGTGAAAACTATCCAAATGTACATGAGACATATAATGGTTATGTTCATGGTGTATATATGAGATGAGGAAGTAGTAGTGATTGGATACATAATTTCTAGTTTCTAGAAAGATAGTGATGATCTGAAATCATTTTCAGGCTATTTAGTTTTCATGAATGGTGGTGTAGTGAGCTGAATAACCCTAAAGAAACTTATGGTTGTCAATTTTATAATATAAAATGAGTTTGTCACAAATATTTTTTAACTAATGAGGCATCTAGGATACCGTAATTTTTTTAGACATTGGTGCCATGCATAGCATTGAAAAACATGTTCTATTTTTTGTGACAATATCTATGTAGTAGTCATTACTGAGGAACTCAAGTTACACTAGAGTACAAATAAAACAATTCTGATGTTTTATCTCTTAAGGATTTTACTCAGAGAGGATAATTCATAGTTTGTTGGGTACTTATAATGCATAACATGGTACACCCCCTAACTAATTATATATTTCAGAAGAATCATGATTCTATTGTGAGAGTTGGTGGGTTTGTAATAGACTCTAGTAAAAGATGGAGGGTTGTATGTATGGTACCTTGACAAAACCCATATATGTATTTGTATTACCATTAAATGTATATGTTTGGATATATACATGTGTTTACCGAACCATTATTGTGTTGAAACTTCTACATCCACTATTGTTATGCTAATGTCCATAGATTAAATGTCATATTAGAAGGATATATGAGTTATAATGTTATAATGAGAGCATAGAGATTTTACATATGTAATCATGAATGTATTTCATATAATATAAATACCACGCACTAATTAGATATAGAATATGTTTGATTGTTGAGTGTTGGGGGATCATAAGCAATGAGACTTCTTCTCATGATGTTCCCACTGTATGATCTCAAGTAGATGATATTATAATAAATGACCTGACAATAATAACACCGCATGATTTAGATTTCATTGATAGTTACTATATGTGAACACTTGTAATGGTCTCCTATCATGTGATTATTATCAGCGAATACTATTTGACTACATGTTTAGATGAAATATAAAAACTATGGAATTGTTATTAAAGTGAGTTAGTTTGTGATGGGATCAACATTGGTGGTGCGATATTGATTAAATAATCAACATAGAATATTTTACTTTTAAAAGGAAGTGAATTCTCTATCCTATTTGATTATTATGGTAGAACCTTGTCTAAATCCATTTCCATGGTAGAAGAGGTTAATTTTGCGCAGTTGTGTCAATGAATAATAATAAAATAATGAATGATGGAAAAAAAATTGAACCATGTTTTATGAGATATCATACAAAAAAATATTATATTACATGTTTTATGTCCATAGTTTGTGAATAGTATTCACTACTATTGGGTTAAGGGCCTAGTATTACATCCATTTTCATTAATACACATATATTCATTATTTATTAGATAAAATAACACATAATAAAAACCGGAAGATCATAAATCCTAGTGTGTTTGTGTGATTATTTTCAAAACCTAACAATGTGAACATGGGATCTAACAAAATTATATGAAAAAAATCCACATCATGAGGTTATATTCCATGGATCATCTAAAACATCATGGTATAACATGGGAACATACATAAGAAAAAAATGATATATGAATCCTAGTATAAGAATAAAAAAAATAATAACATAAGTTAATTAATTACATGTAACCCATGGTGTATATAAAGGTGACATAATATGTGTGATAATCAAAATCATGAACAATGAAGCATGATATAACTGATACGACAAAGGCAACATAAAAATTTGATTACAACATCAATCATGAAAACATTAGCACAAGTCGAAGATAACCTCGTAGAAAAGATAACACGGTGGAAAAGTTCTATAATGGATTATGTTTACTAATTAATCTCATACATGTTATCTAATGAGACAAAAACATTACCCAATGCATTGGATCACTATCTCGGTACACCCATCATAATATGTACATGCTCATGTATGCCACATAGATAATTCAACACAAAGACATATTTCATCCCAATTAATCCCATGATTAAAGAGTTTTGGTTAAAAAAATTAATTTTATATTAAATTACATATAGGTACATCTTGGTGAATACCCATGAATAGAAAGGTGTTTGGGTGTTCACCACACAAATTATTTTCATGAAAAATCATATGATAATTTTGCAGCATAACCAGGGCACATAATACTTCATGGGAGATATTAATGAGAGTGAAAGGGGTATATCATCAAATTAGAATCTTAAAAGAAGTAATATAAATTTGTGAAAAAATATGTCAAAATGAAAAAATTAAAAATGGAATAACTTAAATGAGGTTATTGAATAAATAGGAAAAGGATTGGATCCCTAACCTTGAGAAGGCATATCTAAAATCCTAGTGAGGGGGATTCTTGAGAGCTTTGGGAAATATAGGAGGGATCTAAAGATTTAAGGGTAGATTAATTTCACGTTCAAAGAGTATTGAGTGATGATAATGGGATTTTGGGAAGGTTTATATAGAAAAATAGAGGATTGTTCTTTATAAATTTTCAAACATAGTTTTTGGAATTTATATGATATAGTAATAAAAAAAATCATACCATGGTTTTTCCCTATAGTTTCTACCAAATTATATTTCTTTCAATTATATTATATGTTTTAGAACTAATATCATTAATCTAATAACCTTATTTATATAGAAGTCAGTCATGTTTATAATGAATTGATTTTAAAACCATGAAATATAATATTGATTTTGGAGATTTCATTAAGGATTTATAAAATTTAACAAATAACCTAATAAAAAATTATTTGAAAGTTTAAGAATAATTATGGTTTTTATATCCTCAATAGTATTTATAACATAACTTTTTTGGATTTTTTAATGTCATAATTCATAGCATAAAATTATACCATAATTAATTTTTACCCAATAATATGACTATCTCATAAAATTATGAAAACTATATAGTAGGTTAATTTCAACAAGATGATTTGAAATAAAAAATTTATTTTTTATAAATAATTCTCTTAATATGATATTTTACACTTTTAAATCAAATTTCCCTATTTAATGAAAAATACTAGACTTTTTGACGATTATAGTTTTATACAAATTATAAAAATTGTATTTCAATTCGAAATAGATGATTTTCATTTATATTTTATAAATACTATTTAATAATTATATTGTATTAAAATATCATTTAAATAAAAAATCCCAAAATTAATTAAATTGGATCTTCATTGAAACCATATATATCAAAAAATACCATTTCTGTTTCATCATATCAAAAATATAATTTTTATCAAAATCATTATTTAATCACTTAAAGGTAATATTAAAAAGGTAAAATATAAAAATGGTTTATAAAAAGAAAATAAATAATAATAATTTTAGAATCAAGATACACAACTCATTTTTATAATATAAAATTTCTCAAGGTTAAGGTATGTGATGGTGATATTTTCTTAGTGTTTTTCACTGTACATGGTTTGGTCCATGATCTTGTTGAGCTAAAACATATCATGTAAATGGTTTCATTCATTCTTTAGTTTGTGAATTTTGTATTGGGATTGGTATGGGTAAATGATGAGTGATTCAATCTCCCTTAGATTCTCTGCTAAATGGGATTCATAGGGTACAATCATACTCATTGATGCAATCACTCATCCATATGTGTCTATTTTACTTTACCACAACCCTTTATATATAAAAGTCATATGATCACTATTCTACGACTATATTATAAATGTATATGGTTCTTAATGTTCATCTAAAACCATATATTCTAAAATATTCCAATGTAGTGCATGCATTTTATATAATGACTTCACTTAACAACACTTATATTCATAGAAGGTTATTTAATTTATAAAAGTTCAGGTTGATGCATTCTTAGCCTATTTAAATTTCTCCCCCTCAAAATTTTCAATCCACACAAAAAAAAATGAGGTCACATAAATTTCATCCCCAATTCTTATTCCCATATCACTTCTTAAACCTTGTAGTTTTTTCACAACACATTGACATGGTGATTTGTTTTGTTTCAGATAACATTTTCACTATGATTTGATATTTTCATCTACAGATCCTAATACAAAATATCATTATCCCATGGTACCACATTAAGATCTTGTACATGTGAGGGTTTTGGTATCTACTTCCTCAAGAGGGATACATATAACACGTCAAGTACGTGACATAGTTTAGGTGTAGTTATAGTCAATATAATAAATCATCAATATGATAGATAACTCAATGGGGGTGGTTTATATTGTAATATGATTTCACTTATCCACAAATATCATGACTTTCTTCCATTGAGATATATTAAGTAACACTTTTTCTCTAACCTCAAACTCCAAATCACATTGATGTTTATTTTCATATCTTTGTTGCCTACTTTGTGTGGATTTTACATGTTGTTGACTGGTTTGAACCATTTCAATAATCTATTGGATGAGATTTGGTCCCATAGGCTTCCTTGCTCCAAATTCATCCCAATATGTTAGATTATGACATATCTTCTCATATAGAGCCTCTTAATGATCCATTTTAATTCTACAATGGAAACTATTTTTATATGAGAACTCCACTAGGGGAATGTGTTAATCCCCACACCCTTCTAACTCTATTAAACAATATTTCATCATATCATCTAGATTTCGAATGTTATTTTTAGTCTATTCATCCATATGATGGTGATAAAAAGTACTAAAAGTCAACTATATATTCAATGATAACTAAATTATTTTCAAAAAAATCTATGTAAACCTAGGATATTGGATCTATATAATATATAGTTTAACTAAATAAATTCTTAGAAAATACCTTTGTATATCATAGTGAGTTGGTCGAGATAAAAATAATCATTGATTTAAATTAAATACAATAATTTATTAAGGAATTGGACTCCCACCCAAATGAAATTGTTACCATTTGTTGTTTTGAAGAGTCTAATGGAAAAATCGATGCTTTCATTTTCTAATTTTCATACTGGTATGGGAAATTGAATCATCATAACCATAGACTTTTTTATTCATCCTTGATGTGTTGGATTACCATGCATAGAGATTGAAAATATAGAATCTCACTCATCATTTGGTCCCATTAGATTTTTGGCTTTAAATATCTATACATCGTAGTGTTTCCTATATTAACAATGAATGAGAATCTATGAACATCATCTAGATATTACCTATTTATTTCTGTATTTAATTGGACACATATTCATGTTCCAATCCGTAAAATCCATCTTTTTCAACATTGGACTCCAAAATATTTTTTTCTTTTCTGTAGCACCACATCATATTTTTATCATCCTTGATTATTTTCGGAATTGATGGTTGAGAAGTTATTTGATAAAAGTAGGATAAATATCCTATTCGTATTCTCATATCAATCCTTTAAATTTCCAAAAATATTGGATCAACTTCAATTATCATTATGGGTAGGGTTGATGGATCACTTATGCTTTGTGCATCTTCCACTTTGTGTTCCTTCCAAAGATAGTAGTGGAATGAAAAATCCAAATACTTTATCATTTCTAACCATATTAGTTTATTTATATTAATGTCATTTTGTGTGAAAATATACATGAAGATTTTTTGATCTGTATTTGTGTCACACTTATCCTCATAGAGATAATACCACTAAATAATTAATTAAATGATCACCATATCCATTTCTAGATCATGAGTAGGGCAGATCTTCTCATGGATATTTACTTGGTGGGAGGCACATACTATAACTTTTTCATATTTCATGAGAAAACAACCCATTAATTTTTTTTATGAATCATTATAGATAATAAAACATTCACTATGTAACGCCCCAACCCCAGTTACCCATAGTTGGTGCATTATTACATAACATTTTCATGATCACAAGAAACATCAAGTCTCGAAAGACCGATTAGTTTAGTAGCCCTGGAATAACTAGATACATTCATAAATATTACATTACATCATAAAGTGAAAACTACTACAACAACATCTTGTATTCATATCCCATCATACTATCCCTTCAGATCATTCATAAATTACTTCTTCACATCCTCATAAAAATAATACATTGAATGGGGTGAGCTCAGATGCTCAGTAAGGATAACAATATAGCGGAAACTTTCATAAATAAGAATAAACATTTAAGGCAATGTATAACTAAAACAAAATCCATTTAAACTTGAAATTAAGAATAATATGGAAAATATAAAATGAAATAATTCCATTTACTTATTCACATGGATATTCTACTAGTCGAATAATCACATGCAATATCAATAACCACTTTCATAATGATGGAATGCATAATGCCGGACTATTATAACCATGTAGCCAAGGCCTCGTGCCAAGACTAGAAATAAGATTTTGTCAAGGCCTCGTGACAAGACACTAGTTTGTCTCATGATACCTACCGATGCATCGAGGATCTATAGTGGGCTCCACCTATAACTTATTAAGTCCAATGTATTCCTCATATGAACAGGTTTAAACATAACATAAACATTCGTATTAAAACTAGCATACGAAATGTCAATACTTGCAACATAAACCATGAATGGTATAAAAATAACACATCCACAGTAAAACATTTCACAAAACATTCAATAATATATGGAAGTTTTGTATCAAAATAAATAAACTTCAAATAAGCTTAAAATCCATCAAGGGATGTTGACATAGATGAAATCAAAACTATTTGAGAGAAATATCTCTTTTTTTTAAATCATTTAAAAGTCACATAATTATAAAATACAACATTTACTTTGAAAATATTTTTATAAGCTTGTAAGGGAAGCTTCGACGATTTTATAACGGTGGAAAGTAGCCTCACCCACCATATAAGTTAAAAAAGACATTCTTACCTCAATTTTGTCGAAAAGGTTAAAAAAGACCTTGTTTGGAAAACGACAGAAAGATTCATTTATAAGCATCTTATAATAATCCATCAATGGTATAAATGACTTTATACCATATTCATTAAAATAGTAGGAATTATTTGAAATACATTTTTAAGAAACATTGATGTGGATGATAAAGAGGTCCCAGTAGATAATTACCTATAAACAACCTCGGATAATGAAGAGGTTGTGAAATAAACCCTTACCTTTTACTTTTCCTTAGTAGATGGTATGTTAACGTCTTTTATAATAGTTAAAACATTTTTATTAAATTATAAAAGAACCATATACATAATTATGATATCATATATGATATTTTAACATTGATTTTTTAATAATATCATAGTATTATCATTGTTTTGGGTACTAACTTACTCGTTTTCTTTTATATGTTTTGTTACATGAGTCATGTTTGTAATGGATAGGTTGTACCTTATTCATATCCATAATGATATGAAGTTCTTAAACATTACTTTTAATCATCAAATGATAATTAGTCTTGAATGGATATGATGGGGAATGAATCTCATCACGTTTGTGGAGACGGTAGTCTAGACGTATGCACGAGAGACAATATCATTCTTTTGATATTAAAATTATATATAATTGGATGTTATATCATATATACATAATCATTATGATGTTATACCTATTTTTTTTACATGAATTACACATCATTATTATACCCATCCAAATAATATTATATTCAATAACAATTACACCACAGCGTGGAGATGGTAAGCCGTACATACGCACGTATAGTGACATTTCATTCAAAGGACGGATAGAATACTGAATATGGTTGTACCATATTTATAATAATATCATAATATATATTAGATACTGGATTTATTATTTTAGAATGGGAATAACAAAGAAAGAAGAAGTTGAAGAAGAAATGAACTTGAAAAAGTGTGGTGAAAACATTACCTCTTCTTCGGGTTCTTCCTTTTGATTTGATCAAAGGGCTCCTTAGGTTGGTTTTCTGATCAAACTAAGGCCTCTAGGTTGTATTGAGAGAAGTTTAGAGAGTATTTCGGAAGGGTTTGGCCGATCCAAAAGTCCTTGAATGTGTGAATTAGTGAGAAGGGGGAGTTCCCTTTTATAAGAGGGGTGTGGGGCATCTTTGGAAAAGCTAGGAATATTATTTTATAATAAATACATATTCGTTTTCTAATGGCTCCAATGTTTATTATTTAAAGTTCAAGGTGGGTATGGGTCTAAAACCTCTCAACCAATAGAATTTAGATAGTTTTGGGTCATTATATTAACCTCATGTTTTAGATTTAACTCTTAGTTAATTAGTTTGACACTTACCATGTCACTTTTTATTTTTATATTCTATAGTTAATAAACTTACTATATACCTCCAAGCGACCCCCAAGTGGTCCATTAATGATACACCTATAATGATATAAGTCTCTTGGCCGGACCATAAATTTTTTGGAATTTAATATCAATTAATAATATAATATTTGTTTTAAAAACAATTTTCTCTCAATTTTGACACTATTGGGTATTTTGTTTCTGATAATTTCATAAAATCATTGTTACTTCGAAAACAATTTATATAAACAATACTAATATGTCATATTAACCTAGAAAATTAGTGGAATTCATAAAAATTCTCAAATTACATTTATTTTGATATTTATAATATCAATTATTTTAATAATTCATTAATTAGGTAATTACAGCATCGCCATTGTGTCATAAATAAATTAAATGATTTAATGTCTAAAATTTATAAATAAAATACCCTTATGTAAGAAATATTTTTAGATTTCTAATGAATATTTCAATCGAATTTATCTTATTTATAACCCTATATTAAAAATGTTTTAGTAAATAAACTTTGATTTTAACTCTGTTAACTCTTCTTTGAATTAAATAATAATAAATTCCCAAATCTATTCCAGGTGGACCTAAATGATAATATTTTATTCCTAAGGTTTTTTTGTCAATATACACTTGTCCAATAGAAATAGGACATGTGTTAGGGAAATATTAATATCATGTTTACCCTTAAATACCCTATTTACTTTTAACCGTGGTAAATAAAAGTAAAAAGTTACTATTCACCAAAAATTATTTTCATCTCATTGAACCACATTTTACTCCTTGATATTAACTGTGTATCTCGGATTTTCGAAATCCCACTCACAGAAGCGGTAAAATTAAGTTTTATGTGAATTTCGAAATTCTCCTAGGAGATGGGTAAAAGACGGTGAAAAAATAATAAACTTTTCATATATCTAAAAGTATTCTAAACTAACTCCAATGAATTACAATGAACTTATGTAGGTATTATGTATCTATTTTGACATTAATTAAATTTAAATAAAATAAATAATTATTTAAATGAAATGTTGGGTTTACACTATAACTAAGTGTTTTTTCACTATTCATCAAAAATTGAATGTTTTCAGAAAAATACCAAAATTTCACCCTAGGATAATTTCGATATTAAGAATCCTAAAATGAAGTCCATTTTAAAAGATAAAATTTATAAATTTTCAAAAAGTGGGTATTAGTATTCATAACGGCTTGTTTGATTGGTTGTGGTGTGTTTGTTAGAACTCGAAGTTGCTGCACAACACACCATACTGTATTATTGAAAGGGAAGCGTACCGTGGAAGCTTGGGGTGTCACATTCTCCCCTCCTTCAAATAATTTCGTCCTCGAAATTTCTAGAAAATTACAATATAAAAAGACTCGGGTGATTCTTCATCATAAGTTCCTCGGGTTCCCACATTGCCTCTTCCATCTTATGGTTTCTCCATAGAACATTTACCAGATGAGTTTTCCGGTTTCTCAGCACTTGTTCTCTGGTATCAAGAACCCTGATGTGCTCTTCACAATAAGACAGATCGGGTTCAAGTTCTAATTCCTTGTATGTGAGTATATGAGTTGGGTCAGGCATGTATTTCCTTGACAGTGATACATGGAACACATCGTGAACTTTGGAGAGACTTGGCGGCATTGCCAAACGGTAAGCTACAACCGCAATTCGTTCTAGAATATCAAAAGTTCCGATGTACCTGGGACTCAATTTACCCTTCTTACCGAAACGTATAATTCCCTTCCATGGAGATACCTTCTTGAAAACATTATCTCTTACTTGAAATTCCAAATCCTTCCTTCGGTTATCAGTATAGCTCTTCTGCCTACTTTGAGCTTCTTTGATGTGGTTTTGGTTTACCTTCACCTTTACCAACGTTTCCTCCACCAGTTCTGGACCTATGAGTTTTCTTTCACCAATGTCATCACAACATGTCAGTTTGCGACATCTCTTTCCATATAACGCTTCATATGGTGCCATCTGAATACTCGATTGGAAGCTATTATTATAGGAAAATTATACCAAAGGTAAATATTGATCCCACATACCTTGAAAGTCAAGTGAGAAGGATCTCAAAATGTCTTCTATGGTTTGAATACTCCATTCTGATTGTCCATCTGTTTGAGGGTTGTAGGCAGTGCTCAAATGAAGTTCAGTATCTAAGGCCTTTTGAAGACTCTTCCAGAATATTGAAGTAAAATGGGGATCACGATCCGAAATAATCGATAGGGGTACTCCATGAAGTCTCACAATTTCATTAATATATAGTATTGCTAGCCGTTCAAGTGGTAAATCTTCCCTTGTAGCATGAAAATGTGCTACTTTGGTAAGATTATCAACAATGACCCATATTGCATCGTTCCTTCTAGGAGTCTTTGGTAGCCCCATGACGAAGTCCATCGTAATATTATCCCATTTCCACTCAGGTATAAGAAAAGGTTGCATTACTCCACCAGGTCGTTGCCTTCCAGCTTTCACTTGTTGACAAACCATACATCTTGACACAAAATCAGCAATCTCCCTCTTCATGTTGTCCCACCAAAAAGGTTCTTTCAAATATCTATACAATTTGGTTCTCCTAGGGTGTATAGAGAAATTGTAACTATGAGCATCATCCAACAATTCCCTTTTTATATCAGGTATATTGGGAACACAAAGCCTCTTCCCAAATTTCAAAATTCCATCTTTATACACAAAGTCTCTCAATCTCCCATCACACACAGCTTTAATCTTCGTTTGAAATTCTTCATCATCAATCTAAGAACTCTTAATCCTTTCTAGTAAAGATGGTTTTGAAACCATTTGATAAAAAATTTATGTTTCACCTTCCATTGTTATTTCCATGTCCATCTTCACTAGATCCATGAAAATTGGATCCCTTTCAATTCTCATATTGCTCAAAACTCCATGATCTTTTCTGCTCAAAGCATCCGCCACCTTGTTTTCCTTCCCCGGGTGGTAGTGTATCATGAAATAATAATCCTTGAGTAATTCAAGCCATCTCCTTTTCCTCATGTTGAGTTCTTTCTGTGAGAAAATATACTTCAAACTCTTGTGATCAATATAAATCTCACATTTTCACCATAGAGGTAGTGCCTCCATATCTTCAAAGAAAATATCACAACTGCTAACTTGAGATCATGAGTATGATAGTTTTGCTCATGAATTTTCAACTATCATGATGCATAGGCAATAACCTTATCATTATGTAGAAGGACACAACCAAGTCCTTTCTTCGATGCATCGCTATAAATAACGAACCCATCATTCTTTGATGGTAGAGTCAATATTGGAAAATTTACTAATCTTATCTTCAGTTATTCGAAACACTCTTCACACTCTTTTGTCCAAACAAATTTAACCCCTTTACGTGTGATATTTGTTAATGGGTTAGCTAATTGGGAAAAATTATGGACGAAATGTCAATAATAACCTCCTAAACCAATAAAACTGCATACCTCATTTATACTTGTCGGTGATGGACATTCTTGGATTGCCTTGGTCTGAGAAGGATTAATGAAAATTCCATCCTTAAAGACAATATGGCCAAGAAAAGAAATCTTCGGAAGCCAGAATTCACACTTGCTAAACTTATCATATCATTCATGTCTTCTAAGGGTCTTCATGATAATACGAAAGTGATTGTCATGATCTTCATAGATTTTGGTGTATACCAAGATATAATCAATAAATACCACCAAATAATCATCGAGATATTCCTTGAAAACTCTATTCATCAGATCCATGAATATAGAGGGTGCATTAGTCAGCCCAAATGGCATTACTGTAAACACATAATGCTCGTACCTCATTCGAAATGCTGTCTTCAGAATGTGTTCCTTCTTCACAGACAACTGATGGTGTCTAGACTGAATTTTAATTATTGAAAATTATTGAGCTCCATGTAGTTGGTCAAATAAATCATCAATGCGAGGTAGGCGATACTTTTTCTTTATTGTTATAGCATTTATCTCCCTGTAGTCGACACATAACCTCATAGATCCATCTTTCTTTTTAACAAAATGAACAGGGGCTCCCCATGGAGAAACACTAGGGAAAATAAATCCCTTATTACTCAATTCCTATAGTTGTTTCTTTAGTTAGTATAATTCCACATTGGCCATTCTATAATGGTTCTTTGATATAGGCCGTGATCCATGAATTAAATCAATGGAAAACTCAACTTCTTGTTCTGGAGGATGTCCAGGTAAATCTTCCGGAAAAACATCTAAATATTCTTTCACAATAGGTACATCCTCAATTTGAACATTCCTTTCCTCACCCACAGTCATTTCATTCTCTTCCTACCCAATAATTCAATTTAGTTGAGCTACTGGGGGTGGATCTAGATAAGAATTAGGTGGTGATAATTCTGCTCTAAAGAAAAGGTGTTCCATATCATCATCATCAAAAATAGTAACCTCTTTCTTCTTAAAATAAATTTTTGCATTGTGGTCCGAAATCCAATCCATACCAGGGAATATATCAAATAAACCATAGGTATGACGATGAGATCAGTGGATAAAGAACATTTATGTGCTCTAATGGGGACTGATTCACAAAAAATTGTTGCAATGATACTTCCCTTAGGAGTTTTAACTGACAAATCCTTTGTTAAATGAAATTGGAAATATCTAATTTTCTTAACAAACTGGGAAGAAATGAAACAACGCGATGATCCATAATCAAATAATGCATTTTAAAAACTTGAGGAAACCATTAAATTAACTGCCACCACGTCTTTTGGAGCTTCTACCTCAGCAGTAGTGATAGAATAAGCTTGGCCTTGATCCCTTGGCCTTTTCTGAGGTAAGTTCCCCTGATGCTTAGGACATTCATTTTCATAATGTCCCATCTCCCTGGAATTGTATCATTGGAAATCGGTAGCTTCCTTCTTCCCCTTGAAATCACGAGTTTGGTGGCCATTTTCACCACACTTGTAACATACTCCCATTCCTTTTAAGCAAGTACTAGGGTTTTTCTTCCCACATTTACAATAGGATGGATATTCAACCTTTCCCTTCTTCCCCTTATTTCCATTCCCAAATTGATCGGCATATCTCTTATTCTCTTGATTTTATTTAAAGAATTAAGAAATAGAGAATTTCTTTTTTTTCCTTGATAGCACATGAGACAATGTCTTCGTACGATGAGAAGGATTGTGAGACTAATGATCGACGGAGAAACAGTTTTAACCCATAAAAGAAACGATCAATATTACTTCTTGTGTTATGTATACAATCTCTAGCATACCTTGCTCACCTTGTAAAGTTAGCCTCATACATTGTGGAATTCTCATCCTCCTTTTGTCTCAGACTCAGAAATTGCCTTTCCATATCTTCTTGATGGCCGCGAGGAAAGTATTTTTCTAAAAACAGATCATTGAACTCCCTCCATTCCATATTTGATACTTCATCATCTTCCTTCGTGTTCTGAATCAATGACCACCATTGATCAGCATCTTTAGTGAGGTGATAAACTGCCATGACAACTTTATACCTTTCACTACTCCCCAAAGCCAGAAATATTTTCTCTAGGGAACTTTGTCACGACCCGTCCTTAGGGCCCGTGCCGTGACTACCCCAAGCCTGCCTTCCATAGGCCAGGGGCTGGCAACTAGCACCAAGGCGTAAATAACAACAAAAAGGGAAGGCATTGCCTTTGAAAAGCAAACAAGCACCACAGAGTAAGCAAGTGGAAAAGTAAACACTAAGTAAAAACAGTACAAGCTGTGCTGAAAGTAAAAGGGGCTGGAAATACAAGCCCAACTGTAAAGTACAACTAAAAGGAAAAACAGCAACTGAAAGGGAAAACTGCAGCGTCGAGCCGTCCTCTGGAAGTCCCACCTGAAGGGTGGGTACAGATAGCCTCCACTGCTCCTCAGGTCCACCTGACTGCTCCGAGCACGTCCCAGCCAGTGGTCCACCTCCAGGTACCGTCCTGCTCCGCACATCTCCACCACGATCAGCACTGTCCGTCGTCTGCAACCAACACCACGAAGTGCGGGCATAGCCCATGCAGGGGTGAGTATAAGCTACTCAGTAGGGACCCCGAGACCCCCGATGGTCTCCCAAAATCCACAAAGGATAATCCACAAAGGAAATATACAATCACGAAATAACATCTGACACAGCTTAGGTATATGCCCATACATATACCTAAGTCATCAATTCCCGTTCGACTCCAACGTCCGAGCCCAAGAACAACCCAGTCCACACAGGAAAGCAAAACTTATACCCACACAGGATAGATCAACACAATCCAAAAAGGAGAGTAAACAGTAAATCCACATATGATAGCTCAACACAATCCACAAAGGAGAGTAACACAAGATTCAGCTCACACAGGTATACTTCTTCGGATGACGATAAAGATGATCACTGATCCATCTAAGTCGTCGGACCCACGAAGGATCGATAGGTAACTAACCCCCGCAATGACCCACACAGGATCGGGCCCACACAGGACCTGTAGGCGCTGGCTCACACAGAACCGCTGAGCGTGGACCCACACAGGATCAGACCCACACAGGATCAGGCCCACATAGGACCGGGCCCACACATGACCTGTAGCACTGATCCACGTTGGATCGCTGAGTGTAGTAGTCGTCGCAGTCCACTGAGGATCTTTGCACAGTCGTCGCCGCAGTCCACTGAGGATCTCTGCACGGTCGTCATCGGAGTCCACAGAGGATCTCTGCACAGTCGTCGCCGCAGTCCACTGAGGATCTCTGCACGGTAGTCGCTGTCGAAAAGCAGTCGCAGCCAGCACTAGGGTTCCGCACACAACAAGCTCGTTCAGGAGGGTCCTCTCCACGAGCCGAGAGGCTGATACATCAACTGACACAAAGTCCAAAGTTGATGTATCCAAAAGTTCCGTATCGTCAACAGGAACTCAACGTCGCAGACGGCGCATCAATCAGACGCACGGTCTGAGAGTTATTGGCATTTTCGTCCCAGGGGCCCGGTTGGTTTTTAAGGTAAAACCAACCCAACCGCACTCCACCTGCGTCCAAACCTCGGGCAGAGTATGCCAAAAGATCCGTCTCACTTAGAGGAAAACAACGAAGCTGACGGCACGTCAATCGGACGTCCGTGGCTCAAGATATTAGTGTTTCCGCTCCGAGGGCCCGGTTGGTTTCGTGTACGAACCAACACGGCTGAACCCAAAGTATTCCGAAACCTTGAGTGCGGTATACCGAAATGACCGCCTCGATCCAAGGATCATGTTTCCACTGACGGAGAGTCGTTTGGAGGCTCTTAGCTCGAGTTACGAGCGTTTGAACGAAAATGTCGGAAGACGGGGGGTACGGGCCCGGGCCGACCCGGCCCGACACCCCCGGGAGTCGGCCGAACCGGGTCGACCCGACCCGGTCTGTCCAGGGCGCGGCCCGGCCGGTCGGACCGGCCCGGACCGGTTCGACCGAGCGGCCAAACGGCCGAGGCGCGCGGGGCACGACCCCCACGGCCTGGTAGTGCTGTGCCCCCCCGCGTGGGGCCGCGCTGTGTCATGGACGCGGCTTCAGCCGGGTCCGAGGGCACCGAACCCACGCGGCCGCGGGTCCGCAGGGGCCGCCATCGCCGCCGCTTCAGCCGCGGCGGCCTGTCTGGCGGCGCGCCAGGGCGCCGCCGCTCCCGGTTGCCGGCGCCGCCGCGCCGGCGACCCGCGCCGCCAGCGAGTTCTGCGGGCCACCTGGATCACTCCGGTGGTCCGATTCTCTTCCCGTCTGCGCCATTGCTCCTCCCGGGACTCGTTCTTCACTGCGGGATCGTCACACATCCATTGCGGCAAGTTCCGTCGTCGCCTGCCAAATCCGCACAAAACGAAGAATGGCAAAGGGTCGTCGGGCCGTGTTCGTTTGGCCCGCACCCTCCGCGTTAGAGATAAACAACCGGGAGAATTTTGTTCAACACATGAACAGACAATTTTAATAAAATAAAATTGTTCATTTGAAACCGGTTCTTTAATTTTTAAAGAACGTTCACGGGAATATAAAGAGGGGTATTCCAAATCATAAAATCCCTACCTCATTGGTCGTCGCGCGCGGGTGTTCTTCGCGGAAAAGCTCGTCGCGGAAGAGGGGGATCGTCGCGTCATCGCGGGAAGGCGTCGCGTCGTCGCCGGATCCGGCGTTGAGTTGGCGAGCTAAACGGTACAAGAACAACAGATTTAAAATAATAAATAATTAAATCTATGTTTCGTTTAAAACCAAAAAGAACCTTTAGAGGAAACCCAAAATCACTCACCCCAAATGGTTGGTGATCGGAGATCGGAGCGGGGAAGAACATCTCGGACGGAAGCGTCGTCGATTTCCGGGTTCGGCATTCTTCGCGTTCTTTGCGTTCTTCGCGTTCTTCGCGTTCTTCTCAATGGAGAAGAAGATACAATGGTCCTCTCAAATCTTCTCAACGTGCAAATAACCAGAGGTCGAGCGTTGGCCTTATTTTATTATTACGCCAACGAATTTGAAAACTGGTTAAGAAACGACTAATCAATTCGTTGAATTAATTCAACGAAAGAAACAGCACATTTAATTCACGAAACAAACCACCCAATTAAATGGTCTATTAAGATTTTAAGAAACGCGTTAGTTGACTTTCATAAAGACGGGTTTTCGCGGGTGCGTTTCTTAGCGAAAAGAAACGGCGGGGCTCGTGCGGGCCCCACCTCACAAATATCCTACCAAGGGGGTAGGATATTTCTGGATAGAATCCTATCAAGTTTAACACAGTTCAAGCCGCCTTTATGTGGATTCAAGTGTCTTCCAAGTGGCTTAAGTGAAATAAAATAAAGTTGTCGCAAAATTATTTTATTTCTTAACTTTAAGCCCGAAAATTAAAAACAACACCCGAGAAAACGCAACTCCGGAAGAGGCGTTTCTAAGAGAATACCGGCGCTGCGATTTCATCGGAGCCCTCAGAATTCGATTTCGGGCACCGGTTCAAAAGTTTAAAAAAACCCGCTCGTCCGTTCACTGAACGTACCGGAGCCAAAACTTCGGAAAATGATTCCGGGCACACCGGGACTCGAAATCAGGTGCCGTGAGAGACTGCGCTCTTGAAAAATTCCAAATAAAATTAAGAAAAAAATTTCCTTGAAAATTACGGGTCTTTACATTACTCAGACCTCAGGGATTTACGTCCCCATAAAGATACATCAAAAACTAGGGAAACAAATGTGGGTACTGAGCACGCAACTGAGCCTCCCACTCCCAAGTACTCTCCTGGAGGTTCCCGTGCTGCCATCTGATGCACACAAGAGGAATCAATCGCCCACGTAGGAATCGCTCTTGTCCATCCTCTATCTCCACTGGGACCTCCGCAAAAGTCGCCCCATCATCCACATCTAGCTCCCCATAGTCAATGATGTGCGTCGGGTCGTGCACGTATCTCCTCAGCTGGGATACGTGGAAGAGGTCGTGCACCCGGTGCAACTGAGGTGGTAGAGCCAGGCGATAAGCCACCTCGCCAATCCTGCTGAGGACCTGGAAAGGCCCGATGAAGCGTGGAGACAACTTATCGCCTCGTCCAAATCTCCACAAACCACGTCGAGGTGAGACACGCAAGAAGACGTGGTCACCATCCTCGAACTCTAGTGGCCTCCGCCTCCTGTCAGCATATGACTTCTGCCGGCTCTGTGTTGTCCTCATCTGCTCCTGGATGACCTGGACCTTCTCTGCCGTGGCCCGGACCATCTCTGGTCCCACAAGTGCTGACTCCCCAGGGTCTGTCTAGCACAAAGGAGATCTGCAAGGCCTGCTGTACAACGCCTCATAGGGTGCCATCCCGATGGTGGAGTGGTGGCTGTTGTTGTACGCGAACTCCACCAAGGGTAGGTGGTCCTCCCAGCTACGACCAAAGTCAAGGACACATGCACGGAGCATATACTTGAGAGTCTGAATGGTCCTCTCCGTCTGACCATCCGTCTGAGGGTGAAAGGCGGTGCTCAGAAGTAGCCACGTCCCGAATGCCTCTTGCAATCCCTTCCAAAGTCGGGAGGTAAAGCGAGCGTCCTGATCGGAGACGATAGTCGATGGCACACCGTGAAGTCGTACAATCTCCTGAACGTAGAGACGTCCCAAGCTCTCCACTGATCCCTGCTCTCGGATGGGTAAGAAGTGTGCCGACTTGGTGAGTCGGTCAACAATCACCCAAATGGAGTCGTGACCTCTGGAAGTGCGTGGAAGTCCAGTCACGAAGTCCATAGATATGCCATCCCACCTCCACTCCGGGACCTCCAAGGGTTGTACCAAGCCTGCTGGTACCTGGTGCTCCGCCTTCACCTGCTGGCAGGTGAGGCACTGTGAAACAAACTCTGCCACAACCTTCTTCATGCCCGACCACCAGTGCTGACGTCTGAGATCCTGGTACATCTTCGCCACTCCAGGATGTACCGCCAAAGGAGAAGTGTGGAACTCTCTCAGCACCTCCTCTCGTAATGCGACTGGTACCAAGGTACATCCTCTGAAAAGGATATCGTGCTCTGCTCCAAGGGAGAAACCATCAGGTGCCTGTCCTGAGGATATCTGTGCACGCCGTGTGTCACAGTCAGCGTCCCCACACTGTGCCTCTCTTACCCAATTTAGAAGTGGAGGAGAGACTGTGAGAGACTTAAGGAAGGCTGCTCCGTATCTATCCACGAAGGATATCTGCAAGGCGGATCGCTGCTCTGTCGCCTCCTCAAGTAGTTGGATGCCCGTCCTCCTGCTGAGGGCATCGGCTACCACGTTCCCCTTCCCAGGAGTATAGACTATCTCAAAGTCATAGTCCTGGAGGAACTCGAGCCATCGCCGCTGTCTCAAGTTCAGGTCCTTCTGAGAGAAGATGTACCTGAGACTCTGGTGGTCAGAAAAGACTGTGAAGCGCTCCCCCATCAGATAGTGCCACCATGTCTTCAGGGAGAAGACCACTGCTGCCAACTCCAAGTCATGGGTAGCGTAGTTCTGCTCATGCGGCCTCAACTGACGTGATCCGTAGGCAATCACGGCCGCTCCTGCATCATGACACACCAGAGTCTGGTCCCTGATGCATCGTCGTAGACTACGTATCCAACTCCCTCCTCAAGCAACCTCAAGATAGGTGCGCTGGTCAACCTCTGCCTCAGCTCCTGGAAGCTCTGCTGACATCTGTCTGACCACAAGAAGGGTTTCCCCTTCTTCGTCAACGCTGAGAGTGGGGATGAAACTCTGGAGAAGTCCAGCACAAATCTCCGATAGTATCCGGCTAGGCCCAAGAAACTCCGCACCTCTTTCACGCTCTTGGGTGGCTCCCAAGCTAGCACCTCCCCGATCATCGTGGAATCCACTGCAACTCCCGCCCTAGAAATGACGTGCCCCATGAAGTGGACCTCACGTAAGCAGAACTGACACTTCGAGAGCTTTCCATAAAGCTGGTGCTCTCGGAGTGTGTCTAGTACAACACGCAAGTGGTAGGAGTGCTCCTCCTCCGTGGTCGAGTACACCAAGATATCGTCGATGAAGACTACGACAAATCGATCTAGGTATGGCTGGAAGATCCTGTTCATGAGGCTCATGAACACTGTTGGAGCGTTGGTCATGCCGAAAGGCATAACCAAGAACTCATAGTGGCCATACCGACACCTGAAGGCCGTCTTCTGCACATTCTCATCTCGAACTCCGAGCTGATGATAGCCTGACCTGAGGTCTATCTTCGAAAACCACCATGCTCCCTTGATCTGATTGAAGAGGTCATCAATCCTGGGTAGCGAATACTTTTTCATCACTGTCACCTGGTTCAGGCGACGATAATCGACACACAGTCACAAGCTCCTATCCGCCTTCTTGGCGAACAATATCGGGGAGGCCCAGGGTGAAACACTGGGTCGGATGAACCCCTTGCCCTGCAAGTCCTCCAACTGTACCCGCAGCTCTCGAAGCTCAGCGGGGGCCATCCGATATGCTGGAGTGGATATCGGGGCTGTCCCGTGGTACATGTCAATATAAAAGTCTACCTCTCTGCGAGGAGGTAGTCCTGGAACGTCGTCGGGAAAGATGTCTGCGTACTAATCCACCACTGCAGGAAAACTGGGACTCCGCACGTCAACTTCTCCCAGGATGAGGCTAGCCAACTGATGAGTGATGGGCTGACCTCTCCTCTGCGTGAGTCCATCCTCTACTGCTAAGGCTCCCTTCTCGCAGGTGAAGGTGAACCTGCTCCCGTCGGTGCGCACACATCGCACCTTGAAGTGCGGGCATAGCCTGTGCAGGGGTGAGTATAAGCTACTCAGTAGCGACCCCGAGACCCCCGAAGGTCTCCCGAAATCCACAAAGGATAATCCACAAAGGAAAGATACAATCACGAAGTAACATCTAACACAGCTTAGGTATATGCCCATACATATACCTAAGTCATCAATTTCCATTCAGCTCCAATGTCCGAGCCCAAGCACAACCCAGTCCACACAGGAAAGAAAAACGTATACCCACAAAGGATAGCTAAACACAATCCACAAAGGAGAGTAAACAGTAAATCCACACAGGATAGCTCAACACAATCCACAAAGGAGAGTAACACAAGATTCAGCTCACACATGTATACTTCTTCGGATGACGATAAAGATGATCACTGATCCATCTATGTCGTCGGACCCACAAAGGATCGATAGGTAACTAACCCCTACAATGACCCACATAGGATCGGGCCCACACAGGACCTGTACGCACTGGCTCACACAGAACCGCTGAGCGCGGACCCACATAGGATCGGACCCACACAGGATCGGCCCCACACAGGACCGGGCCCTCACATGACCTGTAGCACTGATCCACGTAGGATCGCTGAGTGCAGTAGTCATCGCAGTCCACTGAGGATCTCTGCACAGTCGTCACCGCAGTCCACTGAGGATCTCTGCACGGTCGTCGTCGGAGTCCACGGAGGATCTCTGCACAGTCGTCACCACAGTCCACTGAGGATCTCTGCATGGTAGTCGCTGTCGAAGAAGCAGTCGCAGCCAACACTAGGGTTCCGCACACAGCAATCTCGTTCGGGAGGGTCCGCTCCACGAGCCGAGAGGCTGATACATCAACTGACACAAAGTCCGAAGTTGATGTATCCAAAAGTTCTGTATCGTCAACAGGAACTCAACGTCGCAGACGGCATGTCAATCGGACACCCGGTCAGAGTGTTATTGGCATTTTCGTCCCAGGGGCCCGGTTGGTTTTTAAGGCAAAACCTACCCGACCGCACTCCACCTATATCCAAACCTCGGGTGGAGTATGCCAAAAGATCCGTCTCACTTAGAGGAAAACAACGAAGCTGACGGCACGTCAATCGGACGTCCGTGGCTCAAGATATGAGCGTTTCCGCTCCGAGGGCCCGGTTGGTTTCGTGTACGAACCAACCCGGCCGAACCCAAAGTATTCCTAAACCTTGAGTGCGATATACTGAAATGACCGTCTCGATCCAAGGATCGCGTTGCCGCTGACGGTGAGTCGTTTGGAGGCTCGTAGCTCATGTTACGGGCGTTTGAACGAAAACGTCCGAAGACGGGGGGTACGGGCCCGGGCCGACCCGAACCGACCCCCCCGGGAGACGGCCGAACTGGGTCGACCCGTCCCGGTCCTGTCCGGCCAGGGCGCGGCCCGGCCGGGCGGACCGGCCCGGCCCGGTTCGGCCGAGGGGCCGAACGACCGAGGCGCGCGGGGCGCCGCCCCCGCGCGGGTCCGCGGGTGCCGCCGCCGCCGCGGCTTCAGCCGCGACGGCCTGTCCGGCGGCGCGCCGGGGTGCCGCCGCTCCCGGCTGCCGGCGCTGCCGCGCCGGCGACCCGCGCTACCGGCGAGTTCCGCGGGCCACCGGGATCGCTCCGGTGGTCCGATTCTCTTCCCGTCTGCGCCATTGCTCCTCCCAGGACTCGTACTTCACTGCGGGATCGTCAAACATCCGTTGCGGTACGTTCCGTCGTCGCCCGCCAAATCCGCACAAAACGAAGAATGACGGAGGGTCGTCGGGCCGTGTTCGTTTGGCCCGCACCCTCCGCGTTAGAGTTAAACAACCGGGAGAATTTTGTTCAACACATGAACCGACAATTTTAATAAAATAAAATTGTTCATTTGAAACCGGTTCTTTAATTTTTAAAGAACGTTCACGGGAATATAAAGAGGGGTATTCCAAATCATAAAATCCCTACCTCGTTGGTCGTCGCGCGCGGGCGTTCTTCGCGGAAAAGCTCATCGCGGAAGAGGGGGATCGTCGCGTCGTCGCGGGAAGGCGTCACGTCGTCGCGAGATCCGGCGTTGAGTCGGCGAGCTCAATGGACCAAGAACAACAGATTTAAAATTATAAATAATTAAATCTGTTTTTCGTTTAAAACCAAAAAGAACCTTTAGAGGAAACCCGAAATCACTCACCTCAAATGGTTGGTGATCGGAGATCGGAGCGGGGAATAATGTCTCGGACGGAAGCGTCATCAATTTCCGGGTTCGGTGTTCTTCGCGTTCTTCGCGTTCTTCACGTTCTTCGCAAGGGAGAAGAAGATACAAGGGTCCTATCAAATCTTCTCAACGCGCAAATAACCAGAGGTCGATCGTTGGCCTTATTTTATTATTACGCTAAAAAAATTGAAAACTGGTTAAGAAATGACTAATCAATTCGTTGAATTAATTCAACGAAAGAAACAACCCATTTAATTCACGAAATAAACCGCCCAATTAAATGGTCTATTAAGATTTTAAGAAACGCGTCAATTGACTTTCATAAAGACGGGTTTTCGCGGGTGCGTTTCTTAGCGGAAAGAAACGGTGGGGCTCGTGCGGGCCCCACCTCACAAATATCCTACCAAGGGGGTAGGATATTTCTGGATAGCATCCTATCCAGTTTAACTCAGTTCAAGCCGCCTTTATGTGGCTTCAAATGGCTTCCTAGTGGCTTAAGTGAAATAAAATAAAGTTGTCGCAAAATTATTTTATTTCTTAACTTTAAGCCCGAAAATTAAAAACCACACCCGAGAAAACGCAACTCCGGAAGAGGCGTTTCTAAGCGAATACCGGCGCTGCGATTTCATCGGAGCCCTCAAAATTCGATTCCGGGCACCGGTTCAAAAGTTAGAAAAACCCGCTCGTCCGTTCACTGAACGTACCCGAGCAAAAACTTCAGAAAATGATTCCGGGCACACCGGGCCTCGGAATCAGGTGCCGTCAGAGACTGCGCTCTTGAAAAATTCCAAAGAAAATTAAGAAAAAACTTTTCTTGAAATTTACGGGTCTTTACAAACTTATCCATTGCTCAGCTACTATTGGATTTGTACTCCCATTGAATGTTGGTGGTTGATGCCTCATGAAGCGATCTAACATTGATCCACCACACAGTGGATTAGGGTGCACCATACAGGTAAGGTTTTATTCATAACCTGAGTGAGTTGTCCCAGTATGGTGATAAGCTGATCAGCACCAGTTGTATCACCATCTCCACTATAATTATCTTGAGCAGGCGGGAAATCCCTATATGCAGTGCATGCATTGATACCGTTTCCATTTCTTCCACTAGGCGCCATTTCTAAACAATGGCATAAACTAGATCAGTTTATGAATCAAAATACATAATTCCATACTTATAACACACTTAACATAAATTAAACTATTTCGTGATATAATCCATAATCCTAAAAAAGTTTTCTTTGAGGATGCATATATTCATAAAACATTCATAATTATTTGTAATGAAAATGAGAGTTATCCTAAGCATATCCCCTGGGAGTGTCGTAACCAAGAGTGCAGCAAGGTCTATTGTCGGGCACCAGTTCCCGTTCGAGTCTAGCTCAAAGCGGTGTTTTCGGGTTTTACCCCTAGGTACATCTATGCCAGAGCCACCTCTACCTGCTCGTATACAGACAGAGTTGTATTGCTCGGAAATCTCAAAAAAATTCTACAAAAAATAAATTCTAGGAAGTTCTTCTATACTAATCCTCAAAGTCCGTCTTAGGTCTATGTGCTCTAATCAAAGTTTATCTAAATCTATATTCCAAGGTTTGTACTAAACTTCCTCTGATACCAACTATAATGCCCCAACCCTAGTTACCCAGAGTCAGTGAATTATTACATAACATTGTCCTGATCATAAGAAAGATCAAGTCTCTAAAGACCGATTAGTTTAGTAGCCTTGGAATAACTAGATAAATTCATAAACTTTACATTACATCATAAAGTGAAAACTACTACTACAACATCTTGTCTTCATATCCCCTCATACTATCCCATTAGGTCATTCATAAATTACTTCTTCACATCCTGGGAAAAAGAATACATTGAAAGGGGTGATCTCAGATGCTCAGTAAGGATAACAACATATCGGAAACTTTCATAAATAAGCATAAACATTTAATTCAATGTATAACTAAAAAAAGCCTTTTAGCCTTGAAATTCAGAATAATATGGCAAAGATAAAATGAAATAATTTCATTTACTTATTCATATGGATATTCTACTAGTCAAATAATCACATGTAATATCAATAACGACTTCCATAACGATGGAATGCATAATACCATACTATCATAACCACGTAGCCAAGGCCTTGTGCGAAGACTACAAATATGATTTTGTCAAGGCCTCATGCCAAGACACAAGTTTGTATAATGAGACCTACCGATGCATCGAGGAGCTATTTCGGGCTCGACCCCTCACTTATTAAGTCCAATGCATTCCTCATATGAACAGGTTTAAAAATAACATAAACATTCTTATTAAAACTAGCATACGAAATGTCAATAATTTCACCATAAACCATGAATGGTATAAAAATAACACATCCACAGTCAAACATATCACAAAACCCTCAATAATATATGGAAGTATTGTATCCTAATAAATAAACTTCAAATAATCTTAAAATCCATCAAAGGATGTTGACATAGATGAAATCAAAACTATTTGAGAGAAATATCTCTTTTTTTTAAATCATTTAAAAGTCATATAATTATAAAATAAAACATTTACTTTAAAATATTATTATAAGATTTTAAGGGAATCTTCTTCAATTTTATAATGGCGTAAAATAGCTGCACCCGCTGAATAAGTAAAAAAAGACATTCTTACCTTAATTCTGTCAAAAAGGTTAAAAAAGACCTTGTTTGGAAAACGACAGAAAGATTCCTTTATAAACTTCTTATAAAAAGGAAACAAGGGTATAAATGACTTTATACCATATTCTTTAAAGTAGTAATAATTATTTGAAATAAATTTTTAAGAAACATGGATGTGGATGATAAACAGTTCCCAATAGATAATAACGTATAAACAACCTCGGATAATGAAGAGATTGTGAAGTAAACCCTTACCTTGTAATTTTCCTTAGTCGATGGTATGTTAAACTCCATTATAATAGTTAAAACAATTTTATTAAATTATAAAAGAATAATATTCATAATTATGATATCATATATGATCTTTTAACATTGATTTGTTAATAATATCTTAGTATTATCATTGTTTCGGGTGTTAACTTACTCATTTTCTTTTATATGTTTTGTTACATAAGTCGTGTTTGTTATGGATAGGTTGTACCTTAATTATATCCAAAATGATATAATGTTCTTAAACATTACTTTTAATCATCAAATCAGAATTAGTCTTGAATTGATACGATGGGGAATGAATCTCACCGCGTTCGTGGAGATGGTAGTCCGTACGTACGCACGAGCGACAATACCATTCTTTTGATATGAAAATAATATATAATTGGATGGTATATCATATTTAAAGAATCATTATTATGTAATATTTATCATTTACAAGAATTAAACATCATTATTATACCCATCCAAATAATAATATATTGAATAACAATTACACCACGACATGGAGACGGTAAGTTGTACGAACACACGTATGATGACTTGTCATTCAAAGGATGGATAGAATACTGAATATGGTTGTACAATATTTATAATAATATCACATTATATAGTAGATAGAAGATTTATTATTTTAGAATGGGAATAACAAATAAAGAAGAAATGAACTTGAAAAATGGTGGTGAAAACATTACCTCTTCTTCAGGTTCTTCCATTAGATTTGATCAAAAGGGCTCCTTAGGTTTGCTTTCTGACCAAAATAAGGTCTCTAGGTTGTAGTGAGGGAAGTTGAGAGAGTATTTCGGTAGGGTTTGGCTGAGCCAAAAGGCTTTGAATGTGTATATTAGTGTGAAGGAGGAGTGAACTTTTATAAGAGGGGTGAGGGGCACCTTTGGAAAAGATAGAAATATTATGTTATAATAAATTAATATTCGGTTTCTAATGGCTCAAAAGTGGATTATCTAAAGTTTAATGTGGGGATGGTTCGAAAACCAGTCAACCAATATAATTTATACAGGTTTGGGTCATTATATTAACCTTATGTTTTAGATTTAACTCTTAGTTAATTAGTTTGACACTTACCATGTCACTTTGTATTTTTATATTCTAAAGTTAATAAACTTACTATATACCTCCAAGAGACCCTCAAGTGGTCCATTAATGATACACCTATCATAGTATAAGTTTCTTGGATGAACCTTAACTTTTTACGAATTTAATATCATTTAGTAATATAATATTTGTTTTAAAAACTCTTTTATGTCAATTTTGACACTATTGGGTATTTTGTTTTTGATAATTTCATAACAGCATTATTACTTGGAAATAAATTTATATAACCAATAATAATATGTCATATTAACCTATAAAATTAGTGGAATTTATAAAAATTCTCAAATTACATTTATTTTGATATTTATAATATAAATTATTTTAATATTTCATTAATTAGGTAATTACTTCATCACCATTGTGTCATAAATAAATTAAATTTTTTAATGTCTAAAAATTATAAATAAAATACCATTATGTATTATATCTTTTTATATTTATAATTAAAATTTACAATCGAATTTATCTTATGTATATCCCTATATTAAAAATGTTTCATTAATGAAACATTGATTTTAACTCTTTTAACTCTTCTTTGAATTAAATAATAATAAATGTCCTAATCTAATCCAAGTGGACCTAAATGATAATATTTTATTCCTAAGGTTGTTTTTGTTCGATATACACTTGTCCAATAGAATTAGGACATGTGTTAGGGTAATATTAATATCATTTTTACCCTTAATTACCCTATTTACTTTTAACCGTCGTAAATAAAAGTAAAACGTTACTATTCAAAAAAAATCATTTTCATCTCATTGAACCACATTATACTCCTTGATATTAACCATTTCTCTCGGATTTTTGATATTCCACTCACAGAAGTGGTAAAATTATGTTTTATTTGAATTTCCAAATTCTCTTAGGAGGTGGGTAAAAGACGGTAAAAAGTTCAATAAAATTTATATATATCTAAAATTATTCTAAACTAACTCCAATGAATTAAATTGAACTAATATAGGTATTATGTATCTATTTATACCTTAATTAAATTTATATAAATTAAATAATTATTTAAATAAAATTTCGGTTTTAAACTATAACTCAGTGTTTTTTCACTATTCATTAAAAATTGAACGTTTTCAAAAAAATACCAAAATTTAACCTTAGGCTAATTTCTATATTACGAATCCAAAAATGAAGTCCATTTTGAAAGATAAAATTTATAAAATTTCAAAATGTGGGTATTACTATTCATAACGGCAAGTTTGATTGGTTGTGGTGTGTGTGTTAGAACTCGAAGTTGCGTACAACACACGCTTCTGTATTTTGAAAGGTGAGCATACCGTGGAAGCTTGGGGTGTTACACACTACTAGTAGGAATGGGAGAATAGGTGTAGTGGTTATCCACTTCATTAACTCCATAATTTTATCATCTCATTTATTAGTATAAACAAACTTGACTCCCTTTTGAGTTAGCTTTATCTTTAGGATTGAAAATCATGATAATTTTCTCACAAAACTATGATAGTACATATATAATACAAGGAATTTTTTTATTTCAATCATATATGTTAGTCTGAGACATATATATATTACCTCACTTTTTGAAGGGTCTACATATATCCCTTTCTCAGTGATAACATTGCATAATTGTAATACTCTTCTGGTTCCTCCTTTGTAGGTCATACATATTTTCTATCAAGAAATTCTTTATCGCAGTATTTAAATACTCTTTTGGTTCTTCTTTTAAAATGAAATATATATGAAAAAAACTATAAAGACAACCAAAAATTTTTCAAGGTAATCCCTAAAAAAATTATTTATTATATTCATCAATCATTCTAGATAATTATCGAGTCCAAATAGCATCACTATAAACTCCCAGTGCCCATACCATGAATGAAATGTATTCTTTGGGATATCCCTTTTTCCGTTACATGGTATTATCACAACCAAAGATCCACCAAATGGAAATACAAGAATTAGCATAGGTAATAGAAACATTCATCAATTCATGGAAGAAAATACTTGTTCTTCAACCTGATCTTTTTGATCTTATGATTATCAACATAGTGGTTTATTAACTCATCATTATTCTTGATGAAGAGGATCGATTCACCCCTAGGTGATGCACTTGGTAATATACAACCTTATCCTGATTCACCTATCATTTCTTCTTCGACTTCTTATGTCCGAAAAACAGCTATTCAATATATATTCTTGGATATTGGAGAAGTTTCTAGTAAAATATTGATTGATATATTAACCTCATGGATTTGTGGAAGACCATTAATTTCTTCATGAAACACATCATAAAATTCCCTCACAACAGGCATGTCATCACAGATTATCTTTTCCTTATTTTTAATAAATTTTGATCAATATGATTACTCATAAGAATATTATATTCATGATTGAGATGATGATACCATAAAATATTCATCCTACTTCTTTAACTTTTATTGAATTAGGAGAGATTTGAGATATGATAGGTGAATTACATTTCTGAAAAATTTATGTTGGCTCCATATAAGAAATTCCAATCCATACTTAATATGGCATCAATTTCCACTAAAGGGAGTATCATAAGGATATTTTGAAATATTATCCAAAAAAAATTATTGGGTAACAGTTATATACTTGAGATGTGATGACTACACCATTTTCAATTTTCACCAATGGCACTAATTCTAGTATTCATGGTGGTGTTTACATAATTTTACTAAAATTGTATGATATGAATGCATATGTAGAATGAGAATAAAGAAATACATTTTTCATCCATGAATGAGTTACTTGGGTACCTATTAACACTTCATGTTTTGGATCCAACACAACAGTTGTGATGGAATAAACATTCCCCTACTCTCTAGGCCTTAGATGTTTTTTCATTGGTTATCATCAACAAACCATAGTATATCAAATATATTCCCATATTTTCCCTATTTATTGTAATAGACACATTTGAAAACAGGATTTGGGTTGACCGAAGCAATCATTTTTTCCATCCCTTTATTGGGTTTCTACCATCGGTAATCGCTAGGTAGACACCCTACCTTATCGCACCTAAATCCTTTCCTCATTCTATTTAGTTGATTTCAAGTATACGTATTCCCACAACCATTAAAATTTGGATGTATTAATTTATTTCCACCATAATATTTCTTTATCGTACCTCCATAATGACACACCATTTTGTAGTTTAATCCCCATGAAAACATTGAGATTTAAGTTTCTGCATTTTGACATTGGGGGAACATTATACAATTTCCTCATTTTTATCCAACAATTCTTTATACTCCAATTCATGCCACTAAAGAAGTATTCAAATTTATATTCCAAGTTAATAAAAGAGTGGGAAAATATCATGAAGGCCTTGTGATTTTTCTCTCACACATCCCTATGGGATTGTCATACTTTTTCATGAGGATAAGGAATTTCCTCACCATAATCAGTCAATGATTATGAGGAATTTTTTTTGCAAAAGAATTTCAAGAATTAATACCACTTTATCAATTTGATCACCTCCTTAGGCATGATATTTTTCTAAAAACTTACAACATTGATCATCTTCCCCTTCCATGTGATTAACAACCAATATGAACTTCTCTTACTCAATGTATTGAAGGATGGATAATACCTTCTCAACAGAGTTAGTCCATTTTATTGTGATTAATAAATCACAAGATCCATTAAAAGTATGAGTCTTTTCACATAAAGGACTCAATCACAACATTTTCTTGGTTAGGGGGATTTTTTGTTCCTCGTGATTCTAGTATTAGTTAAAAACATTCAAAAATTGACAAAGTATCATCATGAAGTTAATGATTCCAGCTTCCATCAGGTGGGGCATCTCATTTGACTGGTCATCACATTTTCTCTTACATTGGTTATTGGTTTAGTTTCCATATTCTCATCTATTAACTAAATTTTTGGGAACATTAAGGATGATTTTTTTACACTATTAAAACATAAACTATATACCATGAACATTAAAGGGATAACTTATAAATGACATGTATTGTTTAACCAATAAATTTATAGGTTTCAATATAAGTTATCCACAATCTATTTCCCATCATAAAATTTTTTGGACATTTTTATTCTCTTTATAATTTTTCGTAAGTAGATTATGAATTTACCAAATCATATCCTCTTGGAGTATAAAACCTGGTGTAAGTGTTGGCCCATTTTTTCACTAGGTGACGGTCAATCCTAACTCAATGCACCCTTTTAGGGATTATTAGCCATAGGTACCTCAATGTTATATCCACATCCACTTGTAGTATACATAAATGAATGTATTTTCCTAGAAACCACATACTCTATACATTAAACAAATATAATTTTGTTTTATTATGTTTAGACTTATCATTAAGGAATTCCAATTATTTTTCAAATCTTAATCGTGAAAATCTATATGTCCATTTGATACCAACTCAATCTACCCTGGTCTTTAATAGACATTATTTCATAATTTCATACATATATTCAAACATAATAAAACCCATAATTACATGATACTAATTTTTTTTTGTGATTGGGTACATAGAATAACATATTGAACATGATATACAACAATATTATAAAAAAACCGCATCATGCACTTATTTTCCATGGATATTCTAAAATATCATGGGATAACCTAGGGATGTATAGAAGAAAGTTGTGGGCTATAAAGCCTAGTAATAGAATAAAAAAATCCTAAAATAATATAAATTTGTACATGTGATCCAATATTAATATCATTGTAAAATAATAAGGGTGTGAATCCTAATCTTGAATAATGAAGCAAGATAAAACATAATAGTATAATGGAAATATAGGAATGTGGTGACAACATTAATCATGACATCATAAATATTGCCAAGGATAACTTTCAAAAAATTATAACACACTTTATAGATTCCAATAATGGAGTATGTTTAGTACCTAATCCCATAAATTAAATCCGGTGAGACTAAAACATTACCCAATGAATTAAAGTGATATCTAGGAGATCCTATCAAAATATGTACATCATCATGTGTGCCACTTAAATCATTAAAAATAAATAATTATTTCATCAAATATAATCCCAAAATTAATGATTCTAGGTTAAATAAATATAATTACCTAGTAAATTAAGAATAGGTTCATCTTGATGAATAACCTTGACTATAAATGGGTATTGGTATTCACTATACAAATGTTTGGCATCTAAAATCGTAGAATATTTTCAGTAGCATAGAGGGAGAAAATAAAGGTCAATGAGTTGAATTAATGTGAGTGAAGAGGGTATTTCATCACTTGATAATCATAAAGTAGCAATATTTATGTGGATAACATATCCCAAAATGAAAAAAATGAAAAAAAAGGTATAACATGAAGGAGGTTCTTGAATAAAGAGGAAAAAGATATGATCCCTTACCTAGAGGGGTACATCTATAATCATGGATGGTCTTCTTAAGAGATTACGAGAACATTGGTAGGAAACTATATAGGTATGGTTATAGTAATTTTTTAAGGGATTTGAGATAATAAAAATGGGAGTTTGGGTGGGTTTATATAGAAAAAGTGAAGACAGTTATTTATTGTTTTTCCAAACATAGTTTTTGGAATCTATATAAATAGGTAATTAAAATAAGAAAACATACCTTGGTTACTTCACATGTATTCTACCAAAGTAGAGAGGTTTTCATTATTTTAAATTTCTAAGAATTGATAACATTAAAATAATATCATTGGTTATGGGGAAGTTAGTCATGTTTATAAATAATTTATTTGGAAGATTTAAAATATTATATAGATTTCGGTGGATTGTTAAAGGCTTTATGAGATAAATCAAATAAACTCAAAAACATTTTATTTTAAATGGGAAAAATAATTTTTTTGTTCTATACCCTTAATATTATTTGTTAAATTACTTTTAGGATTTTTTGATTTCATAATATGTAATGTGTAATTATACTAGATTTATTTTTTAGCAAAAATTTTTCTATCATGTAAATTTATAAAAAACATACCATTAAATAATTATGACTTGATTATTTATCAAATTATATTTATTTTATCAAAATAATTATATAAATAGTGAATTTTATTATTTTCAGTCAAAATTACCAATTTAATAAAAAATATAGCTCTTTTTGACAATAATAGTATTCTAAACCATATAAAAATTTTATTTGACATAAAAAATTATTTTATCACATATATTTAGTAAATAATATTTAATAATAATATTTTACAAAAAATATACTTTATTTTAAATTATATTGAACACATAAAGGTGGGTCTTGATCAAAACTATCTATATCTAAAAATAGACATTGTCTTTTGTCGTATAAAAATCTAATTTTTATCAAAATAATTATTTAATAACATAATATTAATGTTAAAAAGAGAATAATATAATAAATATTTTATAAATATAAAATATAAAATGTCATACTGTTAGGGTCATGTTACATAACCGTTTATTAATCTAGTGAATTCCCTAAGGGAAAGTTGTGTGTTGTGATATTTTCTTGTGATGGTTCAACTTGCATGGTTTGAGTCATGATATCGTTGAGCTTGAGATTCTTCCTTATATGTATTTGATAATTATTTACTTACTCAATCAATTCTTGTGATTGGTCAAGGGAAAATACTATCGATTCTATCTCCATTGGATTCTTTGATAAATGGGCTTCATAGGGTATGATATGATTGGTCTAGGTCAACGCTACTTCCATCTATGTCAATCAGAATTTATCATATCCCTTAATATATACTAGTCATGTTATCTCTATAAAATTGATATATTATCTACCATGATTAATGATATTTAAAAACCTAATAGGTTATAATAGTCCAATGTAGTGAATTTTTCTCTATAACAACATTACTTATTAAGGAATTTATTCAATGAATGAAAATTTGTTTATAAAATTTTGGGTCCTGCCACCTGGAGGGACACACATTTATCTTATTCAATGGTATTACCTATTATGATGAATAATAGAATAGGATATTATGGGTCCCACCATGTGCTTTGAGACATGTACAATAATAAATGATCACCATTGAATAAATAAGTTCATTATTTTTTTAGTATAGAATATTTAGAGTTCAATTTATTTGTTAATATTATTCACTAGGTATTAATTTAATACAAAGAAAAGATATTTTACAAACAAATATTATATTAATATTCATGTTTATTTTAATTTTTTATGAAATTTTAAAAAAAGTAATGACTCACATTTATCACAAAAAATATTTATTTTATATTATACGTAATTAAAAAAAATATAAATGATAATATGACATGGTAAATTGTTCATAAAGTTTAGCTTATGGATTATTTAGTGGGTGTTTTATATACTAGGGTTGGGGTACCCTTTCCCAGTGTTTAATCCCCACTATATAAGAAAGTGGGAGATTATTTTTTAGGGACTATTTATTAACTTTAATTTGAGAGCCCGAAACACTTACTTCTCACATCCTAGAGAGGAAAATTACTATTCCAAGTGTAAGATATTAAACCACCTTCACAGATCAAAGGAATAATATTGTGGTGATCACTGGTTTATCCAATGTGTCATCAAACCTCATCATTTGCATGCATTTCAATAGATAAATATTTCTATAGACTCTTGAAGTGTGTGAGGATGATCTAGAGGGTTTTGACCATTTATCCATTGAGAAAAGACACCATTATTGAGCTATAGTTGAACATTACATCAATTAAAATTTGGTAATTATTCATTTAATTTTTTTGGTTAAATAAATTCATACAATTTCCAAAGGACTTTACCAGTTCTTAGATATCCAGACATGAAAATGATACATCAATCTGCTATTGAAAACATTAAATTCCTAGCTCAAATTCTTC
Organism: Viscum album; assembly: GCA_963277665.1. NCBI lineage: Eukaryota > Viridiplantae > Streptophyta > Magnoliopsida > Santalales > Viscaceae > Viscum > Viscum album. The sequence continues at coordinate 2,006,709,218 of OY728151.1, read as the reverse complement.
CATTGTGTGCCCCAGTAACATGACCTTCCACAAAGATCCATCTCTTTTTGGTCTAGTACGATGTTTCCAATTACATAAAAATATATTAACTTCAAGTTTTTTGGACTTAACTTGTTATTGATCCCATGTGGGAGGTATTTTTTCATTTAAGGATTTGACCTTACATCAAGCTCTGTGATCTTCACAACCTTATCCTTTAGTTGGGATGTCAACACCTTCAGACATATTCTTGCATATTTTTCTTATTTTATCATCTCTTATATTTGATTTTGGAGAGGGATAATGTGATATTTCATCTCCTTATCTATGAAAATTTTCATTTCCACTTAATGTTCAACATTATCAAGTAGGACACTCTACCTCTTTATTTGTTAACCTATTCTCAGAATTTCATCATTCTAGGAATACTTTTCTTATATAGGCTTTTGGATACACTCAACCAACTCTTCAATGTGGGAAAGAAATTCATCCTTCTTGTCCCATATATTTTAAAAATACATTGAGATAAGGATATTTTATTTAGAACCATATTTACACACTTTCTCTTTGGAAGACATATCATATCACTACATGACATGAGTATCATTATTCTCCCTCAAATATATAGATAAATTTATTGTATTTTTTTTGATATTTTTAGGTTCTTAACCTCAATTTTTAGAATTTTAGAATTGATCCCATGATATTTATTCTTCGTTCTTAGCTCCATGTTTTATTTCTTTATCCCCTTATTAAGATACTACAATATATGAATATATTCCAACTTTCTATCACTTTATATATATTATTCATCAGTATTTCGATCATATTTCGAAATAATAGGATCTTTAAATTGTCTTACAACATCAATATATTAGAAAGTGGATATATAATCAAATTCATCCATATTTTCTATTTGTGTGTTTTTGGTATCATTTTCTGAATCACATACTTCTCGTATACTATTATATTATATGTAATTCATTTGGATTTATTCTTCTTGTTATGATTAGTAATCTTCCACATGTTTTACAATTAGAAAATATTTCACCTGAAAAGGCTGATAAAATCAATTCGTATAAATAAAAATACAACAAGATAAAACCACCCGTTGATTCCATTTTGTTTACCCATAGGGGAATTTAGTGAGAGATTGCCGAATAGAGAGTCCAAATTAGTCTATTAATAGAATTATATTTTCCCCATGATCCTATGAAACTCTCACAATTTTATTTATTCTTGACTTCATTTTTTTCAGGTTCACTCTTGTGTTGACCTGTAAAGTGACGATTTGATAAATTTTTGTGCTTGTATAATCCTTATTAATTTAAGATAAATGGTTTATCAATCTAGAAGAACTGATTATTATCATAAAATATATGAGAAACGAAAGAATTCAAGACATATGAATTTTACATGGGTTACCTTTACTGCCCTATGTAAAAGGAGCACACACCTACACTATATAAATGTTCCAAAGTCTCCAAATATTTACATATATTTCAGATAAAATCATTGTAATCCTTCTTGGTATTAAGTGGTTAAACATTATTCTTGTGTTCCACCAAGGACTGAGCTATGGAAATAACATCATTAAAGGTATTAGGCCATCAACCTATCCACTCTTTCTATTACCAAGGCTAAATTTTTATAATGAAATCATACATGTGATTATAGTTGGGATTTTACATACCTATGTATTAAGAAATATGTACCCTAATAAATAATCATGGATTGTACCAATTTGATTCAAGGATCAAAGTTTGTCCCTTGCTTCCAAATTCATTGTTTCTGGTAAACCATATATAGGTTCACTGGCATTACACGATTTAGGGTTTGGATCGTTGTTACCCAAGTGTCACTCTCATCGTCCTCTCCACTCTCTAACTAATTCATGTGGAAAATATCATTAGAACACCATAAAATTCGTGAATATACTATCTTGTTGATGTTTTGTTAATTAGATCTCATAGATAATCACACTACTCTCTCATAAAATTGTTGTGAATATGACCATTGAAGTAGATTCACTTCCCGATTGAACTAGTCTTCAAGGAATACCAACTACCTTTTCCAATGTATACAATGAGCACAAATAAATTTTTTTATCATGAAACTTTACACATTCATGCAACACAACACTTTCTTAAAACACTCATTGTGTTCTAATACATAACAAATTCATGCCACCCTTATACTATTTTTAGGAAAAGTTCTGATTATTCATGAAAAAATCTACTTTCGTGAAACTAGAAAATGTTCACAAATCATTATAAACCATTACTATACCCCATTAGTCAAATTGGAACAAGTCCATTATTTGTAGAATTTATATTTTTATGAATATTTTTATCAATAAAAAACCTTTACAGAATTCTCTCATGATTATCGTTCCTTCAAATATGAAAGAAGTCAAGTGTACTCAAATAAGTTGGGTAAAAACCTATTTATTGATTTTTCACCCCTTAACAAAATGTTATCACTAACCAAAACATTTTATTAAACTATTCAGTATGTTTATGAAATATCCAAACATCATACTATTTTTGGGAAAATTTTCTATTCATGCATGCTTCTAAAAAACATGGCCTCTTTGAATAACATTTATCGATCAAGAAACATACCACTTTCAGGAATTATTCTTTCCTGAAACAATTCTTTTTCAATATTTTAATTAGGAAGAATTAAATATTAAACATTTTGAAACATTTAAAATATTTTTTCATCATTTCCTCTATCCAAAAATCATTCAAAAACATTATTCATTTTCCATTTTCATATTTGTTCAAATAGAATATTTAATTTCATGAAAAATCCTAAAAATCGTTCTTCTATTCATGTAAGTTTTACACTTTTCTGAAAATCCTTTTCTATTTTTCATGAGATGGCGTAAAATCACCAAATTCTCACAAATTTTGATTTCCACATATCTTATTCTTTAATTCCATTTTCTTATGAAAATTTTCCACATACACTCAATAATGTCTAGACCTATTCCATCATGAATATTTCATGGTCTTCACTATATTGTAACTTCTCCATGAAATTTTCATGATGCTGACTTATCACAGTGTTCATATTTATTTAAAAACTTCAAACTATATATTTACATTATTATAATTGGTATTTCAGGATAACATAGTGCTTTATGAAATCCAATATTTTAGCTTTATTTGGAACACCATCTTCTCATGTAACTGCTGAAAGGGTGAACATAAAATCCAACATTCTTAATCACACCATGTTAGTGGAAATTCCAAATACAAAACACTAACTCACTAGGGTTTATTATGACAGGGTCGAAAAGGAATCCAAAACACAAAACATGGAAACACCAACATTTATTAGTTTCTACCAATAAAGGATTTTTGATTCTTAAGATATTTTAAAATGTAAATGTAGAAGCACTATGTGGTTGGTGGCATCAATTATATTATATTTTTGGAAAGTCATATGAGATCAAATGAATGATTTTCATTATATTATTTCATTTATTTAGAATGATTTAATAATTTTATGGTATGACTTTTTCAAATGGGAATTAGTCTATGTATGTTTAGTGAATATAAAATCATTGGATTTCCCTGTGTGCGTGCAAGTGATTTATGAGAAATTTTTGAAATTAAAAGGTTGTGGTAAAATTGACATATTTATGAAAGGATGATATTGAGTGAAAAATGTTTTTAATATTTTATTTATTGGTTTATTGAGTTATATAATTTTTGATATTATTATTTATGGTTGATGGGTGTTTGATATTTTAGATGTGATGGAAATTAGGGGTTGTGTGAATTGGGAATAGATGGGTAATTTTGATTTGAGTTTGGGTGCCTAGTTATGTGGAAAAGGATCAAGGTAGTGTGTAATTACTACTTGGGTTTTAGTTCATTATAAGTTTAGATAAGGATCATGACTATGGAAATTTCTATATTAGTGTAGGTTCTATGCTCTGTCTTAAAAGAATGATAGTGGTAGAAATCCCTAATTGATTGAATGTTCCTTTTTGGGTTGGATAAGGATCATGGTTTTTTTAATTCTTACTTGGTTTTAGGTTCCATTTTTGGCTTGAAAATAATTAGGAAAATATCCATTTGACTGTGTTTTATATGTTTTTTTGATGAAAATGATAAGAAACAACATCCTCAAGGTTATATTTTGGTAAAAAAAAGTTATCTTTTTAATGAATAGAAACAAGTTACCTCATCCTGATACCTGAACTAGGTTATAATAGGCTCTAAGATGTTTTTTATCACTATAGGCTTACAACTAGGGTCAGTGCATCAACAGTACCCAATTTGGAACGATTTAACCCACAGAATCATGAACCACCAATGAAACATCCACATAAATGTTCAGAATGGGATTTACATATATTAGAATCTCATGTGTGAGAAATCAGTAGTTTTTAATATAATTAAAAACCATTGAAGTCACATTAACAAAATATAAGAATAAAAATAATTTTGAAATAATCATAAGGCATAACAAACAAGTGCATGATAAATAATAATCCAACAAATCCATTTATAAGAAAAGTATAGGAATAACATTAATTGAGAAAACAAGATTGGAATTTTGTGAAGCTGGACACATAAAATAATCATATGTTTAATATAATATTATACAAAATAATGAAATCTTATTACCCATATATGGGTGATAAGAGGAAACCCACTACATTTTCACATCCTCTAAAATAAATATCAGTAGCTATCTAGAATTTTATTCTCATAGAGGAGACCTTCTTTTCCCCAAATTTAACAAAATAATATTTATATAAACATTAAGGGTGTGTATCTGGTGTGGGAATAATAATAAAAATAGGATTCTGGAAAATTATTTATGTTAATCCATGTAAAATACACCATGTTTAACAAGTTTCAAATATATGAAATAAAATTAAATTTATTTAATTTATGAAAATAAGTAGAATGTTTTACTATATACATAACAAAAAATGAATAAATATCCATTTATAGTGATATAAATTTGATAAAATTATAACATGATATAATTTAATGATATGAAATGAATTTATAACAAGTATTATTGGTAATCACATATGGAACTAAGTAATTTTTTCCATGGGTCCTCATATTAATTAACTTGTTTCTGTAATCCCAATCACTGTGGTCAACAATAATAAAATACAACCAAATCCCTTGATATGATCACATGATAACATATCCATCTATGTATAATCCATAATCAAACATATTATCCTACACTACCAGAAAATAATATTTAGTTAGAGTGTAATCATAAATTTGGGATAGAAATATTGGGATAGTTTCCTCATAACCTAGCTTGGTACTTGTCCTAGGGACCCTCCAAATACCCAAGGTATTTCACACATTAAGTTTTATAAGTATATAAATATATCAAATAACAAATGACATTATGTAGACTTACCACTTTATCAATATATATTAATTATTCAATGTGACCAAATAATATAGGTTCATTTCATTTATGGTGAAAACATCTATAAGAAAATTTAGGTTCCCAAGGAATTATCAAGTCAGAAGAAGTAAATAATAACTTTATCTATGATATTTATTTATTAAATCAAACTATAAGTTCTTTATAGAAAATCCCAATTTATTTTATGAAAATACCAATATACAATTCCTAGAAACAATTTATTCATTTTTACAAAACCCTTGGGGGAATTATTTATTCAAAGAAACATATTCACATGTTATATGATCCATTTCAGTGATAATTAGATAAACATTAATACATAAATAAATCCTAAATTATTTTATCTCAAATAATAATAATTATTGTGATATAATTAAGGAAAGCTATTTAAAAATAATTAAGTAGCCATGGTTCATTGCTAGATTCCTATAATAGATATACTTACATTTATTTGGTGAATCCATTAACAATGGTATTTTTCCCACCAAAAATGATGATTAAGGATTCTTAAATAAATATTGGAATAATTATAAATAAAATTCACACATAATATTTGTCCATCATGGAACAATGTAATGTAATTTTGATATGAGAAGAATAAAATTAAAAAGTAATGAAGAAGAAGTAAGAGGAAAAGGGGGAAAAATACTTGAATAAGGATATTAAACACCTTTAATAAAACATCTATATGAAATAGTAAAAAGGGGGAGTTAACACTAAGTGTATAACACCAAAAATCTCCATGAATAATCCCCTATAAAATAAATATCCAAATAAAGGATCTTTTATTTAGATCGTATTTTAAAAATAAAAATGAATACATTTATCTTAGGAAATATGGTTTAGGTTCACAACTAGTCTAACCATGATCCAACCATATATATGATTATAGTATGAAAAAATTATATCATAATATTTTAGATTAATTACTTTACTAACAATTCATCAATATTGAGACACCTATAGGAAACCCATGTCTGTGAGTCACATTGCCAACATGCATTGTTAAGAAACTGTGAAATCCAACAATGTATCAAATAAACTAATTTTAATAACATAAATTTTTAACCTATATATAAAAATAAAGGATTAAAAAATAAATATAAATTATATTCTTGAAATTGAAATTGTGGATTTTATAAGTGGTGTGAGTTTTTTTAAAGGATAATGTTTTTTATCAGTGGGTCATGGATTATGGAAAAGCTTGTTTATTATTAATGTTCTTTCATATGGTCTTATAAACTATTATTAAAATGGGTCATGTTTTATAAAACAAATTTGTAAATTATTGAATTTTTTCATTCATGGAGTTCATGGTAATTCTTGGGGATATATAACTTAGTGTTGACCCCCCCCCCCCCACATGTCCACATTAGTGAAAATGTAGATGATTGTGAATTATGATGAAGGATTCTGGGATGTTTCTTTTTTGGGTCTAGAAATAGTAGTGAAGGTTTTATTGTAATAATCCAGAATATTATAAATTTAATTTTCTTCACAATATATATAAGTGTCCAATACATAGTAATGTAGTGTAATATAAAATACAAGAAATATATATGAAAAAATAATAATGTTTTATTTAACTAATTAATAACATTACATTTATAAAATGTATGTTTCAATATAAATTGAAAACATTAAAATTGGTAAATAAATAGAAAAAAACAAGTAAATGAATATGGAAATTTGGATATTTTTCCCCTTTAATTATTGAATACATGAAAAATATTGAAAAAATTAAATATAAAATTTATAATATAATAAAAATTTTCAAAAGTTAAAATATAGAAACATTTGGGGAATTGATGAAAATAATTAATTAATGAATTGAGAGATATTGATAGGAATTAATATTGTCATTAACATAGTAATAAAATTATTTTAATAGTAATATGACTATTAAGAATTTTGAGTAGATAATTATAATGGAAACCAAAAAAATTTAATTCTACATTAGTATTTAGTGGAACTATAAAATAAAAATATAATATATAGATGTCATGAACAAATTAATTTATCATTATGAAATATGATAAAATAAATTCATATCACAAATAAGTCATAATTTTATTATTTGTAAAATATAAATATGTAATTAAAAAATATTTTTTTAATAAATTTAAAAAAAATTAAAAAAAATTACTTCCATAAAATGAAATTACAATAAAGTATTTTTTTATTATGTGATAATAAAATTTCTTGAAATCTTATCTAATCAAAAGGATGAATTATTTTTATCTAGAAATTAATTTTCATATAATTATAAATTTATTTTGATAAAATTCTTGTCATTTTTGAAATAATCTTGTCAACAATTATTTACCGTGAATATTTGAGAGTTATATAAAATACAACACTTTTTAGTGAAAAGTGAAAAAATATAATTTTTTCAGTTATATTTTATTTGTTCACTAATATGTAATAATAATATTATAATTATCAAATCCAAATAAAATATCAAAATTAATTTCATCTATTAATATAATTTATTTTAAACAATTAAAATGAATATCCCAACCTATTAATAACATTCCATTTTTATAAATGGAAATTGTGTTTTTAAAAACAATATTCTTTGTAAAATAATACTTCTATGACCAAATTAATTTAAAATAAATATGATTTGTTCTTACATTCAACTAAGTAAAAAACATCTTAATTTCAAAAACCATATGACAATCCAATAGTTAATCCAACGGTTTTGTATTTTTTAAAACATTGATTTCAAAGGAAACTATTTAGAAATTAAATAATCCACCTATATTTTCTATAGATACCCCCAAATTTCCCCATTAATATCCACTCACAAGACATTTCTCGTGAATAAAAACTAATTTTATTTCTCTAGTTTTTTTATGGGCTTGAAATGCTTCCAAAAAATTCTTCTCAAGATGTAAAAAATCTATCTCACCAGGTAATGGATTCTCTCCCTCTCTCCTTTTATCTGATTACCTAATTTTTAATAAGTAATTGTATTTTTAATTGATTACATATCCATGTGTTCATAATAAATACTTTCCTATTAAATTAATTTTCTATTAATTGGATTCCATATTTCTATCTAATTAATACCATTCCTTAAAATGTTATTTATATTTGTTATAGTACTGAAATCATTCAATCATTTTCCATGGCACAATATTATGTTGTGAATATGAAACCCTAAATTCATTCAATTTTATTTATATAGATATGAATATAATTTAAATTTTGGGGACATCTAATAATGAAACCCAAATTACTATCTCATGTGTTAAAATTCATGAAAATGTTCTTATAATATATGATATATATATATATATGACACATAAAGATATACATATGAAGGGTGTGACTTGATTTGAATCCATGGCATTGGGTAAAGAAGTAATCAATAGAGATAAACTTTTTATGATTCCTTGGTGTAAAACCTTGATTTCTAGTTTTATAATACCTTCGTGGTAAACCTTGGGGATATTCTTATGGATTTGTCATTTTTATATTGCAGACCCAATTCCATGTTATGCCTCATGTACTTATAATCATGATCTTATATTAGACCTCATATATTTCTGATCATTCTATATTATAATCACAAGTGTTTTACCCAGTATTATCTATCGTGTTCCATTTCCTATGTTTATCCATTACTTGGCTTTGTTCCAACCCCTTCCCATTGATGTATGTCCCCAAGAAATTATAAGCAGTTAGGTGACCTAGGCTCGATTTTTGAAAATTCCATATAAGGGGATTAAATAATGTTTATGTTTTTTATGATCTACATATTATATGTATTTGGTACCTAGTTTAAAATGCACTAAACAACAAAAAAAGCTCGGAGGATATTAATTTATTATTTTTTTATGGAATTATATTTAAAAATATGTATTAAAAATATTGGTTTTCATAGCTGTTATTAGAGAGAGGATCAGTTATCTATGTAAATCAGGACTAGAAAACACTATTAACAACTCTTGGGATACATCACAATATAATAAAAACTAATTTTTTTATTAAGATATGGAGTGTTTAGCTTTATAGAAATGAAACCCCTCTCTATATAATATAATAAGACGCGCTTCTGGAATTAATACAGCTGGTGTAATAACCCTGAAAATGGATGGTTTAAAAATATACTGCTCTTTACTCTAGGTTTGACTAGTTTTCATTACTACAAACATGGTTAGACACTCCCTGTGGATATGTGTTGATGAATCAAATGTTTTATATGAACTAATATAAATATGTATATCTAAATGATTTTTATAGGATTTTATAAGGATTAAATTATAAGATAATAGAAGCGTGATATTAGGAACATTTAGAAATAAAATCCACTTGTAAACAATTTTCATAATATTTAAAATAATAGTAATTTGATAATTCATGTAATTTTCCTCATGAAAAATATTTTGAGATATGATATACTATTTGAATAATTGATGCAATGGACAATGATATAACAAGAATCCCAATATAAGGGAATGTATTGTTGAAAACATCATGATGATATTGATTGAGATATATTAGTTTATGAACAATTACCTAAACCATTTGGAGAGTCTTGGTTCACTAATGATGTAATAACTGGTAATTTAATCTTTTAGGCATCAACGACCACATGATTTTATTATACCATCTGATCCATTTATTATAAAATAATGGATCAGCACTACAGAGAATATATTTTATATACTATATTGTTCTAAGAAGGAGGAAATTACATTGTAGAGTAGTTATTAGAGGTATAAGATGGTCAATAATGGATATTGATCCATAACATGAAACCAATGGATTAATTTACAGCTATGGAATAGGAAGGTTTCATAAAGTACAATTTTAATATGTATTTTCCTCACAACCTTCAAACAAAAATGTAATAGTAATTCCCTAAGATGATGAGAAAGGATAATGAATAAGTGGGATGTTATGAGATAATCATTATAAGGAATATGTGATATGATTTGAGCTTTAACAATGATTCTAATGAGGAGATCTATTGTTTCCTTCTTATACTAAGACCTCTTCTACCGAAATCTCATTCAATCATAGACTTTATGAGTAATTAGGTGATAGTGAAGTGTGTAGTCAAAGTCAAAAAAAAGTTTAGAGATGAAAAATGGTCCCACAGACTGAATGATAAGAATAAGATGATGAATCCAAATTTTAGAAATAATTTTAGCTGTGAAGGATAATGAAATAAACAATAACTACTCATGTATAATACTTATGGGAAGGAGCATTTAGTGAATAGTCTACAAGGAAGTGTAATGTGTTACAAGTATTAATGAAATAACAATATATCATTAAACAATTAAAGATATATAAATCAATAGCATATTAATTATAAAATTATGAGAATATGGTGCAAGTGAAACTTGATAATTAATGATTTTAGTGTAGGGAGAATAAAAATTTCTCTAACCAAAGTATATATCAGAAGATAATGATGGGAAATATCTATCAATATTAATAGAGTCCAAGAGATAAATGTAATGATTTTACAATCACTATGGATGAATTATATGATCCAAATAATGTGGAAGTATGAACATTATTCATACACTCAATGGTAGAAGGAATGTTGTTTTATTCTAGTTCCAATCATTTCTTTTTTTCATCATAGATTTGTAGAATATCAAGTTAAAATGTAAAATGTTAGTAGATGAGTTTTTGATTTTAAAAATAGAATAATTATTCAAGAATGAATGATATATAGGGATTACCCTATTAACTTGTATGAATAAAATCTCTCTATAAACCATGTTGGAATTAAAATTGTTGAATTATACAAAACACTAGGGATGGATTGTCTGTCAAATTATAATTCCATGATCATGTGTAGGCGTATGAACATTTCAGTTTTCTAAAAGGGAAACCAATTTTTTTTTTCAACAGAGATATTTCCTTGATCAATTATTTTAAATAAACATCCCATATATCCCTATATGAAAATTATTTGTTAAAATTGGGGATAAAGTGAATGAATAAAGATAATATAATAACCAATTTTCTATTAATACATTTATGTATTTTCTAAAGAATCACCTGGACATCCCCATGAAAGAGTGGTTGATTTCTCAATTGAAAAATACATAGATCCATACCTATATCAAAGAACACATATATAAGGGAATATATTGACTTATAAAAATTGGTGAATAAAATACTAGGTATTTTAGTGAAAGGTTTCATTTGACCAATTGTATCATTTTAGGGAGAACCTATTCTCTTTATAGAGAATATGGAGAGAATAATATGGATACACATTGATGGGAGAGATCCTAATGGGAATAAAGAGAATTATAAATACTATCACCCAAGGTTGGATGATTGTTTTGACTAGCATCATGGGTCTCAATTCATATCCTAGATTTACCACCGATCAAGGTATCATATATTAAGGGTCAAGAGATAAGATAATCCAATTTTTTTTTAAAAAAGCTATGGAAATTATGATTTTATATTCCCTTGTATTGAAATTATCTCCTTCCTTATTTATATTTTTGATGAAAATATACATTGGGGAATACCTAAATAAATTTTTGGTGGTATTTATTGATGAATGTTTGATATATTTATAAAACATTGTACAGAATGAGGATCATATAATGTTCATATAAAACTCCAAATGAATAGAGTATTTTTTTGTAAATAGAGGAAATGTGATTTTAGGTTATAGTTTTTAGAATTCATAAGACACATTTTGACCACTAAATGAATTTTGGTTAATCCAACAAAGATAAAGGACCTAGAGGGATATCCCCTACCTATAAAATTAAATGGATCTTAAAACATTAAGATTCTCACCTATAACATTTAATGGGACTGGTAGTTTCCTTCGACAACTAGGATACTGTTGATGTTTTGTAAATAAATTTTCATGAATTTATAATACTCTAACCAAGTTAACATGAACAAGAGTTTTGATCATATGGAGAAATAAGTTTAAATAATGTTTCCAACAACTGAATAATTGGCCGGTTAGTGTACCAATTCTAACTTTACCCTCTGATGGGGAATTATTTGTAATTTATCACGATTATTCCTCAAATGGGATTATATTTGTAGTCATATAGAATGAACATTTCATTTATTATGCATCTCAATTGTAAAATCCTCTTTAACAAAATTATACTAAACATGGTATCGAGTTAGCTACAATTATATTTAAATTAACGATATATCGACAGTATATTTATGGAGAAAAGTATGATATATACATAGACCCTCATTTTATAGATTATATAATCTCAAAAAGGAACTAAAAATTATAATGTGGTGATGGTCTGTTCTTATTACATAAAATGGTTATTATATTCAGTATCACCCTAGTAATTTAAATAAATTCACTAATTAGTGAGTATTAAGGACCCTAGAGTTATTGAAATGAAGAGTATTGAAGGAAATAAATTGATCAAGGACTTGGTAAAGATAGAAATTAATGTCATAAGGGAATGTAAATCATAAATCCTACCCAAAAAATCGATAAACCATAATCATTGGATAAGATCAATAAATCACAAATAATAAACCCTAAGTTAAAAAATAGAATACAATATATAAAAAATAGGATGATTTTAGAGTTGAATGTTGATCAAGAGGGAGTAACAAAGTTTGAAACATGGATTTAAATATAATATGTTACAAAGTTATATAAAGAGACGATGGATTAATTTCATAACTCAGTATTCATTATAAATTCTATAATTACCAAAAAATTCATAGAGATATATGTTATAATTACTAGTTTAATGGTAGGAAGAGGGATAATTCTTATTATATAGAAAAAATTGGTATGTCACCAAGTGATGATGGAGTGAAAAATTCCTAAAGTAGTGTTGTATCCACTATCAATACCTATATATAATTGAATCAAGATAACTATTTAATTCTTTACTAGTATTCCATTGGTATCTAAGGGATACAATTCCATATGGTTAATCATGTGTAAATTAATTATTTCTTCTCAATTTATTTCAATAAAATAAGATTTCTCCCTTGAGCACAGTTCCCATATATATATTTAGGATGTTCTGTGACGTCATAGAGATCCACTATAATTTTTTTCTAACTGTAACCCCATTACTATGTTTATGTTTTTGATGATCCTTAAAAAGTATATCAATACCAAAGTAAAACATATCATATTAAATCATTCAAAAATCGATGAGCAATCAAAGAGGGAAATTAAAACATTGAATGACATGTTTAAGGATATCACACTTTATTTTTTAAGGGAGTTCAGATAGTAATCTTATACTTGTAAAATAATCGTATGACAGTGGTTTCCACTCATACATTCAAATGATTCCTTATTAAGAAATATATAAGAATTTTTTTGAACTCTAACATGTTGGAATGAAGTTAGATATGGAATAAAATTGGTAATAGACATTGTGAATAACACTATGAACAATTGATTTATAATTTGAAGATGGGGATCAGGTATTACTTAACATATCACCTGATAAAGGAATCATGATATTTATAAGGAATGGGAAACTGAATATAATTTAAAATAGACCATTTGAAATTTTGGAGTGTCTTGGAGCAGTTTTCAATTAGTTAGCATTTCCTTTTAATGTCCATAATGTCCTCAACATGTCCTTGTTAATAAAGTATATGTCATACCCAATGCATATACATGACCCTTATTGGGGGGATTTTGAAAATAACTATTAATATGATGATGAACCTATATATATTATTTCATAAAAGGAACATGTGTTAATTAATATGAAAATCCAACATAATTTTTTTTTCTAGAAATAATATGTTTTTGTATGTTACATGGGATCCTGAAGAACCAGTGATGAAATTCTACCCCCATTAATTTTTAGTTAAGGAAAGAATGTTAGGGATATTTTATTTAATGGGGTGGGGGATATAACGGCTCATAATACTATATATTTAATTTGAATTTGAATTTATATATGTTTGTAAGATTTAGTAACATATTATAATATAAAACAAAATATACATGTAATAAGATCTGATAATTTTTTATTGTACTAATTTTGAAAATAATATTTTTCAAATGACTATTTCCATAAGAACTAAAAATATTATAATAAGTTAGCAGAGAAAATACATGAATAGGAGAATTTGGATCATTTTAATCTCCTATAATTATTGATGCTACGAACAAAACCATAAAAAGAAAAAAAATAGTAATCTAATGGAGATTTTAAAAAATTAAAATATATGAATATAAGATTATTTTAAGTGAATTATTAATGAACAAATTATAAGATATTTATAAGAAGTAATATGATTATTGGTAAAGTAATATAACTATTGGATTAGTGATTGAATAGTTAGGAATTGTAACAAGTCAATTAGAATGGAATCTTGACTAATAGAATCGAAAATAAATACCTGGGGTACATATAAAATAAAAATATAAGGGAATTATATCATAATATTTTTAAATATAAGTATTAAATTGTATAAAATAATAGTATGGAACATATAGAACATAATTTTTTTTAATATATATATATATATTATAAAAGTAAATATTTTAAAAATTAAATTAAATTAATTCAAATAAATTTTATTTCCTTGAAATATATTTTTAAAACATTATTTTTTGTATATATATTATAATAAAATTTAACGGAATCTCATGTAATCATAAAGTTAAATAAGTCAATAAAAACTAGTATTTTTTCAACAAATAAAGACTTTATTTAGAAATTATGTTTTTATACTTAGAAAAATATTTTCATAAAATGGATTAATTTTTTTAAATCATCACATTAAAATTTGTCTACGTTGAAATTTTGATAATTTCTTAAAATACTTTATTTCTCACTAAATAGTTAAAAAAATATAGTTTTCTATTTTCTGATTGTTTTATGACTTCATAAATATGTAATAGTGATTTTATTATTAATATTATTGAATTCATTAAAAAAATTAAGTTATTTTATTAATTTAATTTAATTTAACGAATTAATGAAATTTCTGAACATATAAATAACTTTCTAAAGTGAAAATTTTATATTATTGTTTAAAAAAACAATATTTTGGGGGAAAATATATTCCAATGCCCAATTTAATATAAAATATCTATGATTGGTTCTCAATAAAATGTCAAAACCCACATTTTAATTTGAAATACCATAATTTAAAACTATGGTTATGCTAATGGTTTTGTATTTTTCACAACCAAGAAATTAATTTATTATATTTAGAAATAATATTTAATCATTTAAAATTTGATATATATACCCACCCATTATGCCATTATCCTATACTCCCAATCAATTTATAACAAACTTAACCTTATTTCCTACTCTATATACTTTCAATGGATTTTCTAAGGTTTGAAGGAACTCTTCTCAAACAATAAGATGTTATCTCGTAAGGGAAGGGATTTTTTTGTCTACCATTTTATTTAAGTACTACTATTTTAATAATAATTTTGATTTAAAAATTATTTTATCTTCATGTTTTCCTAACCATTCAATTACATTATAATTTATTCCCAATTGACAAGATACTACCTTTATCTCTCATTAATCCCATTCCTTACACTATTATGAATATTTGTTATGCAATCTAAATAATTCATTTATTTTATATTCCATGATATTATACTATGAATACCCTACCCTAATTTAATTCATGGGTGGTTAGGTTTGAGTATATGGATCATGTATGGATCTTATATAATAGACAGGTTGAAATGAAAATGGATAGGATACGGGAACTACTAACCACCTTAGAATAGCAGGTATGTTACCATACTGCTAGATAGGTATACTAAGGATGAACACTAACTAAAATTAAATAATGAGTTCTATTATAATATTATCAAATTCATAAAGAGTATTACCTATATATATATATATCCAAAAATTCTTATTTTATGGTTGTATATATGGTACATGATATGTCACCATAACAAAAGGGGTCTTGATTGATCTTATACACTTGTTAAAAATAACGATAAATAGTTTATGGAAATCCAAATACATAATACATGAATTATTGTATATGAAAGAAAATGTTTTTTAAAAGGAATTTATAATAATATAGAATCAATTCAATCACATGTAAATGATTTAAATACAATAGGATTTATTGAAATGTTTTTATTTCAAACCATATAGTAATTAATTATTAGAAAACCGTATGTAACTGTTGAAAAAATAAGTTAGGTTGGACAAGAGAATTTTATTGGGATAAAAATAATAGATTTAGATATTATTATGTATCTTTTACCGATAGTAAGTTTGATTCAAAATTTTTGGATATTTAGGGAATATCATTGTGTATGACTAGTGGGGTAGACCTGAAGTGAATTAGTGTGCTCCAATAGAATGATGGCATGGATGATGGGTTGAAGGCACATTGGACCGGAAAAACATAATGTGAATAAAAAATAAATAAAAAATGGATTATAATAAATGAAGATTTAATAGACACAGAATCATATTTGGTATTTTATAATATATAAAGGAATCATTATTTATTGTATAATTACAAGAATCATAACACATGTAGTCTGAGAAATATTTTTTTTGGAAAGTTAATGAGAATCCTGATAGAGTTGTAGTCATATGGATTTGACATTATGTTATCAAAATATAATGAAATAAAATGATATGTGGTGAAAATTATATTAGTATTATGACTGGTCCCTGAATATGAGATTTATGTTCCATTATGTCAACTATAGTAATAGGAATAATGTCACATATATTTTCTAAAAAAGGAGGAATTTTTGTAATCAGTTAGGTTAACCTTGACAATAATTAAAATAAGTGAAAATATCGTCATGGAAATTACTTAACCTCTGATAAGGGGGATCTTATATTGATAAATATCAAATATAAAGAGTTATATTCAATTAAAGTAGTATAAAAAGTTCCACTCTATGTATTTTAGGGTCATGTGAGATAGAACATATGTAACATAGTATAATTTCTTATATTCAAGACTATATACTATAAAATTTATGGTCTTGTTGTAAATAAATTTTTATATGACCTAAAATTTAATGAAAATTAATTATTGATGAACCTTACATTGTTGGTATGTTTGATACACTCTTAGTCCAGTGTGGACATAGGTTATTCACCATTGGTTTATAATTTATGTACAATATCGGGCTCTTCACATTTAAGATTAAATACCATGGACTTATTCTTTTGTATAATTGATGATATTAATGAAAATAAAATTTATCATTGAGCAGGTAATTGAAAGCATATAGTATCACCCTAATTTACCGAAGTTTTTAGGGTTAAGCGATCAAATGTAGAGTAGCTTCGGTTGTTGATTCCTTAGAGACCTAAGAAGAAACCTATAGACACACAAAATCAATGGAATGGTTTGGGTTATTATGTGGATAAATTTGGGTTTATTATTAAAAGGTTTAATTGAAAACTACATAACTTTAGTGAAATCAAATTTGAGAAGATTTGATCCTAGGTTATTACAAGGGGTGCTTGTGAAGAAATTATTTTTTAACGAATTCAATTTCTTATATTCGAGATGATTTTATTATAGAAGATCACACAACATTATCCCATTCTAGTTTTATACCAACACACCATAATACTAATCACATATACACTTGGATGATCAAATTTATGAGAACTCCAAGGTAATGGTTTATATTATAACTTGATGTACGTGGCCCTAAAATTCAACATGGACGAAGAATTTTTAAAACCATTAAATAAAAATCACAATTAAATATGTGATTATAAATTAATGGGGTGGTAAATATAATCCAATAAATCCCCATTCTAATTCCATGGTCAAAACCCTAAAGGTTTTATCCCTCTATTGATGCTCTGGTTTCAATGGAATGAGGATGTAGACACACGAGGGAGGAATTGAAGAATAATGAAAAACAATAAAAACAATCACTTCACCATTGAGTGAATAATTTCATATTGAATGGTATGAATAAACTCACACCATAAAGCTACAGTATGAATTTTATAATAATAAGAATATAATAAGAGATGTTGAAGAATTTTTGTTGAAAATAATGGGTATTCGAACAACTTACAAATGAAGAAGAACATTACAAAAGAAAAGTGGCATCAAAATACTTTAATGAAAGAAAGAATCCAAGATCAATAAATATCCAACAAAACAGGAATAAATAGTAATTTTTGGAGCCTTCGGTCAAGCCTCGAAAAGTTAAAGTCATCCCACTTGATTATGGTAGGCTTAGGGTGGTGGAAATCTTGAGTAACTTAGACTTCTCGACTCTTGACCTGTGGTTGAAGCTAGCATGCATCCACCAAACAGAGGAGCCTATATAACCATATATATGGAAGAATTGGTGTGGGCCATAACAGAGAAAAATTAATATCAGGATTTCTACTAAATATATGTAAACTTTCCACCCAAAAATATTCATGGTTTCCGAGATATTAGTAAATTGGTGGGATACTTTTCTGGGCCACAGAATATGGCCCAAAATTTCATCTTCCACTTGGGCTGGGTAAAAATCCATTAAAATATCTTAATTAGATATTTTCACTACTTGATGAAATGTTACCCATGATTTCCTCTATCTTTATTTACATTTTTAGAATCATTGGGCTTGAATATTGGCCTCTACAGTCTCTTTATTGGGCAGGTGTCAAGATTACATTTCTAGAATGTTTTTCCATGAAATCCCATTTTGGTTATCTTACAATGTGAATATTCAAGCGCTCAAAAATAATTAATTTTTCATTATATAATGGGATACCTGAAAATATGATATGAAAATAAAATAAATAACATTTTTTATTTTTGTAGGTGTTCAAAAAATATACCATGTAATAGTTCATTTTATGAGGGAATTACAAACATAATGTGAATCACTGTTCAATGTGTAAAATGCACTAAAATGGTGTTTATGAATAATAAAGATAATTAATATTTTATTTATTAACAATGAATATTAGCCTCATTATGTGGCTAATCACACCCCAACTTGATTTTTACTAATCCAAAGAAAAATGTATCTCAAAAATGGGAAATTCGAATTCCATTTTCCAAAAACATTTTAATACACAATGATCACCAAAAACCCTCCTTTATAACTACTATGAACCCCATAAAAATATATTAATAAAATAAAATTTCATAAGAATATCCCAATCCCAATTCAATTACTTTTTTGAAATAAATCTCTATATTTTTTCAAATTTAAATTAAGCATGATGATGTGTTGTGCATCGTAATAGATATAGGGTTTCATCTTATTTAAGGGGGAAATGATAGAATCTTTAGGTGGAATCAAATTTCAATATTTAGATGAGAATTGAATTCTTTTTGTTTTATTTTTGTTTTTGAAATTTTTCCATGGTAATTGAAATTTCACTCAATAGATTCAACCCATGTAGTGAGACTTTTTCGATGACTCCCAGGCTCAAGGACCCTAGGGAACCAAGGGAATCTCACATACTCGGGAATCATCTTGAGTTAACTCAGTCAAAAACAACGTCATATTAACACAAATATAGATAAAATTACTAACTATAGTCCATAAAACTATGTAGTCATGATCCCTAATGTCGAAATCCACACACTAGGTCATTTAATTTCACTACATACAAATTTATTATTATTTTAATTTTTTATTGAATACACTTCTTAAAACTAAAATGATGACCAAAGCTATGGTATTTATTTGGGGGACACCATTAACTCAAACTAATACTCCACTATCAAAAGTATGTTCATTGTGATCTTATTTTTATTTGGATGAAAATATAAAAAATAAAATTTTACATTAGACATCCACACTTTCCAAAATTTATGCTCATGAAATTATACATGGATTAAAATCAGAATTAGGGCATGCTAAATTATTTGATATTCTGATTCAAAGAGTGAAATGTGTATTTTCATGTTCAAGGTTAAAGAAATTTTTACTTACACAAATTTTGTTATGCACAAAAAAGTAATAAATTAATTTTTTCATTATTTTAACCCCCACCTTAGAATAAAACTATTCCTAGTGTTTAAATAAAATAAAATTTACAAGGTGGTAGAGGTATATAGAAGGTGTTATAAAATGAATTTGAAATATTTGGATCATGGAATGGAGTTACTTAGTGGTTGAAGTTGAAGTTATTGCTACTCCAATTTAGTCATTTGATATCCATGTCACATATAGAGTTCCCTAGTGGAAAAAGGAAAAAACAAACCTACAAAATATATATATATATATATATATATATATTTATTCATATAATAAAAAAAGTAAAATAAAAGTATATACAGAAAAACTATAGAATAAGGAAGAACTATAATATTTATCTTAGTGGTAATCATATGCCCCTATCTCCATTCAGTCACATGTTCGAGTCCCTATAGCTTCTTCGGTTGTGACGAGGTTTTCCCCATGACCTACATCATGTCATTTTAATTTTTTGTTAATTTTTTTTACGCTACATACACATAAAAATAAAATAAAGTGATGATACATTGCCTTTTTTTATAATTTATGGGTATGATATTAATCAAGGATCACACCACGTGACATGGTTGAATATGGTGCTCTGCTTTCATACCCATCCATACTCATAATAGATGAACATATAAAAAATATAATTTTATATTTTATTTTTATTTTTTTAATATAAAAATGATTCATTCATCCAATTTGAAAAGTAAATATGATTCAAAAAATTAGAAACATGAAAACCATGGGTTGCCTCCTATTCAACGCTTTTGTTTAACGTTGTTAGCTCGACATGGAACCTAAATATATCAATTTTTCCTATTTCATAGGTTGGCTCAGTTATCATAACCTCTATTTCATATTTATTTAATTATTAAATGAATGGGTTTAACCTATGACCATTAACCTTGAAAATGTTACCAATTGTGGGATATTGAATCTCTATTTCCCCATGGGGTACACAAGATGCACTAAGAATAGACCTGACTATCTAGACCGTAAATTTCCCAGGTCTGAATGAAGTTCTAAACTATATAAGAGAACGAATTTTCCTGGTTAAAAATGTTTGACATTGATATTTGTTGATTGGTAGGTATGAACTCTGGCTTTTTTTATCCTTGAATTTTTATAAGCCTCTATCCTAAGTTCCTCATGTTTATTAAGATCTAATTTCCTCTTTGCTTCGGCAAAAGAAATGTAAATTTTTTTTGATTGCCCAAAATGACTTATGCTCAATTTCAGCAGGTAAATGGAAATATTTTACATAAACCAACCTATATGGTGACATTCCAAGGATGGTTTGGAATACTGTAGGATATGGCCAAATAGAATCCAATAGTTTCTCAGAACAATCTTTCATAGTGGTATTCACAGTTTTTCCAAGAATTTCTTTAATCACTGTATTTTATAACTCATCTTGACCATTGGATGAGGATGGTACACAGTTGAAACAATATGACAAATCCCATAATTATACATGAGTTAATAGAATGGATGGTTTCCTAAATAGGGTCCTTGATCACAGATTATATACCAATGAATTCCAAATCAAGAAAATATACACTATTTCAGAAATCGGGTCACAACATTATGGTCATTGGAATTGGTGGGAATGGATTCAACAAATTTTGAGTCATAATCAATATCTATGAGTATGTAGAGGTACACCCTATAGTTTTGGAAGGGTAACATGAAATCAATTCCCCTACAATCAATGATTTCAACGAAAAGAATGGAAGTGAGGGGAATTTGATTCATTTTGGAAATAGATGCTAATTGTTGACACTAAGGGAAACATTTAAATAATTGGAATGAATCATTATTTAGGTTAGGCGAGTATAAACCACTTTGGAGGACCTTTTCAGTGGTTTTCATTTTGGAAATGTGGCCTCTACATGCCTCTCCAAGACTAAATCATAAAATGGACTCTTAATCAAACTCAAGAACACATCTCCCAATTATTTGATCGGGACAGAACATAAAGAGGTAAGGATCATCAAACACATAGTGTTTGACATCAGAAAGAAATTTCCTCTGACATTGGGTCTCCATGAATTTTGGAATTTCAACTGTCACTGAATGGTTTTTTATGTCAGTATACCATGCCAAATCACTCACAAAATAGAGGTACTCATCAAGAAATGAATCAGAAACAGAAAGGTGATGTGAGTTGCCTTTTAATTCGATCCAAGAGAGGTAATCAGCTACAACATTTTCAACACACGTTTTTACATTATGGTTTAATCAAACTCTTAAAGAACAAGGACCCACTTAATCAATCTAGACTTGGCATCTTGTTTTTGGAAAAGGTATTTTAGGGCTGAATGGTCAGTGAATACAATTATGGGTGATCCTAAGAGATAGGACATGAATTTCTCTAAGGAAAAGACAATAGTATGAAACTATTTCTCAGTGGTGTTGTAGTTGATTTTTGAATCATTTAATGATTTTCTTGCATAAGCAATGACTCATTGTTTTTTCTCACACTGTTGTCTAAAGATTCCTCCTACAATGATGTCATTGGCATCAGACATGAGCTATAAAGGATGTTACCAATTTGGATATTTCATGATAGGTGGAAAGATAAGAGCTGATTTGATAGTAGATAATGATTCCTCATATCTTTTTTTCCATTAGAATGGATCATCTTTCACCATTAGAGAACCATGTAGTTGATAAATAAAGCTAAAATTCCTAATGAACCTTCTATAGAAATCATCATGTCCTAAGAAGGACGTCACTTCCATAAACGTTTTAGGAGAGGGAAGGTTACAAATGACTTCTAACACAGCTTTATCAACATAAATTCATCTACCGGATACTAAATGTCCTAGAAAAAGTCCTTCTATTACCATGAAATAGCATTTTTCCCAGTTTAGGATGTGATTCATATCCTCAAATCTTGACAAAACACTTTCAAAATTTTGATTACATCCCTCAATAATATCCCAAAAGATGTTGAAGTCATCCATGAAGTCCTCTAAACAATCCCCCACCATGTTTGAGAAGATTCCCATCATGCACCGCTGTAAGGTACGAGGGGCATTAATTAACCCAAAGGGCATGTGCTTGAACGAAAAAGTTCCTAATAGACAAGTGAATGTTTTTTTCCTTGATCCTCTAATGAGAACTTAATTTGATTATACCCTGAGAGTCCATCTAGGAAGCAGTATAATTGATGACTTGCCACTCGCTTGAGGACTTGATCAACAAAGGGAAAGGGGAAATGGTCTTTATTAGTACAAGAGTTATGATTCCAATAGTCAATACAGACTCTACATCCACTATTCACCCTTGTAGGGAGACAATCACCATCCTCATTGATGACCAAAGTGATTCCATATTTCATTAGGACAACATGAATTGGGTATAGCCACTCACTCTCAGCAATGGGGTATATGATAACTGCTTTCAACAATATAAGAAGTTCATTCCTTACCGCAACCATAATATTTGGATTGATTCTCCTCTGAGGTTGAAGACATGGTTTGGATTCATATTCAAGAACAATCCTATGGGTTCAAATTAGTGGGATAATCCCAATAATGTCAGAAAGGGTCCATCAAATTGCTTTCTTATGTATTTTTATGTAATCCAGAAGCATCATATCTTGATTGAATTCAAGAGAGGAAGAAATGAAAAAATGGAAGGCTCGATTTTCCCCTAAGAAGACATACTTGAGTGATGAAGGTAGGACCTTAAATTCAAGATCATATTAATTATGAAATTATAAATTAGGATGGGACATCATATTGAACTCAAATTATATTTCTAGATTTATTAACAGAATTGGTTTCTTGTGAATTGAATTTTCATCCACCAAATTATACATATTATTGTCACGAATGGGTACAGACTCAATGTTATTTATTTCACAAATGTTATAATTTATTAGTGATTTAGGAAAATTATCAATAGGGCTATATGAAATATATTCAAGCCATGTAGACAAATTTCCCTCATTTGAAAAAAGAAAATAAGTCTCTTCATGACTTAAACATCCTTCAGTAATCCCTTGATGTTCCTCAAGATCACATTCTCCACTACCCATCCTATTAATCTCATGTATCTCTTCATCATTCCCAATTTGATAGTTTTAAATGTATTTGTTCAAGTCTAGACTCATGTTTCGAAATGTTTTGGTCATGTTCCCCTTTCAAAAATGGATAACATAGTAGATTGTTTCAAGTAAGGGACGACCAAGGATGATTGGGGGTTTTTCAGTAGGACCCAAGCATGAGTTATTTTCAAGGACAATGAAGTCATATGGGTAAATGAAATTTTCAACATTCATCAAAACATCCTTTACGATCCCCTTATGAATTCAAACACTATGATCATAAAGATGAAGAGTGATAGATGTCTGTTCGAGTTCTTTAAGACCTAAATAACAGTACATGGAGAATGGAATGTGGTTAAATCTAGATACCAGATCACATAGGTCTTTGAAATATTTGTTATCTCCTATCTCAACATTATTGTAGGGACATCCTGGATCTTTCAACATTGGAGGAAAGGTCCCTTGAATTGAGGTACTCACATTGGAATCCAAAAGGACTTGGTTTTTATGTGAAAAATTCCTCTTAGAAGTGCACAAGTCCTTTACGTACTTTGAGTAGGTAGGAATGGTTTGGATTTCATCGAGAAGTGGAATGTTCAAATTAACCTAATATAAGATATATGTAAATGTTTCATTCATTTCTAGTTTTGGTTTTCTTGTGAGGAATTGAAAAAAGGGAGTACGTTGTTTGATTTTTTGGTGAGGTTGTAGTTCCCTTAAATTCTCAATGAGTTTTTTAGAATATATGGGTGATTCTTTATAATTTTCATGCATTTTTGAATCTTTTAATGGTGTTGGAAAGGCTTTTTTCGGTTTATCAATGTATTTACCACTTCTTAAAACAATCACTATATTTATTTGTTTATGAAATGTATGTGTGTAACTGGATTCTCCCCATAAAGTTTTCGATGGTACCGCCTGAGTAGGCATGGGTGAATTCCCCATTTTAATGTTTTGTAGATCATGTTTAAGGTTTGTGAATTCTAAGTTCATTTTCTTTATTTTTTTACACAATATCTCAAGGATTGGAAGAGGGATAGATTGAGTAGGGGATTGTGCTGGTTGGTTTATCCTAGGAGGATACATTGGTTATTGGATTGGTTGTTACATGGGTTGTTGGATGGGATGTTTGAATTGGGAAGGAGGGTGTTGGTATTGGACTGGTTGGGGATGGAACTAGTTATGTTTTTGAAAAATTTATGGAGGGTAGTGTTTTGGTCCATGTGGATGACTATGTTGTTGGTTGGGTTATTGGTCATCTTTCCAATGGAATCCTGGATGGTCATTGTACATTGGGTTGATATTTTTTTGGTACTGTTACATTTGAATGTTCAAGGCATTGACCTCCGCTGGTGGTCCTCCTAGAAGAACATCTTTGATGGATGGAATGGTTTAAATGTTGTTTGTCTTGTGGTCGTGCTTGTCACAAATTGTGCAAACAGGGTCTACAGTTTGGATTTCATGGATTTTACAAAGGACAATATCTTCATCCTTCTTAGTGAGTTCTCCGAGTTTCTCCTTGAGGCTTTCTTCTTCTCTATGTGTGAATTCCACAAGATTTCAATGTATTTTAATATTAAGGTGATTCCCCCATGTTTGGTTTTGTTTGGATAGTCCTTCTAGATACTCGTAATCATCATTTGGGGTTTGTTTTAAATGGTCCCATTACACATATTTTTTATGAATTGATTTTTCCCCAGACCCAACCCATCATAGAAAATTCACACATGTACAGGAATAGAAAAACCATGGTGTGGAACCATGTTAAGGGTGTCTTTGAACCTTTCCCATGTTTCGTAAAATGACTCCCCTTATTTTTAAAAAATGTTTTAGATGCTCTTTCTTATTGATATTTTTTTGGAATGAGGGAAGAATTTTTGGTAGAATTCTCATTGAAATTGGTCACAAGAGTGGTATGATGTAGGTCACAGAATTTTTAACCAATTTTTTTCTCAATCCTTTAGTGAGAAAGGAATGATCCTCATATTAGCTTACTCAAGTTGATGTTGTGGGAACATGGTGTCAATAATGTCGTAGAACTCTTTTACATGTAGGTATGGAATTTCTGACTCCATACCATTGAATGTTGGAAGGTGGTTTAGTACATGAGGTTTGAAGACATAATGGGCGTCTCCTAGGGTAGAATGTCTAATGCATGATGGTGAATTGGTTTAGGTAGGTGTGAGGTAGTCATTCATTGTTTTATCAACTACATTCCCCATGTTTGGGGCTGCCTCAATTTAATTTCAATTTTGGTTCCCACCTTGGATTATGAGTTTGTTTCGTTGAAGACCTTCCATTGAAGTGGGCTCAATTTTTGACTCTGTAGAATAAAGAAGATTATGATCTAATGTAAATATTTCCCTTTGTGTTCTTGACTCCCCAACCCTAAGATTATCTACCCTATATAGACAGTTTGATTGTTCACGAGTGTAGGTGGAGATGCGCCAAAATAAAAAAATGATAAAAGGAAAATATAAGTGAATTTGGATAAGAATAGAAGAAATGAGATAAAATAGAATGGGTGTTGAGATGAAATTATTGGGTCCCTAGAAATGATGCCAAAATTTGGCTCTCCCTTTTTATACCCATAGAGACTCATAATATAATAACATTTCAGTAGTATGATTTTTTATTATTATTTTTTTCTGAAATATCAAAATAGTGCATTAATAATATTTGAAAAATAAATATGATTCAAAAAGTTTTGAATAAAGAAAACCATGGGTTCCCTCCCATGCAGTTCTATAGTTTAACATTTTTATCCTGATATGGATCCTAAATCTTTCAATTTATTCTTGGTTTATAGGTTGGCTCAGTTAACTCAACCTCTGTTTCATGTTTATTTAATGATTCAATGAATTCTTTTAACATATAACCATTGACCTTAAGAATGATAACACTTATGGGATCCTTAATCTCTACTTCCCCATGGGGGTACACATGATTCACTATGAATGGACATGACCATCTAGACCTCTACATTCCCAGGATTAAATGATGTTTTGAACTATATAAGAGCACAAATTATCCCAGTTGAAAATGTTTGACTTTGATATTCCGTGATTGGTAGGCTAGAACTCTATCTTTATTTATCCTTTAATTTTCATAAGCCTCCATCATAATTTCCTCAACTTCATTAAGATCCAATTTCCTTTTTTCTTAAGCCAATGAAATTTGAAGATTCATTTTTTTGATTGCCCAAAATTGATTATGTTCAATTTCAACATGTAAATGGAATGCTTTTCCATAAACCAACCTATATAGTTACATTCCTAGAATGGTTTTGAATGTTGTATGATTTAACCAAAGATCATCCAAGAGTTTCTCGGACCAATCTTTCCTAGAGGGATTCAGAGTTTTTTCAAGAATTTGTTTAATCACCCTATTTCCTAACTCAGCTTCACCATTTGTTTGATGATGGTTTGTAGTAGAAACTTTATGAGAATTCTCATACTTATACATGAGTAAATAGAATGGATGGTTGTAGAAATGGGTTCCTTGATCACTGATTATATCCCTAGTAATTATAAATCGAGAAAATATGTGATATTTAAGAAATCGGTTCACAAAATGATGGTCATTGTACTTGGTGGGAATGGATTCAACCCATTTTGAGACATAATCAACAACTAATAGGATGTAGAGGTATCCCCAAGACTTTTGGAAGGGTCCCATGAAATAAATTCCTAAAAAATCAAAAATTTCAATGACCAGAATATGAGTGAGGGGTATTTTATTCCTTTTGGTATTGGATCCTAATTGTTGACACTGAGGTAAACTTTTACAGAACATGGAGGAATCCTTAGTGAGGTTAGGCTAGTATAAACAAATTTGGAGGAAAATTATTGTGGTTTTATTTGTGGAAAAGTTGCCTCCACATGCCTCTCCATGAAAACGTTTTTGAATGGACTATTTCTCAGACTCCGGAACACATCTCATAATGATTTCATCAAGATAGAAATAGAA
Organism: Viscum album; assembly: GCA_963277665.1. Taxonomy (NCBI): domain Eukaryota; kingdom Viridiplantae; phylum Streptophyta; class Magnoliopsida; order Santalales; family Viscaceae; genus Viscum; species Viscum album. Next base: position 2,006,680,872 of record OY728151.1, on the reverse strand, counting down.
AGGTAAGGATCATCACACACCTAGTTTTTTCCATCATAAAGAAATTTTCTCTTAGCTTGGGTCCTTAGTAATTTTGGAATTTTACCGATCACCAAATGGTTTTCTTTGTCAGCATACCATGGGAAATCACTCACTAAATAGATGTGCTAACCAAGAAATTAATCAGATGCAGAAAGGTGATGTTAGTGGTCATTGAATTTCATCTTAGAGAGGTGATAAACTAAAAAAAAATTCAACATCGTTTTTATCCTTAATTGTTAAAACAAAATATTATTGAATAAAGATCCACCTAATCAATATAGCCCTAGAATATTGATTTTGGAAATGGTATTTGTGGGCTGATTATTCAGTGAAGATAATGATGGGTGATCTTAAGAGACTGGAACTGAATTTCTCTACAAAAAAGACAACAAAAAGAAAATATTTCTTATTATTAGGGTAGTTGATTTGTGAACCATATAATGATTTACTTGCATAATCAATGACATGTGGCTTTTTATTGCACAGTTTTCCAAAGAATGCTCGTACAACGATGTCACTTAAATCAAACATGAGCTCAAAAGGATGTTTCCAATTTGGATATTGAGTGAAAGGTGTAGAGATAAGAGATTACTTGAGTGAAGAGAATGATTCCTTGAAACATTATATAAATAAAAATAGAGGATATTTCACCAATATAACACAAAGTGGTCTAGATATAGAGATAAAATTCGTAATTAAACTTCTATAAAAACAATCATGTCCTATGAAGGACTTCACTTCCTTAACAGTTTTAGGAGAGGGATGATGATGAATGATGTTGACCATGGGTTTATCAACTTCAATAGCTCTACCAAATTACAGATGGCCAAGAACAAGTCCTTCCTTTACCATGAAATGGAATTTTTTTCAATTTATAAATAGATTTTTATCCTCGCATCCTGACAAAACACTTTCAAAATTCAGAAGGCATCCCTCAAAAGAATCCCCAATTATGGAGAAGTCATCCATGAAGACATCTAAACAATCCCCCAACATGTTCAAGAATATTCCCATCATGCACCACTGAAGGTACCAGGGGAATTACATAACCCAAAGGGTATGCACTTGAGGGAAAAGGTGCTGAATGGACATGTGGAGGTTGTTTTTCATTGATCCTATACAGATACCTTGATTTGATTATACCCCAATAATCCATCTAGGAAACAATATAATTTATGAACCACCACTCGCTCGAGGACTTGATCAATGAAGGGAAAGAGGAAGTGGTCTTTCTTGGTACAAGATTTGAGATTCCTATAGTCAATACAGACTGTCCATCCACTACTGAACCTTGTGGGATGAAGGTCACCATCATCATTGGTGATCACATTGATTTCATATTTCATTGGGAAAACATGAATTGGGCTTACCCACTCACTCTCAATAGTGGGATATATGATAAACACTTTCAAATAAATAAGAAGTTATTTCCTTGCCACATCCATAAAATATGGATTGAGTCTCCTCTAAGATATAAAATATTGTTTGGATTCAGATTAAAAAACAATCCTATGAGTTCCAATGAGTGGGATATCCCATGAATATTAGAAAGGGACCATCCAATGGAATTCTTATGCTTTCTTAGGACATCTGAAGTATCATTTCATGATTGGATTCATGAGTGGAAGAAATGAAAACAAGAAAGGCTCGATTGTCCCCTATGAAGGTATACTTGATTTATGAATGTAGGCCCTTAAATTCAAGATCAGATTTGTTATCAAATTCCATGGAAGGATGGGACTGTGTATTGAACTTGGTTTCTTTGTCTAGATTTGTTAACAGAATTGGTTCCTTGTGAACAATATTTTCATCCAATAAATTATCCAGATTAGTGTCATGAATGGGTATGGAATCAATGTTTTTGATTTTACCCATGGTATCATTTATTGGTGATTTGTGAAAATCATTAATAGGGCTATCCGAAAGTGATTTAATCCAATGAGAAAATTTTCCCTCATGTGTACAGAGAAAATAAATCTCATCTTGACTTAAACATCCATTAGAAATCCCTTGATGTTCCTCAACTTCATTATCAACACAACCAATCCAATTAATCATATGTATCTCTTCATCATCCATAATATGGGAGTTTTGTTTGTATATTTTCATGTCTAGAATCAGGTTTCAAAGGTGATGGTCATGTTCCCAATTCAAACTCGGATAACAGATTTGATTGTTGCAAGTAAGGGACGACCAAGGATGATTGGGGTTTTCTTTCTAATTCCTAAGCTTGGGTGATCCTCAATGAAAATGAAGTTTGATGGGTAAAGGAAATTTTCAACTATCACTAAAACGTCCATTAAAATCTCCTTAGGAACTCGAAAACTACCATCACAAATCAAAAGAGTGAAAGATGTGGGGTGGAGTTATTCAAGCCCTAACTGACAATACATGGAATTAAGAATGAGGTTAACACTAGCTCCAAGATCACAAAGGGCATTGACAGATTTTTTCTCTCCTATCTCAATATTGATTTATGGACATCCTGGATCATTGAACTATGGGGTAATGGTCCCTTGAATGGTTGTAATTACATTAGTATCCAAAATGACTTTATTTTTATGTGAAAATTTCATTTTAAATGTGCACATGTCCTTAAGGTACTTTGAGTAGGCCGTAATGGTTTGGATTGCTTCAAAAATTGGATTGTTCAACATAACTTGATATCATATTTCCCTCAAATTTTATTTCAGTACTGGTTTAGTGTTTCTTATCATGCGTTGAGGAAATGGAGAATGTTATTTGATTATTTGGTGAGGCTGTAGTTACTTAACATTTTCATTGAGGTTTTTAGAAACTATAGGAGGTTCATCATCATTTTCATGCATTTTGTATGCATTTAATGGATCTGGAATGACTTGTTTAGGTTTCTCAATGGATTCCCCACGTTGTAAAATAGTCAGTACTTTTATTTGTTCATGAGAGGTTTGTGGGTAACTAGATTATCACATTAATTTGAGGATTGTACCTCCGGAGTAGGCATGGGTACCTTCCTAGTTTTAATGTTTTTTAGATCGTGTTTTAGGGATGAGACTTCTCAGTTCTATTTCTCCATTTTCTTGCACAACAACTCAATGATTTGAAGAGGGATATATTGAATAGGGGCTTGTGATGGTTGGTTTATCCCAGGAGGATACTTTGGTTGTTTGATTTTATGTTTCATGGGTTTCTATATGAGTTATTCGTATTGGATAGGAGTCTATTGGTATTGTATAGGTTGTGGTTGGAACTTGTTATGGTGTTGAAAATTTTATTGAGGGTAGGGTTTTAGTCCTTGTGGTTGACTAGGTCATTGGTTGGGTTGTTGGTTATCTTTCCAACGAAATCCTGGATGGTCATTGTATCATGGATTGAAATGGTATTGGTACTGTGGCTTTTTAATGTTTATAGAATTGACCTCCACTGGTGGTACTTTTAGAAGAACATCTTTTATGGATGGAATTGTTTGGTAGGTGTCTATTTTTTGGTCATGTTTGTCACAAATTGTGCAAATTGGTTATACAGTTTGGATTTCATAGATTTTCCTAAGGTCCATCTCTTCAACCTTCCTATTGAGGGATGCGAGTTTATCACTAAGGCCATCCACTTATCTATGTGTGTAAATTCCTTCAAATTAAAGTGGTTTCTCATAGAATGTTGATGTCCCCCATGTTTGGTTTAGTTCGGACAATCCTTCTAGATACTCAGAAGAATCATTTGGGGATTTTTTTAAGGTCCCATTACACATCATGATAATGAATTGTTTGTTCCCCAGGACCAACCCTTCATAGAAAACTCCCACTTTTTTAGGAATAGAAAAACCATGGTGTGGAACCATGTTTATGGTGACTTTGAACCTTTCTCATGTTTCATAAAATGACTCCCTTTCTTTTTCAAAAATGTTTTGGATTCCCTTTTTAAATGAAATTTTTTGGTGATTAGGGAATTATTATTTTTAGAATTATATTCAAAATTAGTCCCAAGAGTGGACTGATGTACGTCTAAAATTTTTTAAACAATTATTTTCTCCATCCTTTATTGAGAAATGAAAAATCCTTATATTTTCTGACTCAAGTTGATGTGGTGGGAACATGGTTTCAACAAGGTCATTGAACTATTTTACATTATGTTATGGCATTTCTGACTCCATCCTGTGGAAGGTTGGATGGTGGATTAATAAATAATGTTTTAAGACATAGTGGCCTTATCCTAGGGTATCATGCCTAATGAAAGTAGGTGAATTGGTCTAGGAAGGTGTGAGGTAGTCATTCATGGTTTGATTGAATGCATTCCCCAAGTTTGGGGCTGCCTCATTTGGGCTTCCATTTTGGTTCCCACCTGGGTTTTTTGTGTGGGTTTATTTGAATACCATCCATTGAAATGGTATCAATTCTTGACTCTGGGGTATTCAGAAGATTAAGATATAATTAAAATAGTTCCCTTGGTTTTCTTGACTCCCAAACCCTAGGACTATCCACCCTAACTAGACAGTTTTATTGGTCTCAAGTGCAGGTGGACATGCGCCAAAAGAAAAAAAAAACAATAAAGGGAAAAGATAAGAGAAATTGGTTGAGAATAGAAGAAATGGGGGAGAATTGAATGGGTGTTGAGATGAATAACATGGGACCCCGACAATGGGGCCAAAATTTGGTGTCTCCTAAATTTACCTAAGTTTTTAGGGTTAGGCGGTCAAATGTAGAGTTGCATGTGTTGTCAATTTCGTAGATACCTAAGAAGAATCCTATTGATGCGCACATCCTATAGACTTATTTTTGTTATTAAGTGGCCAAAATTGGGTTAATTATATATATATTTATGCAAACAGTATAAGAATTAAGTGAAATCAAATTATGAGAAGGTTTGATCCTCGTTTATTACAAGTGGTGGATTTGATGATATTATTTTTAATGATTTCAATTTCTTATATTCGAGATGGGTTTATTCAAGATGATCAAAAAACATCATCACATATTGGTTTTATACCAACACACCATACTAATAGTCACCTATACCCTTGGAGGATCATATTTATGATCACTCCAATGTAAACGGTCGTATTATCACTTGAAGTAAGTGGCCTTAAAATTCAACAAGGAAGAAGATGTTTTAAAATCATCCAAAAAATATCAATTAAAATAAGTGATTAGACATTAATGGGGTGATAAATAACATCTAAAACATCCCCCTTCTACTCCCTTGGATCAAACCATAAGTCGGTTAGCCCTCTATTGATGCTATGGTTTCAATGGAAGTGGGTAGTACACTCATGAGGGAGGAATTGAAGAAGTAAGAAAAAGAATAAAAAGAAAATAATCACTCAACCATTGTGTGAATAATTTCACAAGGTTTGGTATGAATAAATTCACACCATAAAGCAACGATATCAATGTGATAATAAAAATAATAGAATTATAGAAGATGAAGAATTTTTATTGAGAACTAAGGTGATTCGAACAACTTACAAATGAAGAAGAACGTTACAAAGGAAAAGTGGCAACATAACAGTATAATGAAAGAAAGCATCCAAGATCAATAAATATTCCAACAAGACTACCTTAAAAAGACATTTGGTGATCCTTGTTTCGTGTATCCAATAGTGAAATTCACCCCACTTGAGTGTGGTAGTCTTAGGGTGGTGGAAATCTTATGGAAATTAGAATCTTCCACTCTTGACCCGAGGTGGTAGCCAGCTTGCATTAACCAAACATAGGTTCCTAGATGATCTTTTATATGGCCAAATCTAAGTGGCCAATAGAAGAGAAAAATAAATCTATATAGGTTTTATAACTATTTGTAAAATTTCATCCCCAAATAATTTTTGGTTTCTGAGATATGAGTAAATTGGTCTTCTATTTTTCTGGGCCATAGAATCTGTCGCAGAATTTCATCTCTTAATTGTTCTGCCTAGAACTCCCTTAGTACAACCAAATTAGATCCTGTAACATCATGATTAAATGTTCCCCATGATGTCCTCTATATTCCATAAATGTTGGATAATAATTGGGCTTGTATCTTAGCCGATACAGTCTTTTTATTGGGATGTTTTCCAGTTTACTTTACCCAGAATGCATTGCAATGAAAGCGCATTTTGGTGGTATTCCAATGTTAATCTTCAATTAATCCAAAATCATTAATTGTTACATATAGAATGGGATACCATAAAATAAAATATGAAAATAAAAGCAGGACAATTTTGTATTTTAGGAGGTGGTCAAAAAATGTACCATATAATAGTGCATTTTAAGATTGAATTACAAACATAATGTGAATCAATGTTCAAAGTGTAAAATGCACTAAAATGGAGTTTATGAATTATAAATAACATGAATATTTTATATATTGACAATGAATATTATCCTCATTATGTGGGTAATCATCATACCGTCTTATTTAATGGATATGTTACAATGTTTTAGTGAATATTCATGTTATTTATTACATTTAAACACTTCTTTTTAATTTATTCCTAATCATATAGGTAGATTTAGGCTTTCATATCCTTGATTAATTTATCAAAAAAAATCATCCATAGTAAAATAAATTTTACATCAATAGGAAACCACAAATAAATTTAATGCACTAGTGAATATGGGTACAATTATGTAAGATTATGTGTACAGTTATAGTTGACCAATAGAACATGGAGGAGTTTATAAGGATATGAATTAATTTCATTATCCATCAAATTTTGATGGATATTTGGTAAATTCATGTTTAAATAATCTATTTTTTCATCAATATAATAGAGGGGAGATTGGTTAGATTGAATATTTGTCAAATAATTTTCCATTATCTGTAATGATTTTATGAGTAACTTTAAATATAACGATAATTGTAGATTTTACAGACTTATCCACAGATTTCATTCCAATCACCCTCTGGGTTACAACTTTAACCCATTTGTAAAAAACTTCAGTAGCAATTTTGATAAAGTTGAACGACCTAACTATATTATTAGTGTAAGTACCCATAACATGCATTACATATATAGAAAAGATCCAGGAGATTTTGGTATAGTGTATAAAATCTTGAGGTTAAAGAACAAATTTGGTATGAATGAGTAATGCATGAAACATTTTTTAAATATAATTTAATCATTGATCATAAAGGTATAAAAATATCCAAGACTCTAAATTTGATGAAATAGTGTGATTCATATATTTGATACAACACATGTGATTTTATGTACATTTTTCAAAACAACTGGGGTTTATTCTCTTTTAGGGAACCTGAGAATGATCCCATCTGAGCCTTTCTTGTTGAGGATTTTTTAGGTTTTTGGCCATTATAGGGGATAAAATTTATCTACTTTAAGATAAATAATTCTTTCTAGGATAGATCATTGTAAGAAACCCCATCATTTAGATAATAAACCATTGGGTATACATATATTTTTTGATCAAACAATGATAAGGAAGAAATGAAATGGGATAATGTTGAATTATTATCAACAATCTCTTACACATATTTACAAAAAAAGGAGATAACAAACTCATATGTGCACTATAAATTATAATTTTTTCTTAATCTGAGAATGAGTAGAGGATATATTGGAAATTACATATTCATATGAAATTTAAAAAAAATAATAGATGTTAGAATTTTCTACGAGGGAAATTATTTATTCAAATCCCGTATTTGGTTTAGTAAGTATACCAATTTATCATCCTTTATATCATATTATCCATTAATTAATTTGTTCCCCAATTTTGAATCACGTTTTACATTTAATAATGTAGTTTTTATTTTCAAGGTATGTTCTATCTATATAAGGGGGTACTAATATCACACCGCAATTTTAATACATTATTAAATGTTGATGAAATAGTATAAAATGATTTATTTTGATAGAGAAATTAAAATGACTCAAAAACTGACCCAGTTGGGTTTAAGATCTTATATTCTCCTCCTAGTTAGGCTTTATGATGCACCACCAAAGTAAATATCTGATGATTGATAGGATTCATTGATAAAATTTTCTCACATAACCTGTATCTCCGTATCTAAAGGTTACTCCTATAGGGTAGGTTATGCTTATAAACATCATTGCATTCTTTTTTTACTTTGGTCTCCTTTTGACAAATGAACCAGATATTGAACTATTATTGAATGAAATTCCATATAAGTAATGTCCCATTATATATGTCGAGATTAAGGATGTATTTGAGAAGACAAATATGAGAAAAAAAGTTCACCATGTGATGATGAATGTAATGAAATGACTATTTAATTACAAATATCATGAAAGGAAACTTAGGTTTTATAATATAATATCATCTCTTAGCTTCCAACATCATAAAAATATAGGGATATATGTTATTTTAATTAATTTCATAACTCTTATTGAAACTAAGGGTGTCATGGTATAATTTCAAGGAAGATATATAAATGATTATTGGATGCCCCCTATGGGATGAATTAAAATTGGATGATAAGATATGTATTTCATGAGTTTATCATGTGAATGTTGGAAATCATTATCTCATTGGTATATTACATATTTTTATTCAAATTTTTGAATGATATACATTTTTTAATAGGGGGTTTAATGAAATTCATGATGTTCAAGATATTTCCATTTATTACACTTTGTTCTCAAAGGTTTCAAGGGGAGGAGGGAAATTTAGAATTACATTAGTTTTCTAAGGGTTGACCTAAATACCACAATAATGGATCAAAAAACAATGAAAATTCCTAAAATCCACTCTAAATGTTCACTTCAAAATTTTAATCATTAAAAATATATGAGAAATGTTTATAAAAACAACCTCATAATCAATCAAGTGGTCTAGATATTTTCATGAATTGACAACCAAATAATAAATATAACACTCCATAGTTAAAACTTTTATTTGTTTAAACATGTGATGTATCATCCTTAAATATATATCCCTAATATAATTCAAACTTATGAATATCACTATTTAGAAGAATTCTATTCGGGGTTCCATAAAAGAGGAGGCCTCCCCATCCAAGAGGGATATTAAAATTTGGTTATAAATAGAATAAACAATTAAAATTTTGAGGTATTGGAAATTATTTATAGAATAAATCATAATTTTTATGATTGAGATGATTAAAAAATCCTTTTCATAATGATGGTTACAATATTTTTGTTTTAAAATAGAGAATTCATATTTCAATGTGTTCTCTGTTGGATTCATTTCCAAACCTATCACTATAAACCTCAGAATGTTGGTTTGTTTGATGTTGTTTTTCATTAATATAGTATAGGGAGAACATTTAATTTCCTATTCAACATGTCATTAGTTACTCGATAATATGTTTTTCCAAGTAAAAGAGAAAATGGGTGATTACATAAAGCACTACATGATCCCGGAATGTCAGTTAGGATAATACTAAGAGTTGGGTTAAAGCTATCAAATATAGAAGATAATCTTGAAAGGGATACATTAGGAAATGTTCACGGTTAAGTTTTTGTACATTGAATACCTTTATATATTCATCCCGGAATGGTTTTGGAAGTTTTTTAGTGTGAGTGGTGAATATGTCCATAGAATACATCAAAGGAAGAAGAGTATCGCAAATCAAAAGTGGCGTGAACATGGTGATTCCAATAAAATTCAAGAGAAATGCAAATGAATTTTCTTTTAAGTTGAAAAGTAGTGTGGAAGGAAGAAGCGGTTTTATCATGATTCATTAAATGGAAGGGCTCAGATGAACTTATCAAAAAATGGTATGTTTCTTAAATAGTTTTGTGAAGAGAAATAGTTCCAGAAATAAGCACATAGTTTCTTAAAGTTTAAGACTCAATTCAACAATATGAAAATACTTAAAAGGTCTGAAATTCATAACATATTAGTTGAATTGAAAAATAATTTTTCATGTAGGTTTTTTGTTTTATGATGTCATAAATCTGTACGAATATTCTTTATTTTTTAGAAGCATTTGTTAAAGAAATTTATAAAAGATTCATGAAGAAATAATGTGATGCAAACAAAATGAATACTTTCACAAAATTTTAGTGGCGATCAGTGATGTTTTTCAAATGGTTAGAAACACCTTTAAATGTTTTGATACCAAACTTACATGAAAAATCCTAACTTATATAATATACGATGTCTCTAAATTCATTAAAAATTGTTCGAATGCTTTTATTATGAAAATAAATCATAAGAACATTTTTTCTATAAAAAGACTTGGGTTAGTCATTCCATGGGTGTTTCATGAATTCTTATTATGATCCTCATTTTTTGAGTTTTATGAATTTGAAAATTTTAAAATTTGAGTTTAATGATTCATAGAGATAAAAGGTTTTTTGATGTACTTGAATGTTGAGTGAAATTAGTATTTGGAATTTACATCAAGAGAACATCATAGAAATTAATTGGAACTCCTCAAAAACCTTTAAAAAGGAATTTTGTTTTCATTAAGTCTAGTTCAAAAAAGAATTTAAAGCTTCAAAAATGGTGATATTCATAAAAAAAATTGTAAAATATGTGTTTTCATATTAACAAGAACTGATTAGTGGAACAATATTCAGACAGAGAAGTCTTGCAGTAGCCAATGTGCCAACAATCAATCCCCCCTAATGGAGTGAAAAAAGGGAGTGACCCTTGGGGGGATGTGACCTGACCCCATATATTATATGGGGAGTGACTCCATGCATAAGAGTGGCCTAGATTAAATAAACCACTCAAATATTATTAGTATATTTTGGAATATCAACACAACATCTCTGTGTGCTCCATGGATGTTTCCTTGTATGAGTGATCCAAGAAATATTTTAGTGTCTTTTATGCTTTGTTTATTATATATTATATAGTATTATAACTACTAAATTTGTATTGAGAGATAATCAATATTATCTAAATTAGTCTAATATAATCATGTCGGTTAATTGAATAATCACTTAATTAGTGAATACAAGAGTTATCCTTCTAATAGTGTGATCAAAGTAGTTAGTACAATGAGAGTTTCATGGATACATGTGGAAATGAAAATTAGGTTCAAACCATAATTCACCCCTATTAGAATAATGCTTTCTAAAGACACATGTAGCTCCAAAAATTAGTATCAATATGTTTTTTTATCTTGTTATATTTTCATTGATTAAAAAAAAATTGATCAATTTTTTGAGTTGATATATTTTCTAATAATATGAAATGTAAAATATAAAAAATATTAAGAAGAATTATAACACTAAAATAATTCCATATAATGGAACAATATTTGAAAAGTTTTTGATCTAGATAATGGAATCATACAACTCACAAACAAAAGGTAAGGATGGATAATATTTGTTATCTAATTGTTTATACAATGATGTTTTAGGACAATACATGGAAATATATATGTCACAAAATGTAATAACTATTTATTATGATTAAATATCAAGGCATAAAATAGCGGAATATATCCACATATGAGAGGAACACGATTAAGGGCTATGGGAAGAAACCATATATATATAAGAAAGAAGAATGAATCCCACAGGATCAAAGTTGTATCATTAAATATTGTGGCCATTAAATTGAAAATCCTCAATAATATTCTAATTAAAATATTATAGGTACAAGGGATAAAAATTATACTCATGATAAGGAGGTTGAGTAAATGTCTTCTAAATTTTATTATTTTAAATCTAGTTACAAAGAAAATATCATTGAATTAAAGGTGGTTTAAAATATAATAGTGAAGAAGGATGAATAGGTTTCTCACAAGAAATAGATTGATTAGTATAACCAATGGATGTGGCATCTAAATTTGACCATGAATTATGACATTATTAAAATGGTTAAAAAATAAGACTCAAAGTGACATACAAGAATAGATTTCCAATGATGTGAGAAAGAAAATTCCTACAAGGAAGGAGTAGAAATATAGTGTTATCCCTCTCAAAAGTAAACATTAAAAGAGGTGAAAACCTAAAAATGAAGAAAGATTAAGTCATATAGACATGGTTTAAAAATTAAATCATAATTATTGTAAGATCAATGAGTTATAAGTAATACTAAAAACATAAAAAAGAAAATCAGACCCCTATTCGCAAAAATCAATAATTGTAGTACATAATTTTGAAAATTTAGATTTAGTTATAAGTGGAAGAATCATGATAAATTTCAATGAGATGACTCTTAGAGGAAGGTATCCACTAAGTGCTGCTACGATGGAATCATGTGAAATTCCATGAGGGTTTTCCTAAAATCCCAAGGGATCAAAGGTATAAGGAAATTTTATGAAATTACATCTCTATCAATGCAAGAAAATATGCAGTATAGTTTTTATGAGAGATAATTTCTTTTTGATATCCTTGGTCATATTGATGTTAATTTCCATAAAAAGGGATCTGAGAGATTCATTAGGAAATCCCCAATTCCTAAGACTAATAGGAATACTTTTTTCACTAAAATAAAGTATATTAAGATGGAGAACATATTTACTACACTGGAAAAAAATAAGGGAGCACAAAAAAAGTTTCATCAATAACCATCATTAGTTCACTAATAAAAATTCACTATGAAAGAAAGAAAAACAATATGGCAGATAAAATAAAAAGCTACTCTAAATATGATAATCATGTATTAGTATATAATGAAATATATTCCAAGGAGAAAACATATGATGTGGATTTATTTTCTATCAATGAGGTAGGAAATGAGGAGTTCTTGAGTGGGACTAAGAAATGTACCATGAGGTAAGAGAATAAGAGAATATTGATTGTTCCCAATAAATGGCCAAACAAATGATAGAATTTTAGTTTGAAATATTATATTGAACAGAAAGGTTCTTATGAATACAATAAGAAGACTAGGAAAACATAAAGGACTCTAAAAGATGATCATGTGAAAGAGACATCCTAAAATAAGACATGGATATTGAATGCTAATACTTTAGGTAGGGATAAATAGATCTCCAAGAAGATAAGTAAAAGAATGATCCATTAATTAACATGTGAGGAGACCCTTGATTGCAAGAGTGACCATGGAAGAAGAGTTAGTGAGTGGGGCTATGAAGAAAGGGAAATTTACAAGATAGGAAAGTGTAACTCAAAAGAATGAATATAAAATGATTTTTATATAAGTGGGATCTCTCAAATGAGAGATGCTTGTATTGAACTGAAGAAGCGTACCAAGAAGAAGGATAAGGAAGAAAAATAATTCAATGGGATGACAGAACTTATTTCATAAAATCTGAAAATAGGAGAAATATTGTGTTATACTAGAAGGGGTGGTTAACTAAGAACATCCTCATTCCACATCTTGACGATGTGAAAAATCCTCTCTCCCAAAGTGATTAAAATCTATTAACTATTTTTGAAGTGTTCTGGGTTTTAGGGGAGACATGTTAAATGAGGCGGTTTCATCAATAGATTCAAAGTGGTATTGTGATGCGATCTAGAGTTCTACCCATTTCAAATTAGTATAAGAGAAAATTTTACTGTATGTAGAACTATAATTAATGGTAACTAAAAATGAATTATAGTAGTAATAAGGAGTCCCAACTTTTGGAATCAAGAGGTAAAAGGTAATATTTCAATTGATATCAATTTCAATCAAGATATATGATGAATTCATGTATATATAACTTGATATCTCTAACTCTAGATCATAAATAATGAAAAAATGGGTATGTAGTAAAATAATTGGATGTCATGTTTTTTAGATGTAACATGTGATATCATATGACTATTCCCAGGATATCAATGCGTTATATGAATGGATATCCCTCATGATAAAGTTTAATGATATATTTTATTAAAATGTTTATAATTTAAGGGGTAGTTTTGAGATGAAAATATGTAAGATTATATTCCTAAAAAAGAAGGAAATACAACATGTTAATGATGGAATAAATAAATTACAAATTACAGATCAAGAAGTGATCTTTAATAATGAAAATAAAATACATCATTTCAAAATATGGAATCAAAAAAGGTTAATCAAATTGTATTATCCATAATTTTGGTGTATATATTAGTTGGTATTGATTTCAAAAATTAGAATCTGATTGGGGTCTATTTCTAAAGAATAAATCTAGAGTAATTCTTTTAAAGAATATAGTGTTTAGTGGATTCTTGATATGTTCGGTGGTATGTGAGTGTAATAGATATAGACGGAGTTTTTAACTTTATCTTTAATTTCCTACACCATGTATTGAATCAATAGGTTTATAGGTTATTATGGTTCTTTGTTGTGTTGTAGGTTCACCCCTGAATATATTGTATAATGAAGATACAAATAAAAGATGTTTTTGAGATAGAAATATTTTTCAAACATGCAGAAACATTTTTATGAATGATTCAAGGGAAGAAGCGGTTTTTTACATAAAACATGTAATCCTAACTAGTATAGGGTTTTTATATCATAGAGGGATAATTAGATATTATTATCAAATGAATGGACCATGTTGACAATGGGGGTGATGTATAAATAACCATATCTAGATCATTGATAAAGAAGAATGAATTTAACAACAAAATTCACAATCTCAATGGAATCAATGAGACAAAGATATGTTATTTTAACATTAGGAATACAAGGGGTGATTAACAGCATTATAGAAAGTGATACCCTTATTTCCCAAGGTACTTTTTTACAATGACTCTTTATTTAGTTCATATATTACAAACTATACTTTGTATTTGATGTCAAAGGGGAAGAAGGATCATTAATTCTCCTAGAGAATAAAGGTTCATGGATCCGTGTGGGTTCATTCCCCAAAATACATAGGGGAGTAACATGTGAAAAATGGGGATAAAGATAAATCATTGAAGGATGTCATGATGAATGTAGTTTCTTAGTTGGGAGTGGTTTTCTCTGGTTCGATGTATTGTGAAATGGTTTATATCAACCACTAACAACAATCAATAATTTTTATTCAAATTAGTGGAATGTTTGTATTAAGAATATTTATCAGGTGGCATTGAGTTAGAGGAAAAGGATTCTAGAACATGTTTCCAAAAAACCAAATGGTGATATTTCTGGACACAAATGAGAGTCTGTGTTTCCATATACTATGTATCGGATTCGTTATCAAACCTATCACTATAAACAGTGGTGTGTTGTAGTGTTGGATGTGGTGCTTCAATTTATATGGTGCGCTGGAGCATGTTGGATTTTTTATCACCATTTCAACACTTTACTAATAAGATGATGTTCTACATAAAGGTAAAATGGTGGATTGGATGAAGTACTATGTGATCCCATAATTTTGACCCGGATAATATTAATATACAAGTTGAAGATACCAAAGAACTTGGATCACTCAGATATGGATACATCATCTAATGTTTTTAGAGATTTTCTAGGACTATGAATACCTTGATATATTCATGAAATAATAGTTCACGATTTTTTTAGTTTTTTTGGGAATTTTTCATAAGTAAACAATGAAAAATATGAATAATAAATAATATCATAACTTGTGTGAACATGGTAATTCCATGACCTATCCTGAAAAATGTAAAGGATAGTATTTTTATGTAAGTGGATAAGTTTTGTGACAGGAATAATAGGTTTCATGTTGTTTCATGAAATTGAATATGCATAATCAAAAAATAGAAAATGTATAATTTTATCAAAACATTTTCATAATGAAGAAAAGTTATATGATCATGCACAAAGTTTCATGAAGCTTACTATCCAAGGCCCCCTCATAAAAATATGGTAATGGTAGGAAATTACTGAAATATTGGTTGATTCCCTAAATAATGTTCCATAAAGCTAATGATTTTCATGGAGTTGAAAAGTTACATGAATAATCCTTGTTTTTCAGAAAGCGTGCATGAATAAAATGTTTCCACATATGTTTTTCCAAGAAATTATGTTAATTAAAAAATTGAAAAGTTTTGTGATAGGTTTTTCCCAATCATGAGTGTTTTATAAAGGGGTGAAAAATATATAAATTGAAACCTACCACATAATTTGAGTAATCTTTACTCATGGAATATCTAATAGTTTTAAAATTGATTAACAATTTCACAACGGTTCTAGTAATTTAAATAATACATTATAATATTTATTCTTTGAATAAATGTACCCATTCAATCCATAAAATGGTGTTTTGGGGAGGATTAATAAGATTAAAAATTGGTTGTGTGTTTCATGAAAGTGAAAAGATTCATGAGGATTCAAATGATTTATGAAATATCAATATTTTATTATGGATTTTAATGTTTAATGAAAGTTAGTATTATACATTTACAACAAGAGAACATCTTAGAAATTTATTATTAATCATTTCTGTCCTTGATAAAGGTATTTTGTATTCCTTTAAGACTAGTTCCATATGAAATGAAAAGGTTATACAATGGTGATGTTCAAAAATAAATTGTTAATGATCAATTTACATATCAATGAGAAGTAATTTATGAAAAATAATTCAGACAGTAAAGTCATGTAGTGGCTTTTGAGGAAAAATGATTCCCTTCCTCAATTAGTGGGAAAAGGGAAAGGAAAAGGGAATGACCGATGAGTGGTAGTGAGTCGATCCTAAACATTATAAGGGGATTGACCATATGAATTTGAGTGACCTTACCTAAATCAACCACAATAATATTTTTAGTGGATTTTGGCACATTGACAAAATATCAGTGAGTGCTACATAGACGTATCGTAGTTCACGTGAACCCAAAAAAACTCTTCCTCCTTTTTTTCTTGGGTTTTTAATAAATTATTTAGGATAATAATCAGCGCATGTGTATTGAGTGATCATAAATCATTACTAAATTATAATATTATAAAAGATCTAGTTAATCATGTCATCACATTAAAGGAAAACACAATATTAACCCCACTAAAAATTAGGTTAATATCGGTTAAGATAGTGATATTTCCAGTGGTATGTGGGGATATGAAAATAAGTTTCATACCCTGATTCACCCCCTCTCTCAGGGTACATATCACTAATGTAAGATGTGGGTACATCTCTTTGAAATCAATTTATTCCTCGATCTATTCTTTAATATTTTTAATGGGAGAAATTTTATCCAACAAATTATGTTATTTAACTAATTTGATAAATATATATTTGATTATATTATCTAGTCCATCTTCCACCATGGAATGGTGAGAGGGTTGAATCCGTATTAGCATCTCTTTATAACCATGGTTTTTAATTATAAAACCTATGTTATGAACAGATAACTACGAATTTAGTCTCTATATATCAATGTAACTTCATGAAAAATACATCATACTATTTATTAAGGAATGAAATATAATTCTCTTTATTATCAAGAGTCCCAATTATGCTATCCACCAAATTTCATTGTAATTCTTCATTACCCAATGTATCTGATTTGAGTTCTCCCACAGTAGAAAATATTTATTCTTCACAGTTCGGTGAGGTATATTCATGCCCCACCCCATCAGAATCAATAACAGGGGATGGATGAACCTTTAAGTATAAAATGATTCAAATGAATTTAATTATATATTTTGGGTTTAAACTTATCATAAATGAATGAAAAATAATTATAACCTATATATAATAGGGTAACTATAACATATTTTCAAAATCCGTTGATTTTAGACTAGAGATATATCCTTATATAATTAAAAACTAATTGTTTTGTTGAATTAATAGGAATAATACTTATTTTTTTATAGATAAACTCTAATATAGGATCAATTCACATGGGTTGCATAGAAATATTCTTCTTTTCTTTTGTATATAGAAATGGTTCATGTAATAAGTATTATTAATGATCACTATAGAATATGTAAATTTTGGGATCTTTACCTATTGTTGGAAGGTAAAGGTGACTTCCTATGTGTAACATTGTAAATATAATTTATGAATTATGAGTATAAACATTCTTTCACATTATTTGAGGGACTGATAAGGGAAACATAAAATCCATTTGTGGTTTCTGCCTATATTTTCACTTCCATCTATGAATACTTATCCCACCATTTGTAGTATCTCACCCCAATGTATTCATACTTGCATGAGTTGAAATGGAAAATATCACCATAAATAAAACCTATTTTAAATTAATAAAATACTTGAGGAATTAATGATATGAAGAGGGTACCATCACATGTAAATTAACTAAGTTCCTTACCAATAGGGAATTGAATATTTTATCATAGTTAACCACTATAAATTATGAGGCAAAAACCATGTTCCTAAATTGGGTTTTCAATTTTATTTTCAAAAATGATTTTCTATGACTCTTTTTATAGTACAAAATTGTCAAATTAGATGAAAAATTGATTCTATTATACCCCAAATGATATAGATTTTAGGAAAAAATAATATTGATACCTAAAACATTTTCCACCAAGTCCTAAATAATGTTGATGCCATTAATCTTTCTAGATACACATTTTGGTATGATATTCAATTTGATGTTTATCACTCATTATTCTTCTATAATATAAATGTTTGCATGGAATTCAGTAGATTCTGTCCCATCATAATATATCTCAATAAAAACAACTTCTGATTCCAAATATAAATGGATTTTAAATGATTTAATTAGGTATTATATAATCTTTATAGGAAGATATATGGTATTTATGATTTAAGGTCTTGATATTATGAAAAATATATGTTTTAACAAATAATAGTTATTGATGAAGGACTAATGTTTTATGTTATGTGCCTATTCTTGATCATGATAAGTGAAAGGTTGAGATGGAAGTGAAGATGATAATATAGTTTCATGTTTTTTAGAAGGACTATACCAACATTTTTTCAAGAATATGTGATTTTTTAGTTACTAAAACTACAAGTTTTATAGGATTTGGGTGAGAATTTGAGTGTTTGGGATCAGAATGAATCTTCCATTATGCTCCTTAAATTTCAATCCTCGTGGTTTTTGTGGAATTCATTATGTAATAAGTGGTAAATCCTAAACTCTTAGTTAGGCCTCAAATTTGTATTTCAATAAATGGGATACATTTAGGAGAGTTTCTAAAATATCTCAAGTAATAATAAAATCCTGGTTCAATAAACATTTCAATTATTTGAATGAAATTTTTAAAGGTAAAATATTTTATTAATTGAAGGAGGGCTCGATTTGGTAAAGTGGTGAACATCCACCCAATTATGGGAAAAATAAAATCCATAATAGTTTGAATTACTTTAGGTACTCATCAGTGTTCCACTCCATTATCATTTCCACATTTAAATATTTTTCCCAATATTCATGAAGGTTTTAGTATAAAGGGTGTCACTATTAGGTCAGCGAACAGAAGTGGGGTTGTGACTGGATGATTAAATCATGACCCAATGATTTTAGGCATACGAATCATTGATCTTTGCGTCATGTAACTACAAAAAATATATGATTTCGTATTTTGAACATCATTAAATTCATTTTTATCTATATATAATGTAGTATAAACAAATGTAACATGTTCTTTGGAACTATATATGCATGGGAAAATTGGCCTAGGCCCACATGGTTACCCACAATTCCCATGGAAATGATTTGGGATTGCTTTATAAATGTTTGACAATTTATAAAATGGGATTAAATATGAATTTAATAATGGGATCATATCTCTATTAATATGGGCCATCCCAAAATCCTATGATAATTATTTAAATAATTATGGACTTCATAATCTCTATAATCAATTATTTTAACTAAAATTCATGGATCTAGATATAATTTTCACCTCCACCACTATCTGTCTTCCCTCCATTTCTTCCCTTCCCTGTTAACCATTCATTTCTATCAAGATCCCTCCACTACCCTCTCTCCTATTTCTCCCTTTCAATATCCCCAAACATATCAACCCCACTCCCCTACTACCCTACTCCCCATTTTTATGCTCTGAATTTCCACCTCTCCTCCCACTATCCATCTCTTTCTCCCTCTCAGATCTAAGTCCCCCACACCTCTTAAATACGTAGACATGATGTTGTTGTTTACAAATTGGTTTTATGGTAATATACTATTAGATTTATGACACATCATTATTAATATTTTTCACTACATACCATATCTCTATTACTTGACCAAGGATTCAATTCAGGATTTCTCCTATACCGATCATTTTCCATTATGCTCGCACCTCTATTTCTATTCAACCCGAAAATAGGCCGATGAATCTCAAAAATTTCATATGAAAATATCTCTTTTTAATATTACCCCATACATTACAATTTTTGGATACTTTGTTTCTATTTTTTCTACTTGTACTGCATTAAATTCATTCCCTGTAAGTTATTTCTCCTCCTTTTCAAATTTTACTCAATTTTTTCCATTCTAAATGGTCATAACCATGTTGAGAATTTTTTATGCTACGTGGGTCATGTAACTCCCCTCCCCTACCTCATTGTATTGAGGAGGCGGTGAGGGTTACATGGCCTTAAGAGACATTCCCAAGGTTCCAAAGGTTGGTAATAAACACCGAGGGATCCGAGAACAGATTGGGGAACGATTTTCCCTTAAGGCAAAACCAACCAAACAATCTACAAACTATATGTTGCATGCTAAAAAATCCAACCAAAACATCCACTAACAAACAAGTTGTTCAAAAATAAAAACCAAACCCAATACAACTAGACAAAACCACAACACATCAGAGTACGAAGTGGAAACTAAACATTCAAACACCAACAAGCCATGACACAACCACAGCTCCATACCAAGATCCTAGCTCTAGGCTCCACCATGACATCACAATGCTCCACTAAAGGATGGAGATGCCTCACCTTTGCCCATGTCACTATACACAACATCTGCAATGACACCACAGTTCCAAAGCAAGGGGTGAGTACTAAAACTAAGTAGGTTTTCCCCAAATTACTTCCCTACACATGCCACTAGGATAAACTCGTTAGCACATTTATATAAAACAGTTTATATAAAATAAAACACAAGTGAAACCATTTTTCATAATCCAAATGTGACCTTACCAAGCCATCATACCACAACCAATAATCCATGGGAAATCCAACCAAACATGCCACAAGTCGTTTCATCATTTCCCATTAGCACCAAAATTTCCATCTTGCAAAGCAATGCACAAAACAACCAAAACAATCAAACGGTGGTGCTTCTGTCCAACCATTCACCCATTCACAACTAGTGGCTCTTACTGTCCACTTATTTTTTGATTCTGGCCCTTCCATCCTTTATCCATCCCCCTTCATTATAGTTGTACATCCCACCCACTTCCACATGACATTTCAAACATTCACACCCAAACATCTCACCCACCATGAACACAACATCATACAATCAACCAAATTCTATTGCATATAAATCCACTGCAATAAATCACCCATTTATTGAAAACCATTTTCCATGCCAAACCCCATTCCAATAAAACAACACATTTTATTATATACCATTATCCATCAATCATTTCACAAATCAACAATATCATTATATTTTAAAATTCCTATTTTAAAATTCGCAATAATAAAATTTCATAACAAAACCCCCTTTTTCCCAAAAACCCCCAAAATGTATTTCCAAACAAATTATCACATCAACATACAATTAATTTCAATCATAGAAATTTAATTGTGACATGTAACCACTAGTTCTATCCAAGTGGAGTCGAGAGTGAATCCACCTACCTTTAGGGTTCCCGAAAAAACAACCCACAAGCCACCGCACCTCAAAACTAGCGAACGCACCAACGAAAACTCTCTAGATCTCTTTCCATAACATTCAAAAGCCTTAATATTAACTTCCAATGAAACCCCAGCCCTATATCTACAAAAAAAAGTGTATATCTAGAAAACCAAGAAAGGGAGGGATGTAGATCTAGAGGAAAACACAGGAGAAACAAGAGGATAGACTTATCTGGGAGAAATCACCTTGAATCCACCTTGAAACCCCTTCGAATCTCTTCCAAAATGAGTGGGAGAGAATCCATAACCACTGAGAACACAAAAACCGGAGTGAAGATAGAGTGGAAGGAAGAGTGGAGTGAAATGAGGCAATCCTGAGTAAGCCCGGGTTTTAAAACCCCATCTTTAAGTGGCTGCACGGTTAGCCCACACGGTTTGGAAGACCGTGCGCTAACCGTGCGCATGCCAATTCCTCAAGAGCTAGAGTCTGCACGGTTTCCTCACACGGTTTGGAAAACCGTGCGTAGGCCATGCGGAGCCTACTGTCTCCCCCGAGACGGTTTCTTAGAGCATAATCACGGTTTACACTAACTGTTCTCAAACTGTGCCCCCATTTAGAAGCCTCCAAACTCATCCAAAACCATTCCAAACACTCCCAAACTCTTCCCAACTCATTACATTCACCATAAACACATAAAAGTGAATAAAACATGGTTACATACCTCAAACCGGGGGTGCTAAATTCTTCCTACCATTGGAATTTCCGTCCTCGGAATGTAGTGAACTCGCCCTTTGCCGAAAGAGCTCGGGCCACTGCTCGACCATCTCCTTCTCCCACTCCCAAGTATCCTCTTGAATCTGACCATGTTTCCACAAAACATGAACTAAACTGATTCTTTTACCACACAAGACTTTATATTTCCTATCCACAACCCGCACGGGCATGTGCACTAATGAAGCATCTGGTTCTAGCTCAACATGACCCAACGAATTACATGGTCTCTATCTGGCTGATACTTTTTCAACTACGACACACGAAACACATTGTTCACCGAACTAAACCATGGTGGCAAAGCCAAATTATAATCCACCTCACCAATCCATTCAAGAATCTCGAATGGCCCAATATACCTCAAAGATAACTTTCCCTGCTTCCCAAACCGACGATGTCCCAACCTAGGAGATATTCTCAAGAAAACATGATCACTCACCTCGAATGACAACAGTCATCGATGATTATCCGCATACGATTTTTGACGACTCTGAGCCGTCTAAATTCTTTTTCTGATCAACTTGATCTTCACTGTAGTCTCATGGACAAGGCTTGGTCCAACCATTGAAGACTCACCCATTTCCACCCATCATAGTGGAGAACGACACGGCCGCCCAAATAATGCTTCAAATGGAGCCATCTGTATGGATGCCTGATAATTTTTATTGTAAGAGAACTAAACCAACGAAAAGTGATCCTCCCATGAGCCACAAAAATCCATGACACAAGGCCGTGACATATCCTCTAGAGTTTGTCTCGTCCTCTCAGATTGACTATCCGTCTAAGAGTGATACGCCGTACTCATCGTCAACTGCGTTCCAAGGGCTTGTTGTAAGGATTTCTAGAAACGAGATGTAAACCTCAAATCTCTATCTGATACAATTGAAATTGGAACACCATGCCTCTTTACCACCTCTCGGATATAGATTTTGGACAGATCCTCCACCGTATGAGATTCACGAATCGGGATGAAATGGGCTGACTTCGTTAGCTGATCCACTATCACCCAAATGGCATCGTGCTTTCTCACCGTTCTTGGGAGACCTTTGACAAAATCCCTCACTATCTTCTCCCAATTCCAAACAGGGATTGGTAAAGACTGTAACATTCCTACTGGCCTCTGATGCACTACCTTGACCTGCTGACAAGTCAAGCATCTCGAAACAAACTTTTCCAAACTTCTTTTAGTACTAGCCCACTAGAACTGTGCTTTCAACACTTTATACATTTTCTGAATTCCAGGATGAATAGCCCACCTGGAATGATGATACGTCCTGAGAAGGTCCTCCTGACAAGAAACTGGTACCACCATCTGATTTCGAAAACACAAAACTGAATCTCCATTCAATTTCCAACCCTCAATGGTCTCCCCACCATTGAGTCTTGACCCCATGGTCAAACACTCCAAATCGGATATTTGTGCCTCTCTAACCAAGCCAACAAAGTCAGGAATCAAAAAAACCGGAAAGAAGACCACTCTATCGCCTCGTTCCTCACATTCCACCTGCATATCAGCTATCAAAGACATCAAATGCCACTGGTCTAATGCATGATTTACCGCCTGAGCGTATGATTTCCTACTCAATTCATCCGCCACCAAACTTCCCTTACCCGGTGTGTACATTAAGATAAAATCAAACATATGGAGATATTCCATCCATCTCATTTTTCTCATGTTCAAATCCCTTTGTGAGAAATTATGCTTCAAGAACTTATGATATGTATATACCGTGAATTTCTCACCAAAGAGATAATGATTCCATACATTCAATGCATGGACGAATGCTGCCAACTCTAAATCGTGAGTTGGGTAGTTCTTCTCATGCACTCTCAACTGCCTTGATCCATACGTAACCACATGATTCCCTTGCATGAGAATGCAGCCCATCCCTGATCCCGATGCATCACAATACACCACGTACCCTTTTCCTAGTTCTGGAAAAACAAAGATTGGTGCTGATGTAAGACGACCCTTTAACTCTTCAAAACACTTCGACCACTTTTCATTCCACTGGAATGGAGCATTCTGTCTGGTCAATGCTGTCATCGGCAAAGCCAAACGTGAAATATCACGAACAAAATTCCGATAATACCCAGCAAGACAAAGGAAACTCTGTATCTCAAACACATTCTTTGCAAGTTTCCATGATAGAACACCCTCTATCTTTTCTGGATCCACTGAAACAACCCTTTCAGAAATCACATGGACAAGAAAACGAACTTCTTGTTTCCAAAAGTCACACTTTGACAATTTGGCATACAACTGATGATCCATCAATATCCCCAAAACTATCTCCAAGTGCTGAAAATTCGCCACCCTTGTCTTTGAATATGCCATAATATCATCTATAAACACCACCACAAATGAATCCAGATATATCTGAAATATCCGATTCATCAATGCCATGAACTATGTTGTCACATTCGTTAGACTAAAGGGAATAACCACATATTCATAATGGCCATATCTACATATGAAAGCTATTTTAGGAATATCGTCCTTCCTTACCCGCAACTGATGATATCCCAACCTGAGGTCGATCTTGGAGAACCACTGGGCTCCCCTCAACTGGTCAAACAAATCATCAATTCACGGAAGTGGATATCTATTCTTTATCATAACTTGGTTAAGTCTACGATAATTGACACATAGCCTCAAATTTCCATCCATATTTTTCACAAAAAACACTAGAGCCTCCCACGGAGTCGTGCTAGGCTGGATAAACCCATTGTTTTCCAACCCTTCCTATTGGATTTTCAGTTCCCACAATTCAGCTGGTGTCATCCGATAAGACGGAAGTGAGATAGGACTGGTACCCAGGAGGAGATCAATCGTAAACTCCACTTCTCTTATGGGAGGTAACCAAGATAATTCTTCAAGAAAAACATCCATGAACTGGTCCACCACTACCAGAGGAACACTATGCTCAACACTGTTTACCGATTTCAATGACAATGCTGCCAACTGATATGATAACTTACCCACTGCTGGTTCCAACAAACCTGTTGCACCCTGCCTTTCATGCCTCTCTCCTCTAAAGAGATGTATAACACCATCGTGTGTTGTAAAAGACATTGTTCGTGCATCACAGTCGATGTGGGACTTAAAAGATACCATCCAATCCATTCCCAGGATTATATCATACCCATCCATCTCAAGCATTGAGAAATTCCACACTATCTCAACCTCACCCACAATGATACAACATTCTCTACACAAGAAGGCTCGACACTCTCTTCGACCTAGATGAGTTTGACGTTTCAAGATAGAGGGAATTATTTATACCCTTAAAACCACAAAATCAACCACACATGCAGTAATAAATGAGTGTGAAGCACCCATATCAAACAACACCTGCATCAAGGTAGAATTTAAAAGAATAGTACCTCGCACCGTGGATGGTCCCGACTGATCATCCACCAAAACCTGTTTATCTCCGAACACATGTATTCTTGCCACACTCTGCTCTTTATTGCTTTGCTGAGGTGTCATGGTATTCTAAGAATCACCATGACCCACTATACTCTACTACCGAGGGGTATACTGCTTATATCATTATGCCTTTATCACATAAACTTTCATTACATTATACAAAACCGAGGGTCTTTAGGGTTTACTGTCTTGGAAACCAGGAACTAAAAACATGACAATATAAAACATTCTTCATAAACACTTGAATGTATTATTCATTTGTTTCATCCTATGTTAATTACAACATCTCATAACCTGGGGACATACATCAAAATAAAGGATGATTAGAAGGCCCAATAAGGGAAATAAGGGAAACATTTAACATGCGAACTTGAGATACATCAATGAAGTGATTAAAAAAGAAATTCAAGACATTATAAAGAAATAATGAGGCATATCATAATAAAAATAACGTATTTCATAACTTGAATATGTGGCTACAACATTTAACTTAGACAATCATTTACGTTTCACCAAGTTCCATCCCCAAGGTGTCATTAAAAATTACCAAGGTTATTCACCAAGATATCATTAAAAATGGTCATCTCTAGAGATTAAGTCTTTACCCAATGCATTGGAGCACTATCAGGGAACACCCTTAAATTTTCCTTTTTTATCAGGTCATCCACATATATCATCATCAAAAATTTTATAAATAACCCACATATCATAAAAAAATGGGTTTCATTTCATAATCATAACGTTTATAAAACTGTTTTAAAGACGTGATCTTTATGTCATTTTAAACCCACGGAAAAAGGAAAGTGGATCTCATGCATGTAAATCATAGAATTTAAAAATAGAACATTTTGGTATATATGTGAATAACCCTTTAGAAGAAATATCTTTGAGTATTCACTTAATAAAATAAAATAATTTGTGAAAAAAAGAGAGACATTTTGAGAAGGAATTCAGGATCATAACAGTTATGTCGTAGGGTTTTAGAAAACATTGAAAAGAGAGGGGACATGGGTCACCCACTCATAAATGAACCATAAAATAGCATAGGGACAATATATAAAGGATATATGAACATGGTAATGAAATTTTAAGGACATACCATTTGAAATGAAAAACATGGATTGAAAACAAAAATAATGTTTCTCTTATGAAAATTCAGCAGCCTAACGATGTCACTTAAAACTAAAAAATGAATTGATGAGGTAAAATAGGGTCTCTAATCATATGAACATAATATATCAGTATGATAGATATAGATATCATACCCAAACATAATAAAAAAGAACTTTAAAGACTTGGCATGAAAATAGAACTTTAAAATGAGAAGGGTGAAAGAATCCATTAAAAATCGGCAGCCTAACTGCGCCACTTAAACATTCTTAAAAGAGATTTATGAGAGAAAGAGGGGGTCTATAATCATATGAACATGAAAAAGGACAGTAGGATTAATATAAAAGAACATCCTCCAACATAAGAACATGGAGCATAAAAGATATGACATAAAAGAGAGTACTTGGAAAGAAAGAGAAAGGTAGGATCCATTACCTTAAAATGTAACTCTTAAAACTTTAAGGATGGGACCTTGAGGGCTTGGGGCACCTTGGGAGGACTCTTTGGGAGGTAATGATACAAGATATTCGTTGGGGGAGAGTTGGGAGTGAAACATAAATGAGGGAAGGGTGAGTATTTATAGGGAAAGGGAGGTGATACTTTAATAATTTCAAAGGACACCTCATTAGTGGTTTTGGAAAAACCATGGGCTTGCCCATGTTATTTACCCATGGTTTTGGCCACATGGTACCCATCATACAATAATTCATACCCTTTAGTCGAACATCCCTTAAAATATCTCATGTAATCATGATGATGTAGTCATGATGTCATAAAACATACCGAAACCCTAAAACTGTATTTTTACTATTCACTGAAAAATCAACTTTTTCTGAAAACTCCCAAAAATTTATCTTAACATAATATCAATGCTCTGAATTCAAAAATATACTCCATTTTATAAAACTAATTTTCTAAATATTTTTAATTTAATTTTTAAATATAAACAGTATTCACCGAAAATTCATTTTTTTCAGAAAAACCCAAAAAATTACCATAACATAATATCGATGCTATAAGTTCAAAAATAAAGTCCATTTTATAAAAATAATTTTCTAAATATTTTTGATTTAATTTTTAATTAAAAAACTCTATTCACCC
Organism: Viscum album; assembly: GCA_963277665.1. Lineage (NCBI taxonomy): Eukaryota > Viridiplantae > Streptophyta > Magnoliopsida > Santalales > Viscaceae > Viscum > Viscum album. Next base: position 2,006,652,949 of record OY728151.1, on the reverse strand, counting down.
AAAAAAACTAATACCTGACTAACAATTAATGGAATAGTTATTTACCTATTTTATTGAATCACACTACTTAATCAAAGTGCCTAAATTATATTAATACTTACTTTAAGTGAGATTACTAATCCATTTGTTCACATTACGAATCCTAAGCATAAAATCACTATTCATAATTTACTATTCATCAAAAATTATGTTGTTCTTATTAGACTCTAAATTTATTTCTGAACACATTTGTAGAAGACCATTTTTTGAATATCATTACACATCAATAATTATTTAAGGTTTACATAAATATTTTAAAATATCATTTTTTCTAAATACATCAATAAAATACATCATATATTCATTATAACATTTAAAAACTCCCAAACTTCACTATAAGAAGAAAACACAATTTTATTTATAACAAAAGATTATGGTCTCCTTACATAGCCCCTTATAAACCCATCATAGTACCTAAGTGTAAGGTGTGCTAAGGTGAGAGAATCTGAGGGTGGCTCGGCCAACATCGCACGAGTTATAATTTCTATCAGTTTGAACTTCTCACGGAGGTGAATCCATTCTAGCTTCACACGATGATGTTCGTCTTGGGTTTTGTCCAGAGAAAATCCCAGTGGTGCTACCTCATTCCCAAGTTTTTTTATATGGGCTTTGATCGGCCCAAGACTACAGCATGAGGCCATCAAATCTTATTTCTATATTAATTAACCAATATCACTGGTATTTAGAGACAATATTCACAACATTCACTTTCCAACGGTCAGACTGACTAACGGTCATATAATAGTAAAAACCCAATTGGCTCATTTAAATTATACTTATGTTATCATATGAAACAATTTTGTAGATTATGAAATAAAATAACACACAAAATTTGGAAAAAATATTTATCAAAAATTTCGGGACGTTACATTCTTCCCCCTTAAGAAATTGTGTCCTCGCAATTTTTTAAAATTGGGCTTGAAAATTTCATTGAAACTCCCACATCAGAAAAAGATTTAGTAACACTATTACTCTAAAACAAAGAAAAGGAAGTACAAAGGTCACCCGAGTTTACCCGTACTAGGATTCCATGTAGGAAAACATGGACACAGAAGAGAAAAAAAGGGTCATGTTCTGATGGAGATTGATAGAAAACATGATTAGGAGAAATTTAACAATAAGAAAATCACATACTTCTGATGGCTTAAATGGTATTTTATTTCCCAGTAGAAAACGTTAACAGACAACATTTTTGTTTTACGTTCCTTTTAATAGTTTTGAGGAATTCATTTACTACATAGAATAAAAACATAAAGAAATATATTTACCTTCAAGTAGAGTTTCATCCCTTAATAAGTTTCTACCAAAACTAATCTCTTCTCCAAATGATGAGCATTAAAAAAACACTTGGTCTCATCAAAATCACAAGAATCATATTCTAGATAATCACATAATCCACAAAATAATAACTATCTATCTTTAAACATTTATCCCAAAAACAAAATGGGTAAGATAAAACAAATGATCAAAAAGAAATAATCCCATAGGAAGGGAAACTACTTTTAAATCATTAAAGTTCCACGGTACAACCCAAAGATCATCAAAGACCATTCCATAAATAACTATCCTTAAAATTCATCAAAATAAACCAAACTAAGATTGAAACTCGAATACAAGAAGTATTTGATAACATAGTCTTCCAAAATAAACTTCATCGTTCATCTCCAAACATCATCAACCACTCCTAAAATCTTATAACAAAAGTAGCTAACCTAAAAATATTTTCTCCAACATAGGTTAATCATTTTTATATGTAACCGATATTACCATATGTTCACCTTAAATTTGTCGATTCTTCAAAATATAAGTCAACCTTTATTCCTCAAAGAAAATATCGTACTAATATTTTTACCTCAATCATATAGGGTTCCCAAAATAGTGAACGTCTTCCCAAATAATAATAATCTGTTTATCCCCTAATCATTTTTTTCATGAATAACAGCTTCACAACATCATCATGTTTTACATAACAATACATGTTTTCCTTAATGATATAAACCCACCTTAGGTAGTGACTCAATGTTCTTAGAAATCATTAATGATTTTCTCATAGAGCATGAACTAAAAAAACAACATGACATAGAAAATTATTGTGAAGACGTTACATATACTTTAATCATCAAGATCCATCTCAGCATAGGACTTGTATTGTTCCCTTTTCCTTGAAGATTTTTGATGCTCATCATTCTTCCCATACCTTCCAAGAGAGAATTACCTGGGATAATGTCTAAATTCTCCACATTTACGACATTGAAAAGTATAAGGTACATTAGATGGAACCTTATCTTTATTCATCACATTATCCATTTTTTAAAGAAATTTTATACTTTATGCCCTATCACCCCACACTTAAAACAACTCCTGGTTCCTTTTTGAAATTCCCCTTGGTGCCTCTTTCTAAAATTTTTTCATAAAGGAAATTGGGTCTTCTTTCCCTTATCAACTTTATCAGATGAACATCCTTGAGACTTCGTCTTCTTCTTCCTTGATGAATTTGGACATTCAACTAGGTTCCAATAATTAATTGTTATTTTTGATAGGTGGTTTGGAATAATCCCAATATGTTCAACTTGATCTCTCTTCATCTCTATCACATTAATAGGTTAATCATCACATTTCCTATCACATTGGTTGTTGGGACATGTTCTTCCATTTCATGTCATTAACTAAGAATAGAAAGTATAATTAGGGGGTTTAAATACTTAGCCAATAATCATGAAAAGGAAACTTAAACTATATAAGGATAAACTTGTAGAAGAAAATTATACCCTAACTTGTGATCCCCTAAGTTCCAATCTAGGTTATCCATGATCATATATTCTTATGTGAATCTTTATATTAATTTTTATTTGTCCCTTTAATAATGGTTCATAATAAACTTATGAATTTACCAAATCTTATCTCTCTGAAGTGTCGTAACCAAGATTGCAGTAAGGATCGTTATCATGTACCAGTTCCCATTCGAGTCTAGCTCAAAGCAGTGTCTTCGGGTTTTATCATTGAATGTTCTTTGTGCCTTTATGATACTTCATCTTACTCTGTCACAGAGCCCGCTTCATGGGTGTCAGATTTCATTCAGGCTGACTGACTTTCCCGATGTCATAGCTTTGGATCTGTTGTGTTCCCTGATATTGGTGCGCTATCCAGTGGTTCAGGATTTGGCAGGTTCGGACCTTCCGTCTCCGGAAGTCGTTCCCAAGAGGAGGTCGGCCTTGGTCTCAGACTGCCCCCACTCTAGCCTTATTGAGTGGAGGCCTGTTTCGACTGTCCTAGACTCGCGGCGGATTCCGGAGGTAGTTTCCACCTGTCGAGGTCCCTCTCACCTTGGGCGGCGACCAAGAGGCCACTCCCTTGAGGGCCCTAGGAAGGCTCTTTCACCAGATACACTTTCGACAACCAGGTCTGCAGGTGTCTGCACCCGATCGAAAACGAGGAACCTAAAGAAATCCTCTTCTTTTCACTTTGACACAGCCATGATTCCTGGGGCCAATGCCAGGAAACTGTTTTTCTAAATGAATCCTTTCATCATCTGGAATGCCATGGCATTGGCGCTCGGGTTATGGCAGACTTCATCGCCAGAGAGATTAAAAGACACAAGGCTTCTATTGTCGCTATCCTCGAGCATAAACAACTGCCTTATTTCATCAAGGACCTTTCCCGGACAATCAACATGCATGGTTTCTTACATGCAGACCCGATGAACAAGAATATATGGGTTCTGTGGCACAGGTCCATTTCGGTGGATCTGGTGTAAGCCTCCGACTAGTTCATCACCATGAGAGTAGGGTATGGAAGCTTGACCTTCCTCATCTCTTTCATCTATGGGAGCTGTGATGCTGGACAAAGGCAGAGCCTATGGAGCGATATGAACTCTTTTGATCCGGGGAACCTTCCATGGCTCGTTGGGGGGGATTTCAACGTGGTCACTGATGCGTAGGATAGGAAAGGGAGGGGCCCGTTTCAGAGGAATGCAAGTTTGGACTTCGCCCAATTAATGGTGGGGAAAAGGCTCTATGACCTCGGTTTTTCGGGGGAATCAATTCACCTGGTGCAACAACCAGAGGGGGAGGAACCGATCATGGAGCCACTTGGATTGTTGCCTTGCCAACATGCATGCTATCTCTGTGTTCTCCAATACCAAGGTAAGGCATTTGGTACGGGGACTATCGGATCACTCTCCCCTTCTAGTTTCGCTCTCCCCTGGTCAGGAGCATCATGCTGGTTTTTGATACTACCATCACTGGGGTAGCCTCCCGGGTTTTCTTGATCTGGTCAAGGACACATGGGGAGAGCCTGTGGAGGGTCACTCCTAGATGGCCTTCCATAAAAATCTTCACAGGCTCAAGGCAAGGATGCAGGTTTTGTAAAGAGATCAATCCACTTCAGATAAGGAGATCACGACCACCATGCAGGATGTGTTGGGGCCTGTGTTTTGGTCACCCTCTCTCAGCCACGTGATCTTAGAATCGTCCCTCGCTATGCGTTCCTGCTTGAGGAGCACGTCTGCCAGATCTTTCTTCTTAGTGGGAAAATCTTCCAAGGTGTTGGCCTCTTTGAAATATCTACTCGCAGGCCCCAACACCTGTTTTCCCAACGGATATCCGGGAGAGGAATGGGGTTATTTTGATGTGATCCCCAACCAACTCTCAGCCCAGGAAAACTTTGACATGAGTGCTATGCCGGATGAGAAGGAAATACATGGACCCATGATGAGGCTTAACCCAGAATGTTCTCTAGGGCCCAATGGGTTTTCGGGGTCTTTTTATAGAGCCTTGTGGGACGTGGTTTTGGAAGACATTGTATCTGATGTGCGTGATTTCTTCCGAGGGGGTATTTTTCTCAGGGCAGCTTGTTCCACATCCATTTTTTTCATACCCAAGACCAAAAACCCTTGCTCCATATCTCACTACCGGCCAATAAGCCTGTGAAGCTACCCTTATAAGATTTTTTACAGCTTGATTTATGCAAGACTGTCTGCTCATATCCCCTGGTGCGTGTCCCTGGAACAGCACAACTTCGTGAAGGGAAGGTCAATCCAGGGGGCCATTGCTCTCACAAAGGAGTTGCTCAGGGACTTAAACTTCAAGACACGTGGCTCTAATGTGGCAATCAAGATCGACATGAGTAATGCTTATGATCGAGTTGAGTGGGGTTTCATAAACAAGGTGCTAGCAAGAAGGGGGTTCTCCCCATTGAAAGTTGACATTATTTTTAGGTGTTTCAGTTTTTCCTGGTTGGACATCACTTTCATGCGGAAATTCTATGGTTTTTTCTAGTTTACTCGCGGGTTGAGACAGGGTGACCCCTTGTCCCCGAGTCTGCTCATCTTGTCCCAAGATATCCTCAGTTAACATTTTCACAAGGGTATTGATAGCGGTGAGGTCGTTGCTTATCACCAGAGAAGGATATCCCCTCCTGTATCTCACCTGATGTTTGAGGAAGATACATTCATTTTCACAAATGGAAGCCGGTGGTCTATCAACAACCTCAACAGAATCATGCAAGACTATCGCTTTTGGAGGGGGAAGGTCATTAACAAGGATAAAATCAACATCTATATCTCCAATGGATGTGGCGTTTCTCGACCCCATGACTTATAGCATTACCTCAACATGCACAGAATATCTTTTCCCATCGAATACCTGGGCTCCCCGATCTCCTCGGGGAGGCTTCTGGTGCGTTATTTCGACAGTATTGTCAATAATATCACGGACAAAATTCTCAACTGGAAGAACATCTTTCTCTCTTTTGGGGGATGGATAACACAGGTTAACAACGTTATTCTTGACACTGCTGTTCACTCTCTATCATTGATCAAGGTTCCCAATAGCATCATCAAGAGGATTGACATGATTCTAGCTGGGTTTATATGGGATCCTCGAACATAGGGTAGGCGCCGATGTGCTTCTTGGGATAGGGTGGCGAGACCAGTGAGAGAATGAGGTATAAATGATCTCCAACTAGACGAAACACTCATGTTTATGCATGCAAAGATAGACTGGGAGGTGCTGGAAAATCGCGTGCTTTGGGGGATTACCATGCACAACTCCCATGCAGGATCCGTGCTCTGGAGCACCGGCACTGCTTCCCCCTTCTGGTCGGTGATCTCGCCTCTCATCACGGCGCTGGAATCCAACACTAGATGGCTCGTGGGAAGGGGGGACATTCTCTTCTGGCATCATAACTGGGCTGGGACCATCCTCGACTTCTCGGGGTGTCCGGGTACCACTCTCACTTTAAAAGAGGCTAGTGACCACCCGACCTTCATCGATGTTGTACTTGACGACGATCATCGCACCACTTAAGAGCTGATCGAAATCAAATCTGACCCGGACAGATGTGTTTTCACTCTCTCTACATCAGGCTTCTTCTCTTAGAGGGATTTTCGACGATCCTTGGACATTCCAGATCACAACGCCACCTGGAATGAGTTACTATGGTCCAAGGATTCTCCACTCAAATAGAACTTTCTTACTTGGAGGCTATGACACAAAGCCATTTCAACGGATGAAAACATTAGGAGGTGCAGCATCCCTTTAGCCTCGAGGTGTCACTGTTGATCAGAGCATCGAGAATAATGCACAGATCACCTGTTTTTTTAAGGAGAATGGGCGAGGGTGGTTTGGACTCATTTCGGTGAGTTTACGGCCTTCTCGGATAACCACATGATCGACAGGACTTTCCTGGACAGATGGTTCCATGGAACGGTGGAGAGGGGCCCTGAGCAGATGCCACATACATTGATTCTCCATGCTTGATGCTGGACAATATGGAAAGCCCAGAACAAGGCTCGCCACGAGGGGATTACCGTCTTTGGACGGTGGATTATTCTTCGTACAAAGTTCATGCTTTTGGATCTTATCAGATCCTTGAAACAATGGAAGGAGGCGCCCTCCCTTAGCCATCTTCAAATAGGAAATACCAGTAATCTCCCGAGTAGCAGTTCCAGTAGAGGCAACTGGGTTAGGTGGACTCCACCCAGTAGAGGGCTCAAACTCAACTCTGATGGGTCATGCAACATGGGGGTTATACGCAGAGGAGGGGTGGTTCAAAACAGTTTCGGGTCGGTTATCATGGCTTTCTCAGGCCAATTGGGACATGGTTCTCCTCTTCAAGAGGAGGTGAAGGCGTTGATGTTGGGTCTCTCACTGTGTCGCCAAGAAGGGATCGTCCTTTCTCAGGTCGAAACTAATTCACAAATTCTCCATAAAGATTTGTATAGTTTCGGTTCCATTCCTTGGTCTATTCATTATATCACGAGGGCATACCGAGGTATGATCTCCAACAACACCAGTGTTACCCACACGTGGCGCGAGGGGAATAAGGTAGCAGACCACTTGCTTCTCTTGATGTCCCTGGACCAGATCACTTTTGTTTCCATACAGCTAGTTCTATGAAGCTAGAGGGGTTCAACTTGGTTCGAAGGGATGCTCTGGGCCTTCATTATTTTCGACCTCCTTAGGTCTGTTGTGTGGGGCGTTGCAGACCCGTGTTTTTTTGTTTTTCTTTTGGTTTGCTGTTTTTCCTTTATTCCCTTAAAATGAAATAAATATATAATATTGGAATGGAAGGGTGAGCAGAAGGACGAGTAAGAGAAACAAGGGAATCTTTTAACATGTGAACTTGAGATACATCAATAAAGTCATGAAAAAGAACTTTAAGGCATGAGAAAGAAATCATGAGGCATATCATAATAAAAATAACGTATTTCATAACTTGAATATGTGGCTACATAATTTAACATAGATAATCATTTCCGTTTCACCAAGGTCCGTCCCCATGGTGTCATTAAAAATCACCAAGGTTATTCCCCAAGATATTGTTAAAAATGGCCATCTCTAGAGATTAAGTCTTTACCCAATGCATTGGAGCGCTATCAGGGTGCACACTTAAATTTTCCTTTGTTATCATGCGAGACAGATATATCGTCATCAGAAATTTCATAAATAACCCATATAGCATAAAAGAAATGGGTTTCATTTCATAATCATAATGTTTTAAAAACTGCTTTAAAGACATGATCTTTATGTCACATTAAACCCATGAAAAAAGGAAAGAGGGTCTCATGTATGTAAATCCCAGAATTTAAAATAGAAAATTTTGGTATATATGTGAATAACCCTTTCGAAGAAAGAGATTTGAGTATTCAATTAACAAAATAAATGAATTTGAGGAAAAGAGGGAGACATTTTGAGACGTAAATTCGGCAGCATAACATCTATGTTGTAGGGTTTTAAAAAACATTGAAAGAGAGGGGACATGGTTCACCCACTCATAAATGTCCCATAAAATATCATAGGGATAGGATATAAAGGATATATGAACATGGTAATGAAATTTTGAGGACATACCATTTGAAATTAAAAACATGGAAGAAGATAAAAATAAGATTTCTCTTAGGAAAATTCGGCAGCCGAACGACGTCACTTAAAACTTCAAAAAATGAATTGACGACGTCAAATAGGGTCTCTCATAATATGAAAATAAAATATCAGTACGATAGATATAGAGATCATACCCCAAAAAAATAAAAAACAACTTGAATGACTTGACATGAAAATAGAAATTGAAAATGAGAAGGGTGAAAGAATCCCTTAAAAATTCGGCAGCCTAGCATTGCCACTTAAACACTCTATAAATGAATTGATGAGAGAAAGAGGGGGTATCTCATCATCTGAACATGAAAAAGGACAGTAGGATGAATATAAAATAACATCCTCCAACATAAGAAAATGGATCATAAAAGATATGACATAAAAGAGAGTACTTGGAATGGAAGAGAGAGGTAGGATCCCTTAACATAAAACATAACACTTAAAACACGAAGGTTGGGACCTTGAGGGATGGGGGCACCTTTTGAGGACTACTTGGGAGGTAAAGAGACCATATATTCATTGGGGGAGTGTTGGGAGTGAAAACTAATGGAGGGAAATGTGGGTATTTATACAGAAAGGGAGGTGATACTTTAATAATTTGAAGGGACACCTCACTATTGGTTTTTGCAAAACCATTGGCTTGCCCATGGTATTTTCCCTTGGTTTTGGCCACATGGGTCCCCTCATAAAATAATGCATCCCCTTTATTCGACCATCCCTTAAAATATCTCCTGACATAGTCATGATGCGGTCGTGGTGTCATAAAACATACCGAAACCCTAAAACTGTATTTTTACTATTCACTGAAAATTTAACCTTTTCCGAAATCTCCCACAAATTCATCATAACATAATATCAATGCTCTGAATTCAAAAATAAAATCCATTTGATAAAAATAATTTTCGAAATATTTTTAATTTAATTATTAAATAAAAACACTATTCACCGAAAATTCATTTTTTCAGAAAAACCCCAAAATTACCTTAACATAATATCGATGCTATAAGATCAAAAATAAAGTCCATTTTATAAAAATAATTTTCAAAATATTTTTAATTTAATTTTTAATTAAAAACACTATTCACCTGAAAAAACTAATACTTGACTAATAATTAATGAAACAGTTATTTACCTATTTTATTGAATCACACTATTTAATCAAGGTGCCTAAATTATATTAATACTTTCTTTAAGTGAGATTTCTAATCCATTTGTTCACATTACTAATCCTAAGCATAAAATCACTATTCATAAATTAAAATTCATCAAAAATTAAGTTGGTCTTCTTAGATTCTAAATTTCTTACTGAACACCTTTGCAGAAGACCATTTTTTGAAAATCATTACACATCATTAATTATTTAAAGTTTACATAAATATTTTAAAATATACTTTTTCAAAATACATCAATAAAATACATCCTCTTTTCATTCGAACATTTGAAAACTCCAAAACATCACCATAAGAAGAAAAAAAAATTTATTTATAACAAAGGATTATGGTCTCCTTACATAGCCCCTTATAAACCTAGCATAAGACCTAAGTGTAAGGTGTACTATGGTGAGAGAATCTAAGGGTGGCTCGGCCAACATCGCACGAGTAGTAATTTCTATCAGTTTGAACTTCTCGCGAAGGAGATTCCATTCTAGCTTCACATGATGAAGTTCGGATTGGGTTGGGTCCAGAGCAATGCCCAGTGTTGCCACCTCTTCCTCATGTTCTGTTAGATGGGCTTAGATCGGGCAAAGACTACTAGATGAGGCCATCAAATCTTCTTTCTATATTAATTAACCAAGAACACTTGTATTTAGAGAAAATAGTCGCAACATTCACCTTCCAATGATCATACTGACTAACGGTCATATAATAGTCAAAACCCAACAATCTCATTTTAATTATACTCATGTTATCAAATGATACAGTTTTATTGAGAATGAAATAAAATAACACACAAAATTAGGAAACAAGATTTATTCAAAATTCCGGGTCGTTACACTACTACCCCCATCCCGTCGAAGCATACGACGTCTGCTATCCCTGAGGAGTGTCACGTGCACACAAACTTTAAGCATTCCGATAGTAACGATACAGATTCCCCATCTTCTTACAATTATGACATGATCGAGGTTTTGTTGTACAATCCCGCATGATGTGGCCTATTTAACAACACTGAAAACATCCCAGCTTGCTCTCGGGCTTTGGAAGAAGATTTATTGATCCTGCTGTAAGATTATATGTCATATTCCCACCCTGAGAATAAGTGTCCCTCCTTCGCTTGAACCCATCATTAGAGTTCCCACTATTTCCCATGGGTACCACCATGCTTCCCCCGCCCGGAGTTCCCAACAGATCCCGCTGACCCACCGAGGCTCTATTCACCATCTCCGTGTAATCATCTATACACAACACCGCTATCTTTGAATAAACTTCTTTCCTCAACCCCGCTTCAATGATCCTTGACGTCAATGACGTGCTACCTGCCACCTCGGGTGAAAACCGCACTAAGTTCATTAACATAGCTGCATACTCCGTCACAGACATCAGATCTTGCTTCAACCTGAAGAAATCAGTCGTACGCTGAATTATAAATGTATGTGGGTAGAATTATTTGTAAAAAAATACTCAAATCCTTCCCACGTCATAACCTGGTCCATCACTTCTTGGACTACCAACTCCCACCACTGAAGGGCAAGATCTTCCAACATATACATGGATAATTTCACGTTCAGCTCCACCGGTGTTGCCAAGAACTCAAAGATCTTGTTTATTCTATTCAACCATGCTTCTGCCTTCTCAGGCTTTGAATCACCCTTGAAGATAGGTGGATTCTACTTTTGAAACTGAATCGCATGATCCACATGCCTTGGTTCATCCCCACTTTTTCCACTTCCCACAGCTTGGAAAGCTTGCACTATACTTTGCACTACCTGCTGGTTCACCAGAGGCTCAGGTGCAACCACATTCTTAACATCCTCCTCCGGTTGGTCTCTATGATGCCTACCCAGTGCCATTTCTATAAACAGAAAACAAACAACCATGAGTATCACTTCTGTAGACATCATGAATCCCATTTCAAATCACATTACACCGCACTATAACAACAAGGCTTTCCACCAGTTCACATTTTTTCACATGCGCTAAGTTTCACCATTTTGAAAACCAAACCATTTTCCAAATACCAATTTATTCACATTACAATTTCAAATATTTTTATCGCATCATAAATCATTATATCCCAACGAAATATGAATCCTATAGGGAAGTCATTTCTACCATGCATGTCGTGCTCATCTCATTGGGTACACCCACGACAATGAGATATCCAATTCCTATAAGTGTCTTCAAAACACTTATGTACCCAACTCCCTGGTAACTTGAATTTCAGCATAAAATAGTTAGCTACGTCCTTTTATGCTTTACATTCCATGTTCCGACATTCCTATGCCTTGCTACGATCCTGACTAAAGGAATGTACCATAACAAATGTCAACACCAAATCCGAGAATCAACTCCAAAGGACCGAGCAAACTGATACAACTTGCAACACCCCGCCCCTACCACATTGGCTTGAGGAGGCGGTGAGGGTTACATGACCTTAAGCGATGTTCCAAAGGTGCCAAAATCTGTCAATAAATACTGAGGGCTCCGAGAATATATTGGGGAACGATTTTCCCTAGAGACAAAACCAACCAAACAATCCACAAACTATATGAAGCATGTTAACAAACACAACCAAAATATCCACTAACAACCGAGTTGTTCAAAAATGAAAACCAAACCCAATACAACTAGACATGTCGACAACACATCAGAGTGAAAAGCGGAAACTAAACATCCAAACACTAACAATCCAGGACACCACCATAGATCCATACCAAGCTCCTTGCTCCAGGCTCCACCATGACATCACAATGCTCCACTAAATGAGGGAGATGCATTACCTTTTCCCATTTCATGGTACACAACATATACAAAGACACCATAGTGCCAAAGCAGGGGGTGAGTACTAAAAATATGTAGGTTTTCCCCAAATGACTTCCCTACACACGCCACTATGATAAAACCATTAGCACATTTGTATAAAACGGGTTATATTAAATAAAAAACAAGTGAAACCATTTTTCATAAGCCAAACATGCCCTTACCAAGCCATCATACCACAAACAAGAATCCAAGGGAAATCCAAACAAACATTCCACAAGTAGTTTCATCATTTCCCATTAGCACCACAATTTCCATCTTGCAAAGAAATGAAAAAAACAACCAAAACAATATAACGGTGGTGCTTCTGTCCAACCGTTCACCCATTCACAACTAGTGGCTCTTCCCGTCCACTTATCCTTTGATGGTGGCCCTTCCGTCCCCTATCCATCCCCTTTCATTATAGTGGTACTTCCCGCCCACTACCACATAACATTTCAGACATTCACACACAGGTATGTGACCCACCAAGAACACAACATCATGCAATCAACCAAATTCCATTGCATATAAATCCACTGCAATAAATCACCCATTTATTGAAAACCATATTCCATGCCAAAACCCCATTCCAAAAAAACAACCCATTTTATTGGATACCATTTCCTATCAATCATTTCACAAATCAACCATATCATTTTATTTTAAAATTCCCATTTTAAAATTCGCAACAATAGCATTTCATCACAAAGCCCCCTTTTTCCCAAAAACCCCCAAATGGATCTCCAACCAAATTTCCACATCAACATACAATTAATTTCAATCATAGAAAATTAATTGTGACATGTAACCACTAGTTATAACCATGTGGAGTCGCGATAGAATCCACCTACCTTTAGGGTTCCCGAGAAAACGACCCACAATCCACCACACCTCAAAACCGGTGAACGCACCACCGAAACCTCTCTAGATCCCTTTCCCTAACATTAAAAAGTATTAATATTAACATCCAAGGAAACCCCAACCCAATATCTACACAAAAAAAGTGTAGATCTATAAAACCAATAAGGAGAGGGATGTAGATATAGAGGAAAACACAAGAGAAACAAGATGAGAGACTAACCCGGGAGAAATCACCTTGAATCCACCATGAAACCTCTTCGAATATCTTCCAAAACGAGTGGGATAGCACCCCTAACCCCTGAGAACCCAAAAACACGTGTGAGGCTCAAGTGGGAGGAAGGGAGGAGTGAAATGAGGCAATCTCGAGGGAGCCTGGGTTTTAAAACCCTAACTTTAAGTAGCTGCACGGTTAGCCCACACGGTTTGGAAAACCGTGTGCTAACCTTGAGCATGCCACTGCCTCGAGAGCCAGCGTTTGCATGGTTTCCTCGCACGGTTTGGAATACCATGCGTTGTCCATGCGGAGCCTACTTTCTCCCCCTACACAGTCTCCTGGAGCATACGCACGGTTTACACTAACTGTGCTCAAACCGTGCACGCCTTTAAAAGCCTCCAAACTCATGCAAAACCATTCCAAACACTCCCATACTCTTCCCAACTCATTCCATGAACATTAAACACATATAAGTGCATAAAAAAAGACTATATACCTCAAACTGAGGGTGATACAGGTTAACAACCTTGGGAGGAAATATTTACTAAAATTAATATAACTTTCATATTTCCAATTTTTTATTCCCTATAATATTTCCTGAAAGCATCATTATATCGATATAATTATAGATTTATGAGGCTAGGTTTATATTATCATTCCTTCCATCTTTATATTAAAATCACATTTTTCATTAGATAATTCGTACTCATAAATCATGATAAGAGATAATTTTATTTTGGTTATTGGGAGATCAATGTTTTTCCATCATTTTTAATTTCCTATTAGACTGTTCCTAGTTTTTATCCCTTGTCACATTTTTCTTGTTACAATGTGAATGTTTCTTTTTTTGAAACTACATTTCTCTAATTATATTAAAATTTAAGTTTACTACATATGTATTTAAATATAATTATTTCTTAAAACCTAAATTCATCCATGATATAAAATTTATAAAATTATGTTATCCTTGAAAAGATATTTCGGGTGTTTATTTTGGTTTCCCAATTCATGGAATCCTATTTGTTACAGTACTCTCCCTAACAGGGCTAAACCATTACATCCCCAATAGGTTTTCCACATCTTGGAGATGTAGTAGAACCAGCTTCTAAATTAAAGTATGTTTAATTTTCTATAAAAAAAATCATAATTTTTATTTTCCTAGGACGTTTTTTAGCAAAATATTATGATATATATGCATTTTAATTATCATTAAATTTCATTGGAAAATTTCATGGTGATGATGTCGATATGGGAATTCGAAAATTTTCAAACTAATTTCCTATTTTATTTGTAATCTTTTATGATAATGTATTTTTAATCTCTACGTGCAGTGATGGTTCCGATATATTTTAATTATCTATGTATTTGTTTTATAATATAAGTAAATATCTTTTTTGTTTAATTATTCATTGAAATATTTTCTATTTTCATATTTAATCTTAACGTCCTCCACTTTTTTTATTCAAAATAATAACTTTATAGTTATTAATTTCTTATAAATATATGAAATGTGTTAGATTCATTCAAAATATCCTTAAAAATTGTTATAGAACCAGAACATATAAAGAAACCTCTCATACATCCTGACCATATTTTTTTAGAAATCAACTTCTATCATCTCTGAAATTCCATTTAATAGAATAATTTTTCACCTTTAAACATTTTTCTAATGTGTTATTCCACAATTCAGAACCTAGAAAATAATCATTATTTTTGAAAAAAAATTAAATAGAAATTCATTTCGATAAAGATCCATTTAATTAATATTCACATAAAAATAATAATCTCAATTTTTTTAAATATTTTTCACAATCAGGTCAAAAGCATTCAAATCGTCCAAACATACTAGCCATCAAATATAGGCACCATAGGATAGATTTATAACCCAAATCAGTGGTATTATAATTATAATATAATGTGAAGAGTGAAAAAAACTATCTTGTTCCCTTTAACCAATTTTTCACAGTCGTATTATCCAATTTTTATTTCTATATGCTTATTTCTGATTGAAACCCAAAATTTTGGTATCTTACAAAGTAATTTATCTAATACATATAAATATTTAAATCAAAAACCTATTTAAAAAACTCATGATATTTTGGTTTCTGTTAGTTTATAATTATTTTTCATTTTTTAATATTTTTTAGAAATGAAATGATAATACACTTTATTTGTTTTGAAATAAATTTATCTTATTATAACTGTCTAAAAATGATGTTTTAGTTTACACTATAAAAACTGACATGTTTACTTTTCGTTGATTCACTGTTATCATATTATTATTATATTTCCTTCACATATAATAATTTTTCATATGTTTTACATATTATAAATTTTCTGTTATCTGGATAATTACCCAATTTAATATATAATATTTTTTCTAATGCTTATGGATCATTGTACACATATCTATAACTTCATATTTTTTTACCCTCCCATTTTACATTCCCAATGAATCCTCTCTTCTTATCTGCCTCACATATCCTCCAAAACTTCCCATCTCTACCTCCTGCTCTCTATGTCGCTATCCAAACTGCTTCTTAGCATCCCTCCACTCCCAATTTCCACAGACCCCCACTCCATTCTACCCTGCCACTAAATCACTCATGATCTCTCCCTCACTTACCTCCAAAAAACAGTGACGTGTTGATGTAATTTTTTAATGTTTTACTTTTTTTTACTATCATTTTCAATACACTTCGGTCCAACTATCATACAATGAGTTCCCCTCAGAAACAATTTCTTCTAAATTACATCTCAATTTATCCACACAGACGACATTCATCAATGACAACATTAACTACTCACACATTTCTTCTTATTTATTTAACTGATAATGTGTTTATAGATCCAATGATGATGTTGGAGAACTCAGTTGATTCACATGACCTATGAAATGTTTCTTTTCTTGATCGAGAAAATTTTATGAATTTTCTAAATTTGAATCTTTTTTATGATTATATTTTTCCATTAAATATTTATAATTATTTGATTTGTTATTATCATAGAGACTTTATTTTCTATTTATGATGCACAATTATATTTTGTTGATAAATTTTATTTTCATATATAGATGGTCTTTTGGGAATTAAATGGTATTAAATAATTATTAGACATTATGCATTCATGTTACATGCACGAAATATTAGACCCTTTTGGTTGTATAAATTTTTTTTACCATAGTTTCTAATTCACTATATGATTTTGTGGTCTATAGTTTTTCATTTTTTATATACCTTGTAGTAAAAAATTCTTACATTATAGTCATTTTAATATATTGGATTTTTTTTGATAATCATTGTTCAATCAATATTATTTTTGTACACTTATTGTTTACAATTTTCTTTCTATTTAAATGTTAGGATGATTGTTTATTTTAAAAAATTTATTTTGATGAAATTTTTTTTAGATTTTTCATCATATGATTTTTATATTCGTTGTTTACAATATTGAACACCCATTCCATATAAATGTTGTTTTAGATGTGTATTTTGGCTGATTTTTCATTTTTGATGTGATTTTTGGGTCATCGAGTGTTTTCTAAATTAAAAATAGCCAATGTTAATTTTTTACTCCCATAATTATTATTTTATTTTTCTAATCCTCAATTTTTTTTTCATTTTTTATACACTTAATAAACAAGGATCTATGACTAAAAATTTATACACCCATATATAAATGGATATTTTTTTATTATATGTTATCCATCATGAAATCCATAACCTAAATCCATAATTAGTGACATGTATTCTTTGAGCCTTCATGGATAAATATATTTTTAATTTCCATATTTTTATTTTTTAACATTACTATGTGCTTTTAAAATTGTTTCTTTAGAGTGTTGAAAATAGTTTCCCCATAAATTCACTTTTTGATTTCAATTTTAACTAATTTTTAACTATTGTGATTTTTGAGGAATTGTGTTTTTTTGAGTTGATATAACCCATGTTTTGACACATTGAGATTTTTCATATAGTTGAAATTTAATTTAATTTATATCATTTATTATCTTTAATTTTTTTAGTTCATGGTTATACAACTACTTGTATTTATAAATTTGTTCACACTATCATAACTCTATTTTATGTAAACCATAGTAAATTATACTCATTATATATTAAATTAAAATTAATACAATAATGTTTGTATAATTTTTCACAATGAATGTAATATAATAATATTTTTATAGCAAACAATGTTTTCAACTATAAAAGATTCATAAAATATGAAGTGAAAAAAATTGGTATTATGAATCATTTTTAACTTTTATATAGAATATACAACATCATGATTGTAATATTTTTTTTTAAAAATTAAATTGATGCTCCATCATAGAGAAATCAATGGTTACATTCAAAAAATTTGAAGTACATGAATTGATAAAATTGTATTTTATTAACTTGAAATGTGTTCTATAATTTTTTTTATTGTTTGTTACTTTTATTTGTCTCTATTTATTTTTATTCAAATTTATAGTGATAGATCATAGTGTAATGAAATAATTTATTTTTTATTGATATACAGGTAATGTTGTTTGTAAATAAATGGCATTTAAATCAAGAAAATGTTTTCTAATGGTAACTACATATTTCATGTTTCTTTATTATACTAATACACATACAATTCATTATGAAATTTCAATTTTATATCATGAAGTAGACTTATGAGTTTATATTTCCTCATGATATACAAATTTTAATGGTAAAAATATTTCTATTTTCAATTTAATTTTTAGATTAATATTTATTAGATAACTTACGTGCATTTGATAAGAAGGCATGCAATTTTGTTCATTAATGAAATTCAAGGGCGACTCATAGAATAATGACATTATTTTACTATACACATGTATAGTTTATATTTATAGTCACATTTTCATATATATTTTTCACAGATCTAATTAAGATAATTATATTTATACTATATTTTTATTCTTATAAGGTGAATTTCATTATTATAACATCATGTAACAATACTAGAGTTGTAGAATCCATGATTTTAGTTATCCAGATTGGAACCCCTATGGTATGAACCTCGGATTTTATCTCATTCATTTACTTCCAAAATTGTTCATAACATGTTTACAACATCATATAAAATGACTTTTTCAATAATATTTTCTAAATGATATAACTTTATCTTTGGAAACTCTATAACTTAACCTATATTTTGATTCCTTTATAGGAAATTTATTTTATATCCACACACATGAATATAAAATTTATTAATAGTTACTCGTGGTAGAATATAAAAATTATAACCAAAAGTAACACATTATGGTGTTATAAAGCATTAAAAATAGGTCATAAATGAAATATAAAAACCCATAATACATACCCAATTTAAAATTCTGAAACATGGATAGCTTATAATATATAACAACTAATTAGGTTTTTAATTTTTTTTTCAGAACAATATGTTTTTAGAATTTCACAATTACGATGCACCTAAAAAAGATTTATTCAATATCAAATTTCATGATGAATTATTTTTATTCTCATACATCCATTAAAAATTATTTATTACCATTCTTATAAAAAAAATTATAATTATACTAATTTGGATCATATATATATATATCATAATATCATAACTCTTTTTTCATGTGTTTTATCTCTAGTTGGACAATATGTCATGGTCTCATTCAACATTTACTATTTTTTTCATTTAATATTTTAATTCATAGTCAATATATTTGTTTTAGAGAATAAAAATACACCTCAAATCTGGTGCAATCACATTGGGGGAAATAATAGTTCTTACTAAAAATTGTGGCTCAAGGTACACTTGTTACATCCCCCACTATTTGTCTCCCTCTCCATCTCACTATCCCTATCTACCCCACTTCCCCCACTCCCCCATCTCTCCTTTTCCCCATTATTACACTCCAAATTTCAAGTTCAAATTCATTTTTCTATCTTTATCTCCCATGTGGATCTTAATACCTTAGACTTATTGAATACACTACCTCGTCAATATTGTTTTCAAATGGATTTTAGGGGTTTTTGTAGTCAGGTTGATTAAAATTCAGTCCTACTCTCCTCTATATAGAGTCTCCCTGATCTCATACTAAGTTTTGATTCATAATTTCTCCTACATGCATCCATTTCCATTAAGATATCACATCGATTTCTATTAAACAATATAACTAGTCAATTAATCTCATGAATATCCTACAGTACATTACCCTTTTAACAATCCATCTTTTATAAAAAAATGTTTGATTCTATTTTCTGTTGTGTTTTATACTCTGACTGTATTAAATTTCTTCCCTATAAATTATTTCACATGTTTTTTTCATCTCTAATTATTTCAATTCTAATTGGTAATTGTAGTGTTTATAATTTTTTTTCATGCTACAGGATTTGATTTCCAATGGAGGTTGGGTTTACTAAAATTAATCCAAATTACCTTGTTTTTTCCCTCCTATACACTTTCTTGGATAAAATATTATATCAATATAACTCAATATTTAGGATTTTAGGATTTACACTACCATGCCTTCCATATTTGACTTTTCATCTTATTTCTTATTAGATAATTTCTACACCAAAATCATGAAAAAAATTATATTTATTTTGGGTATTTAGTGATCCATGTTAGTCTTTATTTTAAATTTTATATTACATTATTCCCAATTTGACTCCTTTTTTATATTTGTCATTTTTCCATGTGAACGTTCATATTTTTTAATTTATATTTCTATACTTATATAGAAAATATTATTTACTACATTTGTATTGAAATTTGATTATTGATTTTGATACCTTGATACATGAATTATATATTATTCAAGGAATTATGTTTTCCTTTAATAGATATTTCAGGTGTTTCACTAGTTATCTTGATCCATTGATTTATATTGGTAATTATTTCTTCTCCAAAAGGGCTAAACCATTGTATATTCAATAGGGTTTCTACATCATGGAGTTGTGCTCGTACATGCTTATGAATTCCACTAATCATTATTTTCTATGAAAAACATCTGAAGGTATATTTATTTAAGATATAATAATCAAGGTAGAATATGAAATTTTTATCCTTTAATTCCCATTTAATTTCTTTTGGTTCTTCCCAGTTTCATATGACATGTAATTTTTTTATAGTTTCCAGTGAAATTTATTTTTTCGTCGAACCATTTTTTGAAATCTGTTTCTGATTTAACTATTGATTACATTGGAATGGGATATGCACTTTTTTGAATCGATATGTTTCAAAAAAAATTATATTGGTATGTGGGTGTTCATTAAGGGCTAGTTATGGGGAATTGTTTACTCTCTTGAATTTATATAAATTTTATGAGAGTTATATGTCCACATAAATGTAAAATAATTATCCCACTTTTATATTTCATTTTTAATTTGGTGAAACATATAATATGGTGCTTATTTTATAAATCAAAGGTATTAATTTTTTTATTTTATTTATATTTTCATTTTGGGAAAAATTAAGTTATTTTTATTTATATTTTATTATGGTTAGTATATTTAAATTCAAGATAGTTTAGTACATTATATATAAGTTCACATTATTTATTTTATTAAATTAATATCTAATTTCACCTGATATATAGATTATGGAAAGTGGGTTGCATCTACTGAGTTTGTAGATTTTTCTACCACAGTGACCCATATCAGGTAAAATCATTTATTGTGGAAAATATTACAGTAATGAATAGAGATCATTAACCTTTTTCCTTATAAAATATACTAACATCATTAGAAGATACCTCATCGATGATATTGATATTATTATTCATCAATTTTAAAACTAATTTCGTATTTCATTTGTAAAATTATTCGTGAATTTTTTTTAATCCATATGTTATATGATGGTTCTCTAATATTTTAATTTTCGAAGAATTTTTTTACCATATAAATCATTGTTTGTTTATTTAATTTTTTCAGTGAAATATTTTTGGGTTTCATATTAAATCATCAGTTCTTATACTTATTTTTATTTAAAGTAATCAATATATAGTATTAATTTTTTTTCAATGTAGGAAATGTTTCAGATTCAAGAAGAAGCCCCTTGGACTTGATTATAGAAACTATCACACTTAAAGAAAGATATTAAATATTGTGATCATAAATTTATAGAAAAAAATTATAGAACCTATGATATTACATCCAAATTAATGATTTTACACCTTTAAAAATATATCTATTGTGTTATTCCCAAATTCAACACCATGGGAATAATTATTATTTTATATCAAATTAAATATAATTTCATGTTGATAAAAACACATTAATTAATAGTAACTTCAGAATAATAAATATTCATTTTATTTAGTCATATAGATCAATTTTGGGCTAATATCTATAAAATCATCAAAACATATCAGTCCATTATATAATGAAACAATAGGATATATTTATATCCCAAATTAGTAGAATTATAATTTCAATATAATGTGTAGAATAAATGACTAAATTTCCATTATCACATCCTCTAATTTGTTACCATAATATTATAAAGATTTTAGTTTTATATGGTTATTTATAATTGAAAACCCAAATATGGATATATGACCAAGTACATACTCTTTTAAATATATATCTTTAATTCAAAAAATAATTTCAAAAATGAAAGATTTATTGATTATTTTAATAAATTGGTTTTCCTTTATATATATTTTTATAATTGATGAGGTGATATGATTTATATGTTTTTAAATACATTTTACTTACAACACTTGTAAAATGTTATGTATTAGTATAATATATGATAAAAAACTTTTTTATTATAAATTGAATCGCTATTGGTGTATTCTTATTACATGTCTTTCACTTACATGGTTTTTTAATATGTTGTAAATACTCCAAATTTTATATCATCTAAATGATTAAAAAATTCAGAATATATTATTTGATTTAAATCTTGTGGGTTCAGGTACACATGTATGTACCTCTATATGTGATTTCCCCTCTAATTTTCCCTTTCCTATGATTCCGCTCATCTTATCAGTCTCCCCTATTCTCCTATAATTTTTGTCTCTACCCCTGCTCTATGTGTCACCATTCCAACATCTTCTCTATGTCCCTCCACTCCCATACTCCATGTCCCCACACTCCTTGCTTCTCTGCCTCTATATCCCCCACTGATCTCTCCCTCTCTAACCTCCTGAATAAACGGATTCATTGATCTCATTTTTGAATATTTTTGGGTTTCATATTTTTATCTTGAAAATACATATCTCCTACTTTCAGACTATGAATTCTTATCTGCAACATTTTATTCAAGATATAGTCTAAATTTAATTAAAAATATCACATTTAGTTCTAAATCCATGATGAAATTGACTATTCACTATTTAATTAAACCTAATAAAACTAATAATATGTTTACAGACCTAATGCTATAGTAGGGTAACTCAGTTGATTCTCATAGACTAAAAAGAGTTTAATTTCATGATTCAACACATGTTATACATAATCCTAATGTAAAACAATATTAAGTTTATATTTTTCGATCACATATTTTACTTTATGTTTTGGTTTTATTCATTTTTAATTTTTTTTTAAAAAATTCATTCATACAGATTTAATACTTATTTTTTCATTCACATATATAGATTTCATTTTGGGTATTATATGGTATCAATTATCCAATCCACAAAATCAATCCCTTCCATGGGAAAGTAAGATAAGTTCTTTCACAGTTTAATAGATATTTTATTTCTATAGTTCAATATTTCTTATATAATTATGTGAACATCATTTTTTAAATTTTTATTTATACCTTACATTAAATGATTTTATCATTGTAATATGGTTAATGTGTTGGATTATTTTGATAAATATTGTTCGACCAATATTATTTTTAACTCTTAATATTTAGGAAGTTCATTATGGTTCAAATGTTATGAAAATAGTTTCTTTAAAAATATCTAGTTTGATTATACCATTTTATTTTATATATTACATGATTTTAAAATCATTTATTTGTACTCCTGATCACTATTTTACCATAAACTCTATTCTAGATGTAGATTTTTACTTATTTCTCATTACTGTTGTGATTTTAGGGAAATTGAATGTTTATTACATTAAAATATCCCTTTTTATTTCCCCCCACATATTTATATTTCTTTTTTCAGTTTGAACCCAAAATTTTTATTACATTATTTTCATATTTTTGATACAGAAGGATCTAATATTGGAACTTTTTATTCCCATATATAGATGGAATTTTGGTTATTAAATGCATTAAAAAATACAGTCCATAACCAACATCCATTTTTAGTATTGTAAGATCAGATCCATCATGGATCAATATATTCCTTTTTTCTATAGTTTCAAATTTACAATATAATTATGTCATTTTCATATTGTTTATTAAGGGTTTTGATCATCGTTTCCCCATAAATCTTATTTAAGATGTGGATTCTGACATAATCATCATGGTTATGATATTATGGGCATCAAGTTTTTTTGTAATTTAAATATACCAAGTTTTTACAGTATTTTATTGTTAATATTGTTGAAATTACAATTAATTAATGTCATTTATTATGATTGAATTTTTTAGATCATGGTTATATAACTATTTGTATTTATAAATCCAATAACATTAGCATAACTCTATTTTTAGAAACACCATATTATATTTCATCCTTTATATAATAATTTAAAATTAGTACCATAATGTTTATAGATTTATTCACAATGCAGGTCATATAATTTTTTTCTAGCCATCAATATTTTTAACTAATAAAAACATCAGCAAATCCAAAGAAATTACTACTGGTCTTCTGAATCGTGTATTAATTGTATAAAGAATATGAAATGCCATAATTTTAATATTTAATATCTAAATTTAAATGTGTAGCCATCATGCATACTTTGAAAAATTATTTTCTATAATTTTAAAATACTTATAGTGATACAAGTGCGTCATATTAACTATAATTTTTTCCTCAAAATTTCTATTATTTTTTTCAATTTTGTTTGTTTCTATACAATTAATGAGAAATTAATGGTGGTAGATTATATTTAAAAAAATCATATAAAGATATTATTTTTTCTTCAGTTTACTAATTATTTCATGATTATTTTTTACAGTGACATAGATAAAAATAATTCTCAAATATCACTACTATATCTTGATCATGACTTATGAATTTAGCTTCCTTAATGAAATTTATATTTGGAAGAAAAACCATTTCAACTATCAATGTAAATTTAAGATTAGAATTTATTATATCACTACAATTACATTGATATGAAGACATTTAATTTCTTTCCTTATTGAAATTCAAGGGCTTATCAAGGGATTCAGGGAGAATTTTGATAGTATACTCGTAGAGTTTTTATTCATAGTTATATTTTATTATATATTATATATATATATTATGACACTGATTAGTTTTTGTTATATTTTTATTCTTACTATGGGAATGCTGTTTTTGGAACATCTGTGAAAATCATGGAGTAAAAAATCCATCAGTTCAGTTATCTAGACATGAACCCCTATAGTATGCACCTGAGATTTTAATTTACTCATCTACTTAAACAATTTTAATAACATGTTATCATCAATACATGAAATTTATTTTTCAATAATGTTTCTATTTTTATAGATTTATCAACGGAAACTCTATAAATTACCATATATTTTTATTTCTGTATATATAATTTCATGTATATTCAGATACATGAATATAAATTTTATCAACCATAAATCATACATTAATATAAAAATGATAACCAAAAGTAACATATTCAATTGATATAAATAATAAAAAATAAGATGATAATTATCATAAAAAAGCCACAGTACATACACATTTAGAAATCTGGAAATAAGAAAAGATAGTAAAATATAACGACGAATATAGATATTGATTTATTTACTAGGTTAATCTATTGTGAAACTTTTATAATTACGATGCACCTAAAACATGATTCTCTTTATTAGAAATTGATATTGAATGATTTAGATTCTATATCTTCCTTAAAACATAATTTTATTACAACAGATAAAAAACTATGTTTAAATTGGTTTTTTTTATTTTGAAAAATATTGGTATATCATTGTTTGATAGTTAATTTTTCATGTGTTTTATAAGTTGTTATACAATATCTCTAGATCTAGTTCCATATTTACAATTTATTATTTTTATTTTATAATTCATATTCAACATATTATTTTAAAATATAAAAAAACATCAAATATAAAGATATCATATAGGAGAATACTAGTTCATACAAAATATCATGGCTCTAAGAACATGTGTCACCTTCTTTGTTGCCCATCTCCCCTCTGTTTTTCCCTTTCCCTCTAACCCTATCCTTTTTAGGATCCCTATACTCGCCGAATCCCTTTTATCCTTCTCTTTATACAATTCCCAATCTACCCCACTCCCCCTCATCCCCCACTACCTTGATCACATTCATGAACCCCCTATTGCTAGCTCTCCTCAACCCTCACAGATTATGGTACCTCACACATCCTAAATTCACTAACCCACTAATACTGTTTTCAATAGGTTTTTAGGGTTTTATGCTTTAGGATTGATTACAAAAAATTATAAATCTCCCCCATAGTAAATCATCATTCTAATCTAGCTCCAAGGCTTCAATTTAAGTTTTCTACAATATCAATCCATTTACATTATGTTCGCACCACTTTTTCTATTAAACATCACAACTAGTAAATTAATCTCTTAAATTTCTTATTGTATGTTATCCTTTTAACAAACCCTACTCTATTAAAAAACATTCTGCTATTTAATTTATATTTTTTACTTTGTATAGGTTAAATGTCTTCCCTCTAAATTATTTCTCATATGTTTCACATACTACTATAATTATACCATTCTAATCTATCATTTTAGTGTTGAGAATTTTATTATTCTAGGAATATCGACATCTTATAGGGGTATCCATTACTAAAATTAATCAAACATTCATATTTCATGGTATCTTCTTGCCACGACAATTTACATCACATAATATTATATTGATATAATTCGATAAATTCCGAGGTTAATATTTACATTATCATAACATCTACCTTTCATGTTTTATCATATTTCTCATTAGATAGTTTCTTCTTAGAAATAATGATAAAAATATTATTTTCAGTTTTGGAAGATCCATAATGTTCTTTAATTTTTAATTTCCCCTTAGATTTCTCCATGTTTTTCAAGATTCTTACATTTTTCAAAATTAACGGTGAAATTTTTATTTTTGAAACTATATTTGTATAATTGTGTTTTAAATTTATTTTACTACATATGTATTTAGATTTAATTATATATTTTGAAACCTTGATATAAGAAAGATATATTATCCATAGAATTAATCAATCCCTAAACATGTATTTTAGGTGTTTTTAATGTTTATTGATTCATGGAATCTTATTTGTAACTGTTCCCTGTCCACCATGGCTAAATAATTGTGTCCTCAATAGGTTATTCCCATCATGGAGTTATGTAGGAACTAGATTCTACATAACAATAAGTTTTATTTTATCAAAAACAAATATTAATGATTGTTTTATTATGAATTTTGTTTAAAGAGGTATGTCACATAGATATCTCTTAATCCTAATGAAATTTCATTGGGTTCTTCTTTAGTTCCATGTAACATGAATTTTTTCTAGTGTCACATTACTTGTATTTTTCCAGTAAATCCATGTTTTAAAAATTTCATCATTTACAAGTTTCTAATATAAGAAATGGATATTATTTTTTGAAATCAACCTATTTAAAAAAATATTATTGATCAATGGATGTTCAGAAAGGGGTATATTATGGGACTTCTTTGTTCCCTAGAATATATATTAATTTTAAGAGTTTTATGTGTCCACACACAAGTAAAATAATTAATTTTATTTTATATTTGTTTTTAGGTTTGTAATTTTATTAATATAGGGTTTATTTTATAAACATAGTTATTGGATTTTTTAATTTACCAATATTTAGAGTTACATTTTGGGGAAGAAATAATTTATTTTTATTTTTCTATTTTGTGTAAATTTCAATTCCATATTGTTGAGTACATTATATATAAGTTCACTTTATGCATTTTGCTAAATTAATATCTGATTAAAGATGGTATATTGATTAATAAATTGGGTTAAATGTATTAGGTATAGTGTTTGCTTCATCCTAGTGACCCCCATCATGAACAAGACATTATTTTAGAATATATTATAGTATTGAACTAAAATTATTAACCTTCTTACTCCGGGAAATGATGGAAATCGATAGAAAATACCACACTGATGGACTTGATATTATGATTTGTAAAATATAAAAATAATTTGTAAATATATTCAGTAACATTTTTTATTAAACTCTACGTGAAATGATGGTTCCCTCATATTTTAATTTTTTATTTATTTGTTTTACCATGTAAATAAATGGATCCTATTTAACCGTTCAATAGATAATTTTTTTTTTCATATTTTATCATAATGTACCAATCATGTTTTTATTTAAAATAATCCTTAAATATTTATTAATTCTTTCTCAATCTATGATCTATTCCAGATTCAAGAAGAATCTCTTTATATATGATTATTGAAACCAGAACATCTAAAGAAACATCTCTAATATATTTACCATCAATTTTTAGAAATACACTTCTATAAAATATTCCATTCTATACAAAATAATTATTTTTCCAACCATTTATAATATATCTAATGTATTTTTTTCCAATTAAAAACCATGGAAAAACTTATTCTTTCTTATGTAATTAAATAGAAACTAATATTAAAAAACATAATGTTATTTAAATGTCACTTCACAATTATAATTCTTATTTTTATTTTAATCATATTTCTATGTTTTAGGTTGACAATCATCAAATATTTCAAAAATATCATCTCGTCATATACAGTCATATTAGGGTATATTTACAAATTAAGAGTTTTCTGATTTGAATATAATGTGATTCCTAAATAAACCAACAACCATTATCACATCTATTATTTTTTTATAATCATATTATCTGGTTTTCATTTTTATATTTGTATTAATGATTGAAGCCCAAAATTTGGTAATCTTACACAGTACTTTTTATTATAAAAAAATATTTTACATTGAAAACCCAATTTATCAAAATGCACAATTATTTTGTTTTTATTAATATATTATTTATTCATTTATAAATGTTTTAGAAATGTTATCAAGATATTCTTTATAAGTTTTAAAATACATTTTCGTTATTATAATGGTTAAAAATGATGTCTTCATATATTATGTAATAACTAATATTTTTATTTTATTTTGATTCACTATTGTTGTATAATTATTTTATATATTTCAATTATACTATTTTTTTCATATATCATAAAAACTATAAATTTTATGTAAGCTAACTGATTACAACATTTAATATATATTATTCTTTATAAAGCTCATGGATCTAGGTACATGTGCCTTTAACTCCATATCTAATTTCCCCTACCATTTTCACTTCCCTAAAGATCCAATATCATTATTAGTCTACCCAATTTTTCCACACATCATATTTATTCCTCTCACACTTCATATCATCATCCAAAACTATTATCGACATCCTTCAACTCCCCAAGTCATGTTTCCTCCACTTCTAACATCCCTCCCTCTATATCCCTTACTAATCTGTCCCTCTCATACAACCGGAATCTGCTAATCCATGGATTTTATTTTTGAATGTTTCAAGGTTTTGTACTATCCTATTGAAGACACTTCCTCCCTAATCTCAGACGAAAAATTCCACTTTACAAAATTTTATTCTACAAATTGTCTAAATTTTTTCACATAGACTACATTCAGGGATTAGTCGATGATAACATCAACTACTCACACTTATCTTCACCTTCATTAATTTGATAATGTTCTTATAAATTTGAGGATAATGTTTGGGGAACTCAGTTTATTCACACAAGATAAGATTAGTTTCATTCCTTAATTTGACTCATGTTATGAATAATCTAAATGTGAAGCATTATTATGCTTAACATTTTTTCCACAGTTCATTAACATTGTTTTTTTGTTATAATGCTTAATTTTTTTACATTTTTCACAAATTGTGATTCATATGGGTATAAAATATAAAATTTTCTTTCCCATATATACATGGAATTTTGGTTAATAAATGGTATTAATTATCTATTCTAAAACGAACCTCCATGTCATAGGTAAGTAATGTTAGTTACTTCATTATTCAATAAATTTTGTTTCTACATCATTTATAATTTCCTATATAAATAGGTAACATGTAGTTATTCAAAATTGTCATACATTGTAGTAAAAAAATATGCACATTACAGTCATCCATTGTATTAAATTTTTTTGATAAAATTTTTTCGATGAATATTATTTTTTTATATTATTATTTACAAATATTTGATAAATTTAAATAGTAGGGTGGTAGTTTCTTTTATTATATTCAGTTCGATAATAACATTTTATATTTTTCATTACATGATTTTTATATAGTTTCTTTTAATTATTGATTAGTTTTCCCTTATAAATACTATTTTAGATGTGGAATTTGACTTATTTTACACATTTATTGAGATTTTAGGGTTATTAACTATTTTTACATTAAAATAATGATGTGATGGTTTTTTTATGAAAAAAAAACAAAATATCTCCGCTTATAATGTAGTAAACTGGGGACATTGGGGTGGTCTCTCCAAGAGGTTGCAATTTTGAGTTACAAAACTATCACTTTTGTTGGAGTTGTTTTTTCAAGAAGATAGAAATTTGGATTTGATTAAAAGCCTGAATACAGAATATGAATAAATATTAATGTTCATAAAAATTAAATAAAAATTATTAAAATTGAAATAAAATAATTTGGATTTGAAAATAATATTTAAAACTATGGTCGTAGACAAGATTGATCCTATCAGACACACCCCTCATCCTTGTATGAAAATATTCATCAATAGGATTCCTAAATTCACCCACAATGACACCCGGTGAACAATCAAATTGTAATAGAAGTCATATCAAGATGTTAATAAGATTGTTTTCCCTTCTATAGAAGTGATTCATCTACTTGAAAACCTCCATAATATCAAAACTAATTATTAACACTATGCTTAATGGAAAGTCCCCCTAATCAAATTTAATAGTGAAATAAATTAATTTACATCCTATATGGAAAAAATGGAAATTAGTTATTGAATATATATTTTAAAAATGAAAAACATCATTCATTCAAAAGTATAAGTTCAAATAAAATTTAAAAAGATATTAGGCATTATGTACAATACTTGGAAGAGAGTGATTGTTGGGTATCATCTTTTGTAACCACTTACTATTTAGTCTCACTTCACTTGAGTAGTCTTAGTTTTCTCTGTCACGACATTAACGCTTGACATTTCATAGTGATCCTGATCTTCACCATAGTGAAGGAAGGTTCCATGTATTTAGTCTGATGTTGGGAGTACCCCCTTTGGTGGTGCATTGCTCCTGATATTCCCCGGTACAATGGATGAGTGGCCAAGTAATTTATTTATAGGTCATTACTATCATAAACCTACCAATGTTGTAATTATTGTTTAGTGTGTGTTCGTAGTAATGATGTTAGATGGGGTTTTACATCATTCAATTCCTTTTGGTTTTCCATTATGTACACGAAACTCCCACGATTATCATTTGGAACATTGACTCTTGTCACAATGTGAAACAGTGAATCATGCCATGTAATATCCTTTAAAGGCTTGTACAATCATCACTACTTGTCTACAATGACGATTTTATGTTCAAAAATTCACATCGTGTTATAGATTTATACAATGTTTGAACATCCTACACCAGTTTTCCAGCTTTGGATCTTTTCTCCAAAATTTGGTGTCGTGCCACATCGCTTCTCTTGCAGTGCGAAGTGTCATTTGCCAATATTTTTTGAATACATAATTTAATTAATTCATTTAAAATCCATAACTATAAACATTTATATTTGAAGCTCAAAACATCCTTGAATCACAGAAACAATGAAACTCACCACAAAATGAAATTTTTGCAGGGATAAATCCATAAATTAGATATGAAAAATAGTGGAAATATTTTCTCTATCAAATATCGCATGTTCTCTATGTCCTCAGATAATAACATTATTTTTCATTTTTAATCTTAAAATATTATTAATATTTTTATTTCATATTTTTATTAAACATAGATTGAACAGTGAAAATTTTATTCCCATATATTGGTGGAATTTTGGGTATTAAATTGTGTCAATCATTCTATCCACAACCTACATCCATGTAAAAAGATAGTAACATTAGATTTTTCATGGATTATTATATTTTTTCCACAGTATCAAATTTTCTATATTATTATGTGATTATCAAATTATTTATTTACAATGTTGAATAGTGTTTCCCCAAAAAATAAGGGGTTGTATGTGGATATTGAATGATTTCTCACTGTTGTTATTTTAGGGTCATCGAGTATATTTTCCATTTAAATAGCCCATGTTCTTACACTTTCTGATTCTCAATATGGTTTAAATTCCATTTAATTTGTCTCATTTATTATTTTTCAATATTTTCTAGCATGGTTATAAAAATATTTGTATCTAAAAACCCTTTCACATTGAATAATTATGTTTTACGTTCACCATCATAAATTTTAATATTTAAATATTAATTAAATATTAATTCTATACTTTTTTTAAATTTATTCAAAATCATGGTCATATAATATAATATTTCTAGTCAGCATGTTTTTTCAAATATAGAAAATATTTTGGAAATAAAAATCAACTAAATTTGGTATTATGATTCATGCAGAACATGTAAAAAAGAATATGCAACATCATGATGGTAATATTTACCATAAGAATTTCAATGTGGCTCCATCATGAAATATTGTAAGCTTATTATCCACTATTTTGATGTACTTTATGTGATATGAGTGCATCATATAAACTAGAATAGTTTTCCTATTTCCTTTTTGTGATTTTTTGAATTTTTATTTTCTTAGTAGATTTCATAGGCAATCAGTGGTTATAGATCATAGTGAAAAAATATCAGTTTTTTCAATATAAAACTACTTAAATTCCTATGAAAAATATTCATTCAATTAATAGAATTATTTCTTTAGGTTCTTGTCGTTAATGGAACATCATGTTACAATATTGGTGTTTTGGAATCCATGAGTTTAGTTATCTTGAATGAAACCCCTATGGTATGTACCTAGATTATTAGTTCAATTTTGTACTTCAAAAAAATCACAACATGATTACATCAATATGTAAACTATCTTTATCAATAATATTACTACTTTCTATAGCACCATTTATAGATAAATCTTTATATTCTCATATATTTTAATGTCTTTCTATTTAATTTATTCTACATCACATACAGGAATATAAATTTTACCAACCTTATATCATGTATTAACATAATAGTGAAAACCTAAAGAAATAAATTAGGTTGATATAAATCATAATAAAAATATGATAATTTTAATAAAAACCCATAATACATAAAAATTTTAAAATTATGAAATATGTAAAGACTATAATATATAACAGCTAATGACATTTTAAATTTTTTTACCTATTTAATATTTATTGACAATTTTACAATTATGATCCACCTTAAAATGGATTCTATTTCTTCTAAATTGACATTGAAGGATTTTTGTTCTCCTTCTCCAATAAAATATAATTTATTTACAATAGTTACAATTTGTTTAAATTAGGTTTTGTTTAATTCAGATAATCTAATAGTATATCACCATTTCATAGCTCTCTTAATTGTTTTATCTGTGGTTAAAAAATATCCCATGCTATCATTTTATGATTACCATTTATTCCTATAATCTTATAATCATAATCCATCTATACTTTTTATAAATAAAAAAAATAAAATAAAATTCAATCACATATGGGGAATAATATTTTTTACTGAAATCTATGGCACCATGTATATATCTTACCTCCATGTTGATCATATCCCCTCCATTTTTCTCTTCCATGCATACCCTCCCTTTCTATTAGGCTCCCATTACTCCCCCACTCCATCATCTCCCTTTGAGTCTCCCTATCCCTATCAACCTCTCTCCCCCGCTCCCCTGATCCCTCAATTCTCATTCCCTTGATCCCCATTTCTATATCTTCATATCCTTCAAGGATCCTGGTCCCTCGTAGCTCATAAATACATTGACCTTATGATTTTTTGTAAATGTTTTTCTGGTTTTCTATTGTTGGTTTGATGAAACATCAATCTTACTCTCCTTTAACATATATCATCTCCATAATCTCCAAAAGTGGATTTGATTCATGAATCCTCATATATAAATCCATTTCGATTATTTTCTCTCCTCTATTTCTATCCAACCTCACAACTGGTCAATTAATCTCATCATTTTTCTATATTATATTATCATTTTAATAATATGACTTCTATAATATATTTTTGAACCTATTTTATATTGTTTTTTATACTCTGGTTATGTTAAATTTCTTCACCCTAAATTATTTCTAATATTTTTCCCATTGTAATATAAATTTTTCCATTCAAATTGGTAATTAATGTGTTGAGAGTTTATTTTTTGGTTATGCAAGTCGACTTTTTATGGATGCATGATCTAAAAAAATTAGTCAAACTTTTCTATTTTTATTTTATTTTTACATATATGCATACCATCAAGAAATTTTATATCAATATAATTCTAGATTTATGAGTTAAGTATGTACCCCATTGTTCCTTCCTTATATCATTTTAATTCAATTTATCATTTGATAATTTATACTATAAAATCATGATAACAAATAACATTTAATTTGGGTTTTTTGATATCCATATTTGTCATTCGTCTTTAATTTCCCATTATTATGTTCCTGTTTTTATTCCATTCTTACATTTTTCATTTTTCCTTATTAATTTTTCAATGATTGAAATTGTATTCCTCCAATAATATTGAAATTTTAGTTTACTAAATCAGTTTTAAATTTACATATATATTTTGAAACATTGATCCATGCATGATATAGAATTTATTACATTAATCTATCCATAAATATAAGTTCTATGTGTTTTTTAGGTCCTTAGATTCACAAAATCATATATTTAAATGTTCCCTTACAGCAAAGGAAAACACATTTTGTCATCAATAGGTTTTCCAGATCTTGTTTTTATGATATTATAAGCATATAATTTCTTATAAAAAACTTCTTATGAAAATCATCAGAATGATAATCTTATTAGGGATTTTTTTACTAGTAGAATTTGTAATTTATATCTATTAATTCCCATTTAATTATGTTGGGTGCTTGTCTAGTTTCAAATGACATGTATTTTTTTTGTTTCCTATGAAATTTATTTTTTCATTGAATGTTGGTTTGAAACAAGATCAACATTTACCGGACATAGATATTGGTTTTGGATATGAATTTTTTCTAATCATACTATTTCAGAAATAAAATATATTGTTCTTTGGAAGTTCAATAAGTGGCGGTTTATTGGAATTATTTGTTCTCTTGAATTTTTCTTAATTTCAAGAGAGGTATGTTTCCACATACATGTATAATGGTTATTTCTCATTTTTAATTATATTTTAGTTTGGTAACTCTTTTATTTTGTGGATTATTTTATGAATCAGAGGTATTTTATTTTTTTAATTTTTGTATATTTTTTACATTTTGGGAACATATAAGTTATGTTTAGATCAATTATAATATTGAGTGTAAATATTAATTCAATATAGTTTAGTAAAATATATATAATTTTTCATTATGACTTTTATTAAATTGGTGTCTAATATGAGAAGTTATATTGATTCCTTAATGTGGGTTAATATCATATAGGATAGTGTTTATTTCATCACACTAAACCCCATTTGGTACAAGGATTAACTGTGAAAAATATTATAGTCATGAGCATAAACTATAAACATTTTTTATTACTAGAAATGACTGACATTACTGTAAAATCCTTCAATAATGATGACGATATTAGGATTCATAAATTTTAGAAATAAGTTCCTATTTTATTTGTAAAAGTAACACGAAAATTTTGTATTAAACTCTATGTACATTAATGGTTCCCTTATATTTTTATTTTTTATGTATTTTTTTACCTTGTAAATTAATATCAGTTTATTTAATTATTCAATGAAATATTTTTTGTCTTTATATTTAATCATCTAATAATCTACTAATTTTTTGGTAAAATAATCACTATATAGTCAATAATTTCTTTAAATGTAGGAAATTATTGGTCGAAGAAGGTAACTCAAGAGGGGGTAAATTTATTTCTCAATAAATTTTTTGATTAAAATGGATAAAAATATATTCCCCCATTTATTTAAAAAAATTTCATCGTTAACAAAAATAGAAGATCGTTATAAATTTCAATATTATATAATACTAATAAAAATATTGATTTGGTTTCAGGTAAATAAAATATAATATTACATAGTCCTTTTAAATTAATTTACTAAATTAAAATTTAATAAAAACACTAAATAATGTGAAATATCAATGTGTTAATTTTGTTTACATTAAAAAAAATAGTTTTAATGAATAGATTCTAAATAAAAGAAAACAAAACATGTTCTGGAATTTTTAATACATGAGGTTCAATCTAAAACTGAGACTTATTCCACTCCACTTATTTATTACTATCCAAAAAGATGTTTATATAAATACATATATTAATCCACAACCAGGATTGGGTTTTACAATGGTATAAAACAATCAAGACCACATAAGTACTCTTTTATTGTTATCCATGGGAGTAAAAAATATACTTGGTCACATTGGAACTCTTCTATTTTATTACAGAAAACATGGGTAAAAATAGTTAAGAAGATATCTATATATCATCCAGTTATACTAGGAGAAAGTGTGTTGTAAAATAATTAAACTAACACACACAGTGTTTTTTTTAAAATATAATAATAAAACTAATAAATTATAACTATGAAGGGATATACATTCTCAGTTTATTGTATTGTTCAGCTCATGATCCTTTATTTTTATTTTTAGTGTAGCTTTAGTTTTGTTCTTGTGATAACTTTAGAAAAAAAGTGTTATCGACTCTTTTCTTTTTCACTGAAAGAAGGAAGAAGATGTTTATTTAGCTTTGGATTCCATAATCATATAAAGAAGGTTGTAGAAGGTATGTTTTTTCTAGAAGGTTCAGCTCTGTATATGAATATCTAAACCTTTATTTACTCTGCTTCTTCACATCACTATCCATATTTTTCATGTACATTGAATGGGGTAAACATATTCTCTTTTATCGGTAGAATCATGAGTATCCATGTGAGCATCAGGATATTTTGCATTCTCATAATCTGGGATAATAGATCCATTTATTCATTCAATCAGTACATTAAGAAATAATCATTAAAATATCACATTAAATTATATTCAATAAATTGTTTGTTAGAAATATTTAATTTAAAAACATATGTTTGAGAAATAGTGGTAGTGAGTCTTGAAAAGGTGATAATATTCTGATGGTGTCTTGTTCTAGAAGTTTCTCATGATGATGGTGAGACTTCAGTACAGTGTCACAATGCTGGTAGAGAGAAATTTTATACATATCCAAAATTATACACTGGTGGTGTCTCAGTTTATGGTGATCTGTTCATCTATCAATGACTCTTATGATAGTAGGTTAGGCTGGCAATGTCTCATACATTGTCAAAATTCCATTCATATGGTATGAATTTCTAGGAGTGACTCATTCCATACATTAACAAATTTATAATTTATTGGTATGAACAAACCTACAGTGCCTTAAGACTATGGTGAATCTTTTTCTGGTGGAGAATTATACTCAGTGTTGTCTCAACCTCAACGGTGACTCATACTTATGAAAAATTTCATCATATGAAACAAATTAAAAGTTCTTAAAAAATATCATAGACTCTTTAAGAATCATGAAAAATATGATTTTTTATCATTAAAACACATAGGTAAACAATCTCAACCTATTTTATGGCCACAAATCATGTCACCAATAGTGAGAAAAAAATCACGATAGATCATTCACATGATATACAAGATAAATAAATACATTGTACAATGGTGGTATCAAATATAAAGAAATAAAATAACTTGTAATGATATAAATAAATTCCATACTAGAGTTATACAACATTTGGGATTATCAAAAAGTGCATATTGAAAAAGAAAAAAAATTATGAGAAAAAAATATCACAAGAAGTATTATTAAAAAAATACTAATCTTCATCCAAAACAATTTATACAATAAAAAGTAAAATCAAAGACAAATAACCTAATCCATCAAAAATATCAAGTTTCTTAAAAATTTTCTATCATTGATTTCCCATTTTCTATATCTTGGATAAAGTTTGTGGTAGATGTAATGGAAACATGGGGTTCATTAGGAATATCAGTTGAAGCTTAAGGAGGTCGAGGCATGGTTTTATGTACACCAGGTAGAGAGCGAGATTATATGGTAAATATGGGATTAAGGTTCATAACAAATTCAATATAATATAAAGAAAATGTCTAGAAATAGGTTGTAAAATGAGAAAGGGTATCTCTAGTTACACTTGGATGAAGAGAGAATTCAACACCAATTCCTAGAGTTGTGACTGGAGGAGATATATAGACAGTCGCTGATATGGCCTCAAGAACCACAATAGTAGTCCCATGAACATGGATGAAATTATTCATAATATTGATCAAGTGTATGATTATCTTCCCACCTATCTCCATAGAACTAAAAAATTCACCCTTCTCTTCCATAAATATTTGAATCATTTGATTCAACCCTTTAAACTATCACACTTGCTCCATAAAGGCTTAAGTAAGAAGTGGAATCCTAAAATTATTAGTGAAAAACATGAAACTGGCATCCATGGTATTCTTAGTGTATATCCTCAATAGAAAATACTTAATTTAATTGATTATACTCACCCTTTTAGAGGTCACATGTTTCACATTCATTATTATCATCATGTTATCATGATCAGTACTTTGCTAAAACATCCTCAATATTTCAAAAGAAATGGAATGATCACCGCTGGAAGGTCTACATGAGAAAGTATTAATTTTTTCTCTAACAATAGTTTTGTGTCGGTAAACATCAATAGTCGGTGGAGGATGTATATCATAACTAGATTCTATGGATGTAAAATTATCCAATATTTCAATAAGGGCATCCATACTAGCCGGAAAAGCTGATTTCATTCCTTCCATATATTATTTTAAGGAATCAAGGTCACTTGACAACCTAATATTTTCAATCTATAAGTATTGAATAAAGTGAATCATTTTTGGTTGATTGTGTGGAGTCACCAACTCAAAGATATATAATGAATATTTCTCACTAATTATAGACATTTGAGGAGGTAGACAGACTGAAAATTACTTTATTATTATAAAACACTTTTAGGGGAAAATTGAGAAACCAAGAAGTCCAGAATGCATGAAACTGATCAACTCACATGGAAAAAACTACAGGATCGTCTCCTCCCAGCTAATGCTCCATGACAAAAGACTTCACCAAGAAGGACCCTTTAACAAGCAGTCTCGTGTAGCAATGCAGGGGCACAGAACCGATGGCGAAGCCATACCCTCTCGAGCATCCAAATCTAAAAGGCCGGCATCAGTGAAGAATTCATGCTCTAGTCCTCTTCTGGAGCAGACCCAAGTAATTTTCTAGAAAAACATCACACAAAGAAACAACACCAAACAAAAAGGAGAACTATAAGAAGATGAATTTCTCTCATCAAAACTAGCCAACACAACTAACTTAAGAAAAGTCATTAAAAATTAACATGATATTACATGTGTCTAGTTACCTAAAATGTTTCCTGGACAAAGATGTGACTTGAGTGGTAGGTGCATCTGTAAGAAGATCCTCTAATCGTATGGTCAGCTTGTCCAATGTCTGAATATACTCCTCGAGATTGATCTTCCCGTTGTTGAAAGCTACAACTAATATCGAGTCTTGCCTATCAATCCAAGCATATTAATCCTCATTAAGAGTAAACATTAATGGTATCCCCATCATTTTAGCAGCTTCTTCTTCAATTTCATTAAGATACAAAACTTTCTCCACCGTTTCTTATTCCGAACTCATGATCAGATCTAGGTGCTGTTCAGCCACAACACCTTCCTTATCAAGATTATCCAACTATTTTCCTTTCAATTTCATTGCTGACCGTGTCTCCATAGGAAGGGGTAAGAAGGAGTAATCCTTCCTCCCCTTATGACTTCCCTTCTGCCCTTCCAAGGGGGGTTTGATCTAGACACCTTCATGTTACCTAATGTGATTACATAAATAGGAAGTAGAGGGACAATATGAGAATGTTCTCTTACTGATTCAAACCTCTCCAATAAACCAACAACAAAAATATGAGAAATCATTGATCCTTCATGGTCTATTTCTGTTTGAATGGAAGGTTCACCATTATTGGGGGAACATTTATCCTTTCTAGAGCATAAATCACCTTTCATTATAATTGGATCTATCCATCTATCAAAATGTTTTTAATTATGTTCAACTATATAAGAATTTTCATCTATAATTACTACTACAATTGGTATACCAATAAGGGCCTAAACTATCCTCTATTCAATAGGATGTTCCTCCTTCATATTCTCATCATAAAAAGTGTTTCCTTAAGTAACCACATCCTTCATTAGATTATTAATTGGTGGATTATTTACCATCTACTCAGCCACATGTTTCTCAACAACAGTAATAATCCCAATCACCTCAACAACATCTACATCTAACACTGTTTGGTTTCAAGCATCAAATATATTATCAACATCATAAATAATATTATAACATCCATGAAATGAATATTTCCCCCCGTTAATATATGAATCTCCCTTTTTTCTAGAAACATCTATTTGTCCAACAAAACACAGTCTATATTATGTTCTAGAAGTTGAACCTTAAAGGGAAACATCTAGATATTGAGTTGTATCAACATAATCTATTCTTATATTCCCACAAGAACTATTAGTATCTCATTCTTAATCTATATAATTATTCTCTTATCCATCATTATCATGTTCATCATCAGACTTGGAAAAACTTTTATATTGTTCTTCTAGAGAGATTCCATTCTCTTATCATCAATTTTTACAAACTTATCTCTTTTACTTAGAGTCCTAGATGATAAAAAATCTCTATAAGTAATAAAAAGATAACTAGAAGATATATCAGGATCTATACCTTCATTTATTAGATATTATTCATCTTCTTTTTCTCGAACATAATCTCCTTCCTTCTCATCATAATACTCCACTATCTCATCTGGTTCCAAACCAAAATCACTACGTTTTTTGTCCATGAAGGATGGTCAATATATTTGATGTGAACAAAGTTTTTTCACTATCACATACCCACTAATTTTACCATGATTTTTGTTGATATTCATTCTAAAAAATCTCTTTATAGATTAAAAACTCACCATTGTCAACAACTGATTCAACAATTTCATAAATAATCTTTCTAGATTTCAATATATTAGAAATCAACTTTGGATTAGTTAAGAATTTTGATCTAGCGGATGGATTGACCATTTATGATATA
This sequence comes from Viscum album, assembly GCA_963277665.1. Classification (NCBI taxonomy): domain Eukaryota; kingdom Viridiplantae; phylum Streptophyta; class Magnoliopsida; order Santalales; family Viscaceae; genus Viscum; species Viscum album. The sequence goes on along the minus strand of OY728151.1, from coordinate 2,006,611,997 downwards.
TGAAGCTTGATATATCTTCAAGGTATTATCTTATGTACTTTTTTCATAAGAAAAATAATTTAAACATAACGATACATCCGAGAGAAAATTTCATTGTTCCTTGGGCATATAATGTTTTGGATAAATTTAAACTGCACCCTACACTCCCAATCAAACTAAAAAACCAATATTCTTACAGATCCATCACATGTCAACACTAAAAGTGATTCATCATTAATTAAATTATCAACATCATCTAGGATGGTTCCTTGATATTCATTGAAAACGGCTTCACCTATGAATTTCAAGAACTCTTCCCACTATTTGGATGAAAAGAAAAATATGTGACCTTAAACTCAATATTTTACCCAATAATCCTCTTCTTAATTAAATCCAAACTACACAATCCTATAGAACTTGTACACCAGATTATGATAAAAGGGTGTATTGTTAAAAGAAAACCAATCAAACAAACCATGGTTCTCATGAATTTTTTACTTTAAAGATCTCTTTTAATGAATCTATTAAGCTTCATCTTCCTTTTTAGGTGCCAAAAATCTTTTTGATAACTCATGATTCAATGTTTCAATAGTAGCTTGATGACTAGACTCCCCTTTATTTTCTATAACGGACTAGACTCATGTGATGAAGTTATAGAATAATTATTCACTTTATCCATGCAGATTAACCCCGCAAGACAAATAAGGGATGTCGAAGATAAAATATCGAGAGAGAAAAGAGGTGAAATAGAGCTCAAGAGATGAGGATATAGGTAATAGATGTATTGGGAATGAAAAAATATCTAATTTCACATTTGTATTTTCGATAGATATGAAAAAAATCGAAAATCGGGAACAAATATAAATTGATTCCAAAAAATTAAATAAACGTAAAAATAAAAAATTGCTAGTTATAAAAACATTGAAGAAATGAAAATTAGAAATGGCATAAAAAATTCAACAGTTTGAGAAACCAATGGTGTGATGTTCCACAGCAGTGATATGATCACCACAGTGATTCAATCACAATAGTGATATAAACACAAAGGTAAGGAAATCACAATGGAGAGACAACCAAAATGGTGTGTCATAACCAACAGTGTATCATTCCCAATAGTGTGTCATACCCAAAGCTGTTTCCTCAGAAAATTAAACTTAATCACAATTTATCATACCTAATACATGTTTTATATAATTCATTATAAAATAATTCAAAGCATTTGTGAAGATATTAGCCAACAAATTTTTTGTACCAAAGTATTCAAGAGTGATACCACCTTTTAGAAAATGATATCTCAAAGATATATGTATTATATCAATATTCATTGTACTAGAAGGTGAGACTAGATTGTTATAAATTTTAAGGGAAATTGTGTTATAAAAATTTATGGGTACATGTAATAATTGATATCCATAGTCTAATAAGGTGTGTTTAATCCACAAAATTTGTGCATAATAACTACTATTCACTATTTATTCACATTTAGCATTAGTAAATGCAAAAAAATTTGATTCTTACTGCACCATGAAAGTATATACTTTAAAAAAAAGTGACCAGGCCAAAAGGTGTTTTTTATATCTAAATTACATCCACCAAATCAGCATTACTGTAACACCCCAAACATCAATGGTACATTTCCCTATGAATAATTCAGTAGCTTGAATTGTTCGCACCATGGAGTTTTAACACACCACGATCAATCAAACTTTCCGTTATGAATAGTACATCACACTTTGAAATTTTAAAAATTTTATTTTTCAAAATCGACTTAATTTTTGAATTCGGAATATCAAAATTATCTTAGGGTAAATTTTGTGATTTTTTTTTAAAAAATTCAATTTTTGATGAATTGTGAAAAACATTGCATTGTTGTTTAAAATTGACTTTTGATTTATATAATTAGTTTTATTATTTTAATTTATTTTAGGTAAAAATAGATACATAATTCTTCTATATATAAAAGGCAATTCATTGGATTCATTTTATAAAAAGTTTTGATATATAAAATTTTATTGAACTTTTTACCGTCTTTTACACAACTTCTAGGAGCATTTACAAATTTGCATAAAACAAAATTCTACCGCTTTTGTGAGTTGAATTTTAAAACTCCAAGAGACAATATTGACATCATTAAGTAAAATTTTGTTCATTAAGTTGAAAATAATTGTTGGTGATTCGTAACTTTTGACTTTTATCTACCACGGTTAAAAGTAAATAGGGTAATTAAGGGTAAAATTGATATTATAATTACCCTAAAACATGTAATAATTCTATTTTATAAATTTAATTTTAGAAAAAACAACCATAGTAATAAAATAAGATCGTATTTGTTCTACATGGATTATATTAGGACATTTATTATTGTTTTATTTAAAGAAGATTAAAAAGGGTAAAATTAAAAGTTTAATAACTAACCCGTTTATAATATAGGGTTACCCACAATATAAATTCGACTATAAATATTAACTATAAATATAATTATATTTATCATATAATGGTATTTTAATTATGTTTTTTAGACATTAAATAATTTACTTTATTTATGACACAATAATGATGTATTAATTACCTTAAAAATGAAATATTAAAATAATTGATATTATAAATATCCAAAGAAATGTAAATTGAGAATTTTGATCAATTAAAATAATTTTATAGGTTAATAAGAAATTTAATGGTGGATTAATTAAATTTTATTCTAAGTGATAAAGTTTTTATGGATTTCAAAAAAATAAAATACTAAATAGTTTCAAAATTGACATAATTATGTTTTTAAAACAAATACTATATTATTAATTGATATAATATTTTTATAAATATAAGGATAAAAATAATAGATAAATAAAAAAATATATATATATTAATAATTAACCACTTGAGGTTCTCTTGGATGTTTAGATTAATTTTATTCACTATATAACATAAAAATACAAAGAGACGTGGTAAATGTCAAACTATTTATCTAAGAGTTAAATCTAAAAGATAAGGTTAATATGGTGACCTAAACCTGTATAAAACATATTGGTTGAAAACTTTTCGACCCATACCCACCTTAGCATTTATATAAATCATTTTAGATCCATTAGAAACCGAAAATGATTTTATTATAAAATAATATTTCAATCTTTTCATAAAGTGACTCAAACTCTCTTATAAAAGGGTACTTCACCTTCTCTTAATTTTACACCTACCAATCCATTTGGCTCTTCCAATCCCTACCCATTTATCCTAGAAACATTACTCTCTTCATCCGTGAGGCCTTCCTTTGGTCATAAATCTAACTTAAGGATCCCTTTTGATCTAATCAAAAGGAAGAACCTGAAGAAGAGGTAAATATTTCATCACCTCTGTCAAGTTATTTTTTTCTTCCACTTCCTATTTCTTTATTTTATCCATTATAAAATAATAACTCTAGTATATTCTATATACATTGAATTTATTATAAAAATGGTACAACAATATTCATTATTCTATCCATCATAAGAATGACAATGTCACCATATATGCGTACGTATGGCTTACCGTCTCCATGTCATGGTGTAGTTTGTTATTCGAACACTTTATTATTTGTATTGGTATAATAATAAATATAAATGATGTAAATAATAAATATTACATGTTAATTATTCTTTATATAAGATATACCATCCAATTACATTATATTTCACCATCAATATAATAATATTGTTGCTCGTGCATACGTATTGATTACTGTCTCCACGAACATGATGAGATTCATTCCCCATAGTAATCACTCAATAGTAATTTTCATTTTATGATTAAAAATAATTTTTATGAACATAATATCATTCTGTATATTATGAAAATACATCCCATCCATAACAAACATGACTAACGTAACCAAGCATATAAAGGAAAATGAATCACTTAACACCCAAAGTGATTATACTACTAAACTTTTACTAAAAATAAATATTATAAGATCATATATGATATCATATTTATGAATATTATTCTTGTATAATTTAATTACATTGTTTTAACTATTATACAAGATGTTAACATACTATTGACTAAGAAAAAGTACAAGGTAAGGGTTAATTTCACAATCTCTTTATTATCCGAGGTTGTTTTTACGTAAGTATCTACTAGGACCCTTTATCATGCAAATACATTTTCACAAAAATGTATTTCCATTTTTTTACTATTTACTATATTATGGGTTAAATTCATTTATAACCTTGTTTTACTTTTTATAAATTGGTTTGAAAGGAATCCTCACGTCATTTTCCATACAAGTTACTTTGTGACCTTTTCAACAAAATTAAGGTATGATTGTCTTTTTTTATCTTATATGGCAGGTGTGGCTATTTTCCATTGTTAAATCATCATCAAATCCTCCCATATAATCATATAAAAATATTTTCAATTTTTTTTTCTTTTTATAATTATATGAATTTTAATTTATTTCAAAATAGAAAGAGATATTTCTCTACAAAAAGTTTTGATTTCATCTATGTCAACATTAATTGATGGATTTTATGCTTGTTTGAAGTTGATTTATTATGATTCAAATATTCCATACTGTATTCAATTTTTTGTGATATGTTGACTTGGGATGTGTTATTTTTACACCATTCACATATTATGGATAAAGTATTGACGTTTCGTATTCTAGTTTTAATATGAATGTTTATGTTATGTTTAAACCTTTTTATATGAGGAATGCATTGGGATTAGTAAGTGATGGCTGGAGGCCACTATAGCTCCTCGATGCATCGGTAGGTCTCCTGAGACAATATAGTGTCTTGGCACAAGGCCTTGAAAATTTTTATTTTTAGCCTTGTCACAAGGCCTTGACTATGTTGTTATGAAGTCTGGCATTATGAATTACATAATTATGTAAGTGGATATTGATATTGCATGTGATTATTCGACTAATAGAATATCCATGTGAATATGTAAATGGAATTATTTGATTTTATATTTTCCCTATTATTCATAAGTTTATGTTTAAAGTTATATGGTTTTAGTCTTATATATTTTCATAAATGTTTATGCTTATTTATGAATGTTTTTGATATGTTGTTATCCTTACTAAGCATCTAATCTCACCCATTTATATGTTTTATTATTCATAGGATGTGAAGAAATATTTAATGGTTGACCTATAGGGATAGGATAAAGATATAAGTGTATTCAACGGGAAAAAAATGTTGTTGATGTTAATATTTCATGATGTAACGTAAAAATTGTGAATTTATCTAGTACTTACAAGGCTACTAAACTGATCAGTATTTTGGGAAATGATTCCTTGTATCAAGCCAATGTTATGTAATAATGCACCGACTCTAGTAAATTGTGCTCAGGAAGTTACAATTGGTATCATAGAAGATTAGTACAAACCATGGAAACTATATTTCGGTAAACTGTGATTAGATCACATTACCCTAAGATAGACTTTGAGGATTGTTGTAAAGAACATCCTAGAATTTCGGTAATATAGAGATTTTGTGTATTTTCCAAGAAATAAATCCCTGTATGGATACGAGCAGGTAGAGGTGTCACTGGAATAGATGTACATAAGAGTGAAAACTCCAACAAGGAGTTTCGGGCTAGACATGGGGTATCTTAGTACACAACAACAGGTCATTCTACGCTCTTGGTTACGACACTCCTGAGGGATATGCTTAAGATAATTCACATTTTATTTAAAAACCATTATAAAGGATTTATGAGTATAAATGTCCACAAATAAAACATTTTTTTATGATTAAAGAATCATAACAATAAATTGTTCAATTTATGTAATGTGTTTTAATGGATTGGAATTATGTATTGTGATTCGTAAACTAATCTAGTGCATGCCATTGTTTTGAATTGAGCCTAGTGAAAAGATTGGAAATTTTATCAACACATATAATCCACGTAGGAATTTCCATCCTACTCAAGATAATTATAGTGGAAATAGTGAGGCAACTGGTGCAGATCAACGTATCACCATACTGGGACAACTCACTCAGGTTATGAATAATAACCTTACCAGCATGGAGCAACCTGATCCACAATGCAGAAGATAAATGTTATACAGCTTCAGTAGGAAACAACCACCAACATTAAATAGGAGTAAAAATACATTAGTAGCTGATAAATGGATAAATTCATTAGAGAAAATATTTCATACTTTGGGGAGTAGCGAAAGGGAAAAATGTGTCTTGGCATTTTTTCTTCTTAGGGGATATGCAGATCAATTGTGGTCATTAATTAAAAACACAAAGGAAGATGAAGAAATGTCTAACAAGGAATGTAGGGTGTTTAAAGAATTTTTCATAGAAAAATACATTCTTTGTGACCATCAAGTCGATATGGAGAGACAATTTATGGGTCTTAGGAAAAAAGGAGGATAAGAATGTCACAATGTATGAGGCTATCTTTACAAGGTAATAAAGGAATGAAGAAGATTATATAAGTAACCCAAGTAGAAATATTGATTGATTGTTTGATGGGTTAAAACAATTTCTCCATCGATCATTAGTCTCACTAACCTTCTCATCATACGAAGATATTGTATCATACACTATAAAGACTAGAAAATAATTCTCCAAGTCTTATGACATCAAAGAAAAGAACGAGAAAAAGAGATCTACTGATCACTCTGTAAATGTTAATGTGGGGAAATAAGTAAAAAGTTGTATATAATCCTATGGTAAATGTAGAAAGAAAAACTATGGAACTTTCTTTCAGGAAATGGGAGTTAGTTACAAGTGTGGTGAAAAAGGCCACCAAGCTCATGTTTGCAAGAGAAAGAAAGAGGTTGTCAATGTCGAATGCTACAATTATAGATAAAAGGGACATTAAGAAAATAAATGTGCTACGAACCAAGGGAACTAACCCCATTAAAGTCCAAGGGATCAAGGCGATGTTATTAAAATCAGTACTACTAAGGTTAAAGCTCCGAAAGATATGGTGGTAGGTAATTTAATGGTTTCCTCAAGTTTAGCCAAGGCTTTATTTGATTTTGGATCATTGCATTGTTTCATATCTTCCCAGTTTTCTATGAAAAATAGATATTTTCTATTTAGCTTAACAAGGGAGTTGTCAGTCAAAATAGTTAAGGGAAGTATCATCGCAACAATGTTTTGTGAATCAATTCCGATTAGGGCATTTAAATTTCCTTTATCTTCTAATCTCATCGTCATACCCATGATTTAATTTGATATAATCCTCAAAATGGATTGGATCTCGGACCATGATGTGAAAATTTACAGTAAGAAGAAAGAGGATACAATTTTCAATGATGATACAGAGTACCTTATCTTTAGAGTAGAAACGTTACCACCTGATTCTTATCTAGATCTACCCCCAGTAGCTCTACTAAATTGAATTATTTGGGAGGAAGAGAATGAAAAAATTATTGGGGAGGAAATTAATGTTCGAATATAGGTTATACCTATTATGCAAGAATATCATAATGTGTTTTCAAAGGATTTACCTAGACATCATCCAGAACCATAAATTGAGTTTTCAATTTATTTAATTCCTGTTTCAAGGACCATATCGAATACCCCTTATAGAATGGCCACTGTGTAATTAGTGGAACTAAAGAAGAAACTATAAGAACTTAGTTATAAGTTATTTATTCCATATAGTGTTTCTCCTGAGGGTTCCCCTTTCCTTTTTGTCAAGAAGAAATATGTATCTCTGTGGTTGTGCATTGACTACAGGGAGATCAATGCTATAACAATAAAAAACAAGAATTCCCTACCTCTCATTGATGATTTATTCAACCAAATTCATGGAGTTGAATATTTTTCATTGATTAAGCTTTGATATGGATATCATCAGTTGTGTGTGAAGAAGGAAGACATTCTAAAAATAGCGTTTCCAACAAGGTACATGCATTTTGAGTTTATAGTAATGCTTTTTGGATTGACTAATTCACCCTCTGTCTTCATGGATCTAATGAATAATGTTTTCAAGGAATATCCTTATGAATTTTCAGTGGTATTTATTGTTTATATCTTGGTATACTCAAAAATCTACAAAGATCATGAAAATCACTTACACACTATTTTGAAAACCCTCAGAAGAAATTAATTATATGGGATTTTTAACAAGTGTAAATTATGTCTTTAAGAGATTTCTTTTCATGGCCATATTTTCTCTAAGTATGGAATCTCTGTTAATCCTTTAATGACCAAGGCAATCCAAGAATGTCCAGAACCAATGCGTATAACTAAAGTCCATAGTTTTATTGGTTTAGCAGACTATTATCGACGTTTCATCCATAATTTTTCCCAGTTGGCTAACCTATTAACCAAGCTCACATGTAATGGCATTAAATTTGTTTGGAAAAAATAGTGTGAAAAATGTTTTGAATAACTGAAGAGAATATTATTCAATGCTCTTATCTTGACTCTACCATCAAGGAACGATGGATTATTTATTTATTGTGATGCTTCAAATAAAGGACTTGGTTGTGTCTATATGCATAATGATAGATTTATTGCCTATGAATCACAACATCTAAAAATTTAGGAGAAAAACTATCCCACTCATGATCTTGAGTTAGCAGTTGTAATCATTTCTCTGATGATATAGAGACACAATCTCTATGGTAAAAAATGTGAGATTTATACTGATCAAAAGAGTTTGAAGTATATTTTACTCCAAAAAAACTCAACATGAGGAAAAGGAGATGGCTTGAACTACTCAGGGATTATGATTGCACTATACACTACCATCTGAGGAAGGAAAATAAGGTGGCAGATGCTTTGAGTAGAAACGATCATGGAGTTTTGAACAAGATGAGAGTTGAAAGGGATTCTATTTTCATGGATCTAGTAATGAAGGATATAGGAATAACAATGGAAGGTGAAACAACAATACTTTTTCAAATGGTTTCAAAACCATCTTTACTAGAAATTATAAACAGTTCTTAGACTAATGATGAAGAGTTTCAAAAGAATATTAAAGTTTTCAATGATGGGAAATTGAGTGACATTATATATGAAGACAAAATATTGAAATTTGGGAAGAGAATTTTTGTTCCTAACATACCTGATCTAAAAATGGAGTTATTGGATGATTCTCAAAGCTCCAATTTCACTATACACCTTGGGAGCACCCAGATGTATAGATATTTGAAAGAACATTTTTGGTGGGACAATATAAAGAGGGAGATTGCTGATTTTGTGCCAAGATGTATGGTTTTTCAACAAGTGAAAGCTGGAAGGAAATATCCTGGAGGATTCATGAATCATATTCCCATACCAGAGTGTAAATAGGATAATATTATGTTGGACATTGTCATGGGGCTACCAAAGACTCCTATAAGGAATGACGCAATATGGGTCATTGTTGATTGTCTTACCAAGTCAGCACATTTTAATGCTGTAAGAGAAGATTTACCACTTGAACTTCTTGAAAAACTATATATTAATGAATTTGTATGACTCTATGTTGTACCCCTAGCAATTGTTTCTGATCGCGATCCCTATTTAACATCAAGATTTTGGAAAAGTAATTAGTAGGCCTTGGATACCAAAATTCGTTTCAGCACTGCCTACCACCCTCATAATGATGGACAATCAGAAAGGACTATTCAAACCTTAGAAGACATGTTGAGATCTTTTTCACATGACTTTCAAGGTTTGTGGGATAAATATGTACCTCTGGTAAAAGTTTCCTATAACAATAGATTCCATTCATGTATTCATATGGAACCATATGAAGGGTTATATGGAAAGAGATGTCACACACCGACTTGTTGGGACAATGTTGGTGAAAGAAAACTCATATTCCTAGAACTTGTTGATGAACGAATGGAAAAGGAGAAGTTTATCCAAACCCTCATCAATGCAGCTCAAAGTAGTCAAAATAGATTTTCCGATAATCGGAGGAAGGATTTAGAATTTCAAGTAGGAGATCATGTTTTCTTGAAGGTATCACCATACAAGGGTTTTATAAGATTTGGTAAGAAGGGTAAATTGAGTCCCAGGTACATCGGAAATTTTGAAATTATAGAATGAATTGGGGATGTAACTTTCCGTTTGGTAATGCAGCCAAGTCTCTCTAAAGTTCCTGATGTGTTCCATGTATCACTGTTGAGAGAATACATGCCTGACCCAACACATGTACTCACCAATGAAGAAATTTAACTAGAACCTGATCTATCTTATTTTGAAGATCCTATCATGATTCTTGACACCAGAGAATATGTTTTGAGAAACTGGACAACAAGACAGGTAAAAGTTATATGGAGAAAACAAAAGATCGAAGAGGCAATGTGGGAACCTAGGGAACATATGATGAAGAACCACCCAAATATTTTTACGCAGTGATATTCTTGAAATTTCATGGATGAAATTATTTTTAGGAGGCGAGAATGTAACACCCCAAACTTCCATGGTAACTTTCCCTTTGATTAATATAGTATCTTGTGTTGCACAAAACTTCTTGTTTTAACACACCACGACCAATCAAACATGCCGTTATGAAAAAATAACCTCTTTTTGAAATTTTTTAAATTTTATTTTTCAAAATGGACATTATTTTTGAATTCATAATATCAAAAATATCTTAGGGTGAATTTTTGTTATTTTTCTGAAAACATACGATTTTTGATGAATAGTGAATAAAATTGCGTTATAGTTTAAAACTGACATTTTATTTATATTAATAGTTATATTATTTTAATTTTTTTTTGGATAAAATAGATACATAATACCAATATATGTTAAATGTAATTCATTGGATTCATTTTATAATAATTTTACATATATAAAATTTTATTGAACTTTTTAATGTTTCTAACCCACCTTCTAGAATCATTTAAAAATTTAGATAATAAATAATTTTACTACTTCTGTGAGTTGAATTTAAAAAATCCAAGAGACATTGTTGACATCATTAAGAAAAATGTGGTTCAATAAGATGAATACAATTTTTGGTGAATAGTAACTTTTGACTTTTATCTACCACGGTTAAAAGTAAATAGGGTAATTAAGCGTAAAAATGATATTATAATTACCCTAAAACATGTAAAAATTCTATTGGATAAGTAAAATTCTAAGAAAAACCTTGTTAATAAAATATGATCCTATTTGGTCCACTAGGATTACATTAGGACATTTATTATTATTTTATTTAAAGAAGACTTAGAAGAGTTAAATTCCAAGTTTAATAACTAAACCATTTTTAATATAAAGATAGACAGAATATAAATTAGTCTATAAAAATTTATTAGAAAGATAAAAATATTTTCTACATAATGTTACTTTATTAATAATTTTTACACAATAAATAATTTTATTTATTTATGACACAATGACGATGGAGTAATTATCTTAAAAATGAAATATTAAAATAATTGACATTATAAATATCCAAATAAATGTAAATTGAGAATTATGTTGATTTCCAATAATTTTATAGGTTAATATGACAATATAGGGTTTATTAAATAAATTTTATTCAACGTCATAATGTTTTATGGTTTTTAAAAAAATCAAATACTAAATAGTGTCAAAATTGACATAATTGAGTTTTTAAAACAAATACTTTATTATTAATTAATATAATATTCCTAAAAATATAAGGATCTTAAAATGGACTTGGATAAGGTTATATATATTAATAGATCACCTCTTCATGTTTTATTGTAATTGTATAGTATGTTTATAAACCATATAATATAAAAATAAAAAGAGACATGTTAAATGTCAAACTGTTTAACTAAGAGTTTAATATAAATGATAAGGTTAATATGGTGACCTAAACCATTCTAAAACCTATTTTTTGAAAGGTTTTAGACCCATCTCCACTTTAGAATTGAAATAAATCATTTTTTATCCATTAGAAACCGAAAATTATTTTATTATAAAATTCTATTTCACGCTTTTCTTAAAGTAACTGTCACCTCTCTTATAAAAGTGTACTTCCCCTTCTCTTAATTTCACACTTCCAAAGCCATTTTTCTCGGCCAAAACCTGACCAAATATCCTCCCAACATTCCTCCCTTCTTTCTATAGGCCTTCTTTTGGTCAGAAAGCCATCTTATGGAGCCCTTTTGATCAAATCAAAAGGAAGAAACTGGAGAAGTGGTAAACATTTCATAACAACATTCAATTTCTTTTCTTCTTCCACATCGTTATTCTTTGTTGTTTCAATTATAAAAAAATAACTCCAATATATTATATATACTGTGATTTTAGGATAAAAATGGTATAACTATATTCATTATTCTATACGTCATGTGAATGACAAAGTCACCATACGTGCGTACGTACGACTTACCGTCTCCACGTCGTGGTGTAGTTTGTTATTCAAACACTTCATTATTTGTATGGGTGTAGTAATAAGTATAAATGATGTAAATAATAAATATAACATGTTAATTAATCTTTATATATGATATACCATCCAATTACACTAGATTTCACCTTAAATAAAATGATATTGTCTCTCATGCATACGTACGGATTACCATCTCCATGAACGCGATGAGATTCATTCCTCATCATAATCATTCAAGAATAATTTTCATTTTATTATTAAAAATAATTTTTATGAACATAATATCATTATTTATTTTAATCAAATACATTCTATCCTTAAAAATCATGACTTACATAACCTTTCATATAAAAGAAAACAAATCAGTTAACACTCGAAACAATGATACTACTAAAATATTTTTAACAAATAAAAATTATAAGATCATATATGATATCATATTTATGTATATTATTCTTGTATAATTTAATAACTATTTTTAACTATTATATATGAGGATAACATACAATCAAGTAACGAAAAGTACAAGGTAAGGGTTAATTTTATAATCTCATTATTATCCGAGGTTGTTTTTACGTATGTATCTATTGGGACCTCTTTATCATCCTTGTCCATGTTTCTTAAAAATGTATTACAAAACATTTTTAATATTTACTAGAATTTGTGTTAAATTCATTTATACCCTTGTTTGAATTTTTATAAAATGGTTTTAAATGAATCATTCTATCATTTTCCAAAGAAGGTACTTTATGACCTTTTTGACAAAATTAAAGTAAGAATGTATTTTTTTAACTTTTATGGAGGGTGTGGCTATATTTTGCCCTTAAATCATCGTCGAAGAATCCCATAATACCTTATAAAAATACTTCCAAAATAAATGTTTTCTTTTATAATTATATTACTTTTAAATGATTGAAAAATAATAATATATATTTCTCTACAAAATGTTTTGATTTCATCTATGTCAACATCCTTTGATAGATTTTAATATTTTATGAAGTTGATATATTATGATACAAATATACAATATTTTATTGATGTTTTTGTGATATATTGACTGGGGATGTTTTATTTTTAAATCAATCATGGTTTATGGATAACGTATTGAAATTTTCATTCATGTTTTAATATGACTGTTTATGTTATGTTTAAACCTTTTCATATGAAGAATGAATTGGACACAGTAAGTTACTTGTGGAGCCCGCTATAGCTCATTGATGCATCCGTAGGTCTCATGAAACAAACTAGTGTCTTGGAACAAGGCCATGACAAAATCATAATTGTACCCTTGGCACAAGGCCTTGACTATGTGGTTATGAAGTCAAGAATTATGCATTCCATCATTAAAAAAGTGGCTATTAATATTGCATGTGATTATTTGACTAGTAGAATATCCATGTGAGTAAGTAAATGGAATTATTTAATTTTATCTTTTCCATAATATTCTGATTTTTATTTTTAAAAGGATTTAGTTTTAGTTTTATACATTACTTTAAATGTGTATGCTTATTTATGATAGTTTCAGCTATATTGTTATCCTTACTGAGCGTCTGAGCTCACCCCGTTTTATGTTTTATTTTTCCCAGGATGTGAATAAATATTTTATGGTTGAAATGCAGGGATAGTATAAGGATATTAGTGTGGTCAATGGGGAAAAAACGTTGTTGATGTTTTTATTTCATGATGTAATATAAGACTTATGAAAGTATCTATTAATTCCAAGGATACTAAACTGATCGGTCTTTAGGGACATGATTCATTGTATCATGCAAATGTTATGTAATAATCCACCGACATTGGGTAACTGGGGTCAGGGCCTTACAATTAGAATAACTATATATATCATATGCTTCCATATGGTATAAAACAATCCTAAATTGGTTATATACATAATGTATTTGAAAATAATGTTGACCACAAACTTGTGTGACTAATTCGGATTAGCTTAAAAGAGATCAAACATACACACAATAAAAAATATATCAAGATAGATAGTAGTTATGTATAGGAGACTTCTAATAAAACCTAGGATACTCATTTGATCTACTAGATTCCCATATTCATCATGATCTAACTTACATGTTGTATTCATAGAAGTATAACTACTCTAAGTGTTATCCAAGTTAAAATATTTTAAAAGATATTGGGTATATTTAATTTTATTATGAATAATTCATTTTTTATTTTTAATGATTTTAAATACAATAGAGTACGTATGTTCACCCATTAAACCCATTTCAAATTAATTTTTCATCATTTTTAAAAAAAACATAAATAAATTTTAGAAGATACCAAAATTATACCATCTACATAAATTCTAAAAAATAAATCATCTTTTCATATTAATTTTATAATAATGGTAGAATCAACTATATATTTTTAACAGCCTTTTGAAATAACAAAATTGCTGAGCCAATCATAAAAATCTCTAGGATCCTATTTTAAACAATACAAATATTTAGTTAATTTAAAAACTATAGTTTAAAAATGAATATGTTGAAAACAAGATGCTGTTCAAGCAAAGAATCCTCACATAAAAACTCATTCAAGAAATAACTCTTGAAACCCATTTGTTAGATTCTGAAATTTAAATGAGATATATATGCGATAAAGATTCTAATGGATTCACATATGGAAACTAGTGAAACGGTTTCCACATACTCTATTCCTTCTTATTGACTATAAAATTGTACAAAAAGTATACCCTTGTTTCTAACAAGTTTTATTAATTCCACTATCTTGTTTATAAGCACCCATTTAATTCATATAGTTATGGTTTCCTAAGACCTATCTACAAGTTCATATACTTTTTTTACATCAAATATATTCTATTATTCTTGCATTTCCATCACCTAAAATTCATCATTAACTTATTCATTGATTTTCTTACATTCTATATGAGACAAGAATTTTTGATGATAAACTTGGTTTCTAATAGAATGTATTATCTTTGTACCTATATCAAGGTCACCAATAACAACATTTAATGTTTGGTACTTTTGGGTTTTAATAGCTATAGATAAATTTTGGTTGGTCCCTTAAGGTTCTTCTATTGTCTTTGGTTTTGGAAGTTGTGTAAATTTGTCAAAAAAAGATGAATATTATAACTCTTTGACAGTAGAATCAATAAGACTTGAATTTATGTTCAAAGAAGACAAATCACACACATTATTTTTTAAAGAAGCATTGGTATCATGTGGATATATTTAATAAAATTTTCATGGACATATTCTTCCATATTATTTTTCCTTTTATTAAAAAATCTATAGGATTTACTAGAAATTGAAAAACCTAGGAAAATTGATTCATCACTCTTAGTTGAAAATTTTATATCCCTAGTTTTATGAATAAAGACTTTGTAACCAATAACTATAAATTAATTAACCTTAGGATTTCTATTATTCCAAATCACATAAGGAGACATATTTAAGATTGGAATAATTAAAGGTCTATTTATGATGTTGCGTGTTGAATTCATAGATTCTTTCCAAAAAATCTATGGGTAAGTCATAGTAATTTAACATTGGTTGTTCTACCTCTTAAAGAGTTATATTCATTCTCTCTACAACTCCATTCCACTAAGGGGTCTTAAGGGAAGAGAAGTGATGACTATATCCATTTTGTGGGAAAAAATGGTTCCAATTATTGATTTAAAAACTCAAGGATATGGTCACATAATATATAATTCATTCTAATTCCAATTAATTTCTCTCTATATATAGAATAATTGGTGAAATAATAACAAGATTCACCCATGATAGATAAAAATAATACCCATGTATACGTTGAAATGTTATCTGCTAAAACCTGGAAATAGTAATTCCCATTTATAATAAAAACTATAGATGGCCAAAATAAATCCATATGAACCAACTAAATAGGATGAAATGTTTAGACTTATTTCATTAATTTAAAAGAAACATTTTGACCCCTCCCTTTTTATGGTGGTTATAGAATTTTTCATTTTGGAACTCTAGTTTAGGTAGATCCACGACTAATCACTTCATACTAACCTTTATGAGTGAGTGAATGTTTCAATGTGCTAGTCACTTATTGAAAAGACATGATTCTTTATGAAAGGAACTCAAGAAAAAAAAAATTTGTGAATTTAAATAATTCAAATACACAACATAAACATTTTCATTCCTTAAAGTAGTAAAAATTAATGAATTATTAGAATCATAAACATTGAAATAATTATTTTCAAATTTGACCTGAAAACTATCATCACATAATTGTGAGATGCTAAGCAGGTTATATTTCAAACCACAAAAAAACTTTTGAAATTAATACAGAATTACTCTTACCAATTTGACCATCGATGATGGAATTCCCTTTTCAATAATCCCCAAAGGTGACATGACCACCATCAACCTTAATAAGGCCCTTGAAGAAATAATAATCTCATATAATGTGTCTTAAAAATCCTTTTTCTACGTACCATAGCATTTTATAGGAGGACTTGAAAAAAATTTCTTACAAAATATAATTATTTGATGGAATGACTTTGGTACCCAGGTCAATTTGGGTCTAGAGATATTGGTAATTAATGATTTAGGAATCCACATTTTTTATAGGTTTACTATAAATATACTGAATAAGTTTTTAAATAATAAAAAATATTACTTACATTAGAAAATATATCGAAGTAGAACATTCAGGTTTTGACTCAAGTAAAAAATTACTCTTTACTACTCTTATTTTTTTGAAATCCTATTCTAGTAACATATTTAGGGGAAAAATGATTTCCTAAAATATATGTTAAATTTTTTCACCCTTTATTGATTTTTCCTAGGTCTTTATTTAGTTTCCCACTTAAAATTGTATGTTCATTTTGATATTTTAGTTTTTGATAATGCATTTTCTTTTAAATAGATAGATCAAATATAATTATTGTAGATAATTCATGTTATATCTTAAGAACATTGCACTTATAATTATGTTCATTAATAGTATTTTACATCATAATATAGTATTCAAACATTTCATAAATATTCATATCATTATCTGATTTTTCATACCCATAATTATTATAAATAAATATAAAGGATATATTAGGTACCTCCGTGATTGTTTTTATAATGAAAAAATTAGTTCTATCAAATTTTATATACAGTCATCAAAATCACTGCATGTTGATTTTATTTCATTCTTGTACCTTCTATAATTTTCATCATATCTCGTTTTGTATGTTAGTTTTGTATTGTATTCCTTTACATGTACCTTCCATTTTCACTCATAATAGGAAACTAAATTGGCATTTGTTAATCGATGATTATACTAAGATCTTCTAGAATCATAGTTTCCTTTGTAACTATGTTTTCTAAAAAAATATTCCCATAACATTTCATGAACATTTTGTATAGATAGACCATTTCCTATTTATTATCTTGTTTTGACCCACTTTCCCTTCAACTGGTATCTCGAACATTATCTTTTTCCTTTTGTTTATATGTTTTAGTCATACAAATTACATATTTTCACTTTTTATCTATATCATTTTCTTTGTTAACTTTTATCTATTCTACATACATCAATAGTTTCCAAATAAACACTTTGATAAGTAGTTTTTTTATATCAAGAAACTCTCTAATTGACACAAATGCGCCTCCCCAAATTTTAGTTAAAAATTTATGAAGTAGTAGTATCTAGTGTGTGGTAGATATATGATTCCCAATGATATCATTATGTTTAAAACATAATTTAACATGATGTAAATTTCAAAAATATGTTCATCATGCTTCTCCATAAAGTTAACAAACATAATATTATATTTGTTAAGTCTGATCCCCTTAACATTGGTTACTCCATCTAGTGAAATAGGTAATGAATACCAAATTTCATATAACGTTTTACATGGTGATATTATACTAAATTATTCAACTCCAAAATCATAATAAAGAGCATTCATCTCATTACAGTTATTATTATAAGTAATATTTTTAAAATTTTACCAATCTATTCTATAAGTAGCAGGTATAACATATTTATAGTCCACAAATATCCAAATTTGGAAACCCAAAAACTCAATGTGCATTTAAATTTTAATTTTCCATTGAGAATAATTAAAACCATTAAAAAAGGGAGGCATGTTTGTAGAATAACATTATTGAAAATTTCCCGACTAAATAACTAAATATCAAAAAAATATAAATTTATTATTATTATAACTTATAAAAATAATAGTTGAAATGTTTTTGGAAAACATTGATAAAAAAATTTATACCTCTAATACAAAATATTTGTAGGATCAAGTATCTCAAGTCAGGAGAGAATCTGATACTAAATTAAAATATCTATTCAAAATGGATTAAAATAAATTCCAACACTTAATTTAGAAATAACACAATTTACCAAAATATATGATCGTTATAACTTTTAACATTCCAAAATATTTTTAAATATATTTATTAGGTCTTGGATAAATAATATAATATATTACTTAGTCCATTGAAATACATTTACTAAATTAAAATACTAAAAAAATAGAAATTAATGATAACTATAAAATTATTAATTTTTTCTCTTATAATAAAAAGTTTAAAAAAGAAAAATAAAACATGTAACAAAATTTGGAATGAAAGATATTCAATCTCAAAAAAAGACTTAGTCCTCTCCACTGGGTGAGAACCCACTACTAATAAGTTTTAATAAATAAATTGATTGTTGCACAACATGTAATGGGTTTTATTGTAGTATAAAAATTTCGATACCACATAAGGATCATTGCACAATTATCCATGGGAGTAAAAAATATAATATGTCACGCATGACCTCTTCCACTGTATTTGATGGAAAACAAGCATAAAAATGCTAATGAAGATATCTATGTATCTTTGAGTTATAGAAGGAGATTGTGAGTTGTTAAATAAATAGAGTAACACAAATAGTACTCATAATGTAAAATACATTAAAAAACATGTTAATTAAATGTTTAATGTGATATAGATTCTCGGTTTGATGTGTAGTGCATCTTGTTACTCTTGATTTAGATTTTCATTGTATCATGAGTTGGGTTCTCATGAAAACATCAACAAAAACGATTATCGAAGACAGTTTTTTTCATGACTATTAGGAGGCATATATGTACTGAGATTTATCATTCTTAGTTGAGTAGAGTAGGTTATGCTTATGTAATCATTTTCATCTATGTATCTTAATATCTTATCAGGTATATCCTCTATTGTATCACATAACACTACAAAATTTTTCATGTATGTTTCACAAGGGAGTCTGATTTTATTTTTTCAGCAGCAACCTAAGTATCCATGTGAGCATATAAATATTTTGTACCCTCATACATAGGGCTGACATATCCTTTACTTCATTCTTTCATTCCCTTCAGAAAGAATCACTAATATAATACATGTAATTGAATTTAATAAATTATATGTCGGAAATATGTAATTTAAAATGATATGTTTGAGAAATAGTGGGGGTGAGTTTGGGAATGGTGACATGATTTGGGTGGTGTCTTGTTCTAGTAATGTATTGGGACGATTGTTATATTTTATAATAGTTTCACAATTCTGGAGATATCTCATTTTAAACTTTTCCAAAAGTTTATGTCGGTGGTGTCTCAGTTTATGGTGAGTCATACTTTTGGAGATAACACCTATGATAGTGGGTCAGGATTGTGGTACCTCATAGTTTTTAGAAATTATATTATGAGGATATGATATCGTAGTAGTGATTCATTACATAATTTACCAAATTAAGGATTCATTTGTATTAACAACTGACGGTGTCTCAAGGCAACATTGATACTTTGTCTGGCAGTGAATTTTCCTCAGTGGTGTATGAACCTCAATGGTTACTCATACTTATCAAATATTTCATCACCAATCTCATATCATGATATGATTACAAAAATAAAAAAACTCATTAATAGAAATGAAAAGAATGATTTTGTGATCACTAAAACATGGAAGTCAAAAAAATGTGTCAAATTAAAATAGTAGTTCCATTTAAATGATTATAGAAACTAGAACATCTAAAAACATCTACCTCATTTAGACTATAAATTTGTATATGTCCTCTTCTATCACCTACATCATTTCATCCAAAATAATGATTTATTATACCTTTAAAAAATATCCATTATGTAATAATCCAATTTAGAACCTTGTAAAAAACATCATTTTCAATTCAATTAATCATAAAGTCATATTGATAAACAAAAATTTCTTTAATAGTCACTTCACAATTATAATTATTATTTTTTATTTTAATCATATTTTTCCTTTTCTATTTGATAAACATAAAATCTTCCAAACAGATCAATCAAATGCATACAAGAACATTAGGATAGATTTATAACCCTAATATCTGGTATTCTAATTTCAATATAATTTTAATACTGAAAAAACATACTTACATTATCACTTTCGCTAATTTATTTTTTGTCATAGTATCTGTTTTCTTAGTTTTATATTCTTATTTCTGATTAGAAATCTAAATTTTGGTATCTGATCAAGTACATTCAAATATAAATACATATTTAGAATTCAAAACCCAATGTACTAAAAATGAATGTTTTTTTTGTTTCTATGGGTATATTTTTTTTATTTTATAATTATTTTCATAAATGTAATTTCGATATGATTTATATTTTTTGATATAAATTTTCAATATTAAAATTATAAAAATGATGACTTATTATACTATGGAATGACTGAAATGATTATCATCTTTTGATTAACTGTTAGAATATTATTATTATATGTATTTCACTTATAAAATTTTTTATATGTTGTACAGACTATCAATTTTATGTCTACTAACTAATTATATCATTCAATATATATTATTTTTTATAGGTCTAGTGGATCTAGGTACACATGTCAGTACCACCATATCTAGTTTCCCCTAAATTTTTACCTTCTCCGTGAATCCACACTTCTTACTAGGATCCCCTCTTCCCCTATACTTCCTGTATCTTCCATATACTCCCCATGTTTCTGTCCCAACCTCTTTTCAACATCCCCCATCTCCCCTAGTCCCCATTCCCTCACTCAAGGAATCCCTCCCTCTATATCCTTCAAAGATCTCTCCCACTATTATCACATTAATATGTTGATCCAAAAATTTTATTTTTGAATGTTTTATGGATTTTCACTATTTCCATGAATATACTTATCACCTAATATCAAACAGTGAAATCCTCTCTACAATACATTCTTCTATATGTTTTCTCAATTTCCTCAACCATAACACATGTTGAAATGCATTTAAGATAACATCAACTACACACTCTTCCATTATCTTTCATCGAACTAATTAAGTGTTTATAATTATGAGGCTGGTGTTGGGGAACTCAGCTGATTCGCATGATCTTAGTAGAGAAACATATCTTGATAGAACTAATTTAATGAATAATCACAATGAAATGTAGTGATGAGTTTTTATTTGTTCCTCACACATATAACTATACATTTATAATCATCTATTTTTTTTTATATTTTTACTTATTTTTTATACATCGGGATCCCTGACTAAAAGAAATTAATTCCACTATATAGATGTTATTTTGGATATTAATATGCATCAATTATTCAATCCACAACTAGAATCCATTTCATAATACTGTAAGATTAGTTCCTTTATGGATCAATACAATTTGTTTTTCTATAGTTTCAAATTTCCTATATTATTATTTGATTTTCTATAATAAATTTTTTCACACCTTGTAGTAATCAATATTCACATTGGAGGAATATTTAAATATTTTGTTTAATTGATAATCATTGTTTGACCAATATTATTATTTTTAGTATTATTTTTTATAATTATTTTTTTCTATATAAATGTTACGATGATAGTTTATTTTAAAATTTTTAGTTTGATACTACCCTTTTAGATTTTTCATTATTTTATTTTCATTTGCTTCATTAGAGTGCTGATTATTGTTTCCCCTTAAATGCTATTTTAGATGTGGAATTACATTTATTAATCACTATTTTTGTGATTTTAGTGGCAACAAGAGTTTTTTATATTGAAATAGACCTCGTTTTTCCTCTCATCTTGAAAATTATTTTTTGGTTGTAATACTCAATTTTTTAAATTTTTTAATGATTTTGATGCACAAGAATATAAGATTGAAAATTTTAATTCCCATATATAGATTAAATTTATGGTATTAAATTGTATAAATAATCCAATCCACAACATTCATCCATGTCATAAGAAAAGAAGAACAGTACCTTAGCGGTTCAATTTATATAATTTCTTGAATGTTTAAAATTTCAGATATTTTTATTTGATTGCAATATGGTTTCATTATATTTTTTATCATTGTTTCCCCATTATTGTTATTCTAGATGTGAATTTTTACTAATTTCCCATGGTTGTAATGTTTTGGGCATTGAAGGGATTTTTCACTGAAATAACCCATGTTCTTAGAAATTGTGATTTTTGATATTGTTGAAATTCCATTTAATTTATCCAATTTGTTAGGTTTAAATTATTTATATAATGGTTACATAAGTACATGTATTTATAAATCCTTTTATATTAAAATAATTATTTTTTTTATTACACAATAATATATTTTTCTATTTATATATTATTTTAAAATTAATACTATAATTTTTATTTTTTTTAATTCAAAATGAAAATATTATAATTTGATTCCAATAAAAAATATTATTTTAAACAATAATTTTTTGAAAAATACAATGAAACTATAATTGGTCACATGAATCATGTAGTACTAGTATGACTAATATACAACATCATAATGGGATAATTTTCTATAAAAAATGTAATGTGGATCTAATAAACACAATTTCGTGGTTATTTTTCACTATTTTGATGTACTATAACTAATAATATAACATCATATTTTCTAAAAAGGTTAATAAAATTTGTTATGATTTGTTACTACTTATTTTCTTCTTTATATATTTTGAGTGAAATTAATGTGGATAGATCATTATAGAAGAATATAAGTTTTCTTTTACATATAGGTAATACAATTTATGTTAAAAACAACCTTTTAATCAAGAGAATGTTTTCTTTAGGAAACTAATATTTTCAAGTTTCTTTGTTAGACTGAAATTAATATAACTCGTTATTAAATTTCAATTCTATATAATGTAGAATAATTAAGAGTTCATATTATCTCATGAAATATATATTTTGATGGAAGAAACATTTCTACTGTCAATGTAAATTTTTGATTACAATATATTAGATCACCATTGATTATTTGCTAAGAATACATGGAATTATATTCTTTACTGAAATTAAAGGGATTATCCTTGACGTTTTTCAGTATTTTGACTATATCAATGTAGTATAGTCATTTATAATCATATTTTCTTATATATATTTCCCAGGTCTAACAACACAGATTATTTTTATGGTACATTTTAATTCTTTACAGTTTCATGTTGTTATTGAAACATTGCGTTATAATAGAGGAATTGTAGAATCCATGAGTTCATCTATCTCAACTACAACCCTAGTGGTTTTAACATGGAATTTTCGTTCATTTATTTACTTCAAAAAATGTTCACAACGTATTTAAATAAATAGAAAAAATTCTTTTTCAACAATATTACTTCTTTTTTATATATTCATCTATGAATACTCTATACATTCTCATATATTTTAATTCATTTATATGTAATTTATTATACATTAAAATACATGATATAAATTTATCAAATTTCAATCAATCATTAAAAGAATAATGATTACAAAAAGAAACAAATTATATTGATATAAATCATAATAGATTAGTTGATAATTATTATATGAAAATCCAATAATACATACCCATTTTAATATTCTGAAATACTGAAATACTTTAATATATATAATAATTAATTATGTTTTTACCAGGTTAATATATTGTGATAATTTAACAATTACGATACAACTCAAACTAGATTCTCCTAATTCCAAATAGAGGATAAAGGATTTTGATTCTCTCATTTCCATAAAACATAATTTTCTTTCAATAGTTACAATTTAAAAAAATATATTTTTATTAATTTAGATCCTCTAGGTATATATCATTATTTAATAACTCTTTTTTAACATGTTTTATATGTTGTTAAATAAAATTCCATTTGATCAATATATGTTTACTAAATTTTATTTTAGTTTCATAATTCATAATCAAGATATTATTTTCAAAAATAAAATTAAACTTCAAACCCCATTCAATGACATGGGTGGAATACTAATTCTTAATAAAATTTTTGGAACCAGGTACACGTGTCAACTCTTCTACTACTTGTGTCTCCTCTCTTTTCCTTCCCCATTAACCCTCCCTTTATATTAGGATTCATATGATCCCCCAAATCCACCATCTCTATCTTTTTTTCCATGTACATGTTTACCCCCACTCCCCTACTCCCCCGCTCCATGTTCCTATGCACACAATTTATGACGCTCCTCATCCCTTGAGGATCTTGTCCCTCACACCTCCAGATTGAGCCGACCTATCGATATTATTTTCAAATGGTTTTTTGGGTTTACTAGTATTACATTGACTACACTCCATTATTACACTCATTCACTCTCTAGCACTTACCCAGTATCTGACCACGGATTTGATTAAGGCTTGATCCTATATCAATCCATTTCCATTTTGTTCACACATCTCTGAATATTTCACCTCACAACTGGTAAGGTAATCTCATCAATTTGTTATGGTTTGTTCTCCTTTTAACAATAAATATTCAATTATTAAATGATTAAAATTTTTTCTATTTTATTTCCACTATTACATTGTATGATATTTTCCCTCTAAATTATTTACCCTGCTTTTCAAATTCTACTATAACTATTTCACTTCTAATTGGTCATTGTAGTGTTGATAATTTTTATTTATACTATGTGGGTCAACTTGATAAGTAGGAAGGATTTACTAAAATTAATCAAACATTCCCATTTTCTATTTTTTTTCTTTTACACTTTCCTACATTTAGTACTATATCTATATTATTCTTGATTTATAAGGATTTTATATACACTATATTCTCTTCATTTTTTTCATTTTTCATATTTTTTCTCATTAGATAATTTTTTCCCAGAAATCATGATAATATTTTTATTTTTGGATTTGGAAGAACAATGATTTTCTTTCAAATTTAATTTCCCAATATATTTTTCCCAGTATCTCTCTTTTTTTACCTTTTTCATTTTTATATGTGAAAGTTAATATTTTAAAACCATATTTCCCTATATATATTTCAAACATAGTAGGATAAATTTTTTTTTAATATTTACATATATATTTGGATAAAATAAATCATGTATGATATAGAATTCATGACATTAATTATTCCATAAATAGATACTTCATGTGTATCTTCAGGTTTCCGGATTCATGGACTCATATTAGTGATCATTCTCTCACCACCAGGGCCAAACTATTGTGTGTTCAATAGGTTTTACAGATAAGGGAGATGTGTTGGTACCATATTCAAAATTCCAATAAGTTATATTTTCTATGAAAAACATTTTAATGTTAGCTTTATTAGGATTTTATTAAAATCATCTTATGACAATTAAATATTTTAATTCACATTAAATTACATTGGGGTCTTCTCAAGTTTCACATGACATGTATATTTTATAGTTTCCTATAAATTTTAATTTTTTCATTGAATCATGGTTAGAAATGGGTTCTTTATTTACCTATTACAGATATCGGATTTGGATGTTCCTTTTTAACCATTTTTTTTAAAACAATACATTGGTATATAGATGTTCAATAAGGGGAAATTTGTGGGACGTATTAATTCTCTTGAATTTATCTTATTTTTAAGAGAGGTATGTGTCCACACACTTGTATAATAATTAATTATAATTTTTATATTTTTTAAAACCTGGTGGAATTTTAATGTGGGGAATATTTTATGAATCATATATATTTGATTTTATAATTTACATAAATATTTTTTAAAATTTTGGGAATAAATAATTTATTTTTAGTTATATTTTCATATTTCAAGAAAAGTTCAATTTTAAATGGTTTATTACATTATATATAAGTTCAATTAGGGAATTCTAAAATTTCTATACGAGTTTAGGTGATATAATGAATCTGGAACGTGGGATTCTTCTACTGAGGATGATTCGCATCTCATCATATTAACCCCCATCATGTACAATCCTTTATCATGGAAAATATTGTAGTCCTAAAGTTAAATAATTAAACATTTTCCATATAGAATCTACTAAATCATTAGAAAATACCTCTCTAATGAAGTCTATATTTGGTTTCATAACTATTAAAACTAACTTCCAATTTCATTTAAAATCTTATTCAGTAAATTTTTCCATAATCTCTTGGTGTATTGATGGTTCCATTATTTTATAATATTATGTGTATTTGTTTTTCTATGTTAATCAATATCAGATTATTAAATTATGTCATGAAATAAATTTTCCATATTTAATCCTGAGGTCTTATACTTATTTTTATTAGTAAAATCACCTTATAGTTATTAGCTTTTCCTCAATGTATGAAATGTAATTGATTCATTGAGAAGCTCCAAAGATATTATTATAGAAACTATAACATATAAAGAAACATCTCCAACATCTTTACAATCAATTGTTAGATATAAACATCTAATACATCTAATATTTCATTAAAACAAATGATGTTTTCTACCATTATACATATATCAATTGTGTTATGATCCAATTAAAAACCTTCAAAAAATCAATTTTTTGATACAATTAAACATATAGTAATATTGGTGAATATTATTTTAATTAATATTCAATTCACAGTTATAATTTGTTTGCCTATTTTAATCATATTTTTCACATTCTAGTTGACATCCATTAAAATTTTTATACATTTATTTTTCACTGTACACCACAACTTTAGGAACAACTTATAATCGAAATGAATAGTTTTATAATTTAAATATAATGTGAATATTGATTAAACTAACTACCATTATCAATTCCATCAATTTTAGACAATCATATTATCTACTTTTCAATTTTATTTTCTTATTTGTGATTGAAAACCAAATTTTTTATATATAACCAAGTACTTTCTATTATAAATATATCATTATAATTTAAAACCCAATGTAAAAAACAATATTTTTTTGCTTTAATTTTTTATATTGTTTTTTTTATTTATAAATTTTTATATAAATTTAATGTAGATATGAGATATAATTTTTCAAATACTATTTCTTTATTATATTTGTCAAAAATGACGTCTTAATATATTCGATAATAACAAACATGTTTATCTTTGATTAAATTTTATAATATTATTATTATATGACTTTCACTTATTCAATTTTTTCTTATATTGTACATACTATCAATTTTATGTTAGCTAATTGATTAGAACATTAAATATCAATTATTATTTCTAAAGGAAATGGCTCCAGGTACACATTTATGTACCTTCACATATACTTCTCCCTCCCACTTTTTTATCCCTATGAATATACTCTTATTATCATTCTCTTATATTCTACTACACTTCCCATGATTTCCTACCAATATCTATGGTGTCCTAAAAACCTCTTGTTAGCACCTCTCTACTCCCCTGACCCATGTGTCCCCCACTCTCTGCATCCATATATCCATATCCCCTGCTGAAGTCTCCCTCTCTTACCTCTTGAATATGATGATCCATATATTTGTTTTTAAGGATTTAGGTTTTCTCATTTTCATCATGAATATAGTTCACACCTACTCTAATATGGGGACATGCTCCATACAAAATTTTCTTCTACATATTGCCTTAATTTCATCCAACACATAAAATCCTTGCTATAAAAACACCATATCCCTACATTCTGAAAAAATCATGGGGATAAAGGGTCTTATCCCAATGGTTATGGAAAACCATTGGGATAGGGGGTCGTATCCCAATGGTTATAGAAACCCATTAGGATAGGAAGTGTTTTATAAAGATATCAAAATGGTTTTGTAAAATCATTGGTATTAATCCAACAATATCACAAGAGTAATAGAAAACCATTCGGATTGGAAAAGGGTGTCCAATAGTTTTGTAAAACTATTGGAATAAATACATGTAATATACGACAATCCCAATAGTTTTGTAAAATCATTGGGATAGAGGCATAAAACATAAGTCTATCGCAAAACATTTATATAACTATTGGGATAGATTTTTTTTTCAATACCTATACCAATAGTTTCAAAAACAAATTTTTATAGGTTCCAAAAATTCATGTTCCCATCCAAAAAATTCTCAAACCCATTTGTATAGGCTTATCCCAATGGTTTTCAGAGCTGTTGAGATATATACCCATCTTTTTTATAAATCATTTTCTCTGATATCATCAAATAAATAAATATTTAAATTATTTAAAATATATATACATATATATTTATCCAAATATATTCACAATGATGATTATAGAATAATGTTTAGGTCCTCAATATATAAGGTGGAGGCCATGGTTTCAAACGTATGCTACATATTTTTTTACATTATCTATCAAAATGATTTTCCCAAAACCATTGGGACAGGACTATCCAAACCAAAAAAAATCCAAAGGCCCTCCAAACAATTGGTATAGGCTATTTCCCAATAGTGTTCAAAAATACCACATGTAGCGATTCATCGATGATAATTTCAACTACCAACAACTATATTTTCCTTTACTGAACTAATAATATGTTTCCATATATTAGGATGACTTCAGGGAACTAATTTGATTCAAAATTTCTAATATGATTTTCATTTCTTGATCATACTCATGTTATGCATAATCTTAACAAGATATGTGTCAAATTTGTATTATTTTTTCATATCTTTAACATTGTTTTTGGTTTTAATCATCTAGTTTGTCAAAAAATTTCCTATTTTTTATGCACAAGGATCTATGATTGAAATGTTTTATTTTTATATATAGATAAAAATATGGGTATTAAATAGTATCAATTATAGAATCTATAACCTACATCCAAGTAATAGGAAAGTAAGATCAGTTCCTTTATAGTACAATTTTTTTCCAGAGTTCCAAATTTCCAATATTATTATGTGATCTATAATATTTCAATTTCTACGTAAGTTATATTAAATTATTTCATCATTTTCATCATGTTAACATATTATACTTATTCGATTAATTTTTTTTACAAATATTATTATTTATACTCATTGTTTGAAAATTTTTTATTTAAATGTTAGGATGATATTTTATTTAAACATTTTCAATTTCATACTACAATTTTAGATCATCCATTATATGATTCCTATATTGTTTCATTAGAGTATTGAATATAGTTTCCCCATAAATATTTTTTTAGATGTGTAATTTGACTGATTTCTTACTCTTGCTAAGATTTTAGAGCAAAAAATGGTTGTTTATATTTAAATAACTCGTGTTATTTTATACCTTAGATGATTTCTTAGGATTTTATCATTATTTTTTTTACTTTTTTTCATATTTTTTATGCACATAGATCTAAGACAAAAAAATTATAATCCTATATATAGATGGAATTTTTCCTATTAAATGGTATAAATCTTATAATCTACAACCAATATCCATGTCATGAGAAAGTAATAGCACATAATTTATGATTTGATATATATTTTTCTATATTTTAATATTTTCTACATTATTATGTGATTTCAATATTGTTCATTAAATAGTTTAACACTATTTTTCCATAAATATTTTTTCAGTTATGGATTTTGACTGATTACTCACTGTTTAGATTTTAGGGGCCTTGAATGTTTTCTTAATTAAAATTACCCAAGTTATTACACTTTATGATTATTAATATTTTGGAAATCCATCTAACTTATCTAATTTATTTTGTGTCAATTCATAAAAGAACATTTATATAAATATTTTTATTTATAAATAATTTCACATTAACATAATTCAGTTTCAAATACACCATATTATATATTACTATTTATATATTAATTTAAAAATATTAACAAAATTTTTATTAATTTATTAATAATGAAGATCATAAAATTTTATTTTTCTGACCAATAATTTTTCCAAAAATATAAAAAATTTAAAAACTCCCAAGTGAGTGCCATTGGTCTTATGAATCATGTAGAACATTTATAAAGAATCTAAAATATCATGATGTTAATATTTACTATAAAAATTTCAATGTGGCTATATCATGAAAAATTTCATTATTTTCTTCACTTATTTGAAGAGCATGAAGTGATAATAGTGCATTTACTAACTAAAATAATTTTCCTAAAATTTTATGATTTTTTAAATTTTTTTGTCTCTATAGATTTAGAGTGTTATTAATGGTGATTGATTATAGTGGAAGAGTATCATTTTTTTATTCGACAAAAAGGTAAGGTAGTTTCTTGAAAAAAATGTCTTTCGATTAAGAGAAATCTTACATAAGGAAACTATTTATTTCAGGGATCTTTATTTGACTAACTTACATACTACCCATTCTAAAATTTATTTTCTATATCATGAATATGACCTAGGATTTATGATTCCCTCATGAACTATATATTTCTATGGAATAAAAATTCTGATGTAACTGTAAATTTCATATTTTAATATATAAGAGTAGCATTAATCCATTGATAAGATGATATGGAATTTTATTTATTAGTAAAGCTAAAGGGATTCTTATAGACTTCTAGAATTATTGTTTATATATTATTGTACTGTTGTTATATATAATTATATTTTATTATACATTTTCTAAATATTTAACAACAATAAATAGTATTATGGTTTCACTTAATTCTTACTAGGTGTATATTGTTATTGGAACATCATGTTACATTAGTGTAGTTGAAGAATCAATGAGTGTATTTATCCATACTGGATCCTCTATGGTATACACCAGGGATTTTAGTTCATTAATTAACTTCATTAATCATTTATAACCTGATTACATCAATATAAAAAATCACATTTACAATAATATTACCATTTTTGTATGGATTCATCTTTGGAAACTGTATAAATTAGTATATATTTCGGTTCTTTTATGTGTAATTTAATCTACATCCAAATACATGAATAAAATTTTTATGATCCTTAAATCATACATTAATGGAAAAATTATAACTAAAAGAAACAAATTTGGTTGATATAAATAATAATAAATAAGCTAATAATTGAAATATAAAAAACCAAAAATATATAAAAATTCAAAATTTATGAAATATGGAAAGACTATAGTATATAACAACTAATGAAATTTTTATTTTTTTACTATGTTATTTTTTTCGAGAATTTTACAATTATAATTCACCTCAAACTATATTTTCTTACTTCTAAATTACCATTGGATGATTTTGATTCACCAACTTCCGTTAAACATATTTGTTATAACAGCTACAAACATTGGTTTAAATTAGATTTTTAAAAAAATTGTTCATTTAGCTTTATATCGTGCTTTCATTACTCTTATTTCATGTGTTTTATATGAAAAAAATTAATATCCCACTATCTCATTAAACTTTTACTAATTATTTTTTTAATTTTATCATTAAAAATCAAAATATTGTTTTCTAAAATATAAATTCAAATAAAATCTCCTCAACTGTCATGGTGGGGGGAATACTAGTTCTTACTAAAATTTATGCCTCTAGGTACCCATGTCACCTCCTCCCATGCCTGTCTCCCCCTTATCTTCCCCACTAACCCTCCCTTTCTATTTTGATCCCTCCTCCCCCCTAGATCCCCTATATTTCTCTCCATATCCCTCTACTAGTCTACCCTAATCCACCCACTCCCCGCTCACCTTTCCTGCATTCCCCATTTCTGACTCTCCTCCTCCCTCGTGGATCATGGTCTCTCACACCTCTTTAATATGCGAACCATTTGATGATATTTTAAAAAAAAATAAGTATTTTTTATTGTCATATTCATGAAACATCTATCATACTCTCCTTCACTACATATAATCTTCTCGATCATTGACCAATGATCCCATTCAAGTTTTCTCTTATATTAATCCATTTTTATTATGATTGCACCTCTTTTCCTGTTCATCCTTTCAATTGGTTAATTAATCTCAATGATTTCTTATTGTATGTTCTCTTATTAATAATCCAAATTTTATTAACAAAAATCTAAACTTATTTTTTCGTTTTATTCTACCTTGACCTTGTTAAATGTATTCCTATTAAATTATTTCTCCACATTTTCTAATTCTACTATAATTTTTTCCATTCTTATCAATCATTATTGTGTAGTGATTTTTTGTTCTATGTGTGTTTAATTTTTATGGTGGTAGGATTTTCTAAAATTAATCGAACTTTCCTATTTTACATATTTTTCTTCCCTACACACTTTTCAATATACAATTTTATATTGTAATAATTCTGGATTAAATAGGTTAGTATTTACACTCTCTTTCCTTTTGTCTGTCATTTTTCATCATATTTAACACTAGATAATATCAATTACTGAATCATGATATCAAATATTTTTTTGGTTTTGGGAGATCCATGATATTACATTCAATTTAATTTCCAGTTATACTTTTCCCAATATTTCTCCTTTTTTCATTTTTCATTTTTCAATGTAAATGTTCATAGTATTTAAACCATATTTATATACTTATATTGAAATTTTATTTTACTACTTATTTAATCATATTTACTTATAAATTATGAAACTTTGATACATACAATATATAGAATTCATGGAATTAAGTTTACATTAAAATGATATTTCAAGTGTTTCTTCAGTTTTATCGATTCATGGAGTCATCTATGTATTCATTCCCATTCCCCAAGGGCTAAATAATTTCATATTTAATTGGATTTCCACATATTGAAGTTGTGTGGGTACTTTCTTCTAAATTCCAATAACTATTGTATTCTATAAAAATCATCTAAATGTAATTTTTATTACGAATTTTTTTACCAGCATCATGTGACATTTATATCTTTTTATTCCCATTAAATAACATTGGTGCTTCCCATATTGTATGTGACATGTTTCTTCCTATTTTCCTCTGAAATTTATTTTTTCAGGGAATCTTGGTCGGAAACAAGTACATCATTTACCTATTACTGATATCATATTTCTACATGCATTTTTTAATCATGTTATTAACAAAAATTATATCGATATCTTGATGTTTAGCAGGGGAAATTCTTTGAATTGATTTTTTCACTTGAATTTATTGTAATTTTAAGACAGATATGTGTTCACACACATATAAAATGTTTATTTTACTTTTATTAATATTTCAAAATTTAAGAATTTTTTAATGTGGGGATTATTTTAAGAACAAATAGTATTATATTTTTTAATTTAGTTATATTTTATATTACATTTTCGGAAAAATTATGTTATTTTTAGTTCTATTTAACTATTGATATTAAATTTCATTTCTTGGTGGTTTATTACAATATATATAAGATTTATTTTTGAAATTCTTAAATTGACATTTGGTTGTAGAAAATCTATTGATTTTGGAATGAGGATTTTGGAAAATGAGGAATGTGCGTATTTCATCACAGTGAACCCCATTGGGTACAAGACATTATCATTGAATATAATGCAGTCTTGAAATTATATTATTAACCTTTTTTCTAATGGAAGTGACTAACATCATTAGAAGATACCTCACTAATGATTTCAATGTTAGGATTTGTAAATTTTTGAAACTAATTTCCTATTTCAATTGAAAACATATTAGGTAATGTTTTTTGTAAATATCTATAAACCTAAATGCTTCCCATATTTTTTAATGTTTTGTTTATTTTTTTACCATAAAAATCATTGTACGTTTATTTAATTATTAAATGGAATATTTTTTTTCTTTTTTAATCATCAGACCCTCAATTTATTTTTATTTAAAATATTCACTCTATAGTCATTAACTGTTTCTCAATATATAAATTCTATAATATTCAAAAACATGATACTTAGATATGATTATATAAACTAGAAATTCTAAAGAAACATCTCCAACATCATTACCATAAATTGTTAGAACTCCTCTTCTAGAACCTACAACATTTCATCAAAGAAATATTATTATTTTAATGATATATGTAGTATGTCATTCCCCAATTTTGAACCTTGTAAAAAATTAATCTTTTGGATGCAATTAAACATAATTCCAATTGATAAACATCCTTTTCTGGAAGAGTCTTATCAAAACTATATTTCTTCTATTTATTTTAATCAAATCATTTATTTTCTAGTTGACAAAAATAAAATTCTCAATAAATAATATTCCATCTTATACATGCAATTTAGAAACTATTTATAAAGAAAATCAGTGGTGTTTTGATTTCAATATAATGTGAAGACTGAAAAAACGTAATGAAATTATCACTTCAACTAAATTTTTATCATCATATTAATTGATTTTCTAATTTTATATGCATATTTCTGATTCAAAACAAATGTTTGGGTATCTAATCAAGTAATTTACCATATAAATACATAATTATAATTTAAAACCCAATGTAAAAAAATGAATAATTTTTTTTCATTTCTTAGTATATTGTTTTTTCCATTATAATTTTTTTAGAAATGAAATGTCCATAAGACTTATATGTGTTGTGATACATTTTAATTATTAAAATTTTCAAAAATGTTTCCCAATATTCCATAAAATAACTAACTTGTTTATTATCATTGGATTCACTATTATCATATTATTATTATATGTCTTTCACTAATAGAATTTTTTCTATATGTTATCCACGCTATCAATTCCCTATCAGTTAATTGATAAAATCATTTAGTATATATTATTATATCTAAATATCATGAATCTAGGTATAATTTTATGCACCATTGTATACATCTTCCCATTGATTTTACCATTCCTAAGAGTCGAGTCTTTTTATGAGTCTCCCCTCATCTCCCAAACTTCTCATCTCTGCCTCTCACTCTATGTGTCGTAATCCCAAACCCTTATTTGTGTCTATCCACTCCCCTGATACCTGATCCCCACTCCCTCATTCCTGGATTTCCTACCAAACAATCACTCTACATTATCTTCCAATTATTCCAAATAAATATGCTGATATCTGGATTTCAATTTTTAAAGTTTTTGGGTTTTTCACAATCAAATTGGTGACACTTATCTCATGTTCTAAGATGATGAATTTGACTCTGCAAAATTTTATGTAATAGGTTGTCTGGATTTATCCATATAGTTAACATATAGGGATTAATTGATGATAACAATTACTAGTCAATCATTTCTTCACCGTCATCATACAAATAATGTGTTTAGAAATTCTTGGCTGAATTTGTGGATCTCTATTGATTCAAACTACCTAATATGAGTATCTTTTTTTAATCGAACTCATGTTATGAATAATCCTAATGTTAAGTAGTAATATGTTTCTAATTTTTTTCCTCACATCACTAACATTATTTGATGGTTTTAATCCTCCATTAATATAAATTTTCTCATTATTTAGATGCACAAGAATCTAGGATTGTTTTTTATTATTCCAATATATAGATGGAAATTTTTGGTATTAAATGGTATCAATTATCCAATCAAAAAAATAATTCCATGTCATAGAAATATAAGATCCGTTATTTCGTTATTCAATATATTTTTTTCAATAGATTCATAATTACTAAATTATAATGTGATCTTCAGTTTTTTCAATTTTTACATAACTTGTACTAAAATATTTTCACATTATAGTTATGTTTTCATATTGGATTTTTTGACAATCATTTCTCAACAAATATTATTTATTATACTTGTTTTTTGAAAGGGTTTTTCTATTTAAATGATAGAATTATATTTTATTTTAACCTTTTTTTATAGAATCATTTTGGATTTTCATATATTATTTTCATATTGTTTTTAAGAGTGTTTATTAATTTTCCCTTTTATATGAGGATCTTGACTGATTTCAGAATATTTTTTTGGGTTTTAGAGGAATTGAGGGTTTTTTACATTGAAATATCCCATGTTATTTTTTCCTCAAATCATTAAATTTATTTTTTGGTTTTAATCCCCAATTTTTTTTGATTTATCTATATTTTTTATTCATAGTCGTCAAAAATGCAAAAAAATGTATCCCCATCTATAGATGGTATTTTGGGTATTAAATGGTCTCAATCATCCAATACACAACCTGTATCCATGTCACATGTATGTAAGATAAGATCCTTCACAGTTCAATATATTTTGTTTTTACATAGAATAATATTTTTTATATGATTCTGTGATTGTGATATTTTTCCATTATAGTTGTGAACACCATTTCCCCATAAATGTTGTTTTAGATGTGGATTCTAGTCGATTTTGCAAAAAATTTTATTTTAGGGGAATATATTTTTCTATTAATGAAATGTACCATGTTTGTACACTTTTTGATTTTTAATATTGTCGAATTAAATTTAATTTATCAAATTTATTGTGTTTAATTTTTTATCATGGTTATAAAACTAGTTTTATTTATAAATCCTTTTAAACTAACATAAATATTTTTTACAAACACCAATATATATTTTACTATTTATATATTTTAATTTTAAAATAATGTTATAATTATCTTATATTTATTCTTATTGTAGGTTATAAAAATGTAATTTTCCCAAAAACTATGATTTTAACTATAGTAAAAATATAAAATATCAAAAGTGAATGAAATTGGTCTTATGAATCATATATAACTTTTTTGAAGAATATAAATTATCACAAGGGTAATTTTTACTATAAAAATTCTAATGTGGCTCCATCATGCACAATTTTATTATTATTCTGCACAATTTTGAAGTACATAAAGTGATAATAGTTCATTATATTAATTGGATTTTTTCCCTCATAATTTTTATGATTTGATACTATTTTTGTCTTTATAAATTTCAAGTACATTTAATGGGGATAGGTCATAGTGGAAGAATATCTGATATTTTATTCAACCTATAGGTAATACAGTTTGTATAAAAAACAACCATTCAATCTAGATAAAATTTTCATCATGTAACTGCTTCATTTAAGTTTCTTTAGTTGGTATAAATATGTAAAAATAATTCTTAAATTTTATTTAGATATCATGATGATGACATGTGAGTTCACATTCCCTCGTGAATTGTATATTTTTAAGGAAAAATATTTATACATTCAATGTAATTTTAGATTACAATATATTAGATCACCATTGAGCCTTTGATAAGAAGACATGAATTTTTGTTTTTTATTGAAATTGAATGCCTTATCAAAGACTTCTAGAGGTATTTTTACTTTATAAAGAAATTTCATTCATTTATAATCATATTTTATTAAATATATTTTTATATATTTAACAACACTTATTTGTTTTAGGTTCTCTTTTAATTTTTACGAGGTACATGTCATTATTGGATCATCTTGTTAAAATAGAGGTCTTGTATATTCCAAGAGTTTACTTATCCATAATAGAATCCATATAGTCAGTATTTTGGATTTTAGTTCATTCATTTAAATACAAAATTGTTCATAACATCATTACATTAATACATACAATGCATTTTCAATAATATTTCATCAGTTAAATAGCTTTATCTATAGAAACTCTATACATTCTCATATATTTTGATTCCTTTATATGTAATTTCCTCTATATTCACATACATGAATATAAGTTTTTTTCACTCATTAATCATGCATTTAATGAAAAATGATAATCAATAGTAACACATTAGTTTAATATAAAGAATAAAAAATATTTTGATAAATTTCATATAAAAACCCAATAATAAACACACATTTTATAATTATTAAATATATAAATACTATAATATATAAAATCTAATTAATTTTTTAATTTTTTTACTAGGATAATGTATATTGATAATTTCAAAATTATGATGCACCTCGAACTGAATTATTCTACTTCTAAATTGATTTGAATGGATTTTGATTATTTTTTCTTCATTAAAACATAATTTATTGACTATAAATAAAAAAAATTAAATTAATATTTTTTTAATTTAGATCCTCTAAATTTATATTATTATTCCATGAACCTTTTCTATTGCATTTTATTAGTGTTTATATAATATCTCTTGGTCTCATTCCATATTTACTATTTATTAGTTTAATTTTATAAATCATAATTTTTAAAAATAAACATACACCACAAATTCCATGGAACTACATTAGGAAATAGTAATTATCTTCATTACCTTGTAGATTTGATATAATATTTACATTTTTCAACCCCAGATGATAATGATTGAAAATTTCTCACACATTTGTTCTAATCCACAATCAACACTCACACAAAATCACTCTATCCCATCTCCACTTTTTCCCTTTATCATCCCCTTGTCTCATATCCTCTCCCATTCCATCCTCTTACCTCTTCTCCCCACCCCCCTAATTTGATCCCCCCTATAAGTACCTCCCTCCCCCTCAATCATTACTCCATTGTGGTTCTCATGCTCTAACCAGTTACCATGTTCGCCCTACTATCGATCCACCCTATAATTGATCCACAATCTCTTTTACCACATGATAATTCCTAAAACACCCTCTGTTAGTCGGAGAATTCCACACTATGTTTTGATCAATAACTACACAATCATCTATCTTGAAGTTGAAATACATAGTCCAAGATCGTCAATGAAAATCCCTTTGTGATTTAATCAATGGATGAACTCATACATTATATCTAACCTTAAAAATCCAAACCAGCATCTGGCTGACAACCATAAACCACAATGTCTTATATCCCTCACCATTTTTTCATTATCTTTACTGAATTTAATCTCTCTTCTACTCTAATGATTTCCATACCACTATTTATGAATGTAAATCAAATTATCTTCCTATAATTTATATGATTTATGTTATATGTTTTAATAATAATACTTTCCAATTTCAAGTTATCATCATACTTTCTTGTTCCATGATTGATACAAAGAGATATTTTTATATTTCACACTAAATTTCTAGTGAGTATCTAATTTTTAAATCATAATAAACATGTCGGCCTATGTAAATAATATATCAGGCTTATCAAATTTTAATGACATATAAATTAGTTCAAAATGAAATATTTTTAAATATTCAAAGACTGATAAAATCATGGACCATTTAAGTTTATCCCACATGTTTTTAAACCCAAGGATTATCCAACACCAATAATGAATTTTAATCTATCTTTTACAGTATTTATTTTAAAAAAACAATTTTGTATTGTAATACATAATGTGTTTTGATAGTGAAAATAATTTGGTTAATCATTTAACTATAGTACATTATGTTTCTTAATCAATGGTATTGTGATAAAATTATGTTTTTTAAATTAAATGAAATAACCTAGATCATTATGGAAAAACACTTATTTTTCTTTTTCTTTTTAATAAGAGTTCCACCGACCATTAATTATATATTGAGGGTGTTTTTTAGAGAAAATAAATTATTTATATCATGGACTCAAATGTGGAACTAAATTAAACCTAACTACCTTAGAGGCTGGAGTCTGTACCATTGTTGGTTTGATAGTGACTTTGGTTACCTCTTACTTCATGGTCCATATTTTTTAATAGTTGAGGAGGATTCCTTGAATTTTTCTATTTTTAATAAATAGTTTCCTCCAAAATTTTATTGCTTCAATAAATTCTTAAAATATTATAGGATATATTTATGTGATTGAAATGGAATCAATCACTTCTAATCAGTTTACTACCCATTTTCACAAGTAGTTTCACCTAAGAAAGTTTTATATTCCATGAATATGTTATACCCATTAATCTTGTAATGAAATATGATACCCTTATATTATTCTATTGTTTTTAATTATATATTGTTTTTTATTAATTAATTTCATACTATAGTTCTAAATTTATAAATTAATTTATGAAATAAATCATAAAATATCCTGATAGATCTTACTACATGTCTATTATTCCCAATAAATGTAGGGCCTTCTAGATTTTGTAAAAAAATTCCAATATTTGTAGACACATTATGTTTATGAGTTCCAAAAATAATTCTATATAAATAATAAAAAGGATTAAAATTATCTTATGGGTTTCAAATTTCATTAAATTATAAGAAAATAGGATTATTAAAATTTGATGGTGGAGGGGTCAAGTCAAACTAGTCATGGTTGGACTTATTTGACGATTATACTTGTAAAATTGGGCCCTAATGTCATGTATTCATAAAATAATGATATTAATTAAATCTATTTGAGATGTTGTTTCTTGTGTTTAAGTTCATCCTAAGTGACTTGTCCGAGATTAAGAATAGAAGTGTCAAAATAGGGTAAACTCGTTTTAATCTATTGGTAAAGAATTTAGATTTATGAGAGGATGTGATATTTTTTTAGTTGACAAAATGTTTCCTTTATGGGGCGAGTAATCTATTCTTAATTAGTGTTCTCATCTAATGAATGTATGTATTCAACAAAAAATCATGATTGATAAGTTAGTTTTCCCCACGTCATTTGACAATAATGTACTTAAGATATTATAATTCTTCATTAAATTGGGAAATGTTTCCATCAAATGAGATGGAATTATTATCTTTGGGTGGTTGGTGTTAAGAATATTTAGCTACACCTTTTCCTTTATCGCTGAAAATTTGGGTGATGGTAATGGAAACTCAAGGGGTAACCATAATACATAGTCATTTATTTAGTGTTGATTATGTAACCTTATTTAATATATCTCAATACGAGTCACAATATCTATAAATACATTATACATACCCAATTAGATATCTACAACATCTTCTGAGGTATTAATAAGAATTGTAGTAATAATTATCACCGATGTGAATTATTTTGAAACCAATTTATAACCATGAAAATGGGCCTTCATTTTCTTTAGGGTAACCATCAAGTGTATAATAATAATCGTCCATTTTACATAACCTGTTGAAAGAACATATGGTTTTATAACCATTTTGAAATTATATTTTTTTCATTGAGGTATTCCCTTGGACACAATGTATTAGTCTCAAGAAAATATAATATGGGGGTTATTTCTGATGATCTCTACTGCATGCAACAAATTTTTTGAGGTTTTCTTAGTAACTATCTTCTTAAATTCCCCCAATAATGTGATCACTAAATATCTCACAGATGATAAAACATTAAACTAGGTATCCTTTTTATTGATCGATTATATTGGA
Organism: Viscum album; assembly: GCA_963277665.1. Taxonomy (NCBI): domain Eukaryota; kingdom Viridiplantae; phylum Streptophyta; class Magnoliopsida; order Santalales; family Viscaceae; genus Viscum; species Viscum album. The sequence continues at coordinate 2,006,570,714 of OY728151.1, read as the reverse complement.
GGTGGTTATATATGGTGTATCATTCAGTGATACTATCTATGAGGTACCCACTTAAGTAATTATTTTATCATTATGTGTCTTAACCATTTTATGTTTGATGTATATTTAACTTTCGTTGTGTCTTTAATGAATAAAAATTCTTTTAATATATCTTTTTAGGTATATATATCCTTTTTACTCTATAATAAATACAATTTGATCAAGATAACAAGTATTACAATATGTTAGATAGAAGGTAATTTCTATTGCAAGAAAATTATAATTATTTGTGGGAAATTAATCTTATTCACAAATATATGGGAAGAAATAAATTAAATAGAAATCTCCCCTACTTATAATGTTCACAAGGTTGAAATCATCATTGATGATGTAGATAACCACACTACTAGAGACCAGGATTTTAAAAAAACTAAAAATCACTATTCTAAGTGATAAAAAACTATTAAAAGTTATTTTTTGTCATTGATAAAAAAGTGTTGATTATGTCCTTCTTTATCAATGCTAAAAAATAACAGAAGGATGATATCTTTATCATCACTAAAAAAGTGTTGGTAAATAACTTCCTTATCATATCTTTTTAGCTCTAAAAAATTTGAAAAATTATAATTTCTCGAGTGCACCCCAACATTTCGACCCCCCCCCTTCCAGTTATTTTTATGCACCCACCCCAAACCACACCTTAAACCATCCATTCCTCACCACCCTTTATCAGTGCTCACAATACCACTTTTTCTGCACTTTTTCTATTTCCCATCATGACGTTCACCTATGTTCTCATTCCTATGTTCAATCCTTGGACATCCATTTTACAATTTGAATGCATTACAATTGAACCATTTTTTCTCTGTATTTTATGATATATATATATATTGTTCATAAATTTATTTAATTATTTTTAAATACATTTATGAAATATAAGATTGTGTGTGTCTGATATATATATATGTATATTTATTTAAATATATTTGACATTAATATTCATTTACACATTTTAGAAAATAAAAATAAATATATTTCCTTTATTAATACACATATATATGTATATATATACATTATATATACATATGTATAATAATATATATATATATATATATATTCATATATTTTTATAATGTAAAAAATAGTTAGATATTGTTTTAAATAAAATGAATAATAATTAATTATATATAACATATAAAATTATTTTCAAATAAATTTCAAAAATAGGTATATATATTTTTATATTTTGATATAAATTCTATACATGGAATATATATTTATATTTCTATATATTTACATATATATATTTCTATATTCACATATAACTTTATATACAGATATAAAGTATTTTTATTTTTTATAAATATTTACTGTAAATACCTTTATATAATATACTTAATTTTAATTATAAAGATATATTTATAAAAATACATTTATATATGACATATTTACACAATACTGACACACATAGACATATTTACGAACACATGTATAGATTTATATTTCTCACCTACAAGTAAAATTATTTACATATGTGTACTTAATAACATATATTAGAATATAGTCATAAATATATTTCTTATTGACACACAAATATTGACATATAAAAATTACATGTATATGTATGTATATATATTAATGCATTTTTATATGTTAAATAAATTGGATAAATCTTTTTTGAAAACTACTAATAAATATTTATGTCTATATCGGTTATTTGTACAATTTATTTATTATAGGTGAATATAATAAAATATGAATATATTTAATTATAAATAAATATAAAATATGAAAAAGGATAAAATTTTAGAATGATAACATCTATATGACTATAATACTTAATGATAAATTAATTCTCCACTGAAAATGTACAATAATACTCTCTTAAATGAATATAAAATCCCATCATAAATTAAAATATTTTGGAATCCCATCTAAAAATGTAGTTATAGATCCTTTTGGGTCATTTTTTCCTCAATGGAAAAGTGATCAGGCCCCATTATGGTCATCAAAACAAAGATATATTAAGAATATTCTATTTGATATGTGGTAGAACCCAAATAGACACCCAGATCAAAAGTTATAACCATTTTAATTTTAATTAATCTTTTAAATTTATTTTACCTCAATAAATCATTTATATAATTTTTAATGTGATCCAATTATTATTACATGAATTTTACTCAATAATATTTATAAAATTAGTAATTAATGTTGTCTAGTTATTTTATAAGCCACTTTTTAATAAAAAAAATCTAATATATTAATTGTCAATAAATGTATTAAATCTTCAATGAATCGTATTTAATATAATATATTATATTTATATCAATATAAATATATTAATATAATAATGTAGGTGTTTTAATGATATATATATATATAATATCTATTTTATCAGTATTAAAAGAAGAGTTAACAAAATATCCAACTATCAGTTTTTTATCATTTATAAAATACACCATTTATCAACACCTTTTTCTACCAATGATAAAAGTACACTTTATCATAGTTTTTTAGCAATAATAAAGGAAAAATTTATTAACTCTAATAAATTTTTCTGATAAATTACCCCATTTACCATCATAAATAATTACTTATAATAGGGTGCTTTATCAATTTTTTTTAGTGCTGAGAAAAGTATCCCCTTATCAGTGATTTTGATAGCATTGACAAATAATATCACTAGATAAACCCAAATTTGCAGTAGTGTAACTATAAGGATATTTTCCTAACTATGTATAATGTTTCCACATTGATTTATATATTTAGGATTCCAAGTGACAACAAGGTATATATCTCAATGCATTATCATATTTACATTTTTTCTAAACCTTAAACTTGATATTATTTAATATAAACTAGATATATAAAATATAAAATGATGTTTCCATCCAATATTTAATTTTGTTTCTGTTTTATGGCCATGTGCCTATATAGAATTCATTAAATCTCAATAGAGTAAACCCATTAACTCCTATAAGAAGTAGAACAACTTTTATGTTCATATAGGTAAAATATTACATTGTGATTCAATTATTAGAACACATAACTCATTGAATGATAATATTTTGTTATGATTTTATAACTCTACTTATCGTCATAACGGACAATTTTGAAACCATGTCATTGGGGTTGTAATTATCAGTATCAACAACCACATTCATAATATATTTTTTACCAAAGAACATTGATTATGATCAACCTAATAAATTTTTGGTTTTCCACTATAGAAATTATAAATTCTATGGGGTTTAACCCCATATAATTATAATTTTCATGAATGATCTCTCTCATTAATAATTTTTTAAATAGATCCATAGGGTTATTAAATGATCTTATATCGACAATTGTTATGGTAATATATTATAAAAACTATCTCATATAATCATGTCATAAAAAAATATGTCTAGACATTCCATTGTAGAAGAAACATTATAGCCTTGGAAAATTGTATTCATTGTCACCGTTTATTGTGATAGGACTCATTGTACTATGTCATAATCTAATATCCAATAATATATTCCTAATCTATTAATAATTTTATCCATATGTCACTAAGGGGATAATCTATGACTTTATCATCAAATGTGAAAAACATGTTTCTTTCTTGCTCTCTAAAGAAGCAACACAACCTCCAAGTGTAAACAATCATACATATGTGGATTGGTTATCACCAATACTTGTAAAAAAACTCACATCGGTGTATCCTTATAATAAATATGGATAATCATTTTTATATATTCATAAATCTTTGGTCTTTCTTAATTATTTTTGTATATAATAATGAATATAATTTCGAGTCATTTTTGATACAATGTAAATAGTTTTTAATGCACAAATGGTGTTTTTAGTTATTATTTAATTAAGAAATCTATATTATTAAATTAAGGGATTTTTTAATTAAATAATATTTTAATAAAATAATAAAAATATTATTAAATTAATTTTTATTAAATATAAATGATCTTATGAATGCAATTAAAATCTTTATTAAGGTTTGAAAGCCATTTTTGTCAAAACCCGTGAATTTTCGATAAATGTCGGTTTTTATTTTAAAAGTGAAAATTAGCATATTTAGAAAATTACTTAGATAAAATAAATGTAATTTCTGTAATCAGGACGTTGAAATTATCCAATGGTGAATTTTTCATAATTTTCTGAGACAGTCAAATTTTTGGGTAAAAATTAAATACCATTTAAATATATAATGTGTTTTATGACATCATAATGACCCAATAGTGATGTACGAAAATAATATAATCTTTAATTTCGGCCAATATATGTTTTAACATTAAAATGATATGTTTTTGGGTTTGTTTGACTTACTTTTCAAAGCCTTAATGTACCCCTCAAGACATATTCAACACCTTGCCTTTTTAAATTAATTTCCATGGGAGTGTGACTCACCTCCACATAAGAAACCCTAATATTTTAAGAAGTTCGGACTTTGTCCTTATAAAATATATTTTTCTCTTCCCTTTTCCAAAAACTATGGGCAAAAACCATGGGACGATTTGTGGTTTGGATTAATTTAATGTAAGGGGACCCAAACATAAATAATAAACAATTCCCTCTCCTTTTATATATAAACACACCCAAGCTCCCACTTCCTCCTCAATCAAAGCCCTTGGAGTTCGTCCAACATCTGCCCTACTCTCTCTATAATCCTCCCTAGGTTCCCCAAGCTCCCAAGAAGCCTCTCACAAGCCTCTCTCTAGCCTTTGGAAGCACACTTCCAAGTAAGGGTTTTTCTTCCTTTCTCATTTTTGTCAATTTTCTTTAAGTTGTATTGCCCTTTTAATTTCAATTATGAATGCTGGGGTATGGTTTCTCACCTCCCCCATACTTCCCTCTTATATTTTGAATTATGGGAGACCCCTTTCTATCTCATTAAATGCCTCCCATGTACACCTGTTACTATGCTGAAATTCCGAAAGAAACATCTATCTCTTCTTTTACATTCATGAAATAATTTCGTATCATGAATCTAAATTTCATTACAATTGTTGGGACATGTATCTATATGACCTCCCTAATATCCATTACATGTAAATATAATTAGGAACCCCTTTCTTTCTCATCAACCATTTTTATGAATTCTTATGTCACTTCGTTACACTGCCGAAATCGCACCGATTTTCTAAGCCAATGACATTGTGTAGTGGATACCATGCCCATTTCTCCATCAAGGGTATCCACCGTTATGCACCTTTAAAAACTGAATACAAAGTTTCATGTATGAATTCCACATTCCTTTATCATGGAATAAATTTTTTTTGTTTTATGAATTCATGTTTTATGATCCATGTGGCACACTTATGCATGAAATGAAATGTTTAATAAGGGTGCGCCCTTATAGTGCTCCAATGCATTGGGTAAAGTATAGTATCATGATACGTCATGTGCAATGAGTGTTGAATCATTATAATTCAATTTCAACGAGGGTTTACTCATTATTTATGTGAAATGAGGATTTACTCATGCTCTATGTGCAATGAGCATTGGCTCATTCTAATTCCATGTTAAGTGTTGTTGCCACATTTCCATGTTATGATTATCATCCTTTAGCATGCCTTTATGTTCATGTTTCTTTTATGCTCTATTGATATTCCCATTGTCTAATATGTATATTAATCCTCATTTTATTCCATGTGTACTCCCTTACTGGGCTTTATAGCTCACCCTTTTCTTATGCATGTCCTCAGGTTATCCCATGAAATGCTAAGTACGGGAGAATGTAGTGGTCATGTAAAGGAAGTTTTCAATAAAGATGTTTTATTTCATGTTTTATGTTTTTATGTTATGATCCTAATGCCCAAATATACTAAACCTCTAGATCTTCTTTGTTGTATCAAGTGATGTTATATGTAATAAATCATGTTTAAGATTGTATTAAAAGTAGGGTTGTCATATAAATATTCAACATAAGATCCTATATGAGGTCGAATAATATGGATACTTGTTTTTATCAATCAACAGGAACCATTACATGTGAACATTACCATGTAATAACAAGTGTGCAAACTTGAAATACTCAATTTAAAAAGGAATCTTGACCCATTTTTATGCAATTCTGAGTGGTGGGTCTCTCTTTTATCTATGGAATTATTTTATTATTTTGTTTTATATTTTCATTTTATTATATTTAGTTATAAACTATCACATATTTTCTTATTAAAAGGGTAAAAATGGGCTTTAATAGTGTTAAAAAAAGTTTTTTTCCTAAGCATTGATAAATGGGGACCATGTTTTCAGTGCTAAAGACATTGATAAAGGGAGCACATTATTAGTTCAAAAAAAAGTGTAGATAAAAGTTTTATTTTATCAGTTCTATTTCTCGATATGATAACAAGAACACTTTATCAGTGCTTTCATAATCACTGATAAAGTCCATACTTCCTTATTTAGTTGTTTGAATTAATTCATAATGCAGCAAAAACCTATATATGGACATTTATATATAATTTAACTGAAATAAGAATTTTATAGAAAATACATAAAATACTATATTATAGATATTTGAAACAATTTTTTTTGTAAAATTACATTAGAAACTTATAACATAAATATTCAAAAGTATCAATGTTTAATTTTTATTGTCACCTGAATCCCACTCAAAAATATCATGATCATGATATCAGTTACTAAACACACAACCTGAACTATAGAAAATGAATCCACCTGTATAAGAAAAAAATTCTTATGTTAGTAATTCTGTAGATAAAAAAATTAAACATAATATGAAACAATACATGAATAAAATGTTAATTTAAAATAAAATGATACACTTATTGTCTTACTCATAACACTATGCATCATATTGAGGTAAGTATGATTCTTACACATTACATATGAATTATGGATAATTCTCAGAAATTAACAAAAATATATAAAAAAATCTCTCAGTATTGAGTACGCCTGTAGTATTTTTTACTAAAAAGTTATTTTATACATAAAACACGAAATTTAAGTCAGACCAGTAACATTATTTATTAGTTTGATATGAGATTGATTCTTAAAATCAACAAATTACTTCTGAATCATTTTCCTAAATTAGCAAGACTACCAATGAATTTTTTCTTGATTCTTCATGCATGACACATGTTTTGATCTAAAATATCAATTTTAAACTTATAATGGACACTATGAGTAATATCAAGCACACTGTATATCAAATTGAGGTGGTGGTTATTCCTACACATCATAATGACTTATTTTTTTTCCTAAAGTGTGAAAAAATATGTATGGGATATTTGGGTTTTGTGTATCAATTGTGTATAAAAATACACACTTAGAGTCATATTGGTCACTCTCTGTTTCTTATTAAGGTGAGGCTGATAACTCCAAATAAAAAAATGTATTATGGATCATTTTACTAAAGTATGAAAAATATAAAAATATGTTTTATTATTTTAGAGTATGTCACATGTGTTTTTTACTAAAATTTTATTTTAATCTGGAAACACACAGTTTGAGTAATACTAGCCACGTCGCATGTGGGTTGGGTGTTTGATTGATTCCTTTACACCATAAATTACTTAAGAACTATTTTACTAAATTTATCAACACAATCAATGAGTTTTTGATCGATTTCCAGTGTGTGAGTCACATTTTTAACTAAAATGTCAATTTTAAAATGATAACAGATTCTTTAAGTCCTAATAGCCCACAATTTATTAGATTTAGGTGAATCTGATTCCTAAACATCAAAAATGAATTATATTATTTTTTTAAAAACTATCAAAATATTTTGAATGTTTTTTCTTTTATTTGAGTGTGTCACTTATTTTTTTAATTAAATGATAGTTTATATAGAAATACTCACTTGAAGTCATACCAGACACAACATGCATCAGATTGGGGTGTGAATGATTACCAATTATCTAAAATGACTTTTTTATCATTTTTATAATGCTTAAAAAAACCTATATTCATTTCATTAGTTATTATTATGACACTCATAATTTTTAGGATAATGTCATTTTAACCTGAAAACACACACATTGAGTCATATGAGTCAAATCATCTATAGGTTTGATGTGAGACTGATTCCTACACCTTAAAAATGAATTATGAATAAATTTACAAAATTATCCTAACAATTAAAATGTGATTTCATGGTTTTTAGTGAGGGACACACATGTTAAACTAAAATTTAAATTTTAAACTAATAACAGACACATTTTGTCATAATGGGGACATGGTATATCAGATTGAGTTTCAGAAGACTCCTATATGTAAAAAATTACGTATGGGTCATTTTTATAACTTATAAAAATAATAATAATTAGTTTTCATTGTTTGGAGTATTTCACTTGTCCATTATACTAAAATTAATGTCAGTTTTAAATAAAAAGAAACACTTGGAGTCATAATGACCACAACATGTGTAAAATTGAGGTGAGGATAATTATTATATATCAAAGATGACTTATGGATCCTTTTACTAATGTATAAAAACTATATACAAGTGTTTGATTAGTTTTGAGTATGTGAATTTTTTTTTACTAAAATGTCATTTTAAACTCGTAACAATCACATTGAGTCATACCGGTCACATCATGTGTTAATTTGACATGATTCTTAATACTACATGTCATGAATGACTGATTAATATTTTATCTAAATTATCTAGACAATTCAAGTGGCTTCTCTCAAATTTTTGTGAGCGACACATGTTCTAAACAGAAATATAAAATTTAAACTCATAACATCTACTTGGATTCATACAAGACACACTTTGTATCTGATTGATGTTTTGATGATTCTTACAAATCAAAAATTATTTATGGGTAATTTTACGAAATTAAAAAAATAATATGAAATCATTTAATTGATTTTTAGTATGTGAGTATTTTTGTTACTAAAATATCAATTTTAAATAAAAAACACTTAGAGTAATGTAGGTAACAACATGCATCGAACTACGGTGAGTCTAATACTTATATGTCACAAATTATTTCTAAATCATTTTCCCAATGTTTCAGAACAATCCAAATATTTTTGACTTGTTTTGAGTGTGGAAATTTTGTTTTTACTAAAATGTCATTTTAAACTGAAAACATGCACTTTCAGTCAAACTAGTTACATCATATGTCCGTTTTATATGAGACTAATTCATACAAACTAAAAATGAATTTTTAATAATTTTACAAAATTATAAACAATATAAGATTTTTTTGTATGATTTTTCATGATTTATGGTCCCTTTGAACTAAAATGTGAATTTTAAACTCACTAGAGACACATTGAGATATACTTGTCACATCATGTGTCAATTTGACCTGAGACTATTTCATACATGTCATAAATGACTTATGAAGAATTTTATTATATTATAAAAAAATAATCATTTTTTTCTCATGTTTTAAAGAGTAACAAGAATTTTTAACTAAAATGACAATTTTAAACTAATAACGGACACTTTAGTCATACTAGACACACCATGTATCAGATTGAGTTGCAACTAGTTCATTCACATAAAAAAGGAATTAGTTTTTTTCCTAATTTAACAAAATAATATGATTTTGTTTTATTGGTTTTGAGTATGTAACTTTTGTTTTTTATAGAAATATCAATTTTAAATAAAAAGATACACTTGGAGTCATTATGTTCATAACATTAATTATATTGGGGTGTGGATTATACCTATAAATCACAAATGATTTATGGATCATTGTAATAAATTAGCATAACAATATGAATTTTTTTCTTATTTTTGAGTATTTCACTTGTCTTTTTTACAAAAAATTACATTTTATACAAAAAAAAACACTTTTATAAAACCAGGTATGATTTCCATTTAACACTAAAAAATCTATTTCATCAATAAATATTAGTAGTTTTTATAGTCATGGTAATACTAAAAAAAATAAAAACATAAAGTATTAATAAAATATTTAAATTAAAATGTAATTATCTTAAAAAATACCTCTTTGGTGACGCTAGTTAGTTGATGAAATATGATATATTTAATAAAAATGAAATCATAATAACCACAATATTTTCAGTTGGTTTTTTATCCACAAGAGAAACATTGAGAAAAATAACTATTTTTTCTTTATATATTTTTTTATAGTTAAGTATTACTATATATACCCTAATACATATCCACATGCAGAATTAAATTGGCTCATTTTATGTATAGATTGTCCTCATTCCATGATTTTGATGATATTTAAACATGACATTGTCATAATAATATTCTTATTAAAACAGGTTAAAATATATATAAGTTGAGTTTTATTTCATAAATGTTTAATGTATAATATTACAAATGGAGAAATTTCATCTTTCTAGGTCAGTTTATTGCGTATCTATGTAGTGAATCAAGAAAATAGTTCTTTATAGTATCCAAATTGGCAATATTGTGTAACCAATTCTACCTAAAAAGGAATAAGTAATGAAGGGAATGATTATATATTTTATATGATTAAATTTTAGAGTTTTATGCAAACATCATTGGTAATAATAAGAGTTTCTCATTTATATGTTTTCTTTCAGACACTTTATCATTTGTTCCACTATTGGGTGATTTTGATATAATTCCATTATGTTTTTTATGTAGAAGTTATATGAGGACTAATGAGTCTATATTTATGTTCACATTATTTTCACTTTAAATAATATTGATATATATTCTTACAAAAAATATGAATTTTATTTAGTCTTAATTTAAATTGTAGATGAACTATTGAAAAAACAAATCATGAAAATATAAACAATGTAAACCATTTCAACTAAGGATCCTAGCCATTCATACATTAGGATTTAATTTAAATTATCAAGATTAATGTAGTCTATAATGAATCTCAATTAATTTTTTATTAAAAATAAATTATTAACTTTCTACCACTTTTTATCCTTGTATCTGTATGAACCTTCACGGTCAGTAAATGAGAAAATTGAACGGGCTAGGTAAAGGTTCACTATTATGATATTTTTGACTGGTAGGTTGATCCTTTAGATAATTTTTATTCAAAATTTAATCTCAATGCATACCTTTTTTCATATTAAAGAACATTGATAAGTTCATACCTTTTTCCATTAAATATTAGTGATTTTTCATTAAAAATACATTAGAAATGAATACCTCTTTATTGACATGTTTTTACAAGATTTAATGACCATGATATTAATTTTCCGATTTATTTGTTGATCGTATGAATATATTTGTAATCAAATTTCATATGTACCTCAACCCTCTTTTCATAAGATACATTAATCACAACTCTCACATGACTTATTATAATTTGTCTATTTTTTAGAATATCTTGTTGAATAATGAACATAGTAACCCTCATAACATGGTTATGGTTAAGTTTTGATATATATAAATCACATCCATTTTCAAGATATATAATATCAGTATAGAAAATGTATCGATTTATTCCAAATTAAAATTTCATAGAAACTATTATGATAAATTAACTATCTCATATATGATAGCACTTTGAGGGGAATGGCTCACCTCATAGCTGGTGGGGAGGGGGGGATCTTCACATAGTTCTTGTTCTAATTTTGTTTCTTCTCTTTGATTCCTTAACATAAAATTTTCTATCAAATATAACAGAACATTACATATTTATTCAAGAGTAGATAATAATTCCTAAAAATCTCCAATTATTATATTCATCCCCCTATTGATTTATATTCTCAAAACATTTTTGGGGTGTCTGATCACACCACGATTCACTATTTCATTTTCACCCTTACACCACTATGATAAACGTGTTTTATATTTAAAATTATAAAAATAATAAAAAAATTCATTAAATTTTTGAATAATTTATTTTGTGTTTACCACTGATAGAAAAGAAAATGTTACTTGATTAGGGGATTCCATTGTAGGAGGAGGTGATTTGGAGGCCTTAGAGATGATCCATAAGGAAAATGGGCCAAAACTGCATGGGTTCCATGAAAACATGTCCACTTTTTGGTAATTTATTAAACCTACATGCATAAAAATGGAATTATATTATGTGTAATGGTCCAAAAATAAATTTTATACAACTCATAAGAAGACACCAAAGCCCCATTTGTCCATTAAGGGGCCCAACCGAAGTGATATATTTAGTACAATGAATCATCACGGAGTCAAAAGTTGTGTGTTGTTTGTTGTTCGTATATCAGGTTTTAGGGATCCAAATGAAGAAAAAAATAATTTGGAGATATCCAAGATGTGGGATAAAATCTTTCTAGTTTTTTAAAAACTGATTTAAGACTTTGTAAAGGCCAAAAACAATGGGACAAATGGTTTACACAATCTGTGTGCCCAAAAACACTTCTAATATTTTCTATAAAATAGCACCATGGGTACCTTATTTGGGGAGTTCGAACAAGTACTGAAGTGATGAAAATTTTGAGTTTCATTGGATTACTCTCATCATCCTATATGTTCTAGAGGCCCCTATCCTCATAGGGGAATCACAAATAAAGATGGAGTTCCACCTAGGATTCCTCCTCCTCTCGATGTCGAGCTAAACGGTGGGCATTCATTATGAGGGAGTTACACACATGTAAAAGAAATTCCATAAAATTTAATAATAATAGTTTAATGTATTTTGGGTTTGAATAAATTTCATTCATAAGAATATTATTTTAATATATCTTCCTTTTATTTAATCGAATGAAATGATCTTTACTTTTAACTGATCAGTGTGATATTTCAAGTGCGTGAATTGTGTTGTTTCCATTTAACATCACAAGAATACTTTTCTTCCCCACTTATTTGATATTTAAATTTGTTTTGAAAGCTATTATACCATTCATTTTATCTGGACCTTGGATATACGATTATTATGTCAAGGTTATTCTCAAACAGCTTTGATATAAGAGCTTGAAAAGTAATCATGATCCCAATTGATTTCAACCAAAGACTTATATAAAACCTTAATTAATTTCAAGAACAATGAGCTTTAAATTTGTTCATTGAACTCCCAATGAACCCTTTTATCTCATAATTATAAAACGCCACATTTCCTTCTCAACTATTAAACTCAATAATTAATTTATTTAATTATGATTACTATTTTCAAAACCAACCCCTCTTTTAGTAATATTTATTAAAATTAAACTCTATAATCTACCAACACTCCTTGAGAGATGATGTAGGGTATACCATAGACTACAAAATATTTTTTAAAATAATTATCAATTTGATGTGTCGTGACAATGCAGTTATATTTTTGTGTTGTTTCTGGGGAGCACTTTTGTTTTTAGTGCGTGTTTTTTATATGAGTTTTTGTAATTTTTTTGAATATATATTTGTTTTATCTAATACCATTACCTGTATTTTTGTATTTTGATTTATTTCTTGTGTATGTTTTATTCAGGACACATTCTAATATGGGATATTTACATCCTTTTGATCCTGAACTGGAGAGGATCATATATCAGTGACCCCGATACACACAAGAGAACCCATTGAAGGAGGGAACACAAGACAACAACTCTCTTATTGATCCTTCATCTTCTTCTTTGGGTTCCAACATCAAAACTAAAATAAACTTGTATAAGATGGATGAAAATAATATAACACTAAAATGACTAACCTCACATGATGTTGATATCCAATCTATATACATCCAATTACAAGGTGTGGAACCCAATTGCGAACTAAAATATGGTTTAATTCATCTATTACAATGATTGCATGGACTTCCTAGAGAGGATCCACATAAGAATTTAAAATAATTTAACATTGTTTGTTCAACATTAAAACCTAATAAGGTGGATGAGGAACAAGTAAAGCTTATAGAATTCCCCTTTTCTTTAGATTATACTAAAAAAGACTGGCTTTATTATGTTAATTTCTCCTTAAGAGGCTAGGAAGACAGGAAAAAAAAAATCGTTAAAAATATTTCCTAGCCTCTTAAACTAATACAATAAGGAAAGAAATATGTGGTATAAGACAATCTCATGGGAAAAAACATCATGAATATTGGGAAAGATTTAAAATATTACATTCTTGTTTCCCACGCCACCAAATTAGAAATAATATATTGATTAATTATTTTAATGAAGGTTTAATTCCAATTGACAGTAACATAATTGATGTTTCTTAAGGTGGTGAACTAGTAGATAAAACATCAATCTATAGAATAACCCTGATTGAGAACATGGAGAAAAGCACTCAACAATTTTTAACAAGGTCCAGTGTACCCATTCAATTTTTTTGTGAGGTGAAAAGAACTGAATTTGAGAAGAAATTGGGTACAATGTTTTAATAGGTAAGTACTCTTTTGTGAAAACTTTCTCTCTCCCAAGGGTAATATCAATATTCTACTCACATCTATTGTGGAATATGATCTTACAAAACCCATTATTCAGACCAATGCCCCCAATTGATAGAAACATCTGAGATTTATGACACAATCATCCTAGGATACCCCTATAACCAACCCTTTAGGAAAACCATACTATCCATCCATATCTGGGTGGAAAAAATCCAATCTTATAGGCATGGGGGTATTCAATCCAGCATCATCAACCATTAAACCAACTAGGGAAGAGTAGTCATCCACCACCACCTCCCAGAAATCTTCAACCACCCCAAAGGCCTTTCCATTAACCCCTACTAAAAGATGATCCGATACTTGAAGACATAATGAATCAAATAGCTTCCAACAATATCCAAGTCCAAAAAACCACCCAAGCAGCCATACAAGACTTAAGAACCCAATTAGTTCAACTAGCTACCTATATGGGGGAAATCCAAATTCATGGGATGTGTAAACCACCCTCTCAACCTGTAGTTAACTCTTGGGGTAAAGGAAAAGTTAGTGCCATCACCCTTAGGAGTGGGAGGAAGCTTAAAACCACAGTGAACTGTCTATTAGATTCATCTAATACTGACGAAAACACCATTCAAACTATTGAAAATGGTCCAAGATAAGAAAATAATTACCATGAGAGAAGGCCTTCCAAAGGAAATAGTTATCTTGTTGATGAGTCACATATCCCATCCATTCCTCTTCCATTTCCCCAATAGGCCACACAACATGGTAAAAAAGGAAAATTATATTGATAAGGAAATATTGGTAAATTCCCAAAAGTGTAGGTTAACATTCCTTTGATTGATGTTGTGAAGAAAATTCAAAGATACAAAATGTTTTTAAAGGAGATTTATACACATCTAAAGAGAGTTTTTGGTGATCAGAAGGTATGTTTGGGGAGGAATGTATCATAGTTTTTAGAACAATCACTACCTACAAAATTCAATGATTTTGGGACATTATCTTTTCCATGAACCATTGGGGAGTATTCTTTTTCATATTCTATGCTTGATTTGGTCACTTCTATTAATGTGATTCCTCACTCTATTTACTCTTCATTGCAGGTCAGTGAACAAAAGCCCACCGGAATAGTCATTTAGCTATCAAATTGGAGTACAACCCACCTTTTTGGTGTGTTAGAGGATGTTCTTATGATGGTTCAAAATTTAAATTTTTCTACTTATTTTTATGTGCATAAAATGGAAGATGATACAATGAATGGACATGACCCAATTATATTGTGGAGATAATTATTGAAAACCACCAAAACTATAAATAATTTCCATAATGTAACATTATATATGGAGTTTGTTGGTGTTGTAGCCCATTTCAACATCTTGGATTCCATGATGGAACCCTCAGAAGAACATTCATCTCTCTTTTTTAATTCAATTGATGTAATCCATTCCTCTGAAAACACTTCTTATTGTTCCCTCAATCCCCTTTCTAAGTTTTCATCCATGATTTAAATTCATGTTAATGAATCATGAAATTATTTTTTGTGGTCTAGAAATTTTCAATTTATATTTATTATTTTATAATTTGTTGAACACAGAGGATCCAATGAGCATCGATGATACTTATATGCTTGTAAAATCTCATTCCCCATCTGTAGATGATACCAAAAATCCTTTATATGAGATTAGTGACCCCTCAATTTCACAAAAATTCCCATAAATCCAAAATCCAACTTAATCGGAACTAAATCAACAATATCAGGATTTATAATATTCATATCTTGAGAGTGAAAAACAAGATTCCCATCATCATTTTCAGTTCACACCCTCCTGAGCATGAATTGGGACTACTTGAAATTTTGATGGAGTATAATCAAGATTTGGGATAGACACTTGAAAACATTCATAGTATTATCCAATCAATTTGTACACATCATATATTTTTAAATGATGAGGCTAAACCAGTGAGGCAGGCACAACGTCGACTAAACCCAAACCTCATAAATGTTTTGAAAAAGGAGGTAACAAAATTTTTAGCTTCTGGAATCATTTACCCCATGTATAAAAGTTAATGGGTCAGTACTATTCATGTGCTTCATAAAACATAGAACATAGAGTAATCAAAATTGAAAATAATTAATTGGTTCCAAATCATGTGAAGAATAGTTGGAATGTCTGTATAGACTATCGTCGACTAAACCAACACACTTGGAAGGACCGTTTCACTTTTCCATTCATTGAAAAAATTCTAGATTTGATAGTGGGTAAGTCACACTACTTTTTCTTAGATGGGTACTATAGATACTTTCATATCTATATTTCCCCTGAGTACTAGGAAAAGGTGACATCACTTTCCCCTTCTGCACATTTTTATATAGAAGGATGCTATTTTGTCTGTGCAATGCTCCATGAATATTCCATTGATGGATGGTTATTATATATTTGGGTTCCAGGGAGAATTTCTTGGATGTTTTCATGGATGATTTCAATGTGTATGGATCCACTTTTGGTGAATGTTTGAGTAGTCTTTCATTAGTCATAAATCACTGTATTGAAAATAATCTCATATTAAATTATGAGAAATTCCATTTCATGGTGTGCCAATGTATTGTTTTGGGACATGAAATTTTTGGGGATGGTATCGAAGTAGATAAATCAATAGTGACTGTCATTTAATCATTACCATTCTCTAAAAATGTATGGGAAGTGCGGTATTTTCGAGGTCACGATGGATTTTACCATCATTTCATTTAGGAATTTAGTAAAATTGCACTCTCCCACTACTGATTACTCAAAAAAATAAACATAATTTGATTTTGATAATGAATGTGATGAATCTTTTAATAAGTTAAAATGGAGTCTCACATCGCCCTCAGAAATCCAACCCCTCGGTGGGATTAACCGTTTGAAATCATGTGTGATTCCTATAACTATACATTTGGGGAAGTCTTTTCACAAAGGGTTGATAGAGCCCCACATTTCATATCATATGCCTCACATAGATTGGACCCTGCCCAAGAAAAATAAACCACAATTGAAAAAAGAATTCATTGTTGTAGTGTTTTCCTTGGATAAATTTTGGTCATATCTTTTGGGGTCCAAATTCATTGTATTCTCTGAACATGCAGCCCTCTGGTATCTCCTTATGAAACTGGAATCCAAACCGTGTCTCCTTTGATGGATGATCCTACTTCAAAAATTCAACATAGAAAATAGTGATAGAAAAGATCAGAGAATGTGGTGGTTGGACATATCAGTAGGATACTCCCATCCTCAGACATTGAATCATCACACTGTATTCCCATTAATGAAATGTTTCCTGATAAGCTATTGTACCAAGTTAAAGATGTTACTCTTTCGTATGCTGAAATTCTAAATTATTTGGTAGAATATTGAATTCCTACAGATTTAAAAAAAATACAAAGACAATCATCTAAAACATGTGTCCTGTTGGTACATTTGGGATGAACCCTACCTCTGGCGCACATGTATAAATTAGTTCAATAGGCATCGTGTTCTCGATAGTGTGTTTTAATCTATCCTAATATTTTGCCACACTCTTTCTTGTGGGGGACACTTTTTTTCCCATTGGACTGCTCATAAGGTCCTTGATTATGATCACTTTTTCCCCACACTTTTTTGGGATGCTAATGAATTTTTCAAATCATTCCCTCATTGTCAAATAATGGTTAATGTCTCCAAAAGAAATGAAATTCCACAAAAAACATTCCAATTTTATGAACTTTTTTATAATTGTTCCATTGACAATATGAGTCCATTTTTCAATTCTTATGAAAACTTGTACATTCTTCTCACATTCAAATGTTTGTTTCATTGTTAGGAGATTGTGGTTTGTCTTCTAGGAATTCTTATTTGAGTGGTTCTTGAAATATGATTACAATTAATGTAGGGAAGGTTCAGTGGAAAAAATAATTTAATCTAAAATATGTTAAAATAACCTATATTTATTGGATAGAAAGTAGAAAGAATAGTGTTGAATAGTTTTCACACACACACATAGAGAGTTAGTGGCATGGTTGACTTATGAATTCCTTACTCAAATTGGTATCATGAATCTCTTTGAATTTCACTGTGATGTGATTAATGAGAATTATGTTTCAATTTTCACTAGGAATAACTCTATGGTTTGGTTTGTGCATTGATCACATTACTTTAATGAATGAAAATTTCCTCAAATGTTAAATCTTCATGATGTTAGTAATATCAATATGCATAATTTCTGAAAATGTAACTTTTTCCAAGAGTGAAAATGGTTAGTTGTGGGAGTGTGATCACACCATGATTCAATATTTCATTTTCACCCATACACGAGTATGCTCACCTGGTTTTATGTTAAAAACAAAAAATAATAATTACATGTTAGAGTCATTTATTTTGTGCTTATCACTTTTAAAAAGGAAAATGTTACTTGTTTTAATGATTCCGTTGTAGTTTGAGGTGATTTGGAGGCCCTACAGATGATCTTGAAGGAAAATGGGACAAAAATGTATGGTTTCCATGAACACCCGTCCACTATTTGGTATAAAATAAAAACTCTGTAAATCTGGGCCTACATGCCCATTAAACAACGCAATTCTATCCTTTCTGGTGATATTGAGCACTAGCCATACTGGTCCACTAAACAATTCAATTCTAACCTTTTTCGTGTAGGTTCTAAGAGGAAATTACAAATTCAGGAGCTAGAGGAAATGCACAATGATGTATAAATGAACTCCATGATTTATAAGGAGTGAACCAAGGCTACCCACGACCATCTCATCCTTAATTGTCAGTTCCACATTGGGAAAAAGGTCCTCATTTACAATGCACAGAGGATGTTTGATCTAGGTAACCTTCGTTACCATTGGTGTTTACCATAAACTATTACTAATGTATCTCTATTTGGTGTTGTTCAGGTTAAAAATAATGAATCTTAAAAAACCTTCACTGTCAATGGGCAGCAACTAAGTCACTTCCATGAAGCCCTTCAGGAGTTCCCAATGAAGGAACTCAATGTTCATGAAGAATCATACCAATGAATCCCACAAGTTTTTATCCTTCCTTCCCACATTATATTTTATTATAGTGAGGAAACTACACATTCTAGGTTTGGGGTAGATACTATTGGGACCAAGTTGGATAGAGTAGTGGATTGTCATCTTTTGTTGTCCAAAAGAGGATAAATCAGTTCACTTTGTAAAATCCTTGATAAATTAGATGATGCTTTGTTGATTTTTATTTCAAAAATATCATATGTTTGGAGAACTTGTGATGAATTCCTTACAAAGTAAAGGTTTATAAAAGATTATTCCATTAATATTCAGTTTCAATTGGAATGAATGATGTTGCTGGAAGATAGGTATGTTTCAGTACATCCCATTGAAAATATGAGGTTGCTAAAAATTTTCGATCAAAAGATACATATCACAATAGTGTATTTCATGACGATATCTTAAGAATGGTTATGGGATACAATGAACAGAGAAATGAAAAATGAATGGACAAATTGGAAAAGTATAGGCTTGTGGAAAATATTGTTTTTTGCATGCAAGATTGAAGGGAGTTTTGAATGTCGCGTGAAAGGCATAATTTAATGTCCAAACATCAAAAAATGACAAAGGAATGATGTGTGAAAATGATTCAAGAAGTGTGCGAATGATCAGGTTGGCGTGAAAGAGAGACATAAAATGGGGGTTTGTGCGATGCGTTTGTATCTTGCACGACACAACAAGATTTTTGTGCATGGGGTTTGATGATGTCTTTAAATAAGAGGTGACCCTCTCACATTTAAAAAACTCAAAACTTAGATGAATCCAAACCTCTAAGGCATGAAATAATTTTACGTAAAAGGGAGTACATGAAATAAGTATAGTTGCGTGGAAGAAGAGAGTTGTGTGCAAGATTAAAGTTGCACGCATGAGGTGATTCGTGAAAAAAGTCAAATCCAGTGTGTGTGGAATAAAAGATGCATGAAGGACACCAAAAAGCGTGTGAGAAATATTTGGGTTCTTCGCACATATTCATTTTTGCATAAGATAGTTTTTACCAGCTCTTGGGTAAAAAATTAAAGATTTGTATTTCAGAGAATACACCTATTGAATTGTAATGAAGCACAGAAACATTGTTTTCCCTATTTTTTCTAAGAGGGTTAAAATACTCTTGTGGATTGTTTTACAATTTCTACATGAGTGTAAGGTTATATCTAACTCGTTGTATTCCACATCAAAGGATTTTTTTTAGTGAATTGTGTGGTACAATATTATTTTCATACCATACCAATGATGTAGATACTCTTGTTGAGTATTGAACTTTTTAAATCTTGTGATTATTTGGTTGTGTGTGTTTAGCATAGAAGAAACTATTTAAAATCATGTTAATGTTGTTTCAAAAAGAATGAAACATACAAATTAAAATATATCTCTGATTCACCCTCTCCCCCTCTCAGTGATACTTAAAACCTAACTAGGAACTTCAGATACATTCCTGTGTTCATAATTATTTTCATAGTCTTTCTTCTTTATTATACTTTCTGCCTTCTTTATGGTATTTTAGGGTTTCCCCATATTGTTCAGTTTATTATGATTTGCATCATATTTTTTATTTCTTATCTTTTTCTCCTTCATTATGGAATTTTAACTTTTCTTAATCATGTTTAGTTCATTTGGATTTTCATCATCTTTTTTCTTTCTTCTCTTTTTCTCCTTCTTTATGGTATTTTATATTTTCCCCATATTGTTCGATTTATTAGTATTTTCGCCATCTTTCTTATTTATTCTCTTTTTTCACCTTCTTTATGGAATTTTTACTCCCCCACTTATGGTCACCAAATCATGGAGCTTATTGAAAATGCATATTGAAATTTTTGATTCCATGTTGATGTATCATATGATGAAAACATGGCTCTTTTAGGGAATGAATGTTTGTATGAATTTAACGTCATGGAGTGATTTTTAGTGAATTGATTTTCTATCAATGATATAAATGGATGTATCTTTGTGAATCCTTTGAGATGACTGATTCCAATTGTGCGAGTAGTTTGTGGGAAAAACATGTCACTAATATATCCAAACATTTTTGTACCAAACCATAATGTGTGAATATTTCATACTTAATAGATGATAAATATATGTTAGGTTAATATTTTTGATATTGAAATGATATTTCCCTATATTAATTATTTATCTGATCTATTTCATTACAATACTAGATTGACCTATGCATGTGTACCTGATATTTGAATATTGTACGCTCTAAAAAACCAAAAAAATCCAAACAAAATTGGTTTCTATATTGGTATGGTCAAAAAACACTATTCCTCAACTTCTTATCTTCTATTAACTATTACAATTAGTGTCGAGATGAGATCAAACAAGGGTTGGGATATGAGTGTGATATTTGTTACAAATGAAACATCAAAAAAACAAAAATAATAAATGATGGGAGTGATTAAATGTGCATAATATGGGGATATTTAGCTCGGTAGCTTATGGTTTGACTTCTTGGAATGCATAAGTGAATGGGTCATGAAATATTATTGCCAAGGATGTAGGGAAGGTTTGTTAGACAAAAATCATTTGAGCAGAAAAATTGTAAAATAACTTATATTTATTGGATAGAATGTGGAATGAAAAATACCAAATGGATTTCAAACACACACATAGATAGTTAGTGGCATTGTTGACTTATGAATTTCTTTCACAATTTTTTATCATGAATCTCTTTGAATCTCACTATTATATGATTTATGAGACATCTTTTTCCATTCTCACTAGGATTAACTCCTTGGTGTTGTTTATGGATTCCTCACATTACATTAATGAATTAAATATTCCTCAAATATTAAATCATCAAGATTTTGGTAATATCTACTTTCATAATTTTTTAAATTGTAACCTTTCCAAGGAGATAAACTGATTAGGAGTGGATATGTGATCGCACCGCAATTCACTGTTTCATTTTCACCCTTACACCACTATGCTAAATGTGTTTTTAATTAAGAATTATAAAAATAATAACAAATTTCATTACATGTATAAATCATTTACTTTGTTTTTATCACTATAAAAATGTTAAATGTTACATTTTTTATGATTCCATTGCAGGTGGAGGTGATTTGGAAGCCCTGGTGATGATCCAAAAGTAAAATGGGCCAAAACAGCATGGGTTCAATGAACACCTTTCTACCATTTGTTATTTTTTGAAAACTAGTGAATAAAAATGGGCAGATATTTTATGGGATGGTCCGAAATTCAATTTTCTACAACTCGTTAGAATACACCCAATCCACATTCATTCATTAAGGGGCCCAATAGAAGTGATCTATCCAGGCCACTGAAACTGCTCAAAGTCAAAAGTTGTGTTTTGTGTGCGGTCCATATCTCGAGATATATGTTTCCAAATGAAGAAAAACACACCCTGGAGAAAACCAAGATGTTGTGGAACATCTTTCTACTTTTTTCAAAATCTATTGAAGACTTTCTAGAGACAAAAAGTAGTCTCACTAATGGTTTTACACAATATGTGTGCCCAAAACCACTTCATATTTTACTATAGAAGAGAACCATGTGTACCTCATTGGGTGAGTTTTGAAAAGGAGTTAAGTGATTCCAATTTTGTGTTCTAGAGGACTCATATCATCATCCTAGAATTTATGGAGGTCACTGTCCTCATTGGGGGTCACGAATGAAGAAGGTGTTCCACCAGAGCTTTCTCCTCCTCTCGATTTCATGATAAATGGTGGGAATTCATTGTGGGGGAGCTACACACTTGTAAAGGGATTAAAGAAACTTCTACTTATACTGGTTTGATGTATTTTCAGTTTTAAAAAAATTCATCCCAAATCATCTTATTTTGATATGTCATTATTTTATGAAACCAAACGAAATGCTCTTCGCTTTTAACTGATCAATGTAATGTTTTGAGTGTGTGAATTATATTGTTCTGATGGGAAAACACCTGAATCCTTTTCTTCCCAACTTATTTGATATTTTAATTTGTTTTGGAATATTTTATACATTGAATGTTATCTGGACTTTGGATATAAGATTCTATTTTCAAGGTTTGGCTCAACATGCATTGATTTAAGAGCATGGAAAATAATTGGGATTCCGATTGATTTCAACCAAATACTTACATAAATCATTAATTAATATACGAGGACAGTGAAAATTAAAGGTGTGTAGTGAACTCAACATGAACCCCTTTATCTCATAATTATAAAACATCACCTTTTCTTGTCAACTATTAAACTCTTCAATTAAGTCATTTTATTTTTAAAACTATTTTCAAAACCAACACACTCTTTTAGTAATATTTTTTAAAAATATACACTATAAGATACCAATACTCCTTGAGAGACAAACTAGGGTCTTCCCGAGACTAAAAAATATTCTTTAAATAACTATCAATTTGACGTGTCATGACAACACGATTAGTGTCACCCCCAAAACACACACATCTAATGGGATCATATTATTCTAGAAACATCAAAGACATTAATATTATCTATTTATCTACTACATTTGATGATGATTAATCTGTATAATTTAGATTAATAATATAGGAATATAATTAATAATTTTTATGTAATACTGATTTAATGAAAAAAATTATTACTTCATTCTTACACATGGTTCCAAGGATTTGTTTTTGTGTTTTCATCTATTAGAATCCCAAATTTATTTACATATGTCCCCTCCCATGAAATATTATGTGGGATGGAAGTGGATTTATATATGGATTCATTAATATTCATTTAATAAATGGAACAAGATTATGTTTTTGTTTTATGTCGCATGAAATTATTAGGGTTTAATTATAGTACATTCCAAATTTTTCATGTGATGTGTACCCCATCCGTAATTTATGATAAGTGTATGTTGGTTTCTCTACCCATTGATTATTTTCATCAATTAGTTACATTTTCATAAATTAACAATTCATAGTTAACGTGATTAATACATGTATTGTAAAAAATGTATTGACAGTCATAATGTACCTCAAATGATGTCTCATCACAACAACCAGTAAATATATCCCATGATTGTACGATTTTCATGCTTGCATACATCTAAGGTGGGTGTGGATTTATCATCCCCTCTTTATCTTTGAGATTAACTTCATAATAATTGTGAGAAATCCATTTTTATCCTTTCTAATTTACATTAATAGAAATTTAATTCGAGATTCGTGTACTATAAATTCATTCAATAAAGGGGTATTTACGAGTAATTAACTGATTCATTATTATTTTTTAGTAAAATAAAGTATATCATAAATTTACCCAATTTACATTCGAAATCAGTGTCTTATGCATGGGAAATACATTTTCCCAAGAATATACATCAATCGGCAAATGCTACCAAGTACAGAGCGCAATGAAGCTGCAAAACATGTCCTTTTTGGGGTTAATTGCTTTGTCGTGTGCATTCTACCCAACCTCAAATTTTATTCCTTTTCATCTCTCCATAATTATTTTTTAGCACCATCATGATATTGGGATAAATATTTTTGGGGAATCAGTTGTTCATTTTATACCATTTTCTCTAGTTTTACATCATCAATATGTTATTCCTTTGGATTGGTAGAATCACCATGTGCATAAGGTCAATGTTCATCGGTATTGGGAGAACCTCCATGCTAAGAAGCCTATTTTTCCTCTAGATTGGGAGTATCAACATATTTAGAAGAAATTATCAATAGAATAAGTTAAAATTTTAATTTAGATTATGTAAATGAATAAGTTAATAGGTAATATATGAGTTAACACATTGTATATTAAAAATATATAACATGATTATAGAACACTTTATTTAAAAGGTTGAAGGGTTTTGACCACTTTTTTGAGTATCCAAATCCATTTATTATGGTCTATTATGAAAAACAAGACAACATATAAATTTAGACCACTGTGAAATGATTAGGATGTACTAATGAAAGTGAAATCCTCGGATGGAAGAAAACATGAGCCTTCAACTATTTTGGATGATAAAAAAAATAATTGACCACTTTTGGTTTGTGGGATCTAGAAAATAAAATACTTTTACTACCTATAATTTCATTATAAATAGTTCGTCTTTGTATCCTTACTTAATAAAACCCAAATTCATGAACCCCAATTCAACTATTTTATTATCTATCCTATTATCAACCCACTTTCACTAAAAATTCAGCACTTGGAATGTCTCAAAATCCAACAACCATATTTTTTATGAAAACAAGGAATGAAATACTTTCTACAATTGGATTTTTATCTTCCGTAATTGATAAATTCATCGCTTCATCCATAAGTGTACCTCCACAATTTTTCAGAGAACTGTATTCATCATGTTCATTTTTATAGAACATGTAAATATTAATTAAAAACCCATTATAAGATAATACATGGACACTTGTCCCTCTATCTATCCATAAAATTTTTTCTGAAATTGAATCAGGATTTTTAACTGACTATATAAAAATATGGTCATATAACAATTTTATAAAGTATTAATTATATGTATTATATATCCAGAGGTTAGCCCTTGAAGAATTCAAATGAATAAGAGAATATTAATAAGTTTCAACATATAGAGAATACACTAAACTATTATTCAAAACATAATGTTGGTTCTACTCCAGATCAATAATAGTGACTGTGAAAACATCATTTCCCTGAATTCTTTCACCTATATGACACCTAGTGTGATAAGATTTTAGTAATCCATTTATTTCCACACTGGATACATAGTCAGTAAAAAATTAAACAAATTCTTCAAAATTTCATCACTCCACAATACAACATTATGGATAACATCAATTTTGGACATACCAATTAAAAAAATCATATATAATTCAATGGGTACATCCATATGTAATTTACAAGACCACATTGTTTAATCTCTCTTACCATGTGAACTTCCTATCAAAGAATGTTAGTGGGATATAAATTTCCAATTCAAATAATATGATGACAATTTTCTTTTCCATAGCTTAAAATTATAATTGGTATATATCTTTGTTACATATATCATTAAATAGAAATTGATATTTGTTAATGTATAACAGTCATTCATGGTTAAAATGATGTGTAATGCTACATGTAATAGATATTTCACCATAGAGTGAAAATCATATGATTTCATACCCTTTAAATTTAAATCATTCATTAACACAATATTGTTTATATTCAATGAATATCCATCTAGAACAACTACAACATTGAAGATGTTGAAAAATGAATATATCTCATTCCTGGAATGAGTGTAAGTAGTAAGAGGAAGATAATTATATATTTAAGCAATCACAGGTGATAACTCTTATTGTATTCACATGTCAATCATGTTAAACATAGAATTAATTACATTAATTATCTTTCTAGATGAATTTAGTAATGTTCCAATGATACTAGAACATATATATTTTTTAATCACGAATAACATTCTGAAATTTTTTGACGTAGAAACAATTTTCGTATGGTAAGTCCGAAAAAGACAATATATTTTTTCAATTGGGGTTTATAAGTTTTTTGGAAAAATGTGTTCAAAAATCAATGTCCATATCTTTTACATTATGAAAAATTTGATCAGCTGTTATTAGAGATGGTGATGCACATTCATATGAAATATAATTGAATGGTGTCTTCTACGATCAATACTTATATCCCTGGGGTAAAAATCTGTGATTTCATAGAAAATTGTCATCTAGGATTGTTTCAACCTAGATGAATGTGTACCTTTTTTTTAAAATGGTAAACCTTTTAATTCCTTTAATGTTATATCATGAAAATTTTCCATATGAAGAAAAGTTATTTATCATCCCACACATCATGAGTCTCAACGACAAATCATAACTTCTATAATAATAATAAAACATAAAACCTAGATCACATAATAATTTTAAAAGATCAAATAAAATGGAATAATAACCATTAATATCATTACCCAGTTGTTTTGGACCTTCTATATATAGAGATGGTGTAATTAATTTTCATTTCATGCATAACAATAGTGAAAATTAATAATTTTCCTAAATACTTTTCCATGTACTGTGAGCTCTACATTGTAAACCAATAGGATTCACTCTTTAATGAACCATTCTTAACGTACATGGATATTAAATTTATTTTATGGAATACATAATACTTTACCCAAATATATTACAAAAGACCATATTAGTTTATTGTATTTAGAAACAAGGAACATGTTCTTCTGGTTTGGTTAATGATCTTCCACATCTCCCATAAAAATCTTCCACTTTAGTATTCATACCTCAATCATTTATTTAAATACTAAAGAAAAGAAAAAATAAAAAGTGCGATCTCAAATGATCCATAAGGGAAAACATGAAGGAAATCAAAAAAAAATTAGAAAGTAAAAAAATAAATATAAATTTTCAATATCAAAATCATGAGTCGTGAAATAAATCTAGTCAGTTCATAAGGAATAAAACATAAATAAACACCCACCATGATAAAATAGCATTGACATAAAACATCGAATCTTGGAAAACACATAATAATAGAAACTAATTTCCATATCAGTGAAGGATCATTTATAATAACATCATAACAGAAAACGCACATTACTTAACCGAGTTCACTCCTCATTCATACCTTGTATTACTAAAAATGATTTACTTGTCCTTTCATTCGGGTATTACTGAATGTGATTTACCTGCCATTCCATCCCTGTATTATTCAACCAAATTTACATGTCATTCCAGTGATTTATTTCTCATGTGATATAAATCTCTAGCCCATTCATTTTAAGGAGATATAGTTCCCACCCATTTTATAATGAAAACCATACATACATATTCTATAAAAAACATAAATTGTTTATCATAACATAACCTATGTTATAAAATTGGTTTTCAAAACATCATTACATCATAACATAATCCATATAAAACATCATTCCAACATTAAAAAAATTAAATCATAGTAATAATAGGGATAGATAAATAATTCTATTTAAATAGTGTTGCCTTTGAGGGAAAATAATTTTGATAAAACACTTGATCTTAACTTGTGAAGAAAATATCCTTTCTTATTTAACTTTTTTTAGTTCACTAAGATACAGTAAAATTTTAAGAGAAAATAATTTCTTTTAAAAAATCATTGATAACATGTAATAGAATATTCATATAAATAAGGCGTTATGAAAGAATAAAAACCTTTCATGTGGTATAAGTTCAAAAACATTATTCTTGTACTTTTTTCTAAAATCCAAAAAGTACCTTGTATTGAAAACAACAAAATAATCCTTTCATTCGATTTCATAAATATTCACCAAAGAAAAATTTTGAATTTAAAAAATATTATAAGGATGTGGAGAATAATTTATAATATATATGTATATAAATAGGACATGGATGGTAAACATACCCTAGAAAATACATATGAATAAACAATCTCGGATAATAATGAGATTGAAAAATTATACCCTTCTAATTTATAATCAGTCGAATCAAATACATTATAAAATTAAAAATATTATATGCATATGTAAATATCATAATAATTATATAAATAATCATAAATACATTCATGATAAGTATAAACAACACACAAAATAAATAGGTGGTGTGTAAGGAATATGTCCCACATAAATATAGGTGGGACAAAATAATCCCTTACCTTAAGTATGATTTCATCCGTATGTGTACAAAACTATGATATAGATGATCTAATCATATTTTTAAATTGTAACAGAACCATAATGATGTTTATGATATCATATATGTTTCATTTATGAGTATATATTACCCATTCATTAATAAATCCAATGTTAAAGCAACGTTTTGTGTAATAATTATTTTGTTTATCGTACATGTTTTGACATGTCATTTGTGATGTTATTACATAGATCTTGACTTAATTACTTCAACAATGTAAAATTTTCGTTGTATTTCATATATATTCAGTATATAAATATATATAATATATAGAAAAATTAAATGGAATACACCGTTCATGGAGATGGTAGGTCGTACATACACATGAATGCTGTTTTGGTTTCCCTAAAGAATTGAACACAAGAATTTAAATGACATATATCTATATAAATAATTAAAATAGAATTATTATTTCATATATGTCATAATTATTTATTATATATACTTTATAATCATTCTTGAATAGTTAATGTGGAGAATGAATCTAATCATGTCTTGGAGACGGTAAGTTGTATGTACGCACAAGCAACGATATCATTCCTAAATAGTTAAATTGTATGGATTTGGATGGAATATTAATTATAAATAATCATTATAATGAAATATTAATTATTTAAATCATTTAAATTAATCATTATACCCATCTAAATAATGTTGTGTTGCATAAAAAATTACACTATAACGTGGAGACGGTGAGTCGTACGTACTCACGCATGGTGAATCGTTATTCAGAGTATAGATAGATTGTGCAATATGGTTGTTTCATAATTATAACAACAACATATTATATAATTTATACTAGATTTATTACTTTATAATGAAGCAACTCATGAATAGGACGAAAAAGAAAAAATATGTTTAAACGAATGGTTAGTGGATGTTACCTCTTCTTCGACATGCTTCATCCAAATCTACTCTTAACAGAATTAGAGTTGTTATTTCAAAGAGAAAAGAACATAAAGAATTTAAATAAAGATGTTTATAAGTAAAATGGTTATTATGGTTGGGATTTAAGGCACAAATTGAAGTGAATATGTGAGGGAGGATGTGCCTTTTTAAAATTGATGTTAGGGGCACTTTTGGAAACTCTATAAATAATAATTTATAATTAAATAAAAACCAACCCTAAAAACTCCAAAATGACCCAAATTTAAATATCTTATTAGATATGGTTGCAATATCATCAACCAATAAATTTTTTACAAGTATTTATATCAATTTAAACCTTATATTTTTAATTATCACTTAGTTATTCTATTTAATTTTTAACTAGTGGTAACAAATAATTCAATAATAAAAATGGTCAATGTTTAATTTTTTGATGTAAAATAGACCCTGAATAAGTATCTTAGAGAATTTCTGACCAATTTATAATTATTATATATTTTTAGAATTTTTTTATGTCTTTTAAATAATATTATAAAACAATGTTTTAACAAAACAATTGTAGTGTAAATTATTACCCTCTTCAATTAATGGATTTTAAAAAATATGGAGATAAGATGTTATAATCTAACAAATAATTTTTTTTATATTTTCATTGGTTCTATTTTTTCAATAAAAATCATTTGATATATTAAATAGCTCAAATTTTATTTATTTTAAGATTTTAATAACATTAATTTTATCTTTCTATTAATAAAATAATTATGACATCAGTTTTGTGTATTTATTCAATATACATATTCGTTTGGTAAAAATTACAAAAATAATACTATGATTAATATTAATATACTAGATTTTAAAATAATACATTCAGTAGAATTTAGCTTCTAGAAAATGAATCATTAAAAATATTTTACTTATTAAATTATGAATGTGACAACATTTACATCACAATAAATAAAATAATATAAGTGTAACAATCTCTTCCAAGTGGCTAAAAATGGTCAATAACTCTACCCTTGTACGATTATGGTTGATATATACTAAAAAAATTATAATTGAGAATTTTTTTGGGACTTTTTGAGGTTATTATAATTTTAATAATAATTATTTTTTTGATTTCTCATCAATTAATTAATTTGTACACCATCAAAGTAAGTTTTGATGGAAATTATATATTATCTAATAATAATAAATAATAGATAATGATAATGAAAAAAAATAATCTTTTAAATAATTATTTATTATAGAAGTTAACTTTAGAAAAAAACTTATTTAAAAAAATGGTTTAGTCATTAAAATCTGATTGAGGCATATTTAACTGTTCATTATGTAAAATAAATTAAATATCTTAATCTCATCCAATATGATACAAAAGGACACCATTTAGACCCACAAATGATTTTGGTCAAAACACACTCATCCAATTATATTAATACAAGTGTGTGGGTAATTTTATAATAGTATTCTTACCCTTAATTACATATTTACCCTTTTATAATATAAATAAAAATTACCAATGATACTATTCAGAAGGGCCAAAAATAAAATAAATCTATTTACATAATTTGTGTATAATGATTCCAAATATGGAATAAATTTATGAATATTTAAAACAAAAAAGTTTTTAAAATTAATTTAAAATTATTCCCATTGTTGAAAATAGAGAATGGTTTTTTAAAAATGAAAACGTTGTCAAATATTGAATTTTTTTTCATCTAAATTCAATGTAAAATTAATTCTAATGTCATAAATTATATTGAATTATTAAAATATAATCTATTTATAATTTAAAATCATTCAGTAATATAATATAATTTCATAAATTATTTCTATTAAAAAGTTATTTTTTAAAAAAAATTAGTATAATTTTAATATTCATTATAATTTAAAACTTATTATAAAAGTAACAAGAATTCATCCAAAGAAAAATTTTACATCGTGGTTCAAAATAAGTAGTTTTTTGATAAATAGAATATATAAACGTGTCAAAAAGTAGATTATAAATATGTCTTCAACCAAAATACAGGAACACTATATTTGTTGAAAAATCACCTTTTATCCGAAATATTGAATTTGTTTTTATTTCATGTCTAGAACACATATAAGATAATTTTTAACATTAGATTTAATCCATGAATATTGATTTTATTATTTTATTGACTCACTTATTTTCATTTATATAGTTTTATAGAAAGAAGTTAATACTCTTCAAACCCTCCATTATAATGATAGGTTATAATATTTAGTTGTTCTCTTATACTAAGTATTGTGTGAAATTATTTCTATCATAAGACCATAAAATTGGGTGTAACACAATCCAAGCATATTTTTTCATATACCGTAAATTAATACAGTGTTGTGTATAGTACAAGATAATCTTGGTTTAGCATAAAACAAAAAACATCAATGAAATAAAAAAGAATCTATCAGATAGAATCTATTACTGTAACATTCTACCCCTATAAAATTATTTTTTCCCTTGAAATTAATTGGGGTTATAAAATATTTTCTACTTGAATGTTTATTTCATAGAAATCTATATCATCAAAAGGAATACTAAAGCTTCATTTTAAAAAGAAAATTTAGAAAAATAACGGTTACGCAATGAAACTCCACCCTAGGATTCCTTATAGAAGAACACATGTGGGAATAAGAAACATGGATATGGATGAAAAATATATTGTAACACCCAAATATTTCAATGTACATTATTTCTTCAAATAAATTCAATAACTTTCACTATACGCAACAGCGAGTTGGAGTGCACCATAACTTACCCAACTAGCCGTTCAAAAAGTAGTTATGAATAGTATTAAATAAATTTTGAATTTTATATACTCCTTATAACTTTAGAATCCATATTATTTTTTTCTTGGACATAATATAATAACACATTCATTTATTAGATAAAAGAAGTTTTTTTAATATTAAATTTTTCCAGCTTTTAATAGTGATCCTTTTTGAAAACCAATATTTGAAAATTTTATATACTAAATTTAATGAAATTAAATTATTCATTAAAAGAGAGACATAAAAATATATTTTGGATATATTTTTGGTACTTTTCTGATAACTTTCATATTTTGATGTGTTTTGAAAAATACTAAATTTTAATTGAAAACAACTTTGTTAATCGAAATAATTCAAAGTGTTAAATAATAAATTTTATTGGCTTTAAAGTATAATTAGATTATATTTTTTTAATTTAATATAATTCAGTTCACTAGATATAATTTCACATTTAATCTGTACATAAACAAGTTTCAATATTCTGATAGTTATTATTTCATAAAAAGAAACTTTTTGTTTTACCAACGGGAATTAATTTTAAATTAATTTCTGTCACTTCTGTGTTTTGAATTTGGAAAAACAGATTCCATATTTGAATTATCAGGTCCAAATTTTTTAAATAGGTTTCTTTTATTATTATCCATTATGAATATTTATTTCAGTAAATATTTTATTTACATGGTTAAAGGGTAAATCTGGTAAATAAGGGTAAACAAATATTATTATAATAATATTAAATTACCCTAACATGTATCTTATTCCTATTGTTTGATACATTTCTGACCATGGTAATCCTTGGGTCGATTTAGGGACCACATGATTCCACATGAGAGTGATAATGACAATTTATATTAAATAATTTAAGGTAAAGTCAAAAATGACATAAAAAATATTTTTAGTAAAATAATTTTTACAATGGGTTATATAAGTTATCCATTCTACAATAAATATTTATTTGAATGAACAAAATTATTTCTCCCATCATGGTATTTTTTCAATAATTTTTTGTCTTCAAATAAATAAAATTATTTTTGAAACAATAATGATTAAGTGTTTACCACATTAATGAATGATTTAAATAAACGAGATTATAAAAATTAAAACAATATCCCAATCCTGTCCAATTCTTATTGGATGATTTTATTTCGAATAAAAGCCATCTTATCATTTAAATTAATTAGTTTTTGACCTTTATAAATAGAAAATCATTATATAATAAAATTATATGTTCAAACATTTTTAAAGAGCACCTCCTCCCCCTTATAAAAACCTGTCACCTCTAACCCATTTATCAAACCTCTCAAGCACCATGGATCATCCAATATCTTCCCAATTAATCTAACAACATCCCTATATTCCTCTTAAAAGAATTAACTTTGGAATAAATCACTTCAAAGAATCCTTTTGGTTCAAACCAAAGGGAGTTACCCAATTTAAAGGTATCATCTCCTCTTAAGCTCATTTCTTTTATTTTACTTCTCCAACCCCCTAAACTATCTTTATTTATTTATTTAATAACAACTCCAGTATTATAAACATACTGGGTTTTTAAATGAGAAATATTTTATCTACACTAACACACACTTCCATCTAATGTGTATAGAACATAATTTTTTTATGGACAACCAACTACTACCTTCTGAAAGGATGATTATTCAATCATCTACTATCATCTCTTATGGTGGTCATTATGATGGCACTGTAATTATATATGATACTTATTATATTTATTTTATCTATAATCTTCAGTAATTATCTTTTATAGAATACCTTTTTTCTATTAATGTTGGAAATATACGATAATTTCATTTGAGGAAGTGCAGACTACCGCGCCCTCAAAGTGATTTGAGTCATTCATTCCATACATGGAACATATAAAGGATGGTGTTAATGAACTTATGTAATGTATATAAAATATTATATTATACTGGAATAATAATATACTTATGTATCATTTGGTTTTCATTTCTTTTAAAATAAAAAATAAAATGGAAGTATCATTCATGCGTACGCACGAATTACCATCTCCATGAACTCGAAAATATTCATTATCCATAGTTACCATTAAAGAATAATTTTCATTTTATTATTAAAAATAATGTTTAATAACATAATATATTTCTTGATATATATCAAATACATCCCATCCATAGATAACATGGCTTATGTAACAAAACATATAAAGGAAAACGTATCAGTTAACAATCGAAACAATGATACTACAAAATTTTATTAACAAAGCAATATTAAAAGATTATATATGATATCATATTTATGTATGTTGTTATTTTATAATTTGATAAATATTATTTAACTATTATACAGGAGGTTAATGTACCCTCGACCACAGAAAAGTTAATGGTAAGGGTTAATTCGTCAATGTCATTATTATTAGAGCGTTTTTTAGTAAGTATTTACTGGGACATATTTATTATCCAAGTAGATGTTAGATAAATGAGAAGGATTGTTTTTAAGGGACTATTCAACTAAAATATCCTTTTAACAGTTTAATTATTTATTCTTCTAAATTATTCTAATTAATGACCATGTTTGAAAAATGAGTTTTAAAGTATTTATTTATATGGACCTGAATGTTTGTAAATGTTAATTATATCAAAAGTTTCAAAGTGG
Source organism: Viscum album (assembly GCA_963277665.1). Taxonomy (NCBI): domain Eukaryota; kingdom Viridiplantae; phylum Streptophyta; class Magnoliopsida; order Santalales; family Viscaceae; genus Viscum; species Viscum album. The sequence goes on along the minus strand of OY728151.1, from coordinate 2,006,535,535 downwards.
TATTGGAATCTTTGATTAAAAAGTTTCTATTAAATGTCTTCCTTTATAAATTGTGTGGCTTTTAAATGTTTTCATGAAAAAGTGTTATTTCTCTCAAGGAGTTTTACAAATAATTTTCAACTTTGACAACATCCTTTTGGATATTATTCTTGTTTGCGGTAGATTTATTATAAATACAATCATCAATATTGTATTTAATAAGTTATGATATCATTGATTGTGAATGTTCCATTTTTATACCATTCATGATTTATGGATAAAGTATTTACATTTCATGTTCTAGTTTAAATATGAATGTTTATGTTATGTTTCAACATTTTCATATTTGGAATTCATTGGACATAGTAAGTGATGGGTGGAGCCCGCCATAGCTCCTCGATGCATTGGTATGTCTCATGAGAAAAACTATTGTCTTGGATCAAGGCCTTGATAAAATATTATTTTTAGTCTTGGCATGAGGCGTTGACTACGTGGTTATGATGTCTGGCATTATGCATTCCATCATTATGAAATTAGCTATTGATATTACATGTGATTATTCAACTACTAGAATATTCATGTGAATATGTAAGTGTCATTATTTGATTTATCTTTTCCATATTACGCTGATGTTAATGTTTAAAAGTCATTTGTTTTAGTTTTAAACATTTCCATAAGTGTTTATGGTTATTTATGAAAGATTCTTCTATATTGTTATCCTTAATGAGCATCTAAGCTCACCCCTTTATATATTTTATTTTTCCCATGATTGGAAGATGTATATTATGACTGACCTGTAGGGATAGTCCAAGGGATATGAATATGGTCAATGGAGACAATGTTTCTCTTTTTTTTCATTTTATAATGTAATGTAATGTTCATTAATGTAATCTATTTTAAAATAATGTTAAACTGATTAGTCCTTCAGAACTTGATTCCTTGTAATCATGCAAATGTATTAAAATAATGCACCGACTCTGGGTAATTGGGGTCTAGGTGATAAAGTTGGTATTATAGGAAGTTTAATAATAACCTTAGAAACTATATTTAGAAAAAATCTGATTATAGAACATTACCCTAAGATAGACTTTGAGGATTAGTAAATTAGAACATCCTACAATTTTCGTAATGTAGTTATTTTGTGAATTTTACAAGCAATACATCCATGTCTGGATACGAGCTGATAGAGGTGGCTCTAGTACAGATACACCTTGGGGTGAAAACTCTGACAGGGAGTTTCGGGCATGACCCAGGGTATCATGTTACACAACAACGAGCCGCACTGTACTCTTGCTTATGACACTTCTAGGGGATATGTTTAAGATATTTCACATTTTCATTACAAGCCATAGTGAAGGATTTAGGAGTAAATACATCCTCAATGAATTTTTTTTATTGATTATATATTATATGCATAATCATTTTAATTTACGTTAGGTATTTTATAAGTTTGTAACTATGAATTTTGATTTATAAACTAACTGAGTGTATGCCATTATTTAGAAATAGATCCCATAAGATAGAATGTGAACTCCAGCAATATGCATGATCCAAAGAGTAAGATGGATCATATCATTCATGGTATTAAGCCAATATATAAAAGTTAAATAGTCTCCCACGTATTATCATCATATGAAGAAATAGTATCATGAGTTAATAAGATAAGTAATAATTCTATGAGTCCTATGGATTTGATGGGATTCGAGAGAAAAAAATAATTGTAGAGATAGTGATGGATAAATAAAATAAGGGAAAGAAGTATTTTCCACTATGTTATAACTACATAAATAATAACCATGGTAAATTCTTGACGGTAATGGGAGTTTGTTATAAGCGTGTATAAAAAGGACAACCTGGGGGTCGGAAGGCTACCTGTCGCGTCCGGCTAGGCCACAAGGCTTGAACCTGCAACTGAAGGGCGACAGGGGTAAATCACATACAACTGGCCTATGTGATTTCCTATATTGTATAATTTTGTTTTTTTAAATATTCCCACATATAAATTATAAATTCATTATTTTGGGAACACTATATGATTTGGATAAATTGAATATTTTTGAATTCTATTATCTTTTGGAGTGAAAGATGAGATTGTGGTTGGAATTAGTTGAAGGATGAAACTCTACCAGCCAAATAAAATTTTTCCCTATTATTCTATGAATAAATTAATTCTAAACCATTATGAAAGAGAACTAAGAACAAAAATTGTTTTATCCTAATACATTATGTTTTGTTAAACCAATGATATTTAAAATCATCATAGATTGATGGATTTGAGGCCCTCAATTGTACAGTTGTTTGGGATTGATGACCTCAGTCACTCCATATAAATATTTATGTTTTCCTCCAATTATGATTCACTAATTTCCACCAATGTTCTCCAAATCAAGATCATAATTCTGTGGTGAATTTTTCATTTCTCTTTCCCTCTTATTAAGACTAAATTTCTTTATCCCAATTTCCATTGTGGGTTTTACATTAAGGCATACTTCTATTTTTAAACTTTAATATTCAAAGAAAATTTTCAAATTGTGAGGAGGAAATTTATTTAAGGTGTTATGAATGTAACAACCCAAGATTTCATAATACATTATCTCCTCAAAGAAATTTAATTACTTGCGCAGCACGTAACACCGAGTTTTAGTAAACCGCGATATACGACACTAGCCATGCAAAAAGCGGTTATGAATATTATTAATAGAATTTTGAATTTTATATACTCCAAATAATATTAGAATCCATATTATGTGTTTCTTTGACATATTATAATAATAAATTCATTTTTTAGATAAAATAAGTATCTAAAAAATGTAATTTTATAGCCTTTTAATGGCGATCCTTTTTTAAAACCAATATTTGACAATTTTATATATTCAATTTAATGAAAATAAATTATTATTTAAAATAAGTACATAATTCTATTTTTTGGAAAAATTATTGGTACTTTTCTGATAACGTTCATTTTTTGATGAATAGAGAAAAATAATAAATTTTAATTAAAAAAAATTAAATCGAAATAATTTATAGTGTTAAATTATAAATTTGAGTAGTTTTAAAGTATAATTAGATTATATTTTTTTCATTAAATATAATTTAGTTATTTGGATGTAATTTTTCATTTAAATTGGACATAAACAAGTGTCAATCTTTCGATGATTATTTTTTCATAAAAACATGCTTTTTTGACAATGGGAAATAATTTTAAATTAATTTATGCCACTTTTGTGTTTTGAATTTGGAAAAATGGATTCCATATTTTCAATTAGGACGTCCAAATTGTGTAAATATTAATCTTTTATTTTCATACACTACGAATATTTACTTATGTAAATATTTTATTTACCATGGTTAAAGGCTAAATCAGTTAAATAAGGGTAAATAAATATTATTATAATAATATGAAATTACCCTAACATGTGTCCAATTCATATTGTTTATTACTTGAATGACCATGGGCATCCCTGGGTTGATTATGGGTCCACATTGAGCCACATGAGAGTGATAATGATACTTTATATTATATAATTTAAAGTAACGACAAAAATGACATAAACATATATCTTTTAGTAAAACAATTTTCACAAGGGGCTATATAAGTTATATTCTCAAATATAAATATTCATATGATATATAAAACAACTTCCTATATCATGATTTTCTTTAATGTTTTTGGAAATAAAATAACCAAAATTATTTATGACACAATAATGATGTTGTTTTTACCTCATTAATAAATGATATAAATAAATGAGATTATAAAAATTAAAAAAATATTCATCCTGTACAATTATTGTTGGATGATTTTATCTCGAACATGAGTTATCTTATCTTCCACTTTAATGAGGTTTTCACCTTTATATGTCTAAAATCCTTATATAATAAAATAATATTTTCAAACATACATAAAGAGCCCCTCCTCCCCCTTATAAAATTCCCTCACCTCTAACCCATTTTGCACACCTCTCCAGCCCCTTCGCTCATCAAGACACTGCACAATTAAGCTCACTACATCAATATCTTTCACTTAGAAGCCTTATCTTAGTCAACATTCATTTTAAGGATGCATTTGGATTCAAACCAAAGGGAGTTACCGGATTTAACGGTAACAACTCCTCTTTAGTTATTTTCATTTATTTTACTTCTCCAACCCCCTAAACTCCCTTTATTCCTATATTTTATAAAAAAACCAGTATAAAAAATATTATAATATTTTTTAATTAGATGAATTTTAATTAAACTTACACACCCCTCTATTTAATCGGTATAGAACATAATTTTTCTGTGGATGTCGAACTACTGCCTCCTGAAACGGTGATTGTTCAATCTTCTACTATCACCTCTTATGGTGGCCATTATGTTGGAACTACAATTATATATGATATTTATGATATTTATTTTATCTATAATTTTCATTAATTCTCTTTTATATCATACCATTATTGTTTTCATGTTGTATATATACGATAATTTCATTTTAGGAAGTGTGGACTACAACCCACATAATGTGATATGACAATTTCATTCCATACATGGAACGTTTGAAAGATGGTGTTAATGAACATAGTTAATGTATTTGAAATATTATATTATACTGTAAAAATAATATACCTATGAGTCATTTGGGTTTCAATCCATTTAAAATAAAAAATGAAATGGAAGTAGCATTTTTGCATATGTACGGATTACCGTCTCCATGAACGCGATGAGATCCATTATCCATTATAACCATTAAAGAATAATTTTCATTTTATTATTAAAAATAATTTTTAAGAACATAATATAATACAAGATATTTATCAAATATATCTTATCCATAATAAACACGGCTTTCATAACAAAACATATAAAAGAAAACGAACTAGTTAATACTTGAAACAATGATACTACTAAAATATTATTAACAAATCAATATTAAAAGATCATATATGAAATCATATTTATGTAATTGGTTATTTTATAATTTAATAACAATTATTTGACTATTATATATGATGTTAACATAACCTTGACCAAAGAAAAGTACAAGGTAAGGGTTAATTCTTCAATCTCATTATTATTTACAATAGTTTATGTGTATTTATTTACTGGGACATATTTATTATCCCTGAAAATGTTAGATAAATGAGTTTTCAAAAGGATTATTTTTAAGGGACTATTATACTAAAATATCATTTTAATGGTTTAATTATTAATTCTTCTCATATCTTTCTAATTAATGTCCATGTTTCAAAATGGATTTTAAAGGATTTATTTATATGGACACGAATGTTTTTAAATGTTAATTAATTAAAAATTTTCATTGTGTTATTGTAAACATTGATTAAAAAATGCCTTTTAAATGTCTTCATTTATAAATTGTGTGAATTTTAAATGTTTTCATGAAAAATTGATATCTCTTTCAAAGTGTTTTACTAATCATTTTCAACTATGACAACATTTTTTTGGATATTATTCTTGATTGAGGTTGATTTATTATAAATACAATATTTACTGTTGTATTTAATTAGTTATGATATTATTGACTATGAATCTGCTATTTTTTATACCATTCATGATTTAAGGGTAAATTATAGACATTTTGCATGCTATTTTTAATACAAATTTTTATGTTATGCTTCAACATTTTCATTTGAGGAATTTATTGGACTTAGTAAGTTACGGGTGAAGCCCGCTATATCTCATTGATGCATTGGTAGGCCTCATGTGACAGACTAGTTTCTTGGCACAAGGCCTTGACAAAATCTTATTTGTAGTCTTATCACGAGGCCTTGAGTATCTGGTTATGATGTTAGGAATTACGCATTCCATCATTATGAAATTAGCTATTAATATTACATGTGATTATTCAACTACATGAATATCCATGTGAATAATTAAATGGCATAATTTGATTTATCTTTTCCATATTATACTGAAGTATAACTTTTAAAGGATTTTGTTTTAGTATTATACATTTCCTTAAGTGTTTGTGTTTTTTATGAATGATTCTGCTATATTGTTATCCTTTATGAGCATCTGAACTCACCCCTTTCTATGTTTTATTTTTCCTAGGATGTGAAGAAGAATATTATGACTAACCTGCTCGGATAGTCTAAGGGTTATGAATGTGTTCAATGGAAATAATGTTGTTGTTTCTTTTCATTTTATAGTGTAATGTGACGTTTATATATCTAATCAATTTTCCAAGACTGATAAACTGATCGGTCTTTCAGAACGTGATTCCTTGTAATTAGGCGAATTTATGAAAATGATTCACCATCTCTGGGTAATTGGGGTTAGGGTGTTAAATATATACATCATGTTCTAATGGAGAGTGATTGAGAAAATTTTTTGTTGAATGTTAACAACCATAAATCCATAAATCTGAGATGATTTAAGGGACCCTCTGATTCATCGGATAAAAAGGTACTAGAATAAAATTTTGGGTTTTCAAGATCCTTTTCTTAATGTAAAATAACATGAGAAGATATACTTAATTGATTTTAGTACAATCTCACCATTGGTAATACCATGAACAATTTCAACTACATCTCTTATTCAATGAAATGATGTCGAATTTTTCATTTTGGGCATTCTAGAAAATCATCCAATCCATAAATAAAATGATATTTCATTCCATCTATCTCAAAAAAAATGTTAGCATAGGTTATCAAATAAGCACAATCCCACCAATGGTCAGATAATACTTTATTATAACTAACATCATCTGATGCTTAAATCAATGTTTTTAAAATTTTATAACCTTATAATCCTTCTATAAGATGAAATTACAAAACAATAAAAAAGGTTCACTCACTTAGCATAACATTAATCCCCCATATATCATAAGGTATCTATGGTTGGTCTCATTCCAAAAGTGTGAAAACCTTCATCATGTATTCTCTTTAGTCCCAGAAACAAACTGGATTATCAGATATCCTTATTGAGAACATTCATGATTCCTTGTTCCAAAACATAGTGGAATGTTCCTTATGTCCCAAAAATTTGTATACATCATCCAAGATATTATAACCCTCTTGTCGACAAATCCATAATTAGTTCTCAAGAAACAAGCATCATCGAATTTACTTATTCAAATCCAACATATTCGTATCCAAACATCATTAAATTAACATAAGTAACATATTGAGGATTAGCTTTCCCTTAAACGTGTGGCCTCCAAATATATCATCCTACCCTTAAATCACTTTTTTGGATCTTTATAACTATTCAAAATATCCATTCCAATCCTTAATGAAAAAAGTATACTGAAAACACTTATATATTTCATGATTCATATAACATAATCCTTTAATTATGAAACATATACACCTCAATCATCCTACATTTGTATTAAACCATTACTAATGTTCCACCATCATCATATTTACAAGAATATAAATCATGTATTAAGGTTTCTAAACCTCAAGAATCATATATTTAATGTAAAAAATATTGTAAGAACATCACATAACATTCACATTTCATTTACAATCTCTTTATCCAGAACAATATTACCAATACTAGTACCACCAACATGATTCTCTTCATGCTATTTTTACATAGGAAATTGATCTTCAAAATTCTCATACTTTCTAAATATGAAACATTTAACATCAAACTATGTTCTATGTAGTCCTGAATACTCAGTAATACTGAAAAGAGAAGTGTAAGGAAAACATATCAGAGATTAGAAAAACATAATTAAGGTAAATTACATAAAATATTTAAATCTAAGATATCATCAATTTAACCATAGGTTAGTTATTATTATCAATAAAACCCTATGATTTTGACATATAATTAGACACATCCTTAGTAAAAACATAGACATAACCATAGAAATATATATAGGGATATTACTATTGTTTTCACATCCTTGCTTCCAAAGGATGACTAAACCATCACTCTAATACCGAATCTAATGACCCAAGCTTGACATACAAGGATATTACATTTCTTTTGTGTAATATTTAATAAATTAACCAAATATATTCCCAAAGACTATATTAGTTTAATGTATTTGGAAACATAGAACACATTCTTCTATCTTGTTGAATGATAGTCAATATCTCCCATAAAGATCTTCTCTTTAATTTTCCTACCTAAAAACCATTAATTAAATCTTGGGGAAAAGAAAACATAAAAAGGGTGATCTCAAATTATCAGTAAGGGTACATATGAAGATCATCAAACAAAATATAAACATTAGAATGTAAAAAATGAACATAAATTTTGAATATAAAAAATCTTGAGTCATGAAATAAATCTTGGTCACTCATAAGGCATAAATCATAAATGAACATGAGCCATGATCAAATAGAATTGACATAAAACATGGAATTTTTGAAAACAGAAAAGCATAGAAAATAATTTCCATATCATCCAAGGATCATGGAAAAGACCATAATTTTTGAAGATGTTCATTAATTAATAGAGTTCACTCTATGCCCTATCCTAGTATTACTGAACTACATTTACTTTTTATTTTATTCCTATATTATTGAACAAGATTTATATGCTCTTACAGTACTGTATTACAGAACCTAATTTACATGATGTTCATGTTATGCCTATCTCATGATAAATAAATCATTACCCAATGCATTGTAGGGATATATAGGCCTCACCCATCTCATAATGGAAACCATACAAATGTGTTCAATAAAAACATAAATCATTCATCAAAACATAACCCACAGAATAAAATGGGTTTATTAAACATCATTCATTCATAACATAATCCATATAAAATATCATTCCATAATAAAACTTATAATATCATTGTAATAATAGGGATAGAATCATAACCCTATTTAAATAGTGTCATCTTAGATGGAAACTAATTTTGATAAAACACCTGAACTTAATTCTTGAGGAAAATATCATTTCTTCATCAAAAATGTTTTCATTTCACAAAACACCACCAATTTTTAAAAGAAATCTATTTATTTGAATATAAACATTAAAAAAATATGATAAGATTCATGTAAATTCATCATTATGAATGAGTTAAAATCCTTTCGTTTTTTATAACTTAAAAAACATTCTTCTTGAACTTTTTTCAGAAAGTCAAAAAGTACCTTGTATTGAAAATGAAAAAAGATTCATTTCATTCCATTTCATAAAAATTTACCAAAGATGAAAATTTACTTTAAAAATTATTATAAGGATATGAAGAATATTTTGAAATATATATTTATAAAAATGAACATTGATGATAAACATACATCAGTAAATACTTACGAATTAAAAATATCGAATACCAATGATATTGAAAAATAATCCCTTACTAATTTTTAATTAGCTGAATCATATGACTCATAAAATAAAGAATATTATTTTTGTTTTTAAATATCATAACCTTCGTATTAATAATCATAATAATATTAATTGGAATCATAGACACCACACAAAATAAATAGGTGGTGTATAAGGCATATGTCCCAAAAAATAAAAGTGAGTCAAAATAATCCCTTCCCGCAGGTCTGATTTCTTTTGTATGTGTCTGAAACTCCTATGTAGTGGTTTCGATAATAATATTAACATGTAAACAAATTATAATAATATTTATTATATCATTTATGAGTTACTTAAGACATTATATTACTCATTCATATATCAATTCCATGTTAAAGCAACATTTTGGGTAATAATTATTTGGGGTATCGTACATGTTTTGACTTGTTATTCTTGATATTATAACTTATATTGTGATTTATATACTTAAATAATGTCAAAAATGATTTATATATCATATATATTCAGTATATATATATATATGATAAATGAAATGGAAATCACTTTTCATGGAGATGGTAGGTCGTACATACGCAATAATACCTTTCTGTTTCTTTATTGAATTGAATGGAAGTAAATAAATGAAATATATATATATATATATATAATTAAATTAGAATTACTATTTAATATATTTCCTTATTATTTATTATATATAATATATAATCATTCTTGAATGGTTAACGTTGAGAATGAATCTAATTGCATCATGGAGACGGTAAGTCGTACACACGTATGAGAAACAATATAATTCACTTAATAGATAAATTGTATGGAATCTGATGGTATATTAATTATACATAATAATAATAATGTAATATTCATTATTTAAATCTTTTATATTCATCGCTATACCAATCTAAATAATGCAGTGTTGAAAAATAAATTACACCACGGCGTGGATACGGTAAGTCCTAAGTACGCATGCACGCTGATTACGTTATTTGTTGGATGAATAGAAGGTGGAATATGGTTGTTTCATAATTATAATAAAATATTAGTAAATAATTGATACTAGAGTTATTTCTTTGTAATTAAACAACTCTTGAAGAAGAAGTATAAGAATAAAGGAGTTTGAAAAAGTCATTAGAGGAGGTAACCTCTTCCTCCACGTGCTTCCTCTAAATCTCCTCTTAAAATTAAAATAGTTGGTACTTTGACAAGATAAAAAACTTTAGAATGTAAATAATAATGTTTAGAAGGGAAATGGGAGGGGTATAGCTGTGCTTTAAGATTAAAAATGAAGTGAATATGTGACTGATGAGGTGCTTTTTTATAATAGAGTTGAGGGACTCTTTTGGAAACATCATAAATAAAAATTTATAATAAAATAAAAACCTACCCAAAACCTCAAAATGACCCAAATTAAAATATGATATTAGATAAGTATTCAATAAAATAAGTGAATAAATTTTTTACCAGTACATCTATTAATTTAAACATTATATTTTTAATTGTCACTTAGTAATTTTATTTTATTTTTAACTATTGGTAACAAATAATTCAATAATAAAAAGGGTCAATATTTTATTATTTTATATACAATAGAAAATAAATAGGTATCATAGATCATATTATATTATATTATAATTATTATATATTTTTTTTCAATTTTATTAGGATATTTTAGTACTTTAGTAATACATTGTTTTAACAAAACCACAACAGTGTCAATTTTGACACTATTCAATTCATGGATTTTTTAAAATATCAAGAGAAGATGTTATCATAAAAAATTAATTTATAATGACTATATGGGGATTATATAATTTAAAAATATCATTGGATATATTATTTAATTGAAATTATATTTAATTTAAAATTTTTAATTACATTATTATGATATTTCTATTAATAAAATAATTAATACATCAGTTTTGTGTAATTATTTAATATAATTATTTGTTGGGTAACAATTAAAAATATAATAATATCATGAAGATAAATATACCAAAATTAATAACAATACTTTTATCCTAATTTCTCTTCTAGAAAATTCAACAATAAAAATTTTATACATATTAAATTATAAATATGACAACTTTAAAATCACTTTAAATAAAATAATATATGTTTCAAAATATCTTACATATGGATTTAAATGGACAATAACTCTACACTTGGATGTTTATGGCTGATATATACTTGAAAAATAAGTATTGGTTGAGTTTTTTGGGTCTTTGTGTGGTTATTATCATTTTAATAATAATTGTTTTATTGCTTTCTCGTGAATTAATTAAATTGTTCACTAACAAAGAATATGTTTTAATGAAATTATATAATGACACAAAATTAAAAATAAATTATCATGATAAAAAACATTTTATCTTTCAAATAAGTATTTATAATCAAATTTATCTTCTATACGACCTTATATTAAAACATGGTTCAATATTTTATATTTGAGTGAGACATTTTTATCTTTTCTTTTAATAAATTAAATTAAATGTACTATTATCATCCACATGGATTATAAAAGAACCATTTCAACAAAATTATTATTTAAGTAGAAACAAACACATAAAATTATATTTAGATATGTTTTAGAGTAATTTTATAATAGTATTCTTACCCGTAATTACCTATTTTACCCATTATTGCATTATTAAACATTATTGAAGGTACAATTCATAATTCCCAAAAATAAAATAAATATAATACCATAATTTTGTCCTAATGATTCCAAATATGGAATAAATGTTTCAAAGTTCAAAAAATAGAATTTTTATTAACTAATTTAAAATTATTACCATTGTTGAAAATAAGGAATACATTTTTAAAAGTTAAAACAATGTAAAAGATTGAAATGTTTTTACAAATGAATTCCATGTAAAATTATCCCTAATGAAAATATTTAATTTTATTGTTAAAATATATTCTATTTATACTTTTAAAACATTAAATAATATAATTTAGTTACAAAAATTATTTCAATGATTTTTTTTTAAATTAAAATTTAGTATAATTTTTCTGTTCATCAAAATTTAAAACTTATCAATAAAATATAAAAAACTAATCCAAAGAAAATATTTATATACCTATTCAAAATAATTATTTTGTTTTGTTAAATATAATATATTAAGGTGAAAAAAATTATATTTAAAATGGGTGTGCCGTCAAAAGGTGGCATTACTGCATTCTTTGAAAACATCTATTTTTTCTGAAAAATTGAATTTGTTCTTACATCGTGTCTTGAAAACATATAAGATGAATTTTAAACATTAGAGTGAATATATAAAGAGTTATTTTATTATTTTATAGAATCACTTATTTTCATTTAAATCAATTTTTTTGAAAGGATGTTAATACTATAAATACTAACCATTATAATAACTAAGTTATAATATTTAGTTGTTCACTTATACTTAGTATTGTGTGAAATGAAATATTTCAAAAGAACATGAAATTCTATGTAACAAAATACAAACATAGTTTTGTGTATACCGAAAGAAAATACCATGTTTCATATAGCACAAGATTATTTTGGTTTAGCGTACAACACAAGACATCAATGAAATCCAAAGGAATCTATCTCATAAAATCATGGGTTATTATACAATTCATTTGTAGATATCACAAGAATAATTATTCTCAGCACTATCCCAGATTCATGATACTCATGATCAATTCTCATCCACCTAGGATACTCTTCCATGTGTCAAAGTATCACATATTTATTTGTTGTATCTAAGTTTCACATCAATTTCCTTACACTCTCATCGCTTTCATATATGATCATAAAACCTATAATGGTTGGAAAGTACAATAAAAAATTCATAGAACCCAATTCATATTTTTATAAAATAAAAAAATTTGGGAATTAATTAAATTATATTTAGTCCTTGATAAATATTATACCTTCATTGGGCATGAAATGTATTATTTTATTGATCATACACATTGAACACAATATTCACTTTCCGTCATATTCTCATCTGGGAATCACATTATTTTCTAGGAGCATATCACTCAATAGGTAAAGTGAATTAGTAAAATTTATCTCTCTAAATATATTCCATGAATTTAAATTATATAGAATTAGTATGGAAAACAATTATCTATATTTAGTAAAAGCAACCTATAATAGTGTCTTTTCACAACTCTATAACTTCAGAAAAAAATTTGGACAATCATGAAGTTCATCTTAAAATGTCATTTTCATTTCATCAATAAAATCTTTATCATCATTCACACATCTAATCACATCCTAGGTATGTTCTTAACCATTTTCCACACTTGTAATCATATTAGATGATCCCTAAAATGTAGTTTTATCCCAATCACTAGCTACACCATCTTTTTCCCATGTTTATTAAAAAATGTATAACATCGATCTATTATTTGATAAATCAAGTATTCTTCAACCTCAATTGGACTAATTATTCTTAAATAATGATGATTTAAACAATTTAAATGGTTTTAGAACGTTTATATGCATGACCTTGTGGAAACACGATGAACACCTTTAAACCATCTTCATACTCTTTTTCATACAATTTGATTCCATAGAATTTTTACTTATATCCATCCTATTTGATTCAGTAATATTATTATTTTAAAAAATAAGTTGATTCATAAATGGATCATTTCAAATAATACAACACAACATTTGAATGTTTTAAAAAAATTCAGCATGCTTTGACGGTAATAGAAAATTGAATTGAAGAAAATCATTACACCATGGGTGGTAGGTTTTATCAACTAAAATCAGTAACAATGATTACCAATACCAGGTATGGGATGAAATTAGCCTAGGGTAGTTCAATAAACATAATTTCCTTTCTAGAAGATAAGAGGGATGAATCTCACGAAATAAAATACAAAATAACCATTCGGGATATGAAGCTAATAATTGTGATAGTTGTATGATTAAATATAAATGTTCCCAAGCTAACGATCTAGAGAAGAACTGGAAAATATTTCAAAGATATCTGTTTAAAGACGAAAATAGTAGCATTAGTAGTTTGATCCCTAAAATGGGATCATTGATTAGTGTGATAGTGATAATGCTGAGTGGGATAGTCTTGTACCCATTATTAATGAGAAAACCATTGTAGTTTCAATATTCAATCCAATAATTCAACTAATACATGAAAATGATAAGGATTTTGGACTGAGGACTGAGTATTAGTTATGATTAGCTTCATATGAGGCCAAGGTTGCGGGACTGGGGTCATGATAGACATCCCATGGGTTGTTTGGAGTTAGGGACATGCCCATGTCATGGTGTAATTATCTATCTATATTTTATTCTAGGAATTCCTTTGTGTATCTATATGGTATCTTAAAGTTTGTATGATCATATAAATATTTATTCCACCCTTTTTCCTTAGACATGTACACATTTGTAAATGTAGATACCATAAAAATTATTACAGTTATAAATATAGAAACCACTAAAATTTCTCAAACACATTTTAAGTATAGATTGAAAAATAAAATAAAATTATTAATTAAGTGGATCAATACCTTAATCAATAATAGTGGTTCAATTATAAAGGTTAATTATTAAATAATTTTATAACTTATTTACTGACCACTATCAATGATAAATTACCACTACCGTAAAATCTCTAATAAGGTTAAATATTTAGAAATGTAAGCCTATATGTTATCCTATAATATTCATCTCTAATTTTTTATTTTATATTTTTTCCCAACACCTTACAATATGTTATTAGGCCATTTAATCTTTTTAGATCCATCAATTTTCTTTAGGTTTGGTTGGATTGGATGGTTTTCATGGAGGATACCAAGGTAGTACATTGTTTCCATTTTCTATTTTCATACTTCATATAAAAAACAAATCAACCCCTAGTTTTGTTGATATATTTTTATTAGAGGATAGTGAAAAAAGTGAAAATCTAATTCATGTTAGTAATGTGGGATGTTCATTCAACTTATGTATTAATGTTGGAATCAAATTATGGAATAGATAGCATGATATTCATAGCTAAAAAATACATGAGATTGACCACATGAGGATAAAATATTTGCAAACTCTGAATACTAAAAAGAGAAATGAATCCAATTTTCAATACATTTGTAATGGAAAAATTTGATAAATCTCCACTGAATTGTTTAGAAATACAACATACCAAAAAATAGAAGATTATTTATTTATATAATAGTTGTATTATGAGGATGAATTAAAAAAATGGAAATGGTATATTGTATGCATTATAGATAAATTTACCAAAATTAAATATATTTTCATTGTGAGAGATAAATCGTAGGATCCAAATATGTTCAACGCCACTGCACAAATGATTTGGAAAATTATATTAATGCACCAAATAGTTACCTTGAATCATTCATGTTCGTTGAGTAATACTGAGTTATTATGTTTAAATACAATATTAAGAAAACTAATTCATTAATCACAAAATGTAGTAGATGAAATGAATAAAGAATTACATAGTTGGAGATAGAGAATATGAAGACTAAGGATTATCATAGTCCAAAATCTGATAACGAACATTGATAATGACATCCAGATTTTAATTCAATGGTATTAAAAACCTAGAAACAAAAAAACATTTAATATCATATGAATCTGATTCTTCAAAAAACATCTCTATCAAATCAATCAATTAATTTCTATAGATTTTATTAAAACCATATCTAACGGTTTGAAACTTCATATTACCATGTAATACATTCACTAGATAGTAGTTAGTTTGTTTCTATTATAAATCTCATAATTTGACTAACCTTTATAAAATAATGGCACTCTTGAAGGGATATCAATTGTTTTGAACCATTTTCATTGATGGTTACATACAACTCTTAGAATAATTAAGACATTTCCGCATTGTTGTTGTTTTTATTCCATTTATTTATTCAATTCCGAGGGTTATTTGGCCTTGTTATTAGGTCCAAGTTAACATAAACAATATAAAGTGGTATGTATTAATGAAATTACTGAGTATTATCCTAATCTATAAATGAGAATAAGAAAAATAAAGAGCAATGAAAAAATTTGATCGAGATGAACACCATCCAAGTGAAAACCAAGTCATTGATGATACATGTTTTGTTAATCACATCAACAAATGGATTTGGATGAGGTCAGTGGATTGAAATAACTATGATGGGTGTTGGGATGTGGTGTAGGGGTGTAGTATGCCGCTATATGACGCATAAAAACATTATAAAACTCCATAAGTACAGTGTGAGTTCATGAACATTCCTAAAAAGGTGAAAAAATTTAGAGTATGGAAGAGCAATGAATAAGAAGTGAGAAGTGGGTCTTCAAGTGGTAAAAATTAAATTGGGAAATTAAATAGATTTGGGAGGATTTATTCATCAATAAATTCAATAAAGGGAGAGAGAGGTGACAACAACAAGGTTCCATGAGAGATTGAATGACTTGATAAAGGAAAATTTGTTAGAGTTATTTTTAGAAGATTAAATAAGGTTTTTATCAGTGCTAAAAAAGTGATGATAAAAAGGTTATTTATCAGGACTAAAATTCTGACACATATTATGATATCTTTTATCTGTTCTAAAAAACACTGATACAGCTCTAAATTTAATAATGTAATAAATATAATTATAAAATTTAAATGTATATAATGAATATAATAAACAAAATTAATTCATATTATAATAACTACATATAAATATATATATTTATTTAAAAATATTTGAATATAATTTTAAATATAATTATAAATATAATAAATACATTTGTCATAATTTTATAATTAATTAAATAAATATATTTATTTATAATTATAATTATGCCAATGGGGTGTAGTTCAGTTGGTAACATGCACCTAACTACAGTATCTAAATGGGTGTGGAGTTAGGTTTTCTTTCCAACCAATTCTGGTTTATACCCAAATTTTGGGCTGGATTTTCAGTGAGAACAAATCTGGTGTGTAGTCAGCATTGGAACATAATAATTTTATGCTAACATGATCATGTTGGATGGTGTTATCTTCAGTTGATAGGCAGGTGATAGGTGATGCTAGTGGGGACAATATCTGGGCAGCGTGCGAATTGGGATGAGCTACCGGTGATGGGTGCATGACGTCTCCATCGGTGAAAAATCCTGACCGACATGGGAGTGTGATGAGTTAGGAGAAGATCTTTGGGCGGCATGTATCCAGATGATCTACGAGCATTGGGCGCATGACTTCTCCTTCACTAGCCGACAACAGGATTATGGGTGTGGACCATTGTGTGTCGTTAGTCGATGAGGCAGAATATGGTGTGTCTCGATAAGGAAAAAATTACCCAAGTTTAGGTGCTACTCGGTCTTTGGGCACTTAATTAAAAAATAAATTATGGGACTATGCCCATGGGACAATCAGGCCATAGACATTTAATAAATAAGGATAGATGGGTGAGTTATCCCTTGGGGGGCTATGGCATGCCTTTCTGAATTGTGTGTGGGGTGTGTTTTTGTGTGTGTTTGTCTGATGTAATTGTACCCACAAACAACAAATATATATAATTATAATTATAAATAAATGTATTTAAAAAATTTATATACTATTTTATATATTTATACACTAATATATTTTTTTATAATTATTAATATAATAAATATATTTATTAATTAAATATTTTTTATTATAATTTTATAATTATTGAAATATATATATACTTATAATTATAATTATAAATAAATATATTTAAAACTATTTATATATAATTAAAAATATTTGTATAAAATTATATATATATATATATATATAATTGTATGTATTTATATTAATATATATATTTATAAAATTATAAATATAATAAATTTATTTGTTATTTAAATATAATAAATATATATATTTTTTAAATATATATATATTTTATTTTATAGTTATTTTAATATCTATATTTATTTATATTTTTAATTACATATAAATATTTTTATAAATATTTTTATATAATTATAAATATATATTTACATATTAATATATATATATATATAATAAATATATTGATTTTACCGTTATAATAAGTTAAATATATATATATATATATATCAAATTATAATTATAAATCAATATATTTTAAAATACTTATATATAATTATATATATATTTCAAATTAAATGTATTTATGTAATTATATATATATAAATATTAATATATAAATATATATAATTATAAATATAATAAATATATTTATTATTATTTTTTAAAATATTAATAAAAGTAAATATATTTTTAATTATATTATAAAATATATATATTTAAAAAAATTATAAAAAATTATAAATATATTTAGTAGTTGTGGTTTAGCTTAGTGGTGTGCATCCTATAATACATCATTGAGGTTGGGGGTTCAAAATCCCTAGAGCACATGCACTATAGTAGCAATGTAGGGGAACTGTAACACCGGCAGACTCTAGCACTGGTGGCACAATAACATTGGTGGGAACTATAGCATGACAGTAGTGGTGACAACACTGTAGCAAGCACTATAGCATTCCGGGTACTGTAACAACACTATTCACCAGTGGGCCTTTGGGTAAAAAGTATGGGCCTACATGCTGTGTAATGGGATTTCATGCCCACTTGGACTACATACCAGGTAATGGGCTTCATGCCCACTAGGTCTATGTGCCATGTACTGAATAAAATAAGGCTCGATGGGTGGGTTATCCCATTCAGGGAAACCACTAGCCTTTTTCGGCCTCTGAGTGAGGTGTGTATGTGTTTAATTATAATTGCACCCCCATATATCTAATATATATAAATATATTTTTATATTTAGTAATATATATTTATTAATATAATAAATATATTTATTATTTAAATAAATCTATTATAATTATATATTTATTTATTTATAAATACATTTTTAAAAAATCTATATATATTTATAATTTTATAATTAAATATTTTAATTACTTAAATTATTAAAAAAATATTTTAAATCAGTTAATTATATACTTTTCCAAAATATTTTAAATTCTAAAACATAATTCATAAATAAGAATAAATATTATTAATATAAATTAATAAAATATTTAAAATATTATTTGTATAATAAATAAATAAATGTATAAATTAATATTAAAAAATCGTTACATACATATTTCCACATTATTATTGAATATGTAATAATAAATGAATAATTTAAATTAAATATAAAGTACAAAAAAAGTACATTTGTAACATTTACATTTATTACATACATACATATGGATACATACATATCTACACACACCTACACACTCCCACACCTATGCATACACACATACACACACATACATGCAGTTATACATGTTCATATATTTTAATTATTTAATGACAATATAATTATATAAATAAATAAATTAATTCATTTATATATTATATAAGTGTTTAAAAAAATGATAATACATTATATTTATTTGAATTATATATAGATTTTTTAATTATTGAATATAAATAAACTATTATATTTTTCTACTAATATACATTTTATTTACTATTGATTTATAAAATTATGAAAATAAATTTTATTTTTTATTAAATTTTATATAAATCATTTTTACATATTACATAATATATATATACTTGTTTTAATATATTTCTTTTTTAAATATATGAAAATGTATAATTATAATTAAAATTAAAATTATATATAATTATACATGTTTGTATATAATTATAAATCTATTTATATATATATATAAGTATATGGAATTATAAATATAATATATATTTTTGATGTCGAATCCCCTTTATTAAAAATCAGAAGATTGAAAAAGATATGATGGGGTTAGGAAACAAGCTTCTTTCATCCTGAAAGAAAAAAACACACAAAATAAAATTGTCATAAACCAAAAGTGGCTAGAACCACGTGAGCTCACCAGTCCATAAGGGTGTTCATGTTACCACACATAGCACATGCATTCAAATTATACAAGGATGAGTGATTATACTATGTTAAGAAACACGTCCTCCCAAACCACGAGGAGAGTGTCACATATTCCATGACATATCCCACTACCATGGTCCCCCTCCACCATCAAAGGATTCAGACTCCAAAAAAACATTCATTACTTTATATTTAGAAATATCAATACATTCTCTCCCATCCTCATCACCACTTTCAGATGCAAGAATCTCGAATGGATTATTAGTGGGAACATTACCTTTAACCTGAGTGTTCACTACCATAAGAATCCTTAAAATAACAGAAGGTAAAATAACATCCTTTCCCTTTTTTGGGTCTTGGAAAACCCAATCTGAAATTATAACTAGCAGAATGGCCATCGAGTTATCAATATTGTCATATATAAGGGGATCATGTTGTTTGGCCCATTGGATCAAACCACGTAACTCCACTACCACATAATTGTTTTTCAAGATTTATAGGACATATAGATCCATAAATAGTGGGTTCATTCAAAGGTCGATGCTCCAACATACCATACCCTAAATTTAATCCACAATTATGATCATTAGACATAGATGTGATAACATTATTTAAATTATTAGGTTAGGAAAGCTCATTTATTCCACATAACACATAAAATAGTCTGCCAATACAATCCCTTAAGGCTGTATCTTTCAAAAACATTGTAGGGGAATTTTTACTATTAGAAAATTCATGGGAATTCTCATTATCATCTTCCACTCCCCCACTATTTGAGGTATCATCTTCAACATAATATTTCATAAGAACTACTGGTAAATTCCTCTTATATTCCACCTTCTTTTTATGTTCACATATATCAACCTGCACTCTCCTAGAATCCTTCTCCTAATAATATTATTCAATTCAGTCTAAATCATCATTTTTTTCCACTTCCCAGGATATACCTTATATGATTTACCTGGACCCTCAGCATCTACTTTATTATTTCACATATAATATGTGTAACAGGACAAAAGTTTCTCCTACAAATATTATTTATTGGCCACCTCTTGAACATCATCTTCAAATTCTGTGTGCTCATTTGTTTGATCATCAATGTTGCCTATGTATGAAACTATATAGTGGGGATCCAGATTCTCATCACCACCATCAGTCCACAATTCAATTGTATTTCTCCATAGCATACCTAAATATGTTTTATGACTACCTTTCAATGCTTGTTAAGTAGTTTGACCCATAACAACATGTTTCTGAAGTAGTATATCATTATAAGTATCATCAACATTACCACATGCATGACCATAACTGTCTTCTATCTTTATTTTCCCATGTTATGGAATAAAGGAATCCCAATATTCTATAAGGATTCAATTATTTGTGAACCCCCTTGAGTAATTTTGTGACATATAAGAGACATTTAAGAACAAATATTTCCTTAAATAATAATGCTTCTATGTGATGTTTCTTGAAGAAGCCATCACATTTCAATAAAATAGGCAATGTAAATAACCTTTCCCAATTTCAATACAATTCCAATCAGAATAAACCCAAATTGAAGAAACTTGTCTAACTGGTTCTTCTAATTGATAGGGATTAGTTCATCATGGGAGGATAATCCAAAAAATAAGGGACTACATACACATCTATATCCTCTCAAAGATGGCATCTCGGTTTATTGTGATGTTAGCAATGGAACATTTTTTATGTTCCTTCCCATCGCTATGTCCTAATGGAAGTTGGGAGTCAGGGATCTTTATCACTAACTTCTTGATCATTGTCGTTGATTGCTCCCTAATTATTCTTGGATTGAGGGATCAAACCATTTATAATAGCTTGGGATATGTCAACATCGATCAACATTGTCAAAGAATTTTAAGTTTCTCCTCATCCAAAGAAGAACCTACCTGAGACACTATATTGATAGCTTGAGATTCTTTATTAATCTGTGCCACCTTCAAAGATCTATTTCCATTGAAGATTATGAAATCCCAAAACAAGTGGATTGTCCATACCCTAAAAAGAATATTTATTATTTAAATATATTTACTATAAATTTAAAATTTTTAATATATAAATTTATAAATCGAATTAAAAATCAATATTTTTATACATATTTTTATATAATTATAAATATATTTATATAATTATATATATTTGAATTATGTAAAAATATATATTAAAATATCATATTTATATTAATTATATACACTATTTTTTAATTAATGTTTATAAATAAACATTATTTTCTAAATATAAATAATATTAATATATATATTTATTAATAACGTTTTTATTAAATATTTTTATTAGTGCTAAGAATAGAGCTAATAAATTTTCACCATTATCAGTGCTACAAAACCTGATGATAAAGGGTACACCTTTAGCCACTATTTTTTAGCACTAGTATAAGTTGACCTTTAACACCTCTTTTAGCTAGCATTAATGAAAGTTGCCATTTTATCAGTGCATTATTTTTAGTGATGATAAAAATTAGTGTAGGCAGTGGTGCGGTTTGTGGTGGTGATAGTAACATATTTTATCTTATTTGTTCATACACCACTCTCTCTCTTTTTTTCTTCCCCCTTCACCTTCCATATAAATCCATGATTCTAGAGTAACAAACCCTCATGGGGATGAGGTGCTTCCAGAGTCCACCTATATTTTTAATGTTTTATTTTATAAATATTTATAGAAAAAAAAATTTAATATAGGGACAATGGGTTCCTCTTTTTTATTTTATTTTTCATAGCCTACTTATTTTACCATCAATGTTTTGATCTATTTTCTTTCACATAACTTTGAATGGGTATTATCCATACACTATGTGAGGTGAATGGAATATGGGATATTGGTATGAATTTTAGCAATGTCATGCACTTTGAAGCGGTATGAATTCAGTCATTCTCGGCAGAGAAAGTGAGTAGTAACACATATAGAAAGATCTTCCGCATTTTAATCACACAGACATGAAATTTTTGTAATTTATTAAGATGAATGGTATATAATATATGTGATGAATATAAATAAAATAAATACTTAAAAAAGTCAAAAATTCACCACCTCTTTGCTTTGTTCCACAAAATATCCTCTTAACATTATTGTTTTATATTCATAAATTTTGTTTACCTTTTATTATTTTATTTTCATTTTTTTAATTTAGACAGACATCCATATTTTCTTTCATAAAATCATTATTCAATTAAAAATTATATAAAAATAATGAGTAAAAAATAACCACAAATAAAAACTATCCTGTTGATTCTCTTTTAGAGAAAAACCCGAACCATCCAATATTCTATAACTAGTCAAGAATTAAAATAAATATTAAAATGGATCTGATTATTGTTTTATCTATCAGTTTTTACTAGTTAAGGAACTTGATTACTTTAATTTTCAAAACATTATAAATATTTCAAAGATTATTTTTTATTTTTTTATGAACCCATAACACATGCGTTGAAACCATTACTTCCTCAACAATAAGATGCTAATTCACTATAGTATGATACAATAAATTTCATGGATTACCCCTTATATCTTCAATTCCCACAGATATTTTCTTGTTTCCATCATTCTAGAGGATGTGTTGGATCTACTTTCAAATGGAGTAGTCCATTATTTGTGTACATTTAGACACCAAGATAATCAATATGTAGTGGTTCTTATTAATGAATCCACACCCATATTCTATCCATGTATGACCCCTAGCACTTCCATGTTATAAAAATTACACCTTCTATTCTTATGTGGAGGTAAACTAATGTTTTATTTAATTTTTCTTGAATTTTATTTTAGTTTCCCATTAGAATAATTTTCATTCATGTTTTATTAACTTTCAAGAATTTATTATTATATGTAGGACCTTATCTTTTACCTTTAAACAAATAAATTAAGATGTATCTTTTCATAAAACACTTTGTTGTTTAATTTTTTATATCATTCCCCTCATATTATGCATATTACTTATGAGTAAATTTGAAGATATTTTTAAAATTATGTTGGGTGGGGGATAATTTTTATATATTTTGTTATTTTTGGTGTTTTTACTTATTTCCATTGAGTTTTTATTTTTATTTTTAGGCTTTCAATCACATTAACTATAAATGAATTTACAAACTACATTTCTACTTCTAGAGTACATTATGTTTTGATTTCATTATTTTGATATTAAATGGATTTAAATGAGTGATGACATGTTTTTAGATTTTATTGGCATTAAAATTAAATAATTTCCAGGATTTTTTACTGGATACTGAGATTCATATTTATGAATAAATATAAAAATTTTATTTCCCATTGCTAAAATAAATCTATGTCTAATTTTACCTATAATTTTTAGTACTAAATGTATTTTCAATGAAAATTTAATTTTTAAATAAAAAATAAAATTTGGGTTATTTTTAATAAAATATTTTTAATTAATTAAATGATTTCAAAATGAATTGGATATTTATTTGTCATTCCCACATTCTACCTCAAAATATACATTGTACAACGACCATTGTTAATCCCTTAAATGAACATGAATGCTCGTATGGTTAAAGAAAAATTTAAATCCTAACACACCACTTACAGATCTTAAATAATAATATAATTTCATTATAATTTCATGTTTAATTATGGGGTAACTTCATTTCATGTTTTTCATTGAAAATAATTTAGTTTTATGGTTGATTATAATGAAGGTGTCACATATTTTATAATTGATGAAAAAAGTGTCATGAGTTACCATTATTCATTATACGGAATTATCATACCATTCCCCTTGTATATATATATACATATATAAATACATATATATATATATATATATATATTTGTGAGTGTGTTTGAAAAAATTACATGAAAAAAGGAATAAAATATGTACATATGAAAAAGGAATATATATATATATATATACATATATATAATTTTAAAAAAGAATGATTATTGAATATTTCATTTTAATTCTTTTGATGACTTGTGGTCCACATAAAAAATGTTTTTGGGGAATCATCTAGTATAGGGAATTAGTTAATGAATATTCATTATAGTTTATTTGATTTAAATTTTATTTTATTTAAGAGTAAACCCCCCCACTTTATATCATAGTTTTTAAAGGCTTACCCCCCACCTTATTCCATATAATTTACATTGAAAATTCCTCATGATTGGTTAAATTTTATATGTTTCATAGTTTTGAAAAATTATAATTTTTTGAAAAATTATTGTGATATTTGAATATTTCAGGTATGAACATAAATCCATATATTTATATTCTCTTGAGTATTGAGAAAACTTTCATTTCATGTGAGGTATATAAAAAATGGGGATGAATGTAAATTGAAATTTAATATTCATGTATATATAACGGTTTATCACCTTTAAAATAAAAAATATATACAAGGCATGAAAAATTATTCATTTGGAAAATTAAAATGCCTTGCATGATTTATTTTCATTGATAAATTGGATATTAATATTTCTTATTCCTAAATTATAAAATGTAAACTTTGTGGAGTTATGAAAGATAAATTTACCATATATTTTATGTAAATATAATTATTAAATCCACCATATTTTATAACTAAAAATGGACATTGAACACATTTTTGTTATTTTATAATGAAATTTAATTAAACATGAATATAAATTAAGATATGTTTTATGTATTTAAAAATTTTATAAAGTTTTAGAATACTTTTTAATTTATTTTCTGCCATTTCTTTGTATATATGTTGATCTAGCATGGAAACAATGTTAAAGAAAATATATTTCTTGATTAAAATGGGCTGAACCCACAACTAGTTGATCCAAAACTATGGTTAGGCCCATAAAAGTGGTGTAAAAATAAGCCAATAGATTAGCCTGGGATGATAAAATGTTTTAGCTACACAAGAAATTGGTTGTGCAATAGGTGAATGGGAAACTATGAATAATTTGGGTCAAATCCATTATTAGAAGAAATCTATAACAAAAAACCACTCTACTATACACTTCAAGATAAGTTGTTGAGTATCTATGATTATAATGAAGTTCCCCCTTATTTAAATTCAATTGGGTAAAATATACTATGATTATTATAGACAAAAAATATTTATAGTAGACTACACATGAAAACTGGAACTAAGATGAAAATAAAGTAGAGAATAGGTAGGATGGTGTGAAAATTTTGTCTATATATTTCTAGGATAATGTATAATAACAACATTAACTCCCAATGAAATTTTCAAATTGAGTTGTTCTCCTTGATATAATTCATGAACATTTTAAAAATTAGCCCACATCGTCATCTTTCTTCTGCCCGAGACACCCATAACTCACCATTATCTTGTAGTAGACTACCTTCACATAACTACTTTAAAGCTACAATATAATCCAATACCACCTAAAATACATATTAAACTATATTAAAATTATCAAAAATCTTTATAAAGTATAAACTGAGGATGAAATATCCTCACTTGGGCCACACGACATGCATATATGCACGCCATACAAAAACAATTTACCTACACTAAATGGATGAACCATGCCGCCACATTCCTTTTATCGATGATAACACTAACAATAACAATAATGAGTTGGATAATATTTTAGAGATAATATAGTAGGTCATAATTGATGGATATATTTATTAATCATTGTGTTGTTGTTCCATGGAGGAACCCTCTTTTATCTCTCATGATATCTATAGTTTTATAATTTATTTTGATTTATATTTTAATTTATTTAAATATTCATTATAGATTATAATTTTATATTGTTTGTTCATCCACTAGTATCACTAATTATTTTACCCCATCACCTTATCATTAAATACTCATGTTATTAAAAAGAATGTAAAATACCCTAGTGGTGGGGTGGTGAATTAGGCTATATTAGTTAATCTAAATAGCCCTCTCCAATTATCATGTTTCATTGTTAATAGGGTAACCTCTCTCCCTCGCAGTTAACAAAATATTATATGATAGAAAATGGGGAATAATAAACATTACTTGGTTCTCCATAACTAGGATAATCAAAGGGGCATAAGATGAAGGGTGTTAATATACCAGAATCAATAAGAGAAACGGTTTTTTCTATTAATCTAGATTGGGAAAATTGAACCTCTTTGTTTATAACCCTAAAAAACATTAGATCTCAATGTTCTCGATAACTAAATAAAATCAATTATTATCCATGGGAAACCACGTAGATCTTCACAATCCAAGAATAATATAGAAAAACTAATGATGTATTAATGACCTCAAATTTCAATAATATAATGAATTCTCCTAACCATTAGCCATAAGAACTCCTAGATATACTTTTTTATATTAACCATCATTCCATCTTTAGTATAGAACAACTTAGATAAAAATTTTATATCTCTCAATATGTATTCGACTAATAAATATTTCATATAGCAATAATATCAATTTATTATTATATTTTTAATACTATTCATATATATACACACATATTTTGTAACAAAATAGATATTATTTCCAAAATAATTAAAACCCATTTTCTTCATATTAACTTCTCAGTTGAATCATGTGTGTTTTTGATCAATGGGTCATTAAATTCCCAATAATTATCTTTATTTATTGAAATTTCCTTCCTTATGATATTATTGAATTATCATGATGTCATCCACACACCTGATATGGTGTGGACCTATTCTGGAACATGGAAATGTAAAATTATATTGAGAAATTTAAATATATATTCTCCTATTTACGTTGTGACCATTCGTTCCAGAACATGAAAACAATCATAGATTGGTGCATTATCAATCTAGTTTTATGTTTGATAATGTATATTATTTTAATGACTCATTATTGGTGTTCTAAGGATTTGGAATATTTTAAGGATTATTTTTGGATCTAGACACTTTGTCAGCAAGAGATTATAGGGCTCAAAGAGGCTCAATAATAATATATTAAATATATTATATCACAGACAAAAATCATTCGATAATAATTTTTTTTACATTATTTGAGACCTTATATGGGAAATCAGAACCATGGTTGATTCAAGAGTGTGAGTTTCACACTAGGCATAACATAACGGTAGTCGACACTATCTGTTTGGTTGAAGCGGATATTGGTGGATACATTATGTGAATTAATTAATTAATTAATTTTATTTATTTAATATCCCTAAACATAAATTAACTTTATAAATACCATGTTATGGAAAATCCCGATATATATCTACATTACCCAAGGATATTATAGGAAAAGAGGGTTCTATATTCGCAAGAAGATCTGGATTGAGGATCTATGATGAACATATTGAGGTGAATCCTGATAAAGATGAAAATTGTAGTGGGACCACCGTCTTCATTGCTAGAGGACTCGTTTTTCTACAAAATTTGTTTTATAACTGAGATAAGACACATTTATTTGTTGTTTTTCTCCCTATTTTATTTTATCTGTATTTATGTTTATATTTGATTTAATTTTTTTCTTAATGATATATATCCATTTCATGAGGCCTGTCATATTTTGGTATTCTGGATCTTATTATTCATTTGTTTCACTTTCTTATCACCCTTGGATAACAAAATAATTTAATAATTTTCCAATTTAACATTATAAAATTTTGAATTCAATTTTTCAATGAGAATTCCAACCCTTCATTTCATTCATTGTTGTTGTACCATGAGGTCGTGGTTCTACATTTCTGGGATGGATTTGAGCGTGACTAAACTCCCAAATTTCGAAAGGATGTGTTCACAACAAGAAGCTAGCTTTTTTGAGGACATAACATCGTGTGATTTGGGGTTTAAGGGATGGTGAGATGGATTACAGGTAGGTTCTTCATAAATTGTTCATGAGAGAGGTGTGATGTGATGAGGCTGAGGTACATGTTGTTCATGGGGATGGAATCTGATCATTAACGATAGATTTGGGAATTGTTTGGCCTATATCAGAAACACCAAGTGTGATTTGAAACAGAAATGATGGTTGTGGAATTTTGTTCATGATGTGTGAAGGATTCATGAGTTTTTATAAATACATGACTCCCATGATGTGTCGTTTAGGAACACATGTTCTATAGTCACTTGGATGTAAAGACTAGGGTTTTAGGTAGAGATAAGTATCACACACTCTCATGAACCTGTATGGATACCTTGGAACTATGATACCCGAGCCAACACATTAATATCATGAACGGAATTCATGATCCCTATGGGTTATTGAATAGAACCTTCTATCATACATGATCAATGAATTAATTAATTCTCCACAAAAAAACTGAAGATAAAATATTGAAAGTAGTATGTTCAAAACTCTAATTCGAGTAGTACTAGAAAAAACTAGGAATGAAAAAAACCAATGCACTAAGTCATCAAATTACTCAGTATCTAACAATATTAAAACTCAGACATCCCATAAAACAATTGGATAACATATCTAACTGCCACATCCGACATCACTCCATGTTCTAAGGGATCAAGCACCTCCACTACCTCTATGTGGCACTTTCCCTTAGAGTTGGAATAAGAAATAATACAAATGATCAAAGGAAAAAAGGTAAGTTGTGAGCTATAAATCCCTGTATGGTCTCACAATGTTTTCCGTTACCAATACAAAAAAAATTCACCATTTATGCCATCAATTTTTAAAACCAGGAATGGAATTATATTTTCATATTTTGAACAGAAACATTATTTTATTAAAATATATGGGGAATGTATAATAAAACATGAAAACGTGTAAAAATGAACATTTTATAAAAAAAATAATATAAATCAATTGGTATGAATAATTTTTTTTAATAATAAATGAAATATATAATGAAGTGAAACAACGCATAACAAATAACCTTGTATGAAAGACCATTGGTAAGATAGATTATCAGGTAATAGGATTTTCACACATCTCATAATGATCATAGATATATTATGGTGAGAAGGTAAATACACTCCCAAATTTGGTTACCCATCATAGGAAATCTACACCCCAATAGGGGAACCCATCAAGATTAGTCATGTCATAATTTCTTTAGTAATAGTTACCATTGTCAATAAATTGATAGGGAGAAAATGTCATATCATGATTGTCATAGTTACCACTGAATACCTAGAATAACAAGTTCTTAAATCAATCAAAAAATTCTTAAAATTAGAAATCAATCATTTCAAATCATTTCAAAAATATAATTGGATAATTTTTGTTTTCAACATGCCTTCTCATTACAAAAATAGATAAAAAGGATTCATCATTTGATTCCATTTAATGCCACTGTTAAATTTAATCAGTTTTTTAAATATAAACTTCAAATAATTTCATTAAAACCATTTCCAAATCTGAAAATCATTTTTCATAAAGTCTCCTCACAATTTCTATTCTAATGAAAATCATTTTTTCTCAATTTTCATGACCATTTAAAATAAAAGATCAAATAATCGCAAATACATGATTTAAATAAATTAAAAACTCATTTCAATTTAATCACAAAATTTATGTTTTCAATCATAGGTAAGTATATTATGGAACACCAACCATTAAATCAATGATCCAAAAAAGCAACTCCTGCAATGGGAATCTCCCACAAAGAAAAAAATAATGGAAGATCAATGAACAAAACCTAGAATCAAGAATCTATAAAATGTATTTTAGATCTATAAATTAAGTGTGATCCATAAAACACTATGAATAATAGAAATTTTGATCAAAGGAAACTACATAAGAGGAGATCCACATACTTGTATGTGATTTAATAAGATCAATCCCACTTCAATCCACTTTGGAATGGGTTTAAAAGGGCCCAAATCACCTCTTATGAGTCTCCAAATATGAAAAAACCATGTTGGGTATGGATGGGGTGATTATGAAAATTATTTGAGGGGTTTCATAATTTTAAATTAAAATTTGGAGAAATTAAAAACCACGCACATGGTTTCCTAGAGAGGTATTCACAGTGAGATAATCTTTACAATGTAACCATGCACCCCTACTTTTTTTCTTTTTGGGGTTCACATTTTGATTACATGGTTAAACTAACAATTTACCAGACATTAATTTACCACTATCCATGGAGTGCATGTTTTGGAGTGGTGCATTCATGATTAGAAAAATCATGTGCCCAAACATTGTGCCTCCCTCCAATAGTTCACAACCAGGAACACCATTTTCTTGGCCAAAATTCATGGGTTTCTCTAACCATTAACCAACCAAGTACAACCCATTGTACTCTAAAAATTCTCCAAATTCCACCCAAAACATACTAATGAAATACCCATTGAAAAGGAGATCAAAATTAGGGACCCTGAATACATGAAAACAATTAAAATGATCTTAGAATCTCCCCACCATTGAATCATTTGGTCCCACAAAATCATGTCAAGAATATTCCATACCAAAAATAAATGACCACTAATATCTCATTAGTTCCTCCCAATCCCACGTCAAATGAGAATTAGGAAAAAATTTACATATCACATAGATCAATGATATCATCCTCTGATGATGTAACTTTGTCTCTAAATCAACAATCCTCTCTAGATTATTAGTCACAAATAAATCAAGCACATATCAAGAACAACCTATCTCCAGACAAGAGATGGGATATAAATATACATAAAAAGATGTGATACATAGAACAAAATATTTATAGATTTCAACATCGGGGGATGTTCTAAATGGTAACCCACTTTCCCCACCTAACCAAAAACCTTCAAATGTTCCCATAAATTTAGGGGAAATATTCCCTTACCTCCTTATCCATCAATAACCTAGTCAAGGTGTAACTCACATAAACACCTGGTCACCAAATGAAAACTCCAATGGTCACATGTGGAAGTCATCATATGTTTTTTACTAGCTCTATGCCATCAACAATCATTG
This sequence comes from Viscum album, assembly GCA_963277665.1. Classification (NCBI taxonomy): domain Eukaryota; kingdom Viridiplantae; phylum Streptophyta; class Magnoliopsida; order Santalales; family Viscaceae; genus Viscum; species Viscum album. The sequence continues at coordinate 2,006,503,634 of OY728151.1, read as the reverse complement.
AAAAATAAACTAAATCTCTAATATCATATCAAGGACAAATCTTTTTCCAACCAAATTACATTCACTATTAATTGACTAAAAAACTGAGATTTAAATGGATATATATACTTGACCTCAAAATAATCCATTTTAATTGAATAATGTTAATTGTTGTTATAAGAAAAATCAACCAGTATGAAATGGATGTCCCAGGATCCACCAAAATTGGGGACATAAGCATGGATCATGTCCTCAATAATGTTACATCCCTATCTATCTGGTCATTTTCCTATGGATACTTGTTTTGTACTCAAATGAACCTAATATTCTAGTGCATCCTTGAGGAATCTCAAAAATATTGATTTTATATCATAATCTCAATTAAAGTCTATATAATATTGAATTCCATTGAAACAAAAAATTTATTTTATATTGATATTTCAAAACTCAATATCATTGGTTTTTTCGTGAATGTGTATAAAGTGAGAAAATTTTGTTAGCTGATTGATCACAACCCATATCAAATTATTTTTATTAGGGGTACCTGGAAACCCAACCACAATGTATATTGAGATCTCATCCCACTTCCAAATTAGAACTGGAAGTGGCTAAAGAAAACCATAAGGTCCATGGTCATCGACCTTGTTCTTTTGGAAAATATAGTTGTGAGATATAGAAAACATCAGTTTCCCATATCATACTAGGACACACTATTCATCTTCATAAATCATAAAAACAATTTTTGGTTCTAGGTTTCACTTCCCAATGTGAATTATCAAAACCTCCCATCACATATTTTCTTAAGGACAAAGACACAAGAAAATGATTCCAAAATCATAGTATTATCTAATAAAGGAATGTCTACCCACGGATGGAAACTCCACTATAAACAGAGGACGTAATACTAGTGAATACATCATCAATATATGGTCCTTGAATTATCATCTCAAGAAAATAAGAGTCCAATTTTTTTTGGAAATATAACATGGGAGTACTCTTCTCTAATTCCTAAATGATAATAAGAAAAACTATCTATCAAGTTTCACTCTTCAGATGAATCTTTCTTGTCCTGGGTTATAATTTTCTTACTTAATTATTAAGAAATAACATTCCCCTTTTCGAAGGTGTAAATATTTTGAAAATAAAAATACATTAGGTTCGCCATCGAACACCTATACTAAATGATAAAATATTATTTAGAGAATATTTATCTTAGGCTCTTGTTATTGAAAACGTATTAATAAATTTTTTGAAAAGGTAATTCCTCCAAATCATAAGAACATGAATTATGGATGCATATTCCAGTTCATGGGTACGATTATTTTTCTGAGGTTTCCCATGTTATTGAGAACCATAGACTACCACATGATCATCCTACTTAATTACACAACCCAAAACTGATCCTGATGTATTACAAAAGGCCACATAGTTTTGGTGGCCTCTAGAAGAGTTAGCACATACACAAAAGTCAAAATACACTTAATGCCAACAAAATAATTCTCACATTTATCATTCTAAGTTAAAATTATCCCCTTTCTAGTGAGAGAGATCATCAAATAATCCAACTTTGAGATATCACTCACAAAGAGGTGATAATACCACAATAAATCCATGAATATTTATATCTCAATAAAAATACATTGTTTCGACCATTTCATAACAGGAGTCACATTCCCAGTATCAACATAAACCTTATTTTTTGAGGAAAATTTTTCCAAGAACTGCATTTACAAAACCTAGAAGTCACATTTTGATATATTGATATAGAGTCAACGATTTATTGACATTTATAGAATTGATCTCAGATGATACACATGATACTTATATAGATTGAGTGAAATTTGGGAATTCATTCAAAAATACACCAAAAATGTGTCATGAAACTCTTGGAATATTTTTTTTCATCAAAACCATAATGGTTGTAGGAGTACTAGTTATAAAAAATAGAATGAAATGATACTTTTAATGGAAATGAATGCATCAGGAAGTAGTATAATGAATGTTGGATTTTTTTATTCTCAACTGGTGATAACCAGATTGAAGATCATTATTTGAAAACTACTTAGATCATTTCTAATTTTCAAATAAATAATTAATTAGTGGTTACATATATTTTTTATTCACCAAAACTCAGTTTCTATTCTAGTCATCAACACATAAGATATGTGTTAGGTCAGCATTAATTTCATAGAGAATAGGAACCACACAAGGTGACACACTTTGGTGTATTAATACATTATATAAAAAATCATCCTTATGAGCCTTCAACTCTTTTAGCTTAGCCAGTACCATATAGTGAGAAGGAATAATTAACAGTTGTGTACTAGACACTAAATTAATTGAAATAAATACCTCTCATATAGGTGGAAAACCATAAAAATTAGAATGAAACTTGTCAGGAAACTCAATTATAACTGGAGGGACATCATCACAGAAATACTCCCACTATATATCAAAAAAACACTAATATTAATTTCCCCCACATCAGATAAGAATGTTAATCTATACTTTAATTCAGGTCCCATTATCCATACAAGATATATACACACCATTAGTATAGTAATGGAGACCCACCAAAGATAATGATAAATTCAACCCTTATTTTTAATTATAAAATCTATCCCAAGAATAATGTTAAGAGTTTTAATGTCGAGAACCAAAAAATTTGATACATTATCTATCTCAAATAAAAAGAAAACACTACTCGAACTTCATAGACCCTACCATCACTTCATTTTGGGAGGCATTTTAATGTCCATTAAATAAGATAAATGTTTAAAAGAAATATTATTTTGGTTCAAAATATGAGTTTTTATAAATGATTGAGATGAATTAGTATCAAATAAATTAGTCACTAAAGAGGAAACTATCGTGATGGTACCTATCACAATTGATGGACCTATACCAACATCTAAGGGATTCTCTTCCACTGTGTGAAGAAGCTTAATTCTGAATGTTTATGGGTGGAACCCCATTGATCAATAAGAATATTATCTCACTTAAGTAAAATTAGTTGTGGATTATCTCATGCTAATGTGTGGAGAAAAATTAAATGGAATAATTTATATTAGTGTTCTGAGTGACCTCAAGGATTGAAGATCATTGAGATGTCATTAAAAACTCCTCTCAAATTCCTAACGTAGATAATCTTGAAGAAAAAAAAGGGAATCATCTAATAACTTCATGAGGTGTAGAGGACGCATGTTGTCGATAACTGCCAAGAGACTCATCGCACTTCCTATTTCCTTTAAAAGAACTCATAGAAGTACCACTAGGAGAAAAAGTAGCTCTCATTAACCCTAACATACTATCTAGATCAACCTCAACCATCAACACTATATCAAGTATGTTATCATATTATGTGAAATTTAGTAGATATCATATAAAAAAATATCAATTCAATGACCCATATAAAACTTTAGACCTTTCATCTTCTCATTTGACACAATCATAGTTAAAAACTACATAAGCTCTGTAATTTAGTTCTTATAGTACATCATGGTTATATCTGCTATATAGAGGATAAAAACATTTTTTCCTAATCCAACACCATATATTTTTGATATAAATAATCAGTGAAAATAACTCTAAATTCCTTACAACCAAAAAACTCATTATTTTTCACCATCGCCATCATGTCCATCAATCTCTTTATATTCTCTTATATCTTGAAGGTATCATACATTAATTTAATTATTTGGATAATTTACAAGAAATAAAAAATACTCTCTATCTGGTTCAAATAATGATCTACATATTTAGGATCATTAGTTACTTATAAATAATGTGGATTCTAGAAAAGAAAATATCAATCATGGTTCCCAGATTTATCCCTTTTAGGGACAAAAACTGTTTCCTACACGAGAACAAGTGTATATACCTATCCCAAATCTTGGAAAAGATGCACAATAATATCAACAAGATTCTAGTATATGTGAGGATATTATCAATGTGGTTCACCAGTAGCTTCCTCCTAGAGCTTATTCACATGTCTTCTGAGAGTCATAAGGCTAAAAAACATCGAAATACAACAATAAATGAATTAAAAGATTACCCAGATCAATAAATCATAATAGAACAACATGAATATAAATCCCATTAGATAAGATAACATGATTTTTATTTCAACAAACCGAAATAAAAATTCAATAAATTAATAGAATCAAATAAAATTATTCCTAAAGAAAATTTTTCGTTTACACTAATGGCTACTTAAGGCTCATTGTAATGAGATATGGCAAGATACTCACTCATAAATACCTAAAAATTCCCAAAAATATTATCTCTTATCTACCTGGACACCCCAAACAACATACTGTAAACATGGAATAGTGATTAACCTACATCTAATACCACTTTGTCCTGAGCTATCCAATATAGCATAGTACCATGTTATTTGAACCGACACTAGAATATCTTAAAGGGAGTTACCCATCCCTAGGCTTTGGTGCATATCACCTAGAATAATACACGATCAATGTGGGAAATGTTTTCACACAAAATACAAGAATATAAAATATTACATGTTTGTATTCTCAACACTCAAAAGGGATATGTTCAAAAATATCTACCCAAAACAAAACCCAATATAGATCGTCATAAAACTAGTCATTATCTAATAATATAAAAACTCATACACTCCATGAAACAAGTGGATAACCTTTGTACCAATCACCTTAATCATTACTCCACGGTCTAAAGAATCAAGAATATCCACCAACTAAAAGTGGCACATTCCCTTTTATCATACTTATCATAATAAAGTATACAAAAGCCTAATGGAAAAGGTAGGGTGTGAGGTATAAATCACAATAGGGTTACACCATGTTTTCCAAAATCAATATAATCAGAATTTACCATTTATTCCATTGGTTTATGTAAAAAATGGAATGACATTAAATTTTGTTATCTTAAACCAAAACATTATTTCATTCAATAAATGGTAGATATATCAAAATAAATTTCAACCAGTATAAAAAGAAAAGTTTATATAAAAAAATTATACAAATCATTTTCCACGAATAAAACAGTTCAACAGTAAATGGAATGTGTAATCTAGTCAAAGTACTCACACCAAGAAACCATGCACGAAATCCATATGGTGTGTTAGTTTATCAGGTAATAGTATCCTTATATATCTCATAATGATCACACCAATTTCAAGTGTGCACACAATCATACAACCTAATAGGGAAAGCCATCATGGGATGTCTACACCTAAATAGGTAAACCCATTATGACTATTCATTCCATAGTTGTTTTATATACATTTTTAATTTTCAATCAATTTCATAGGAGGAAAATTCATAGCATGATTTTCCCAGATACCAAAAAATACGTTGGTTAACATGTGAATCAATTAATCAATAAATTATACAAATTGGAAATCAATCATTTCAAATAACTTCAATATATAATTTTCCAATTTTAATTTTAAACATGCCATCTCATTTTAAAAAAATCACAGTTTTTCATCTTTTATGCCAATTCAAACCACCTATCAATTTAATTAATTTTATAAATATAAAAAAAATTAATTTCATTACAAATATTTCCAAATAATGACTTCATTTTTCTTAAAATTTCCCAATAAATTCAATTTCATTGAAATTGTGTTTTTTTTCAATTCTCATACCCATTACAATAAAAGAATATATCGTAAAAAATTTATGTTTAAAAAAAATTAAAAATACATTTCAATTTAATCACGTAGTTGAAGGTTTCCATCAAATGGAAATGAATTATGTACCCACCTACCTTTAAATCAAATATCTAGAAATCAACACCTGCAATGGGTCATTCAAATAAAGAAAGAATGAGCGAATGGTTGCGGAACAAAATCTTGAATAAATATCCAATATAATACTCTTTAGATAAATTAACTATAGGATGATACATAAAAATCTATGTAGGAGAGAAATAGATATTGGAAGAAACTACATGAGAGGAGTCCACTTACTCTTATTTGATTGAATGAGATCAATACTACTATAACCCCCCACTAAAAGGGATTAGAGGGGGAATATCACTTATTGGGAGCCTATAAGGATGATGAAATCATTTTAGGTTTGAATGGGGTGATTATGCATTTAAACTAGGGGGTTTATAATTTTTAAATTAAAATTCGGAGGAATTGAAAATTACGTGAATGGTTCCCTAGGCAGGGCCTCATGGTGGGAAAACATGTGTGCCCAAAAAAAGCACACTCGGTGGTATTTTTTGGGGTTTATTAGTTATACACACTATTTATCAAACTATTTTCCACCAATTCATTTCCCACTACCCAATGGGTTCATGGTTCGTAGGGTTGCCTGCATAGTTAGAGGACCTTTGTTCCAAATCTGTGAGCCTCCTTCCAATAGCTCCAGACATGGTACACAGTTTTCAGTCCAACCTATATGGTTCTCCATATTCGTTTCAAAACTATTCATAGCTTAATAGACTCAAAAAATTCTATAAATTACTCCAAAACATCCTAAAACATTATCCAATCCCAAGAAGATCAAAACATGGTTCAAATAACACCTAAAAACAAGTAACATGTTGTTACAGACGTTGTGTATGAACCACACTTTCTATGTGACCCTGTGTCAATGGCTCTCCATGTACCCCAAGGGTACATGTGTCTGGACATGTCCAAATAAACATGAACAACCATATTACATGGTAATAAACATGTAATCAAACATGATAAGGGTATCCACACACAACTAGTGTACATGGGAGGGGTTGATGTACATAATAATGGGCCAAAAGGACCTGGGAAGGCCTTGGATAAACAAGACACGATGTGTACCACCTATACACAAAGTTTCGTCCCACATAGAAAAAATAGACATGTGAATGTGAAGAAATAGTGTGATATCCATGAGAGGTCACACCCCATGTGACCCTAGGAACATGTTGTGTACATTCCATTGGAACATCTATATTATGTAACTCCTTCATATAGGTTCATATTGGGGTCTATGAGTATCTTATCCTGGGCAGTATTCCATGTAGAAAGTGACAATCGACTTAGTTTTCACATCAATGATAATAAATGATGTGATATGATTGGGATGGTTCTTTTAGGGATTCTTTTCAGATGGAAGTTATCATACTAGGTTACCAAAGAGGCATCTGGTTGGAAATTCCCATGCCACACTAGGGCATAGATCCCCCATAATCAATACACTAATAGAGTTGGTACTCCCCAATACTACATAATATAATGATACCTCTTTCGATGAAGTGTTTCTAACCTCTCTTAGAAATACATTGGTGAGAGGGTCCTCCATTGGAGTTAGTCGTCCCTTGGATGTGGAGAGTGGTAGTGAGGGTTGGGACACTCCTCTCAGATTCTTCTATGGTTTCATGTGATTCTAGGCATCAGAGATAGAACTCTAGAGTTTTAGGGAAAAAAGTTATTAGATAAAAATACTATAGTTTTGGGTTTATTCAGAAATATATTTTACCAAGGCTAATAAAAAGTGTTGATAGTGTTTTCTATTATTAGCTCTGAAAATCATAATAAAGGGTACCATTTATCAGGGCTAAAAATGGGATAGTAAAATGTTGTCTTTATCATTATTTTTTATCACTAATAAAGGGTTATATTTATAATTAAATAATTCTAATAAAGGGTACATTTATCAATGCGTTATTTTTAGCATTGATAAAGGTCACAATCACACATGATAGTCCCACATTGAACTTGCAAGCATTCGGCCTGTTAGTTTTATATGATTTTATAGCATCACTAATCTAGAAGAAATCTATGTAGATGGGACCCAACATAAACTCCTCATAGACCTTAATGGTTTCTTTCTAACTTTCTTGGGCACATGTGGGTTGTGGCCCACCCTATGCTCCTTGTATGATTTGTCCCACCCACTTCTTAGTAGCCCTTCCATGTTGGGAGAACTAAATGTCTGGCCCTTTAGTTTGAGGGCAAGATGTCTTCGTAAATTTTTTATAATTAAATTACTATTTCATATATAAAAATATATATTTATATACATGAATATATATATGTATATATATTAAACTTGTTTTTAAAATTTATATATTTTTTAAAGTGTATATGTTTTTAATATTTATTTATATTTATTCACTTTATTATAAATAAATTATTATAGCATATAAAAATATATATATTTATATATAGAAAAATATATATTTTGGGAAAACTAATTTATTAAATTTTTATAAATAAATTCATATTATATATATAAATATATATATTGTTATAATTTAAAATCAATTGATGCGGAAGAAATGAGGGGTTTTTTAGCCTGGTTATACACTCAAGATGTTCAATATTTCTAACGTGGTTTACTTATACAAAATATATGAGCTCAATTGACCTACCAATAAATCATTGACTATTTATTCTAGTTTAGTTAGAAACTAATACATCATTCCATATTTTTGATTCTTAGGATAACCCCTGGACTTTCTAATTTATCCACAACACCCCCGCGAGATTATTTATCAAGCCTTATGTAGAACCATGATGTTATCTCTTGTATGTGTGATGTATTAAAACCTTATTCAAATACGTATCATGTCGTTTGGTTTGTCCAATCCACAAAGTAGTGAGTTATTACTCTTCTACAACAATATATATAAGATATATATCAATAATCATTAGTGTTTAGTGTGAGCCTATAATTTCTCTATATCACTAATCCATCTATGATCATCTACCCTCAAGCTTCATGGAGGGAATATTTGATGAAACAGAAAAAATCGTTGTCATCCACACTCATAGAAATTGTAATGGATGAAAATTAATAAAGGCCTAAAGTTTAAAAATACCATTTAATGAATTCTTATGGACACCAGTAATTAAATTTTAAAATAAGGAAACATAGAAAAAGGATCATTAATCTATGTAGATATCATTTTATTGATACTCTGAATAAAATGTTAGATCCACTGGCTTAGGATCCCCATGTTTTCTCCACTTTAGGACAATATAGATATACACATGTGGCTATAAGATTTTTCACATTTAGGAATTGGGGTCATATTATCCCTTACATTAATCATATTATTACTTAAATAAATTGTTTTCATCCAAGTAATCAATTTAGTTGGTATATATTATACTAGTCATATTGCAATATGGATGATGCTCTTAGAGGATTATTTTATTAACCACTAGGCCTCTATCAACATACTTTTCAGTGTCTTTCTAATGATCTATGGTCTCCCAAAACAATCTCCACATGGACATCTTGTTATTCAATTAACATAATATAGTTAGATAATTATAAATGGAGATTCATGTTTTCCCATCATCTTGTAGATGTTTCTGAAAAGGCTCATCTTCTTCATCAAAACCATGAGATATCATCTTTCCATCCGTAGTCTATTATTCACTTTTTTTATTTATTTACAATTTTTTTATATCTGAGGATATTTATATATATTATTTCAAAGTAGATTTTTTACATTTACAATATTATAGATGTTCGTTGTCTAGATTCCATACTCAATATAGTTTATAACATTTAATTTGAAAAAAATTAAAATAATGAATATCATTTGTTGGATTTGAAATTTACGAAATTGTTGTCAATTAAATTTTATAATTTAATAGAGATATGAATGAAATTATTTTTCTTTTTATTTAGTGAAATGGTCATGAAAATTAATAAAAATAGTCTTGGATTGTATAAAATTTATTTATAAAGGAAATACTTGATTTAATGAGTAAATATTTTTTTAAAATAATCATTGCAGTACTTTTTTTTCAGTTAAAAATAATTATATGTTTTTTAAATGAAAACACATGGGTTTGATTAATACTATATATGAAGTGAGAGAAAAAATAAGTGGGTATCTTATATGGGATCAGTATTTATTTTATTTTAGGAATTTAGGATAACATCATGTTTTTTTATAAATAATTTGGTCTAAATCCTTTTTTTATTAGGAATGTAATTTCGTCTTTCTGTCTTGGTAGAGGGTTTCCCATAACATAGATCAAAGGACCAAGGAAAATTCAGACATGAACATTTCCCAAAGTCCCACTATAGTGTAATGCCCAAATCATCCTTCCTGTTTCCCGAGTACACCATCATGCTTGCACCACTACCTTCTTACATAAAGCCTACATCACTACACGGGTCATAAATTCTCATATGGGCTTGCCAGAATTTTAACCCTAGTATTTTTAATGTAGAATTATTAGTTTTACCACTAAATCACCACCATAACTACATTTGTTCATGTTCATTAGTGGGTTATAATACCAATATAATTGTTGGTATTCTGATAATAGATGGTCTAGAATAATCTACCTAAAAAGATATTAACATGGAATCTAACATCCCTTATTTTTTCAATAATAGTTTTATCCAATCATTTCATGAAATTTTAATTTCCTTGTCTCTTTGTCAAAATATGATGATTACATGACCATATATGTACCAAGGAAATATATTTTTACACAAATTTTGAAATATAGGTCACCATTATATGAATAGGATGTACAATAATTTCCCAAGTATTTTTTCCATTCAATAATAAATAAATTTTGTTTCAAAACATATTTATTACCACATTTTCTTCCAAAAAATTTAAAATCGAGAACCTAGACCAACAACCACATGTTTACCCCTAGTTGTTGTTTTTCATGTCACCCTCATGTAAAATGATAACTTGTTTGGACTTATAAACAATAACATTATAATGTTTGGTTCTCTATATTTTAATTATATATAACATTATCCTTTAATTATGAATATATTATATGTTTTTTTACAAAATGAATATTATGTAAATTTATATGATGTATATGAATCGAAAAATCAATCCACTCTAATCATTTGAGAAAATAATATGATGATGGATTTAAAGAGTTCATCATGTTAGTAATAAAGCATGCATACAACCCTTCTCAAATAATTTTCCTAGAATTATGTTTTTTTATTCAAGGTAAATTAGTCTGGATGAGTTTTAAGATCATTTGATTTATCACATAATAGATCCAAGATATAAATATTAGAATAAACATGGGGAAAATGAATTTTTACACTAATTTATATGATACAACATTTTATGGATCACTTTATATGAATACCAGGGCAAATGATAATGGAGATCATATGGATGAAGTTAAAATTGAAATTGAACATGAACATTTGAATTATCCAAATTTATTTGAGAATATAAAAAGGTGTGAAAAGAGACCATTGTGTAATGTTTGTACTACATATATATCATTTTCAAATTTATTGAAGTTAAATAATATGAATGCTTCCAATTGATTGAGAGACACCAACTGTACATAACAACTTGGTAACTTGGATGGTATGATACTAGTAGTAAATGAACATCCTTGTCGAAAATATGATGCTAAAAAAATTCTACATTTAATGAGAATAAACTCTAAAAAAATAAATTCTTTTCCAAATGAGTTCATATTGTTTTACAAGGACCATGAATCATTCATAAAATTACCTATTTTTGTCATTAATCATTACCAAAATGATAAATCATGTTCTTTATAAGATGTAATGTAATTCACTATTATTTCACATTTTTGAAGATTATATTGATATCAGGGAACCATGAGTCAATTGACATGTCATTAGATATAATAATTAATGATGGGAAACTACCTCATCTAGTAGATTATCATCAGTTGTAGAAACATTATTTTTAGTATCCTGAGTTTAAAAATGTTCTGAGAAAATTATATCTTATATAATATTTTGATGGAATAAATATTTTTGTTGTAAAAAGAATTACTCATAGTACATGGCTAGTTATGTTGGTATTTTACAACTTGCACTATGTTTATGCATCAAGTGAAAATAAATTATCTTGTCTCTTCTTATATCTAGACCAAAATAATCCAATATTGATATTAATGGTTTTTAGATCCATTGATGAAAGATCTAAAACTATAGTGGGATACATCTATTATTGTTTACGATTATCATAGAAGTGAATAATTTACATGAAATCCATATTTTATGGGATGATAAATGAATTTATAACTTATAGAAATTATATAGGATGTAAAAATAAAGTAATCTTGGGATGTCTCATTTTTAAATATTGAACACATGATGTTTTTTTGAAAAATTCCTTAAAGAATGTGTTTTTAGGACACCATAATTTTTTTCCACAACGACATAAATACTAATCTTGTACAAAAGGATTTAATGGATGTACCAAACAAGGTACATCACCATCTCCACTAACGGGTGATCAAATGTACGAAAATGTAAATGATATTGAATTTTTTTTTCTTTAATCCATTTTAATAAAACCATAAAAAATCATGTTTGATAAGAGACCAATATTCATTAAATTACATTAAAAGAATTTTGTGTGCATCCAAAATATTATTGATTCAATTCATGTATAAGAAAATGTATTTGGTAGTGTTATTGGAACAATAATATATTCTCATATAAATAAAAAAGATATAATAAAGGATTGGATGATAATAAATGACAACGATATAGGGGAAGAATTGGAACTGGTGAAGGGTAAAATATGGACTCTTTTTACTCCAGTAGCCTACAATCTTTAAGACATGAAAAGGATAAATTTTTTATTTTAATTAATGTTATAGATTTTAAAGAAGGGTATTCATAAAGAATCAATAATTTCATGTCAATGTCTAATTTGAGGATATAGGGACTAAAATCACAAAATAATCATGTTTTGATGCATGTTTTTATCCCATCATTTTATATTGTGATATTAAAAACATGTATTAAATAATGTAACAAGAATATTTTTTTTAATCCATATGTAGTATTGTTGTAGAACAAACAATTCTTTCAATAATAAATAAGGGGGTTACAGTCATTTTATGCGTATTAGAGAAGTTCTTACCACCATAAATATTTTATATAATGGTCCGCCTGAAGGTTCACATAGTTATATAGGTCCAACTAGGAGGTCTTGTCCATTACCGATGGATGTTCCGCATTGAATGATATATAATTATTTTAAAAGGGTGAACTGAGAATAAAATTTCGTTAAAGGGTTGTATTTTATAATGTTATATGATTGAATAAGTTGTTGATCTTTTATTTATTACCTATTAGATGTAGACAACATCAGTCTCCCAAGGATTCATCATAGTGGACACCTTACGGGAGAAGGGATTTTAAGAAGGTATATTGTTTGAATTACCATCATAGAGTTGTATAGAGGTCTCCTTTTTATTTTACATAATTGTGAATATATTAATCCATACATTGAATCACACAATGAAGAAATTAGATATTTGAATCCAACAATTTTTAAAGGATGGACATCAAATACAGATAATAAATAGTTTATAGGACTGTTCTTATATAATATTTATAAGGACTAATATGGAAAACCTAATTCAATTTATGAATAAAATTGATGGCTAGTGAGTGGACCAATTGAAAATTTTATATCTAACAACATTGTTGTAATTAATGGTGAATATTTATATTCAAAAGAAATCGATGAAAACATTATGTTGAAAAATAGGGGAGTTATGCTTATGGTGGAAGCGATGAACTTATATAGTTCGAAGGATATAATTCAAATTTATGTGAGTATTTCATATTTTTGTATGACAGAAAATATATAAGAGTTGGATTATACTATATTTCAAGGGTTGATTTTCCATTCAAAATGGGTTGAAGAAAGAAGTTTAGTGAATGTTGATGAAATGGGATTTGTGAGGGGGAATTTTAGTGTGGTAGGGGTAATGGATGATTTTTTCATAATGGTATCATAATAAATACAGTTATTTCTGTTCCAATTCAACAATCAATAATTGGTCAATTATCTTTCTGGTTACTTATTACAATATTGGGTCAGATGAAAATTCAATCAAGGATGACAATTTCATTGGGAGATCATAATCATTTCATAGTGGTCCCAATGAAAAAATATGTTCTATATGTTCGAGTAGACCATAAATATGGGATTTGGATTCTAAATGGAGGATCAAAATTCCATCAACATTTAAAGAAAATAAAATGAGTTCAATGATAATGTTAAATGGTTTTTAGTATACTATGATTATTGGTATTGTAATATTTTTTCTCTACTGAATTAACATCATCTAAATTAAATATTTTACTACTCATGCAGAGAATGACATCTTCACATGTTAATGTTACCAATATCCAGGAATAACAAATGGTTGATGCTAAAACTTAAGAATTATTAGTGAATCAACAACATGTTGATAAATAAAAAGAATGATCTAACATCCCCATTTTGACTAAAATTATAAAGGATATAAAAAAGGGTATGAAATTTTAGGATAGACCAAATTAATGTAGCCAACTTATTGACCAAAAAAATTCAATTTTCATATGTTATATTGGGGTTACAATGAGGATGAATGTGTCAATTAATATATATTTATGTCACCATGTCTAGTATGTAGTGATGGAAACCCATTTGGAATATATTATCATAATGTTATTATATTATTGATATATTTTACTAAAAAATTATATAATGAAAATATTATTCACTTTTCGCTGTACATTGTAGATTACATTTATTTTAGAAAATTTCTATAATAAATATGTCTTAATTAATATTTAAAAATCCCATAGAGGATTATAGACTCTTCATACTTGGTTTCATCTTACTGATTCTACTGGGAAAGTAAAAATCCAACAACTAGTTACATATGATAACCTTTGAAAGAATGAACCATGGAATTAATTCATTAGTCATCTTGATGAGAAATAAATTTAGGAGAATTTTATTTGAAAATAAATTATTTTAAATTATTAATTTTATCGAATTTGATTCAAAATATTAAATTTATTATACAAAAAAAGAGTTTTGAAAATAAACAATGTTCATTAAAAAAAATGTACAATTATATCAGTGAAATGGTATAGTACACATCACTAGAGAAGAATATGGAATGTATATTAAATATGAAATAAAGGTTTTATGTGATATCAATAAAAATTTGTTAATTTTTTTATTTTAATATTGATGAATAAACATCCATAGAAACTTCCAACCAATATCATGTTCTATGGAAAAGGGCCTCGAATAAATAAAGATGAAACACTGGTTGATAATGTCACGACCCGTCCTCGGGGCCCGTGCCGTGACTACCCCAAGCCTGTCTTCCATAGTCCTGGGTTTGGCAACTAGCACCAAAGACGTAAATCCCAATAAAAGGGAAGGTGGGTTGGGGTGCTAGTCGCCAGCCCCTGGCCTATGGAAGGCGGGCTTGGGGTAGTCATGAAACGGTCCCTGAGGACGGGTCGTGACAAATTGGTATCAGAGGAGTCAGTTCTACCGTAGAACTCAAGACTCTCAAAATTTCTGATGTGAAGCAATAGTGTTAAGAGTATGGAGTGTGGTTTTTAGTCCATTAAGTCCAGTGTTTGTTTGGCGGCCGACATATCCATACACCAGGCCCTTGACTTCTGATTTCTGACTCAATGCTCGAAAACACTGATTGCATGTGTGTTTCAAAAGTTTTTTTTGTGATTACTTTATGTCAGCTCAGTAGGTATTCTGTATTAACCGTGGCACACCTGTTAGCTTTCATGATGGCCCCACAAAGCCATCCAGCTAGGTTCTTGAGATTTGTGCGAGACGGAAGCCCATCAAGCGACGAGGCCTCAGTGCAGGGCCCCATTTTAGGGGAGGTACCGGCGGTACCTCTACCCATTGGGCCACTGCTGCCACCAGCCGTACTAGTGGACAATGCACGCTGACAAAGCGTGTTTCACGAGTTCCAGCAGCATAGGCCTCCGAGGTTATGAGGAAAGACAGATTCCCAGGTAGCAGTGGACTGACTCGAGGCGGTTGCTAGAGTTATACACCTAGTTTAGACACTAGTAGAGCAGATGCTGATCTTGGATACTGGTGTTTCCTAGTGAGTGAACCTGGGGATGGTCGGTATAGGGATGGTACTTTGGTACGTTGACTAATTCCTGAGTTAGTACCTTCGGGTAGTGTGCCAGCTATATCACTACCTGTTGGTTAGCAGTTTCAACCGGCGGTACTTGTAGATGACACATGTAGGCTTAGTATCTTACACGTCTTTCAGCATTAGATACCCCTCTGGTTCCAAAGAGAGCCTGACTCACAGACGGTTGGGGACTGGATTGAGGAGGTGGATGAGAGTTTTCTAGATCTTATACAGCTTTGGCAGGACGACATGTCGGTAGTTGAGTAATCATCGAGGTGTACTGATCGTTCCTGGTACTTGACGACTATGATACGATCAGTGCTTCAGGGCTCGGACTTCCGAGCAAGGTGTGTTTAAGGACATCTGAGGTAGCACCTTTCCTCTATAAATTACAAATTATGTTAGGGTTCCATAGAGAACCTTTGTGGTTGAGAATTCTTTGGCATAGTGGATACAGTCAGTGAAGGTTAGCAGCGGGAAAGCAGGAAACTGGCACCAGTCTCAGAGACATGGGCGTGTAAAATTTTTCAAGTAGAGTAAATGTTAAGGACATATGATTCTGCATAGAAGAAGACGTTGAAGCAGAGCTGGGAGAGCAGTATGAGGTGGTGTGCATTTCAACATGTTACAATCACCCGCCTTTGTAGTCCCCTCCAGGCTCAGGGAGCAGGAGGGAAAGGGAAGAGAGTAGCTGCATGCAGTCAAAGAGTGTGACCCAAGGGCTTTAGGAATGATTTGAGGTACGGTCTATGTCTACTACTATCTTCTGTAACAACAGACATTGATACGAATCATCCATTCATTCCACGAATCTTATCCTAGACCTAGAGTTTCTGGTAAAGCCATTAACTTTACCCTCGCGTCTGGAGATACCTTTCGGAGGAGACTCGATAATCACGCTTACGCCGATGGTGTGATCTGACCCTTGAGGTGAGAGTTTCGGTTGGAACCTCTTTGTGGCAGTGTTGAGGCCTTATGATGATAGTGTGGAGATGGACTGGGCAACCACATTTCATACAAAGATTGACGTTATTAGGAAAAAAGGTTGTGTTTTACCAACAATGTTGGGATGGGTTTTCCTTGGTCGGCAAAAAGGAAACCCAGGCAGCACAGGATAGAATCATGCATAAGTGGGTGCAGTCGATCACTCATGAGTTGTCCAGACTTAGATTTGAGCAAGACTTCTCCAGAGTTTTTGCATAGCTTTTAGAATTGACGAAGAAGGGTAAAACCCTTCATGTGGTCAAGGATATGCCAGCAGATACATTAAGGAGCAGAGGTAGAGGTTGACGAGTGCGCTCATTTTGAGACTACCGGAGAAGGTGAAAATCATCCAAGAGAAGATGAAGACTACACAGAGCAGGCAGAAATCTTATGTTGATAAGAGACGGAGACCACTGGAGTTGGAGGATGGTGACCACATCTTTATACGGGGCTCACCTCGACAAGGTCTACGGAGATGTGGCCGAAGCGGAAAGTTATCTCTGAGGTTCACCAGACCCTTCTAGGTCCTCAGCAGGGTAGGCGAGGTGGTCTACTGCTTGAACTATCCACCTGAGTTGCACCGGGTGCACAACTTCTTCCACATATCTCAACAGAGGAGATACGTGCATGGCCCTTCACACATCATTGACCACGGAGAGTTGTAAATAGATGACAGGGCGACATTCACAGGTTTCCAGTAGAGGTTGAGGATCAAAGGTATCAAGTCCTATGGGGATGGATGATTCCTCTTTTGAGCTTTCACTGGAAGCACGAGAACCTCTAGGAGAGCACATGGGAGCAGGAGGCTCAATTGCATGCTCAATACCTTCTTTGGATTCCTTTATTTTTTTTATAGCATTACGGGGGCTTAAAGCCCGGAGGTGGGAGTAATGTAAAGACCCGAAAATTTAAAGGAATTTTTTTTCATAATTTCTTGGGAATTTTACAAGTGTTTGGCTTCTGACATCACCTGATTCTGAGGCCCGGTGTGCCCGGAATAAATTTCCAAACTTCAGCTTGGGTACGTTCAGTGAATGAACAAGAAGGTTTTTCTATCTTTTGAACCATTGCTCGGAATTGGAATCTAAGGGCACCGATGGACTCACAGCACCGGTAATTGCATAAGGGGACCTTTACCTCATTTGCATTTTAAGCAGCTTCAGATTTAATATTTTGGGGAATTAGTTTAAAATAAATAAAATTAGTGGCACAATTTTATTTTTATGGTTGGTGGTTAATTCCTCCCAAGGGGAGTTGAAGGTGGGGCCCACACCGACATAACCTCTATCGGGAGGTTATTTGTGGGGAGGGGCCCACACATAACCAAACCTTTGATCTTCCCTAAACACCCCCATTAAAATCCTTTGTTTAGTGTTGACAACCCCTTGAATTTAAATGTATAAATCTTCCTCTTATCTTTCATTTTCTTTAACTTTTTCCAACACACCATATTTAATTAATGGATCCTATTCAATTAATTAATGAAGTGGTTAAAATTTTGAAAGACTTGGAATGTTTAATTAAAATAAGGTGAAGTATTATTTTAATTAGGTTGGAACTTGTTTTGTTGGGGGAAACCTCTTGAGAGAGAGAGCTTTTGTGAAGGAAGAGGGGTTTTCCTCCTTTGTTAAAGAAAACCAAACCACTGGCGAAGAACGATGACGCTCCATCTATCATCTCCTTCACAACAATAGATGAAGAGTAAATTCATCTTCAGGTGCACTCCAACGAATGACTCTTGTGCCGGGATCGAAGCCCTTTTTAGAAACGAAGAACGCCAATGATTGTCGTCCCCTTCATCTCTTACCATACAATGACTTCAACGAGCCGACATCCTCCCTTTCGCGATACCATCATCCATGATGCTTGTCGACCACGAACCTTAATCGAGGTGGTGATTTAATTTTAGAATGTTAATATTCCCATGATTTATCCCTTCTAAATCAAATAACGTGGATCAACTCATTATTAAGTTGAACCGCGAATGTTTTTATTTGCGGTTTGGGAATATTTATTTGCAGGGAAATTGTTGGGAATTAAGTTCAATTTTAATTGATTAAAATTTTTCTTCATTTTTTGTTGACCATCATTGTTGTTCAACCTTTTGATAACACCTAACGCGGAGGGCGCGGGCCGAACAAACACGGCCTAACAACCCTCTGTAGACTGTTTGTTGATGTGTAGATTGACGGGCGACGATGAAACAGGCCGCTATAGAGATTTGAAGCCTCCTTAGTGATGTTTGGGTCCCGCAGTGACCTTAGGAAAAGACGGTGGAAAACACAGACCACTGGAGCGTGTCTTGTGGTCCGTAGAAGGAGTATAAGTGGCGCCGGCGACCGGAGGCGGCGGTCGGAGCCGTCCGGCCACCTGGAGGCGGCGGCGCCCCAGCGCGCCTCCGGAGAATACTTGCCGTGGCTGTGGCGTGGCGGCGATGCGGTAGATCCCACGCAGTAGTGGGATTTGGGATGGCGTGGCAGTGGTATGCACCACCGGTATCAATTAGCGGCGAGGGTTCGAGCCCCCCCCCCCCCCCCCCCCGCTCCGCGCATTCACTCGGCCGAGTTGGTCGAGCTGGCTCCCCAAGCCGGGCCGGGGTGGGCCACACTGGCCGGGTCACGCCAGTCGGGCCAGACTGTTCCAGTCAGGCCGGGCCGCGCCCAATCGGGCCAGACCCGGATCTGAGTCAGGTCGACCCGGTTCGGGGCTGACTCACATGGTGTTGGGCCAGGTCGGACCGGGCCCAGACCACCCCCATTTTCGGACCCTCTTCAGTTAAACTCTCATATAATGGGCTACAGACCTCAGATCGATGCATCGTCAGTTGCGTAGGGATCTTTGGATCAAGACGGTCGTTTCGGTATATTACACTAATCGTTTTGGGGAACTTTGGGTATGGCCGTGTTTGTTCGAACATGAAACCAACTGGGCCCTCAGAGCGGCAAACGCTAATAACTTGACGACCGGACGTCCGATTGACGTGCCACCAACTAAGTTGGATTCCTCCTGGTGAGAAGGTTCTTTAGGTATATTTACCCTGAGGTTTGGACGCAGTTGGTGTATGACCAGGTTGGATTGTACCCAAAATCCAATAGGGCCCTTGGAATAGAATTAATAATAACTCTCAGACCGGACATCCATTTGATGAACCGTCAGCGGCGTTGGTAATCACTTTGAGAAAAAATTCCTTTGAGTATACCCCAAGGGAGTTCAGGGTACAATTGTGATACAATCGGTTTGGTTCGTACACGAAACCAACTGGGCCCCCAGGACTAAAAGGCTTATAACTCACAGACCGGGCTTCTGATTGATGCTTCGTCCGTTGCGTTGAGACCCCTTTAACGAGACGGTTCTTTTGTGATAATCTAAGTGAGTTTTGGATGACTATGTATATCGGAAGAGTTAGAAATGAGCGTATTTCTAACCAGAACCCTTGAACGGAAATTCCTTTATCTCTCCGACCAGGCATCCGATAGACGCGTTGTCTGACGCGTTGAGTTCCTATTGATGAGACAGAACTTTGGGATACATCAAAAATGGACTTTGTGAAAGTTGATGTGTCGACCCTCTTGGCTCGTGGAGTGGACCCTCCTAGAATCAATGGTGTTGTGTGCGGGAACCCTAAAGCTGGCTGCGACTGTAATGACTACCGTGCTGGGATCCTCCGTGGTTTCGACAACAAAGACAACGGTACATGGATCCTACATGGGTTCGGCAGTGAGGAATACTATACTTGGATCCTCTATGGGTTCGGGTGTGATGAAGATAGTACTTGTATCCTATATGGGTTCGGTAGTGATGGTTACTATACTTGGATCCTACATGGGTTTGGTAGTGATGACTTCTATACTTGGATCCTATGTGGGTTCGGCAGAGGAGATGATTCAGAGGCTACATCTAATCATCTCCACCCATCTTTTTGAGAAGTATACCTATGTGAGCAGAGTCTTGACTTTATATCATTATATTTGGTGTGATTGACTTCTTTCCTGTGTGGACTGGTTGTGCTTGGGCTTGGAATTTTGATTCGTACTGAGATTGATAACATAGGTATATGTATGGGCATATACCTAAGTAGTGTTTATCCGTTGAGTTCATAACCTTTGTGTTTCCTCTTTTTTGAGATGGGTTACTTGATAACTTAGGTATAAGTATGGTCTTATACCTAAGTAAGGGTTAACTGTTGATATCCTTTTTTGAGTTTATCCTTGTTGGATATAGTGAGACCTTGATGGGCTTGGGGACCCTACTAAGTATTGTTATACTCACCCCTGCACGGGCTATGCCCGCACATCGTTGTGTTGGATGCAGATGGCGTACATCGCTGATGGAGACCGAGTGTACAAGGACTGGATGGTACCCGGAGGTGGACCTAACGACGAGTCAATACCCGGAGGTGGACCTCACGACGAGTTAGTACCCGGAGGTGGACTTCACGACGAGATGGTACTCAGAGGAGGATGGCAGGCGAGAGCGTTGAGGAGGCTATCTGTACCTACCCTTCAGGTAGGATCTGAGGAGGACGACCCGATGGTTTCTGTTTTGCTTTTCAGCTGTTTTACCTTCTTTCTTAGATGTATTGTACTTCCATTTGGGTTTGTATTCTGGCTCATTTACTTTCCAACACATACTTTTGTACCCAGTTTACTTAGTTTTTACTTTAGCTTGTGTACTCTATTTTGTTTGTTTACTTGTATAAAGGCAATGCCTTCTCTTTTATTCGGATTTATGCCTTTGGTGCTAGTCGCCAGCCCCTAGCCTATGGATGGAGGGCTTGGGGTAGTCATGGAATGGGCCCCGAGGATGGGTCGTGACAAATAAAAACACAAAAGAAGCATGAGAAACCAATATAATAATGAAATAATATCAACTTGTTATGATATATAAATTCATTACATAAAAATATCCATTTATGTTCATTTGTATTTTATATTTTTAGAGATAATAATCCACCATGACCGTACCTAATAAAAAACAGATTTTAGTAGATTTGAATCAACTGGAATAATATGGTATTGGTAGAGGTATTGGTTTTATAGTGTCACCTCAACAATATTTCATGAAGATACAATTAAAAGAAGAAATATATCAGAATATTAGTGGATTTAAACTGAAAATAAAGAAATGAAAGATATTATTGTCAAATCTATTTTGTATGAACCCTATATACAAAATCATTAAGGTGAGTTGAAAGTGAAATAATTATCTACACATGAAAAACCAAATTACCCCACCATCATTGAGGTACGTCATTCCCCTAAACCTACTACCTGACCTGAGGTAGTCAATTTTTTTACTACTCTTTATCCGAAATTTGAATCAAATAACTTCTGATAACTTTATAATACTAAAATTTAGTAGGGTAATTTTTCATGTGTTATTATCTATCAACACCGACACACCACCATGTTGTGAGGGGTATGTTTTATAATATATTGGGATACATGATAAAAAACATTGAACTCCAATAAGACAACATAAAAGTGGGGATTGAAGTATCTCTAGAGTCAAGTGTTGAGTTTTGTTGGAACCAGGTTCTTCAAAGCATGATTTGGTGTATGGTTTGTGTTTGTTGTCAATCCTCAGTGGAAGTTCATGGTGTGTACCAATAAAGCGATCATACCGTTCAAGCAGAAAACAGTAGTGAAGGTGGCGCTGTTTCCCAGTGTTTGCCAAATTTTTGGGCCTAAAAATCGGCTAATAAAGTAAAGTGTTTTTGGCAAAGGTACTTGCGCGTCATGCTCTTTGAGGATAAAAGACTTGCGCGCCATATGTTTTTGAGGATCTAAACATCAAAATTTGGCTAAGTAAAGAAGTTCGCGCAAGTATTGGTTGGGTCGCGCAAGTGAGTTGCGCGACAGAGGATCTGGAGACAAGACTTGCGCGTCGTCGAGGGACTTGCGCGCCACCGCGCAGGGGGTCCAGTTTTCCTATAAATACTGTACCACCCCTTCTCATTTCTTACGGATCTCAAGACTTCAAGATTGTTCGAGCTCTCGTCGCGCAGGTGGTAGTTTTGTCGCGCAAGTAGAGCTTGCACGTCGGTTGTTGGCTGTGCGGCCAAGGCGGTTTGGAAGAGAAAGGAAGTGGACCGCGCAAGTTTGTTGTCAGGGAAGAAAGAGTCGCGTAGGTGCGTTGATGACACTTGCGCGCCAGTTTGGACTTGCGCGCCGGAGTGGGACTTGCGCGACTGTCTTGGAGAAGCGCGCCTAGTTTTGCTGAAGCCCACCGGCCTGTTTAGAGCTGCACGAAATCTAGGAGACTACCCGAGACATTTGAGGAAAAGTGATATTCTGCATCTGGAGAGAATCAGACATCAATAGAGCATCTACATACAACAAAGGATGCATTCTTATGAAAATGATGAAGAGACCTTTACGTCTATAAACTGAGTGGGACTTCACCAACGGCAGTGATCCAGGGGGAGTCAACGGGAGTGATCCGAGGGACGTAGTGAGCTATCCCTGAACAATTGTAAAGGCAGTGATCCTAGGACAGAGTGTCTGTACCCGAACCTTTGTAATCCCAATATAGTGAAGCATAGTGGATTTTGGTATGACCGACAACATGTCGGCGTATGATCCTTGGACGTAACCCTTAGTGGTGACCCAAGTATAAAGGGTTGTGTCTTCTCTGTGCATGTGAATGTGTGCTTTCTGATCATAATCATCATACATGTTCAACAAGTTTCTACCAACGTGGGAACAAGATCCATCACATTAAAATAAAAAGTGGTCACCCTAATTCACCCCTCCCCTCTCAGGGTGTTCCGGGGTCCTTCAAGTTTCCTATTCAACTTCATGATCTAGATATTACAATGTTCAATGACACTATTATAAATTTCATAGCATAGTCATTTAATTTTATAAATATACATGTGGTATGTCTGAAAGAATTTTTTTAAAATAAAAACCTATAAAAATTGATGAAAAAAGGTCTGATGTGAGGTATAATATTATATATAGTTAAAATTATGGGGGAATTGAATGTTATATCATGATAATATAGTGAATTTACTATGAAAAATAAATGAACTTTTGGGAGTACCATCTCCCTTCTAGTTTCACTACTATATATATTAAAATTCCAATTTAATTATGAAAAATAATTAAAATATGGATATGTGTCCTAAATTTGACATTACAATGGAATATTTGGAACTACCAATACATACATGGTTTTTATTGAGAGTATAAATGAGATTTAGAACATTTAATGTCCATGAGTCTCAGTTTTGAATACATACACAAGGTACATTTTCATAATCCATCTATTCAAAAAATAATCCATTTTTTCATTAAGGTTAATAACTATTCATTTTTTCTTCAAGAATTTATATTACTACTATAAAGAGGGAAAACACTTTGAAGCATGATTTGGATTTATCAATCCCTGTATCATTTTTGGGGAAAAATTACTTTGAATGTGAAAGAAATTGATAAAAAAAAGAGGTGAACCATCAATGTAGTTTGAGAATAAAATAAAAAAAAAATATACACTTATAGATTCCAACTTTTATGGGGTAAAACCCTGTGATCTATTAATATAAAATATATTTTTATTTTTATCAGTAATTATTTTTTTTCTTTTTTGGGAAGAACTATATTATGATAGAATCAATTCAGATTACCAAAATGTTTATTTCTTGGATCCAATGGAAGTATTTCTATCAGAACAAACACACATTATTTTTAATATGGATTTTTAAAGTCCTGAAGCCATCATTTTATAGATAAATATAGAATTATATTTTTTAACATGTGTTTTAACAAGAATTATTTTTGACAGGGTGATATGTGAGTATAGGTTAAAACATGGTATGAAGTCAGTGATTTAACATAAGAATCCTATAGACCTCATAAAATTGAAAAATATTATGGTATATATAGAAAAATTTTACTATAAAAACATATTTCAAAAAAATTACATATTTTGGTTAATGTCTTTGTAGTGTATGAAGTAAGATTGCAACATCATTTTTAATTTTTTAAATAGGTGGTGCCTTGGTCATAAACGGAGGCACATATATTAAATAATTAAAGTGTTACAAAATACTGAAAGATGGGATTTTCACAATCTTTTTCATGAAGGGGGAGAAAATCCAATGGAAGGTCATCGACTAGGTTATGTCACAGTTGATTCCTTATTGGAAAGCCCATCAGAAACCATGTTTTCCTAATGAATCAAATTCATAGTAATGTGGTTGGTCTCTAAGAGTGAAAGAGATTATTTCATCCAATGTGTTGTGAGAGGCCAAGAAAGAAGCACTACTCCATTCTAAGCATCATTCATGATGGTTGTTGAGTCACTTTATATCTATATATTTTTCCATCCTTTTATCCCTGTAAAGGTAATAGCATGGATAACACTCAACATTTTTGCATCCAAAGACGTGGTGCAACCACAAGTGCCATTAAGTATCCCAGAATCTACCCAAGGAGGTTCCTGTACACCACTCCGCTTCCTGATTATAATGGATTACCTTTAGAGGCACCAAAAACATTAACTATATTCCATCCCGAGATAGTTTATTTTAAGAATACATAGAATTTTGGGTGAGGCATATGGTAGATTCCTTATCGGGGCAACACAATATGTAGATGTCTGAAATAGAATTACAATTTAATTGTAAATATTTTTCAATTGTTTGTTTGTATATATTTTCATGGTTCATCCAAGAATACCATCAATTCATATACTGAAAAGAGTATGTATATTTTTTATAGATGAGGGGGAAGAGTAAATGGTGTCCAAAATTTTTCAACATTAAATTTATGTGATTACCTTTTTTTTTTGATCTACTATGGGCTATTTCTGTATAAATATTTTATTTAATTGAATCATTAGAATAAAAATTATTATATATTATTTTTAACTTTTAATAAATGATAAGTTTAATGGATGAAATAATTTTTTTTAAAAATAAATGATAATAATACA
This sequence comes from Viscum album, assembly GCA_963277665.1. NCBI lineage: Eukaryota > Viridiplantae > Streptophyta > Magnoliopsida > Santalales > Viscaceae > Viscum > Viscum album. The sequence continues at coordinate 2,006,477,836 of OY728151.1, read as the reverse complement.
GAGTATCTAAATTTATAAAAACATAATGAAGAGGTTAGATTCTACTACTTATTAATTTCATTTTCTAATCATTTTACTTAAATTTTTAATTAAATTACTAATATTTTATATCATATTAATATTTTTTAAAATTTAACACATTAGCTAAAACCACATTCCACATGCTCAAAGAGATGAAAAAAATTCTTATTGTTTTTATACTTAAGGATAGATATAAATAAGTCATTTTTGATGTGTCATAATTGAAATCACATCAATCGACACAAGATGTAGTCAGTATGACTTGAAGTGCCTATTTTCAATAAAAATGTGTAATTTTATTTTGGAACACATTTCATATATATATAATGAATAAAACAGCCATAAATTATTTTCCAAATTTACAAAAAATGATCTATAATTCGTTATTCATGTGTAGGAATTGACTGCATGCCAATATGACACACAATGTTGTCGATATGTTTCCAATAATGTGTTTTCAATATGAAACTATCATTTTAGATTAAAATTCATAACATATGAAGAACATAGAAAATGAGATCGAATTTTTTAGTTTATTAGGAACACATTCCATAATTCATTTGTGACCTATAGGTATCAAACCCATACCAATGCTAATCATGACGTGGTTAGTACGACTCAATTTGTATGATTTCAATACAAAAGATTCTTTTTCATTTAAAAAAACCTTAAATACCCCAAAGTAAGAAAACAAAAATGGATTGTTTTTAAACCGTATCAAAATATTTCATATTTCATTTTTGATGTGTAAGAATAGTTTGAATATCAGTTTGTCACATTACGTTACTAATATGACTCAAAGTTCATGTTTTCAATAAAAGGATTTCATTTTACTTTGAAAAATGTTTCACGTTACTGAAATTGTGAAAATGTGATCATATTGTTTTCAAACATTAGGAAAGTTATCTATAATTCATTTTTCACATGTATGAATTAAAAAACTCCAATAAAACACACTATATGTTCGATATGACTCGAATTATGTGTTTTTAATATAATCATTAATTTTGGATTATAAAGTATCACATATCCAAAATTAATAAAATCATCTATAATTTTTTTAAAAATCAATATTAATGGTCCATAATTCATTTGTGACTTGTAGGAATTGAAAACATGTCATTCCGATATACCATACGTTCAGAATGACTCGAAGTGCATGTTTTCAATAAAAAAGTGTCAGTTTAGTTTAAGACATGCATCAAATAACCAAAACTGAGAAGAAAACCATAGATTATTTTCAAAATAAAGGAAAACATACCATAAATTAATTGTGATATGAAATAATTGACCTCCAATAAATGTGACACATGATGAGACTGATTCGAATTGAATTGTGTGTTTTTAATAAAAAGGTTCCATTTCAGTTTTAAAAGTTATCCACATCTCAAAAACCATGAAAAAAGAGATTGAGTTGTTTTTAAACATCTGTAAAATGATCAATAATTCATTTTTGACATGTAGGAATTGACTGAATTCCAATTAGACACACCATCTGGTAGATATTACTCGAAGTACATACTTTCCATATAAAACCATATTTATTGTTTAAAATGAATCACATATCCCAAACTATGAAAATAAGATTCAATTGTTTTAAAACATTAGTAAAATGCTTCTCAATTCATTTTTGACCTATTATAATTGACCACATATCAATATGACTCCCTATGTGGTCGGTATGACTCAAATTGAATGTTTTCAATAAAAATAGACATTTTAGATTAAAACATGCATCAAATAGTCAAAAATGAAAAAACGCAATCAGATTGTTTTAAAACATTATAAAAATGGCCAATAATTCATTTTTTGTGTAATAATTGTCGGCACATCAATATTACTCATGATGTAACTGATATGACACAAAGTGTGTGTTTTCAATAGAATGGTACCATTTTAGTTCAAAAACTATTCATACAACCAAAATGGAAAAAACAATCTCATGTTGTTTTTTAAATATTATAAAATGATCCATAATTAAATTTTCACATGTAAGAATTGATAGCACGCCAATCCAACACATGATGTATTCAATATGACTCGAAGTATGTGTTTTCAATATAAAACATCCATTTTAGTTTAAAACTCATTTCATTTCAAAAAACCAGGACAATGATATTAGATTATTTTAAACCATTTAGAAAAATGTGTATAATTCATTTATGAACTTTTGAAATCAACCACAAAACAGTATGAAACCAGATGTGTCACTATTACACTAAGTGTATGTTTTTGATACAAAAATACCATTTTTGTATAAAACATGAATCAAATAGACAATATTGAGAAAAATATCGGATAATATTTTAAAAAATTATTAAAATTATACATAATTCATTTGTGACATGTTAGAATCAACCAGACATCAATCAGACATGTGATGTGACCAATATGACTCAATGTGTGTGTTTTCAATAGTATTGTGACTTTTAGTTTAAAACATGTTTCACATTACCAAAACCAAATTGAAAATATCATCTAATTTTGAAACATTAGAAAAAATACCTAATTTATTTTTCATATGTAGGAATTTACCACACTCCAATTCAACACAATATCTGTATGATATGGATTTAAGTACATGTTTTCAAAATATAACTACAATTTTAGTTTAAAATGAATTACATGGAAAAACCTGATAAAATGATCTCAGATTATTTTCAAACAATTTTACAATGGTTCATAATTTATTAGTGACCTATAAGAATCAAGAACCTGTCAATCTGAAATTCAATGTGGTTATTAAAACTCACAGTGTGTTTTTTAATAAAAAAATAATTTTAGTTTAAAACATGCATTAAATATCCAAAACCTAAAAAATGATATTATATTGTTTAAAAAATTTAGAAAAATACATCGTAGTTCATTTTTGAGAAGTAATAATATACCACACATCAATTTGACACACAATTTTACTGATGTGGCTCAATGTGCATGTTTTTGATAGAAAGGTGTCATTATAGTTTAATATGCACATCACATCACCAAAACCAAAAAAACAAGATAATATTGTTTTCAAAATTCACGACAAATCCATAATTTATTTTTCATGTTTATGGATTTATGACACATAATGTGGTTGTTATTACTTGTAGTGTGTGTTTTCAATATTGAAATTATATTTTAATTTTGAAAAAATCAAATAGAAAAAACTGAGCCAATGAGGTTAGATTATTTTCAAAATTACTAAAATCTTACTTAATTCATTAATTACATATAAAATCATTCTAAAATAAATCTGACACATGATGGGACTGATATGAATCGATGTGGGTGTTTTCAATATAAATTTTTCACTTTAGTTTAGAATTACAATCATTAGAAAAAATGAGAAAACTAGATTATTTTATTTTCAAACATTATGACAATGATCAAAAAATCATTATTGACACATATAAATTGACATCACATCATTCCAACACCAAATATGGTATGTATTACTCAAAGTATGTTTCATCAATAAATGAGTTCCATCATAGTTTAAAATGAACATCGTATCGCCAAAACTGAGAAAGTGAGATTAGATTGTTTTCCTATCATTTTGTGTTCTATTAATAAATTATGTTTCTTTTCATTTTATCTAATCCTTATCTAGTTAATTTTCAAATAGATAATTCTTGAAGACAAACAAGAAATATTTTAATATTTGAAGGCTTGTGCTAAAAAATAATGTCATGTTGAATTGGTTCCCATATATAGTGAGTTTTTTATCGTCACATACAATATCCAATTCAAGGGGACACACTTTTGAGAATAAAAAATATGGTGTGACATGTAATAATGATCCAAAACTTAATCTGATACATGGTATTCCTTGTATGACTCAAATTGAATGTTTTTAGATTGAAATTTAATTTTTATATTTAATTTATTTCATTACTATATTACTTATTTATAAATTTTTTTCTCATTGAGGCGCATTCATTTACACAAGATGGGGTTATTTTTAAAATGAATATTAGTATGACTAGGGTTCAGGGGAAAAAGACAAAAAAATTTAATGTTTTTGAATATTTGTGATAATTTCAACATAGCCATATAATTATAAAAACCAATATTGGAAATTTCTATAATATATTTGTTTCATATAATTTTGTAATAAATTTTATTTCAATTAAATTATATATTTTCTCATATATTTTATCCTATATCTTTTTATGTTTTATATACTATAGTGTGGAATAATTTTAACATCACACTGCAGAAGTATACTCCTTTATCAGTGATAGAAAATGTGATGATAATAGAAACATTTATCAGTGCTAGAAAAATTGATGATGATGGGATATTCAATTAGTGCTATGAAAAGTGCTAATAAAGGGTCCCTTTATCAGTCCAATTACTAGATCTAATAAAGTCACCCCTTTATTGTTGTTAATTTTAGCACTAATAAATTACAACATTATCAGCACTAAATAAAAGCACAGATAAAGTGTACCTTTATCAGTGATTTTCTTGCATTGATAATGTCCTATAGATTTAAATCATGATTTTCTTTTCAATGATTATTTCCACTAACAAGGCTTATTATATAGATATTAAATTCCATATGTGTAGTCGTGTGGGAGATGGATATAAAGATCCCATTTCTCTTTCATCAGTATTTCTTTATGAGCATGTATATTGGGGTATTGTTTCCCTCTTTCTATGGGTTGAGTTGACAAATTTTTTGTCATTATATTTCTCTGCTCATGGTTTTCAGGGAATCATATTGGGTATATACATACTTACCCCTAAATGGGCTTCACCTGTATATGTTTTCTTTTATACATATGACAGACATATTGGTGATGACCTTCATAGAGCAGGATTTAGAGGAGCATAGATATAACTAGAGAAGTAGACCGAGTTCAGTGGTTGGATGAGGTGATCGAGAGGTGAGCTCTCCCAACCATTCCCTTTTTCCAATTGTTTTCTTGTTGAGAAATCATTTACAGTTGGACATGCATTTCCCCCTTTATTATTGGGATTTCTATTATCACGTTCTAATGTATTCCCTAGAGGTTTCTTCATGCATAGTTATACACTAGATTTTGTAGTGTTTTACCATTCATATCCACTTTTTTAAAGATATTGTTGTGTGTGTGCATACAAGTACTTTAGTATATTGCCTCCCATTACAATTTATGTCTTTTATGTGCATTATACTAGCCCCTATATTATTGTGGAATGGCTTGTGGTGTCTCACTCAGCTTAACATCAGCTTGGTGGGCCTTGATGGTTCTGTTCATGAAAGTGTGGTATGAGATTAGCTTTTCTCAGGCTGTGGTTTTGACTTTGACCTTATTATAAGGTTTGTTTTATGAACATAGGGAATTAGTGTTTGAGTTTCTTGAGTATGAATTTTATGACATGGAATTAAGTATTGGTGCAATGAATGATATATCCATTCAATAGGACTCTTACTACATTTTTCATGACTCGCTATCCCACGACATTAGTTTCAGGTAAAAAGGGTGTATTAAATTTCATTATCCTTTTTAATTTCATTTACTTCTTCAGTTATTTCCCCTTATAAATTTCCATATAATCATTTTATGTATTGATAAATTTCAGAACACCTCCATGAAAATATCTTGTTAGGATGAAAATATGGGGTAATGATAATGATTAATTGAGCGATGAGACCTTATTTTAGGGACTTTAACATGTGGTGATTCCCCTAGGATGTCAAGAAGTAGTTTTATCGTCTAATAGGTAGAGGAAAGTTCGAGAAGTTTATGATGATGTATCATGCAAGCTTAGTTCCCTAAGTGAGTTCCAATGATAAAAAATGGTGCGGTTTTATGATGAAATAGAACTACAAGTATCAGAATATTTTCTTGAGTCGGTGATATGTTCCATTAGGAATTTTTAGAACCCAAAGGATTAGATGGTTGTTCTTATAGCCAACATTCTTCTTAGGGTATGATGGTGGTGTTATATTTTGATCACACCGACTCATGATGATATGGTGATCTCATGGATAGAATTACTACATCTGTTTCATGATGAGTATTTCCCTTTACGACTTCTCTTTGTGTGGGGTAAAGATCGTCTTGATTCGTAGTAGGGTGATATGATAGTTTTTAACTACACTATGTGGTTTACCAACCTCAAGTGTCACATCCTTGATATGGTGCAATAATGTTTGTTCCTAGCATAGAAGTTTGAGTATGACCTTCACAGAGACATCTATTCTAATGAAGTACCGTTGAAATTCCACTGTTATGCGGGAGTTCCGGTGAGAGCTCTATTTATAGAGAAATTCATTGTAGGGGAAACTAGGTCTTTATATTTGGATGTAGTCATCAAGGGACTGTGTCATATATAGTAGCTAGTATGTGACAAATATCAGGGTCTTGATGTAAGAGGAATACCCATGTATGGACCCATAAACATGGATTTTCATCATAAGGTTAGCATAAGGCATCCAGTTCTCTTAAAAATGGGTGATTCTATGATTAAAACAGGTTAGGTCACATGGATCATGATTTACCAACATGTCATGCTGAATAAAATAAGTGGGTAGTGGATGTATTATTAGATTAGTGGAAATTTTTTGGTCAGGGATCTTTTAGGTTTTTTGAGGGAAACCCAAATGAGGTGATTATGGAATAATTTCTGTTGGATCTTCGATGGGAGGATCATATAGTGGAGGATGAAACTATGATCTATTCCCACCACCACACTAGTTGTCCAATGCTAGGATCAAGGAGTCGGTGGTTGGGGTCATGGGTAGTTACATGCAATGTAGGGATATTACTACAATGAACATAAGATGATTTGATGTATGATCCATATATTGTTTACGCTTTCTCTAGTTCATTTATACATAAACATGATTAACTCCTTTATTTAACCCATATGAAATATATAACATCATGTTTATAACATAACATAGTAGCTAGGTATATATGTTACTACATGAAGTGATTCATCTATATCACACATCAACTGAAAATTCAAGTTTTCACTATGTGGTAATATTTTCATAGGGGACCACCTGTTCATTTTCATGAAACCTTTTTGTCATCATATTGGGTATGGATTGGTTATCTGGGGTGAACGAACAGATATACAATCATCAAAGGAGTTTTATGTTCCAATATAATAAATGTAAGAGAATCTAATTTATAAGATAAAGTTATTTTTGTTGAGGAAGATGGTCTCACAAAAAAGAAACTACAACCCATCACCCATTTATTAGATCGTATCCATTAGTGAAGACGTATCTTCATACATATGGATTCCAATGTTAAAGTGATATTATATTAAATTCATTACCGATGATGTCATGTGGCTAACCCTGAGTAGGATATTGAATTTTAGAATTATTTTCTCTTTGGTACAAAACTGATATCTTCTTCGGCACATCATATGTCCCCCTCTAAGTTCTAGGAGAATAGGGTTTAATTTGATGACCATCAAGAAAAGGGATTTATCATACCCAGTGTGTCCCCAGGGTGAATCCAATTTTGTTCATGAAATATTTGTATAGGAAAATGAGGCTTTGTGTTTATTATGGTCACCTAAATCAGGTAATGATAAATAAAAAGTTCCCCTAACTAAGAAATGATTAGATTTTAAAACAATTGATATGTGTGAGTTGGTTTTGAAAGACCGACACCAAGTATAAGTACAACTATATGAGGGTATCATGTTAGTGATTTTCCAAATACATAATTTCAATGTCTCTAAAAACATTATGAGTTCCTAGCAATTCCATTTGGTGTGATGAATTCCCCGGCATTGTACATAGATCAGATAAACTGGATATTTGAGTCGTACATGGATTAATTCATAGTTTTCATCGTCGATGAAATCTTCATTTATTCTAAATTAGAAGATATGTATACAAATAATTTGAGAGTGGTCCTAGAATTACATTGAAATTTATGGTAAGCTCATACCGTGTCATTTTTGGATCCACGAGGTTCAATTTTGGGATAATTCCATCTTTGAGGATGTTTTAACTATAGATCTGGTGAAGGATGATGTTGTGCATTCATGGGAGCCACGTAAGAGCACGATGAAGGTGTGGAGATTCTTTGGTTTGGAAGGGTACTACTTGAGGCTGTGGTAGACTTATCAAGGTTAGAATCTCTATTATCTATCTTGATACAGAAATGAAATCCATTTACCTAGACCGAGAAGTGTCATAGGGCCTCCGAGGAGCTATGGTAGAGGTTTTCTGGTGCTACAATGTTGATACATCTATAGAATATTGATGAGTATGTAGTGTTTTTTGATTCATCTAGTGAAGGATTATTTGTGTGTTGATACATAGGATGGTAGTGATTGATTATGGGATGAGTTATTTGAGACCCTAAAGTAGAAATACATGAATCATGATGTAGGGTAATATTTTTTAGACTTATCACTAAATAAGTAGTGTCACTATCTTCTGGGAGATTAATTTATTGTTTACTCAGTCCACTAGAGTCTTTGGTAAATCATTTCTAAGAGATATTATAACCTGATAGAGAGGTGTTGAATGAAATTATTATAAGACCAAGAAATTTAGACTGACTATACTCATGGGATGGGATATGTGGTGATAGATTCCTTGAGAAAGAAGTCACACTCTTGCCTAGAAGGCGAGGCATCTGAGTAGTTGGCTTCATTGTAGCTGGCCCTGGTGGAGTAGAGTGGTATATTCTTCCCTTCCATTGATGGTAGTGACTCCTTCACTTAATTGACACATGAGGCTGGCTCAATTGGGAAACACTAATTGTGAGGATCTACATGAATAGATATCCATAGAAGATTCACTAAATGGAATTTATAAATTAGTGTATCACGTAACTATTTTTGCTGGATTGATGGTTTTTCCTATCATGCTATAAGTGGAGGTGGTGAGGTAGTTTCCCTATTCCCCTATGGGTTTAAATCTGGGTTTGGAAAAGATATAAAAGGATCTTAAATGATGGTTTTTGTGGGATGTAATGAGATTTAATGTCACTGAGTTTTCCTCTCAGGGTATCACATGTTAGAAGGTGAAGGCTATGTATCATGTTCTTTATGGTTTGAAATACCCTCTCGATATCCCATAGTGGAAGTGGGGTGCATTGTCTATGGACCTTGTGATGGGTCTTCCAAAGATAGTGAGAGCCCACAAATCTATTTTTATTATTTTTGAATTACTTACCAAATCGGTATAATTTTTAGCCATTAGAGAGTAATGTTTATTTTATAGTTTCAGACATTTGTATGCACAAGTGATCATTCATCTTCATAGGATACCCTTGAAGATATTTTTTGACTCTAATGCTCGGTTCCTATTAAGGTTGTGGATAGGATTATAGAAGGACTTCAGGACCTAGGTGAAGATGATTACAACATTTCACCCATAATAAAATTGGTAGAACAAGCACACTATCCAGGTGTTGGAGGATATTCTAAGAGCAATATGGTTAGATTTTTGCTGGAATTTGGAAGATAACATTCTATTGGAAGAGTTTTCTAATAATAACATATATAATTCTACTCATAGAATTAAACATTTCATTTACCATTATAAGAGACCCCATAGGTCACCATTATACAAGATTGAAATTGGAAAGACATCACCTATTCGGCCAGAAATAGTTTATGTGAGGATGGAGAATGTTCAGAAGATCCACGGGTGTATGGGTACACCCTATTAATGAAAATAATTTTACACATTTCCATTTCATAGTCCAGTGGAGTTAGAGTAGGGATATCATGTTTTAATAAGAGTATTCCCATGATCAGTATATAAAGTATTTGGATGAGGATTCATGCTATCCTCGAGGTTTATCAGGACATTAATGATCATAAATTCAGTTGGTGAGGTTTCTTACCAATAGTCCTTTCCCAAACAGTTGGAATGAGTGCCCAATATCATCCATGTGTTTTAGTTGAGGATAGACATGAAATAAACTATTCATTTTATTGAATAAATCATTCTAGGCATCAAGTATCCATCCATATTCACGAAGTACCTAGTGGTGATCATGGATCAATAGTAGAGAATATTGCACTGATACACCATCTCTTTGGTTCATACCCTTTAATAGTACATGAGCATGTAATGGAGAACCTAGGAGTATGATATCTATATTTAGGATCTGTACTATCATATTTTTTTGTATCTTGTTGTTTTTGGGGTGAAATGAATGAAGGAGTGGGGATTTTAACGACTCAATTTTTTTCTTGCAGGACATCAAAATATTTTAAGTAATATTTTTAGAGCCAGGTGATCAGTCAACATAAGACTCCAGGGTTCAAAGAGGAACAATATTGATATATTAAATATATTAAATATATTATATCATGCATGAAAATACTTTTAGAATAAATGGGTTTTCATTAATTTGACATCTCATTTTTTAGGGTTAGTTGAATGCCTACCACATTTTGAAATATTAAGACATTAGTGGGTAGAACAACTAATTTCTCAATAAAAAGAACAAAATTCTCAGTTTTCTATTGACCCTAGACCCAGTTAATAGATGAGAATTAATGATTGGAAAGTGTATATGGGGTTTGGTTGGGTTTTGGATCCTTCAGAAGCAAAAAACTTATGTTTTCTAAGTGTGCATACTAAGGTTAATGGTTTTTACAAACAATGCCACCTAAAAAGAGAAACCACGTGAACTTCAAATGCACTAATCACAGTTTGGAAAAATAGAATGGATGGGGCATGAAACTGTGTAAAGACCATTGCAGTTTTTAAAAGAGGGATCTACACAGCCTGTGTACGATTTGAAAAACCACGCATCAGTCTCACTCTCAGACTAAAAATTAATTTATTATTGAAACATAAACCCCTATTAAGGGGTGAGGGGGAACCCAACAATACTTCAAGATATAAAACCCATAAACACTCCATGGTACAACATTATGAAGGTCCACTTTTCTCTAAATAGGTCCCACTCCCAGTTCCACTTAACCAGTGGCCACACTTTGTCTCAGCATGGTTAGTCCAAATTGTGCAAGCTACCCATTTGAGGATTTACACATAAGAAGCAGGAGCCGCATAGTTTTCTCATAGACTTCCAATTCATTTTGTTTAACTGTGCGAGCTCTATAAAGATGTGAAATTATTAATTTTACCCCAATCCCTTTTAATAATTCTCTTCCCTTTTTTCTTACATCAGGTTGTGTTCTTAAAAAGATCCCTCTCCCATTTTTCTTCCTTTGGAGTGTCAGTTAAAATCACTATTTGACCTCTATTTCTTTATTTTTCTATGTAATTAGAACTGTATATGTATGGATTCGGATCCACTAACCTATTTTATTCATTTATTTTGCCCCATGGAGCGCTAAATCTGTGTGACTTTTTTGAACCTATATTCATGGTGTTCATCTAAAATGTAGTTTTCATCCAAATATGTCTGAGTTTGAGGTTTAAATGGGATGTATGGTCATTTACCAATATTACGCATGTAGTTTTTAACATTTTATATGTTTTCGAGAGTATTTTGGGGGCACGTATTTTTGCGCATCGGTTTGTAATCCAAGAAAAAACTTATAAATTATTTGATTTCATTTATTATTAACGGAACCCATTTTATATACCAATGAGAATGATCCAAAATTTTATAAATTGTTTAGTCTTAGTGAATGGATTCAACATGGTTTGATTAGGCTGAGGTTTTGATTTATATAATTTGATTTGTTCTATTTAATTATATTTACTTGTTAGATATATTTTATGTTATTTGGATGAGATCCATGTGATCATGGCGGGCTCAGAATGAGGATTTAGATAGTGATGTCCATCTAAATTGAAGTTATATGACCATTAAGATGTGAATGGAACTATATATATATATATAATCAGGTGATATTGATCATAGGTTGGTCACATGGTCATCAGATGAGGCAAAAAGGTCATCAGGATATGGGAATAACCTGTGTGATTTTGGATGTGGTTGACCATCGAATTAGAGAGAAATTGTCATAGGGGTATGAGGTTCCAGTTGATTCATCTTATGTTCTCAATGGTGATTTAACCTACACTTATTAAACAATGAATACTGTGGATTCATGTGCACATAGTAGTACTTAGATGATGAGGTAGTTTTGACCGCTCCTGTTGGTGGAGGCATATGATAGATGAAAAAAAAATTTGATGTAGTCTCTTGTTGTAGAATGCCACATGTATTGTGAGGATAAATCAATTGAAAATGTTGAGGCTGGATGTTAGGGGATGAGGCTCTATATACATGAGTCCATTAAGCCAGAACATTCTTGGGATGAAGATAATCTTCCTTCTTTGGTACTTCATCTGTTGATCTGATAATGATATCTTTTGAAGGACAATTATCTTTGTTCCCCAGATGTCGAGCCAAGGGCTAATGGGTTTTCTTTTGAGATAATTTTTATAGGACTAGGATATTATTTTTTTTTGGGAATACCCTTGGGATTTCAGTTACTCGATTTATGGAATGAGGTATCATGTAACATCTAGTGGTGGAACCCAAGGGTTCACCATGACTATTTTAAATTAGTGGATGCATTGGAATTATGATAAAGATCCACTCCTCTACAATTTTCTAGCATTGTCAACAGAATGTGAGATGCTCCATGTGGTTGTTGAGAACAAGGGAATCATGTTTATTTATATGAAACACATGTAATATTTAATTTTCTTTTTTAGTATGCATCTTCTTGATCAAAAATTAATATAGAAACATGTTAGTGTTGTCCTACTAATATCCATTTCCACACCATACATGGTCCATTTGGGATGCATCTAAATTTTAAAACCTTGTGATCAGGTAATAGCTAAGGTCCTAGAGTTGGACCATTGATTTGGGATGTTTAAAAAGTGATGCATGAACAAAGACCTTGGGGTTCCTACATCATCCATGGTTTCCTTTTTTATTTCTTACTATATAAGAATTTTTTCAAGTATAAATGTATATTCTGTTTTAAAAAATTATCACCCCATCAACTTATTTATATGTATGAATTGTTTTGAGAAGCCTATTTAGTAATAAATGGTGTGTTCTTCATATTTATATTTTCCACTAAATCTTTAGTTATGAATCCACAATTGAATTTTATTTCTTATTCTTATTTCATAGTTGGGTCATTGGTTCAAAGTCTTCTTGGTCTTTCTTCCCACTACATATTTTTTATATAGACCATTATTATATTATCACCAGAGGGTATAGTCTCAAAAATATCACCTCTTTACAAACTTTATACTAGTTGGTATACTATAGCATATGGGGATGTGTGCCTAAGGATAGTGGAACATGGATGGAGGCCTTATTCAAGTGGCTAATCGAGTTGGGGCGCAATAAAATATATCATAGAATTTCTTAACTATGAACTAGTATATGTTTTTGGCTAGCTACTAAGGATATTAGGTTTTTTCCTTATTTGGGGGGGCTTACTATTTGGGCTATGGTATACTGTATATTAATATATTGTCATAACTGCATTTATTAAAATTCTTTTTGTGCCTCTATCTCTAGGCATGGAAGAAATACCATGTTTCCAGGGTGAGAATTGATGTTATGTTTTTCTCATTTTACATTTGATATGATTTCCACCTTTAGTGGTGAAATTGGATATGGTAAATATCACTTTTGATATGTGACACCTAAACCGTTGTGGTAACGGATGTGTTATTTTTCCCATGGATAAGTATGTAAAGTGGTGTTTTTATGCTTGTCTATGATTTCTGATTAGGCACATATGATGTTTTGACTTTATATATGAAAGCACCTATGAAAAATGCATGTGATTTTATTTGGGGACCTGGATTATGAAAAGAGGGGTTGGGTAGTTTAATGTGTCAAAAAAGGAAGCTAAGAAGTGTTCTCCTACCTAGCACCCCTTTGGTGGCATCTTTCTCAACTAGTCTAAGTAAGTCAACCAAATGAAATGTGTGTCTGATATGTGATATATATATATATATATATATATATATATATATGTGTGTGTGTATGCACCTTGATCTTATATGAGAAATAATGGTCAATTATATGGGGTGTGTTGATCCCCAGGTTTAGATAACAGGTCATAGTATTTATGTGACATGGTTCATCAGGACAGGTGTTGCCCAAGGCATATGAGATACTAGGCTCTGATATGGGTCGGTAAGGGGCCATAAGGCTATATGTCTTGTGGCCTGGTTGCGATGGGGGAGGGTAAGGGTACTGATTTTACACTTCTTATTGATAAATTCTCTATCTGATTTATATGTTTATATATATATGTTATATAGTATATCAGAGCATGTATTGGTATTAAGTGGGATGCTACCTAGACGATCTCCAATGGAGCATCAGATAGGTGATGATTTAATTCCATATTATTTTGCATAATTTGATACTATTTAGGGTTGGGATGTGGCCCTAGAGGGATAATTAGATCATGAGAAACTTTTATAGACTCACAGACATGTTCAATTATAGGTGGGTCCACCACCAGATCTAACAGGTTTTGGGTTTTGCCTTGAAGATCATCTTAGAGGGTGTCTGCCGCAAAACATACTGTTGTTTTAGAGTGGGGTGGACCACATGAATATTAGAACATGATTAAGTTGTTTCATATGATAATTATGTAGCCTGAGATAGCACCAAGTTGGAATGTATGTTTGGTTATGCTTTAGAAATCAAGAAGCATGTTCGACTGGTGTTCTAACAGTGAAGTCAGGCTAAGGACTCGAGCATGCCAATTTAGAGTGGACTTTCGATGGTGTGCTTATAGTGCGGGTAGTTGGGTCATGTGAAGATATAGTGAGATTTGACACTAAAGGAGTGTTAAGAATTCATGTAATTCAGAAATATCGATAGGTTCTATATGAATCTTTCTCTGATAGCTAGAAGTCATGTGTAGGGGCAGACTCAGGGTTCTGATATCAAACCGGTAGCGGTACTAGGTGATGGTGGATATGTTTCTAATGATCATGGATGTCATGGAAGAATCAAAAATTTCAAGTAGTGTGGTTTGTGTTCTATGTCTATTGTATCTCCAAGGGAGGACATGATTCAGGCTAGGTGCATGTAGTAGAGCTGCTAAGTTCCAAGTAGGCTGGGGAGTTAGTTACGTTTAGGGGTAATCCCTATGTGTATCTGTGTTTTTTTGTTTTATTTTGGCATGACCTTTTAGAGGAAAATCTGTGATTGGTACACAAGGTGAACATGATGTATATGTGGACAGACCACATGTTGGTTAGTAGATTAGAATTGGATCAGATGCATTATATATATATATCTGTGTGTGTGTGTGTGTGTGTTTGAGGTGAATTGTATATAGATTTATATGTGATAACCATTGGTTTCTTGGAATTTGAGGTGTATTTTCAAATGGTAATCATGGATATTTGGAAATTGATTGAGTTTCGAGGCATCAAGACTAAATTGGGGAACGTATTGAGATGAAGGAAGTCATATGCTTCATGTTTGATATGGTAATGAGGATGGTATCGATGCATTTTGGGATTCTGATGGATGTTTAATATGACTTGGGGGAACCTGGTGAGGAGAAAAAGTGAATAGGCCTAATGGGAGGACATTAGGTCCAGGGATGGTTGGTAGACCAATGGTTTTATTTGAGTCTTCGGTTGGGATTCAATTGGGGTAGGTAACTCCTCAGTTGGGGAGTTCCTAGAGAGATATTACCAGTTCCTTTTAGACCGGGGTAGTCAAGGATAGTTTTAATTGGATGGGTATATTCAGAACCATCATGGATTTATATTTAATAGCATGCGGATGAGATATGTTAAGGTGGAGAGAATGTAACATCCCTATTTTTTAAATTGGTTTAATTCCATTCCCATTTTAAAATATATAGAGTTTTGTGTGTATACCTACACTTCTATCGATCAATGAAACTCAATTATGAGTTTTACCTTGAACATAGAACTTATCTTTATACGAGTTTTACTTCATGGACGCTTCTTAGGTATTTGATTCTGTTTTAGGTCCATCTAAGGATGAAAACCCATTTTTTGTAAGCTCATATAATATGGTGCGTGGTTTGGACAAACCGTGTGGCCTCAAAATACACAGAGCATGATTTGGAAAAACATGTGGGATAGGTAACATGGATGTTTGAGTACTTATAAATTATTTATTAGAGGGATATACATGAACTATGAATAGTTTGGGAAAATTTTGTTCTCTCAGCATGATTAGTTCCACATAAAAAGTTGTTACACGCTGAATTAGTAGGGTTTGGTCAAACCGTTCAAGCTAACCGTGTAGGGCATGGATCTTAATTAGCAGGAGATGAATAGTTTACACATGATTTTATAAACCCGATATAAAACCCATGAAAAATCATTAAAGGTGTAAAATTATAATTTTCCATCCTCCCATTTTAATCTATATCCTCTATTTTTTTTCTCCACCCATGTGCATCGGGAACACCCTATTTCATTTCTTCCACCTCTAGAGTGTGAACTGGAATCCTTGTCTAACCTGCATTTCACAATCTATCCAGAACATTTGATCTAAATCAATATATCTCCAAATAGCCTAATCTTTTTTCATTATATCCTTCTCCTCACATGACCTTAAAACCATGGAATCTATTTTAACTTATTTGTATGGTGTTCATCAGAAATGACATTTTCTTCAAAATCATTCTGAGTTAGTGGTTTATATCGAGCGTGTGGGCATCTACCAACATAAGTTAGGTGGTTCTTACCATTCATTTTATTTTCCAATTTTTTATTCTTGTGAAACTATTAGTGTGTCATTGGTTTTTCTGACCAAGAACCTATAAATTATATGTTTTATTTTTTATTAATTGAACCCATTAGATATTCCAATAATCATGATCCTCAATTCTACAAATGGTAGAGTCTCGGTGAGATGTTGGAACATGGGAATGTTTGTATGGGGTGTTGATTTATATAATTTGATTTATAAAATTTAATTACGATGAACTTATATATATATATGAATTTACTAGAATTATATATATTTTATCATGATGGGATCATCGAAAGTATTATGATAGAATACGTCATATAAACTAAGGAGATATGATCGTTAGGATGGCCATGATCCAAGGTATATATTTGGGTGATTATTATTATTATTTGGTAACTATTTTTTTCAGATGAGGTGATGCTGGCGTCAGGTTATGTTCATTGAATATCTAATTTAGTATAATGTTTACCATTAGATTGGAGTGAAATGTTTGAATGGGTATATTGTCCCAATTGATGTGGATTTGGTTCTTTCTGGTTATTTCTACTCTCCCATATTGGGGAATGCTCCATCTGGAGTCATGTGAATGCAATAAAAATCAGATAATGAGGTGGTTTTAAATTATCAAATGGGTGGATGTCTCTAATAGATGTATCTTAGGAAATTTGATAATGGAGCTTTTGATAGAAATAAATGGGATTAGTGATGAGCCATCGGTTGATAGTGTCGAGGCTATTGGTTGGGGGATGAGGCTCATCATACATGAGGTTATTAGGATAGGAATTTCTTGGGACAATAGGCATCACTATACCTCAGGACATTGATTATTGAGCTAATGATAATATCATTTGAAGGAAAAATATATCTATTCCAAAAACATTGGGCTAAAGTACAATAAGGTTTATTTTGAGATAAGCTATGTGGGAAAAAGATATTATTTTTGGGCATGCCTTCGAGATGTTGGTTGCTTGGTTTATGGCACAAGGTGTTTGGGGACATATAGTGGTGGATCCTATGGGTTCTCCTAGACTATTTTATGTTAGATTGTTACTTGGTCTTAGGAAAATTATTTTCTCCTCTACAGTTTTTTTGAATAAGATAAAGAAGGTGAGATGATCCTTTTGGCTATTGAGCATAAGGGAAGCATATTTATTTATTTGAAACACATGTACTATTTGTTACCTCTTTAGTATTTTCCTTCTTAATCACTATTGTATGATTGGAACACGTTGTTGATGCCTTAATATGATTCATTCTCCCACTATACAAGTGTCTTTCGGGACATGTGTATATTCTATGGCCTTGTTATAAGGTAAAGTATTGGTCCTTGTAGATACACAATAGTGATGGGTTATTTATTATGGAATAGATAGAAAGGGTCCTTGAGGTTTTTTCATTGGTGGGGGTTTCCTTTTTTTCCTTAATACTTTATCAACATGATGTGATATATATATATATCTATATATCTATATGTTTGTGTGTGTGTCTATATATATATATATGTATGTACTATGGTCATCCACTTTTTACCTCTCTTCTTTTTGATAAGTATGGCTTGTTTTGATATTCATGTTTATATATAAATGGAATGTTTGTATTTTTAATATTTTCCATTATTTTGTTAGTTATGCTTCCAGTATTGTATGCTCTTTGTTGTGCTTCTTCCATGGGTGGGTCACTAGATTTGAGTCTATATGGACTTATATTCCAATCATTATTATTTACATTTGATATTATCATATCATGAATAGAGGGTATAATATCCCCTCTATCACCTCTTTACCCCCTCGTTTATATTTAGAAAACATAGGCATGTGACGAGATGCGCTATGGATAGTGGAACATGGCCCAAGCCCCTATTTGTATGGATGATCATATTGAGTACTACTCTTTTTGGGAGACCTGATATGGGATATCCAAGACCATGGATAATTTGAAAAAGAAGTTTTACACTATGTGTGGCATAAAGTTAGTCATATCAATGCATTTGTATGAAGTATCCATTGTCTCATGGATTAAGTGAATCAATTAAATTAAATTTAATTAATTATTCTAATACCACTAAACCTCATCCTATCATGAAAATTCCATGTCATGGAAAATATTTATGGTTATCCACATAACCCTAAAAGATAATAGGATAGGAGGGAGCTTTCTTTATTGGTGAATAGGGATTGATGATTGATGATGAACAAATTGAGGTGAATCATGTGATAGTGGAAAATTTAGTGGGAGCACAATCTTCATCACTAGAGGATGCATTATTCACAGATTATTGATCCATAATCGAGGTAGGCATGCTATTTTTTGTTTTTCAACCCAATATGATTTGATTAGCATGGATTTGAATATCTAATTTTTTATCTTGGGTTTTTATCCTTTGAATGAGGTCTACCATATTTTTTTATCCATGATCCTAAAATTCCTTTATTTAACTTTTATTTTACCCATAGATACCAAAGTACATTGGAATGACCATGATCTTAGAAACAAACAAAGTACATGGACATGATAGTGTACATGAGTAGGGGATGATGTACATTGGCATGAATCAGAAGGATACAGGTAGGTACCAGGTGACCAAGACACACCATTTACCATATGTGAATGCCATGTAATCAAACATAAAAATCCAAGAGATGTGAATCTGAATACACATCCTTGTTTCCAAGAGAGGTCACAGTCCTTGTGACCTTAGGTGCATGCCATGTACCATACTCATAGAATTTATCCTTATGTATCTTATACTTTTGATCTCAAATTTTGGATTCTGAGTAGCCTATCTGAATTAGTTTTTCATTTATAACATTTTGTTTATCTTTGTTTTGGAATTGGAGATATGACATTAGGTGATACGATCGCAACACTTCTTTCTATGATGCATGGATGATGGTAGTTTTCATATCGGGTAATAAGAGAGATGTTTGGGTTGAAAACTTTATTATCACACAGGGGTGTCATTCCCTATACTCTTTACACAAGTAGATTCTATACTCTCCCATTCTACAATAGGGTGAATGTACTTCTTCTACAAAGAGGTACCACCTTTCATAAAGATATTGTAGTGAGGGGTCCTCCATGATAGGTACCCTCAACAATAGAGAATAGTAGTGATGGAAAGGCCCCTCCACTCAGATTAATGTGTGGTTGAATGTGATTATGGTGATCACATATATACCCTTGGATCTATAGTAAGACTAATCATTCTTATCTAGGTTATATATATTAAGATCCCCTTTGCATCCCATTTTGGTTTCTTTATGTCCGTGTATATCATGAATTCATTTATCTATTTCTATGGGTTGGACCAAATTATTTTGTATCATTATATTTCTACGTTATTACATTTTAGGGAATCCTATTAGGTATGTATATATTCCCCCCGTATAGGATTCACCAACAAATTTTGTGTCTTATACAGATGATTGAAAAATTGTTGGTGACCTTTAAGGAGCACTATTTAGAGAATCATAGTTATACCTTGTAGAGTTTACCACATTCAGTGGTCATACTAGGATATTAAGAGCCAAGATATACCCATATATATATTTTTACAGGTTTTTTCATGTTAGGAAATAATTTATTATTGGAAAAGTATTTTTCTTTTTATTATTTGGAATAATATTATTGTACTCTGATTTATTTTTTAGAGGTTACATTATACAGGGTTACACTATGGATATTGGAGTCTTTTACAACTCCACTGCACTTTTTCTAGAATACGGTTTTTTACCTGTAGACACGTACTTTAGGATAAGGCCTCTCATTTTATTTTATGGATTCTCATCACATTTTGGATACCCCAAGCCTATTAGAGGTTGGATTGGGTTTTCACAATCATCATTCTACAAACCATGCAAGACCCAGAATGTGGGGTTGTGAAGATCATAATATGCGGATGATAATGAGGCGCACCATTCATATCACATTTTCTCGAAGACGATACTAATATATATTAATGATTTTTAAATTTCAATCACATAGTAAACCCATACCTATCACCCTTTGTCATATAGGTGACCCATATGTATCATCCATTCTATCAATGGTGTCCCTTAAATATTAAAGGAATTGATAAATTTTATCACAGATGTGATCATTACATATTAGAGACCTTGGGAAATTCTTGAAATTACCATTACTTATCAAATTGGATACTTTTATGGATTTTCCATGTTACCTTTACATATTGAATTTTACATTTTCAATTTCCCCCTCTTCCTCTTGAACCACTCTTATGTATCCATCAGGTTGACTCTTATGTAATTCCTTTTCCAATTTCTCTAGTATGTCCTAGTATTTATTACATATGGTCCTGGTCACTATTACTTATTACTTGGCTACCCTTATATATCCCTATAAAACATCATGAATTTTCCATATTTCATAACTCCATATTTTGAAAACCTTTAAATATCAAACATGTTTACTTTTACATGTGATACTTTACAATTTTTTGGATCGTATATTTTACCCTTACATATAATTTTGATGAACCTTATATACCAGAATGAATCTTTCCCCTTTTTTATATTTCCCTCTTCTTCCAACACTAGTCTTATGTATATTGGTAATGTCAATTTTTTCTATTTTTCTCTAAACTTCATTCATAGCATGGTCTTTAGGTTCATATTTTGGTTTGTTCATCCAACTATTGGAATATATTTCATTCATATAAAATAACTTCTAGATTTATTATTTACTTTTAGATCATCCTCTTCAAGAACAAATACTGAAATTTCTACTTATAGACCACCTTATTTTCATCTTCTAGAGTCAGTTTTGGACCATCATTAGCTACTATTATAGAATAACATATAAAAATAAATTCAATATTTATAAAAAACAACAAAATAGCCCTTTATAAAAACCCAATGAAAAATACTCAAAGGAGATTTTTTGTAACAATCAACTCCTTTTGGTTTATTGAAAATTAATCTAAAAAATATTCAATAAATCATCATATGAAAATATTAATTCTGACCATAAATATGTTATAAAACATTTTTCATTTAGGTAGTAAATTTGGGATTCGATAATCACCAAATCTAAGACCACATTAGTAAAAATCATTTAGGGAATCAAGAGTAACAGAAAACTGCATCAGGAAAATATGTTCCTAATATTATTCCACTTTATGACTTATAAAATTAGATTCTACCCTTAAATGAACATAAAAATTAAATTCTCTTTTACATATTTTTCTCATATCATGGACATATTATCCGAAGAAACTCATGGTCCACTTATCCAACTTTATTAATGAACCCAAAAAGAACTTTTTTGAATGTTCACAAGAGGGGGTTATAAATAAAAACATGTAATTCAATGAAATCAACTTAATAGTATTTAAATATTATATTTAATTGTGGATTTGGAGATCCTCTAAACCATTTAGTTTTATGGATAAGTTTCGGCTCCAACAAGAAATATTTCCACTCAAAATAATATTTGGATAGTTCCTTTTTCATGGTGTTTCCAAACAAATATTTTGATGAGACATATTCCAACATCAAAAACCATTTATCAACCTTATAATATATAAAACGATTCTGTATCTCACAATTTTTATTTCTCGAGTGGGGATAAATATTTTCACTATGGATGAAATTACTCTAGTTATCAGATCTGATTGTAGTAGGATATTTGACATCAACCCCAACATCATCAAGTTGTTTCTTCATCCATAAAAATTGATCACATGCTTGAGTAGTCATAATATACACATATTCTAGAGTTTTTAGGGACATAATGTCTTACTTATTTCTTATCTATGATATTTAAAATCCCACAACATAGAATGCACATAAAGAACTCAACCTCCAGTCATCCACTCGACCAACCCAATTTGCTTTAACATTTCCCAATAACACTTATTGTGTTGTTTTATGGTAGAACTATCTAGAATCGACTATATAGTTGATATACAAAAGAAAAATAGTCATTATGAACATTTTTATTTAGTTGGGATAGATCTAGTTTCAAGAATATTGGAATGTGGAAAATAATATCTTTGATCATATTATTGTTATGTATAATAAGAATTCAAAAATTTATCTATATTTTGTAAGATCAATTTTTTTTCCACAATCTTCTCTTGAAAACGTCATCTATGTAGATATTTGTTATTTTGTCTACCTCTAATCCAAAATTAAAAACTTATTATGTATTTCGTTGGAATATTTTTATTGAGAAATAATAATGGAATTCCTTCCTTGTGTCACCTATAATCCAAGGAAAAATGTTAACTCTCCAATAATGGACATTATAATCTCACAACTGAAATATTATATTAAGAAAATTAATTTTACGTTCTCTAAAAAATATTCCATCAACATAAATGGGAACCAATATACTTTTAAAATTGTCTTTCTCAACGTAGATATTGTTATCGACTCTACATAACTAGAATCCAAGCTCACTCCAGTGTAAGTCAAGTCAGGAATACTATTCTCTTGATTCATGTTTTATCCCATAAAATTACTTTTAAATCCCATAAACATGAATCAAATATTTATCTATAAGAAAAACATATGGTTTCTTAATATAAAATTATTTTTCACACACAATATTAAGTAATGATAATATGACCCCTTTTTCGTAAGCCTTAAAGTTTGTTGTCACTTAAATTGGTATGAGTAGTCAAATAGTTTCAAATATGAATATGGAGAAATGTTTCTCAAAATAAATATATTTGACTTGTCAATATACCTTCCTCAAAAATTATTCCTCGTTCTAATTCACCTTACAATTCTTATTGCACTTTTTACCAAACACTCTCTTTCTTTAGTGGATATTTTTGTCTTCTAGCCTTGGGAAAACTTATCATGGATGATTCTGATCTAATTTTAAATTTCTTAATGAATCTCTAGGATGTAATTTTCATCATTAGTGGCCCATTAAAATAACCTATTCAATACATTATATAATAGATATGTTTTTATAGAGTATTACTCTTTCAGGTTTTCACTTGAGTTATCTTACCCCCAATGCGCTTTTCTTCATTGATTTCAACCTTGATACTTTCTTTTATAGTAGATATTTAACATGCATCAGTTTTTTATCATTGTTATAAAATTTATAACCAACACTATCCTGATGAACTGTACTAGGTATAACCACTTTAAAATCAATTTTCATTGAAATTACATCACTGTTTTTCTGAAAATCATGCTAATTGGATTAAGAATCCCACTAATTTTTAGAACAATTAAATCATGAATGTCAATGATATTTTCAATAATTATTTAGATAATTTAAATGAAATTAATTTGGTTTAGTATCTAAAAATATCATCATCCTCACTAGCTTAAAACATATATTTTTTCTCTATTTTGAGAATTATTAAATTTAAATAATAAAAATAAAAATTATTTCAGTATTGTATTCTTTTTTTCCAACTTATTTTATGTTATATTCTCTTCATTAAAAAATAAAAACCCTATTAGATATATAGAATTATGTAATGACTTCATCCATCTAATATATATTTGGAGAATCTTTCATAATAAGAATTCTCTGATACATATTTTTAATTATTCAGTTCATCATCCCAATGACACTATTTTTTTAGGATTACTGTCTATTTATAGTAGGTTCCATATCCTGGGTTTCTTGAGAAATTATTTCCCCATATTTTTAGTGAATTATGTTACATTTCACGTCTTAGATTATTGATTCCTAATCCAAAAAATATTCTCCACCAATTTTGGATTACATGTAATACAATTTAATACTTCCTATTTTCTAGATATAATATTCATTTTTTATATATAACTGTAATCATATACAAATAGAACATAGAACCTATTTTTATCTATGGATTTGGGAGATATTTCCCTACACACGTCACTGTGAACACACTCAATAAATCTGATCAATTTATTTACCTTTATCTTGTAATTATTTTGAATTATTTTCCATTTTTGATAAGGGTCAAATATAATAGTTTGATCAAGTGATTGTTTAGGGATATCACAAGATTATTCATTCTTCACAAAATATTTCATTGACTTTTGTATCAAGTGGAAATGTTTTATGCCACGTCATGTTATCTATTTCCATGGATTGAAAACACATGTATTCAAATCCATCAATAAAATAGAGACACCATTTTAGGCTTCTCCTACAACACAATTATATCATTTCTTATATTGATGATACTAGAATTATTATTTAAATTGACAGCATAACTAGAGTCCCCTAATTGGATTACAATTAGAAAACTAAGACTATGTACTTAAACCCCCAAGACATATATGAAACTTTTATATTTTCCATTTATTTTGGGGTTTTTAGACCCAATGATCATCAAATCCTCATCATGTACTATGAAAGTGAAACCTTCTTTGTCATTGTTTATATTTAGTACAATATTTTTGTTTCCCATAATTTTTGAGTTGTATCCACTATCAAGGATCCACAATCTATCCAAGTATATTAATTTTAATGAAATGTATTTGACATTAAACTTATCAAAATTTTCTTTTTGTATCCCAATTTTTTGATTCCCTTACTTCAGTGGAAAATGATATTTTTCACCTGTAGATCCATTGAATCATCCTTATATTAATGGGATAAAAATTTATTATGATTTTTCAGCACACAAAATTATGCATAAAACCAATGAGATGAAATTTCCTATATTTATGTCATCAAATTTTCTTTTTACATATTATGAAAAAATTAAAACATTGTGTCGATAAAGATTACATAAAAAATATTTGTTAGAAAAATATCTATAAAAAATTTGAATCCATATTTTCACTTTTCTAATGCCTTGAAATACCTTTTTTCTATATAATACGCATACGATGTATTATAAATCTTTAGAAAAAGTATCACTGGATTATTGGTGTATTATTGTATGTCTTTCTGCTACACATTTTTCTTTTCAGTTGTTTTGTGTGTCATCCATATCAATGTTCTTCTAGTCTGTGGGCAAATTTTTCATCGATTTATAATATTATTGGCTTATGATAAGGACCATAAAAATTAATTATAATTAAATTACTACACATTTGGGAAATTATATAACATTCCTATTGACTCTCTACACTTATCCGAAGCTTCATTAAAATCTCATAAGCTAAAAATTCCTGAAGTCAACCTATGACTGAGAAGTATCTGTTGACCATTAAGTTTCTATAACATCCCCATGAAATTGTATTTTATCTCTTCAATTCTTTTGACAAGATCAATCACATAATCTTTCAGGAAATCAATAATTTGAGCATGCTCTTCATGTTGAAGCTTGAGATCAATTTTCTTATATGAGTTTATAAGATTTATAGATTTTAGTGGTTTAATTTTAGAATTTAACATAGATTTTTTCTTATTTCCACTCAATATGTAGGGTGTAATCACATACCACTGTATTTGTTATATTCATTTTATCCCTCTAGTTATTAATTTCTGCTAGAAAAGCCTCTAGTTCAACATTGAAATATATTATTCCCTCTATTTCACCACTTTAACCAGTTTTTCTCTTATTATAGTTTATTTATGACAACAAAATGTACTTACTCGTTTTTGTACTTATATTCCTCAATTTATTACCCTTATAATTATTTTGAGATAAAGTATTCCCTAGAAAAAAGTTCTTATTTTCGATGAATTTTTACTATGAAATCCATATGCCTATCATAACCATTAGTGAATTTATCATTATATTCTCATCTTCAACATTGTATTGGAATTTATTAGGTCACCTTCTTGTGAGATGATTAAATTTAACATAAATAAAGAAAACATGTGGGTTATTTCCATTGAATTTTTCTTTTGAACTTTTGAGAACTAAGGAGAAGAAATGCATCACCACATTATCATCTCTATCTTCTATATCATACATTAATATTAGCTACATTATTTCATTGAATTTTACATCATGAGAATTATGATTTTTCAATCACTCATTGTTCCTTATATTGTATGCACCAAGGGTGTTGTAAAGACTATATATAATCACAATAATTTTTCATTCTCATTAATAAATGATAAATTCATGTTGAAATATGGTCGTAATATTCATAATATCTTATTCATGATTTTAATATCATCTAGGGTTTCTCTTAACCATTACATGTCCATAATGATTCTCACATGATCAAAGAATTCATTAACAGACTCATTTGGGTGAACCATAAAATCATCATAATTTTTCTATAGAACCATAAATTTATCTTCACATTCCTTAGAATCACCCACATAGATATTGATAAATCTTTCCAATATAATGTGTGTTTATTTTCATTAAATCACATATGTGTATATTAATTTGGAAAAAACTCATCATAGTGTGTTAACTCTATTGGAATAAACATAGATATCTCTTTTGTATTTTTATAATAATTTTTCGTTCTTTAATTTTATTGTGATACCATATATGGAATAGATATATAAATATAATCCTAAATATTAAAGTAGTACTGCATCTAATTCATCTATATTTTGATATTTGTTTTTTCAGAGATCATAATCCTATTATCATTAATGATCACAACCTTTGATCCAAATAAAGAAAACCCCATCAAAACCTTCAACTTAGATACCACTTATTTGTCAAAAGAATGTTAAATTACCTAAAAAGGTTTTAATCATGGAATGTTAAACTCTTTAAATGAACCTCATATATAATATTGTTCATCATTTAGTCGAAACATCCCAATATTTAAAAAATAGAGATTATATGATGATTACATCAAATAAGGACACAATTAATTTTACTATGTTCACCTAAACAAGTCTAATCAAAGTAGAATAAATTATTTATGTGTTTATGTACCATAATTTCTATGTTCACTACTTAATTTTTAAAGTTTAGAGTAGTATGATTGACCCTCAAGGTTTACAACCCTCAAAAAATAAAAAAATAACTACACTCAATGGTGTATAAATTAAATCCACATTCATTAATATGTTCAACTCCATATACCTCCATATAGATTACATATTATATCTTACATCACTTTTTATTTATCATTTTAGAACTAATAATGAATTAGATCCATGAAAAATATATCAATCTCTATATTTCTTTCACTTATAATTTTTTTTGTTAATACCAACATTGATTTCTAGTGTGCTATTATTATTATTTTTTATATAAAAATATAAATCTATATTCATAAAACAACATTAATATCATTTTTTTATATTTTCAAGATGGCTTTCTTCGTATTAACTTCTTAACCAAATCACATGAATTAATCCCCCATGATCTATGACTAATTAAATTCTTAATAACTCTTCATAAGTATACACCATTCATTCTTCATGATCTTTTTCAATTATTATGGTGTGATACAAAAACCTATTGTGGAATGAACATATTTAATGATGTAGACATATGTAAATAGAAAAATTATTTGAAATAAATCCATTCATCTTAATGAAATTTACATTATTTTGACAACATGAAAACATTCAAGGATGGTTGCTTAGTCAATCGTATTTTATGATTGATGATGTATTCCGTAATATTCAGTAGATTAATGAGGTGAACCTTATGTATCACCCTTATTCATAGAGGTAATTTTTTTTAATTGGATACTTTTCCAAATTATCTCATTGAGGTTACCCTTACATGTCACCCTTTTCCATATATATGAACTTTATGTATTTGACAAATTTTCAAATTATATCATGAAGATTACCATTATATTTCAAATAATTTTCCAAATTTAGACAACTACCCTTTTGTATTTCCATAGTTGTTTTTAGTTATTATTTTGGTTACCTATATTTATATCTATTTCCATTACCAATATTTTTCTATAACTAATCATACATATCCAGAAAAGTGACTTTTACAAAATTAATTTTCCATTTTTTTGAGTGAGGTTTTGTTACATTTATGTATTGTCGAGGTGAATTTTACCTATATCTTCATCACTATTATCTATCCCTATGAAGGATTAATATTTTATTGTATTTAAACACTATATATTTTAGTATACTTTATTTATTTGTATATATTTCTTCAATATATGGTAATTTACTTTTTTTCTAATACAATAGATAACACTTACATGTCATGTAGATGAACGTTACATATTATAAGGAATGTTTTACCATACCATTTTTTTCATTTTCAAATATACTATTACATATGTACTGAATGTTTTCCCCTTTTCTGTTTTTCATTAATCTTCACTCATGGTATGGTAATTATTCTCTAACTATGGTTTCTTCCAGTAACTTTTAGATTTTATATCATTATATTAAAATAACTTATGTACTTTTAATTTAATTTTGATGTTTCATCATCCAGAATAATTTCTATAATAATTCTTATAGACCACCTTCAACTCTTTATCTGGAACTAATTCTATGATATATTTTGATCAAATTCTATAAAAACATCTAAAACAATAGATTCATCATCTAGAATAAATTTCATAAAAACATTTTCAACAATCAGAACAATAAAAATAATCCAAGGGGATTTTTACTAATACCATGATTATAGTGTAACTGACCCTTTGTAGATCTAAGGGGGTGGTGGTGGTTCCATTTACCCATCCATATTTTAATTATTTTATTACAATTTTATGTCCCAAAAATATGATTTAATTTCATGAATTTTTTCACTCCCTTATTTTATTTCTAATATCCCACTACTTTATCTATAAAAAATTTTCATACTTTATTCCTCAAATTCTCTCTATATAGATATTTTATATTAAAATTGGGAGTTAAAAAATATATATGATGCTTTTAGGTGTTTGATAGATGACTTACACCAAAGAGAGGCATGCCTTTTTCCATTCAATATGGAGAAAGTGAGTGGTTGATGCATTTAGATATTCACTTGAATGAGCTTAGCGCACAAACATTAAATACTGGATTTAATTTAGAGGAATGTAATGTTATTTGAGTGATTGGTAAAAATAAAATAAATATTTTCAAACTGTGAAGATATTCACTAACACATCCCTTGGTTCAACCAAATATTCACCTTACATGTTCATTGTTTAATTTTTTTAGTCATATTCATTTAAATTTAATTTTATTATATATGTACATATATAATTAATTCAATTACACATCCAATTATACTTTAATAAATTCATTATTTAATTAAAAATTCTAAAAAAATATAAGTGATAAAACAACTATGAAGAACAATTATCATGTTGACCCTCTTTTAGAGACAACTAAGGGGAGACAACTAGGCTATACTCAATATAGAATTAAAATTACTATTGAATGGACCCAATGATAGTTTCATGAATAAATCACTCTATAGATAGACTCCCAAATTTGTATTATGTCACAGTGTGTATTTCTAGACCTTTCATAGCTATTTATATTATGCTAATATCCACATCATTAAAATGTTTAGGGTTTTTATTTACCTATTAGAGTTAGGAGCACACTATCATGGAAGTAATAGTGCATAAATAATTTTTACTTCTATATATAAATTCATTTAGTAGGAGAATGTATATGTTAACTCATTGGGGAAGAGGTAGATAAAGATAAAACAATGAAATGGGTAAGTGGTTTTTCTAATTAGTTACTAATAGTGAACCTCTATTCCATTTGATTTCTCTAAAACTAGTTGGGGGACCCTGATACCTTTTCAACCATTTTTTTGGTTTCTTTTAGAATTTATGAGAAATAAAAAAAACCAATAACCCATATTTATAACATCAAAAATGTATAATCATGGTAAATTAATATCTTTTAATTATGAAGACATTCTTAACAGATTCACTATTTTTCTATGATTATGAAATTCCAATGACCTAGCCCACACCATCTTTTAGAAGTGTTTATGGGTGAAAATTTTAAAAAATGATGTGATTTTAGGATCAATCATCCTCTAAAGAAGGTTTTTTTAGTTTGAGAATGTCCCATAAGTTTAACAATATTCCGGAAATCCTTCTTAGTAAAAATTTTAGTTTCCCTTATGATGAAATCAATTGATTTACAAAAATAAATTTAAAATAATGTTATAATATTATATTATACCTTATTTAATATACAATAAGAAATTAAATAATTTTATGCTAAACATTATTGAAATAATGGAAGAATCTATGTATTTTAACATTATCTAAAATGGTATTGGATGTAAGGAGATAAGAGAGTTCCTCAATGTTGGGATTGATCCCACAAGGGTCTTTTTACATATCTTATTTTTGGAATAAAAACCCATGTAGTCTGGCATGAGAAATTAATGTTGTATACAATGGAGTGATGCCCTGGTTAATGGGGATTTCAATATTAGTCCCAAAAAATTTCACAATATACAGTTTATATCAACTGTAGTATGGCTTATCACCTTTCATAAGGTCACGAGACAAGGGGATATGTGGTGCCTCTTAAGGTCATCAGATAAGAACTAATGTTGTTTCCCTTAATTTTATGCAATAATGACCAATATAGTCTCTTTTAATGTTTTGAAACAAGTACCAATGTGTTTCTTAGTATAGTTTCATATAAATAATACCCCTAAAAAGTTCCCCTTGTTTTTCATGATAGTGGGAATTATGTATAAAATCACACCATATAAATAAATTCCCAAAAATAGACAACGATATAAAATTGAGAGATCTAACAAGAAAGAGACCCAATGAAAAAAATGCATGAATTGAATTTGAGTATGAGTTTTATGAAATTGTTGGACATATTCGTGGGTAAAAACCCAAGAACATTAATTTCTACCTCATTAGCTATATAGAAATTAATGCCTGAGGGATGTTTTGTGGGATTTTCATGATAAAGGATAATTATTATCAACATGGTACAAAATTGACTAAACCATACATATCAACTATATGAAGAGGAAAATCAACGGTGTGATCTTATGTTAGATGTGAGGCTCTCATTATAAAATTGATTCATGATTGTATTATCTATATGAAATATAAAAAACTTCACAATCATGGAATTATATTTGTATGGGGAATGGTTAGGGATTAA
Organism: Viscum album; assembly: GCA_963277665.1. Taxonomy (NCBI): domain Eukaryota; kingdom Viridiplantae; phylum Streptophyta; class Magnoliopsida; order Santalales; family Viscaceae; genus Viscum; species Viscum album. The sequence continues at coordinate 2,006,446,256 of OY728151.1, read as the reverse complement.
CTTCTCCTTTGAGGAATTGATTGTGGATAATTATAACCACTAAACATAATATGAAAACTTGGGATAAATGAAGTGGAATTTCCTATATCTTTTTGAATAATCCCTTAGTGATATATTTATGTTTTGGTTAACTACTTTTAATTGAAGGAGTGGGTCCTGGTTCCAAATACCTTTACCGCATCTTTAAATTACACCTCAAATGGTGACCTTCACCGAAGTTTGAATTTATGACCCAAGATAAGTTGTATTTAATGATAGAATCATGTTTTAAATCATTATATAAACTATATTCAAATATAATCTATATTTTTCATTAGGTTTTGATTGAAAATTCATCTATGATATTTCATTGAAAATTGTGTGCTTTGCTAGTGGCTTCTCTATTCTTTGTGTAGTCCCTTCTTCACCCTACATGTCTCCCACTCTATCTTTGTATTCCCAAAAATTAAATATATTTTAAGGGTCTATTTATAATAAATGATTATTTTTTCAACCATCCTCAACTATGGGGAACTATTAACTTATACATTGGTGCACACTCATCTTATGTAGTGAAAATCAAGCCGTGACAATGATGGGATCTATGATTTTAACGTGGATTTCACTTAGTATCTCATGTTCATGTTTTCTATACACAAAAAATTATTTCCTTTATTATTTGAGGGGGGGAGGGGAAAATAATTAGAATGATAAATCAAGGGGTCTAAAAAATGAAGACCGAGAATATCCCTGATAACAATAACCACTCCACTAGGGGAGGGACCCAAAGAAAGAAAACACTCTTAATGTAACATCTAGAGTAGTAATGGATGGAAAAAAGTCTGACACACGATTCATCCCAGTGAGGTTTGTATGAGTTAAATATTATTCTAAATTAGGTACTTAAACATGAAAATAAAGTATAATAAAAGACATGGGATGGTTGAGTTTCCAATAAGATAATTTCATATACATTTTGAGTATGTTTCCAACGATGATAGTTGTATATTCTGAGCTTTTAATAACTCCGGGACAATAAGAAAGGCCACAACATTCACCATTAAGAATTATGTGGTTTTATAGTTTGAGTTGAAGGAAAATATAACTATACAAATACCATAAATTCATCAAATATTGTCCATATATGTGTTGAATGTATTAAATCCAACTTCAAATATCCATAACATTTGATCTGAGATTCTATTTTAACTCTATGAGATGTAAAATCAATGATAACATAATAATGTACCCCTAGATTAAACGATTAAATATAGAAAATATATTTTTAATCTGGATAGTGGTTTTTAATCCTTTTAAAAAAATAGAATGTTTTTTAAGTATTCAATTTCCTACTCCGGATACGAGGCTCTCAACTCAAAAAAACATCATATAAGGTATGTTTTTTTAAATATGCATTCTTTATTCTATGAAAAATAATTTAAAATATAATAACCCTAATTTTATAAAATTCATAGATTGGAATGAACAATCTAGTCGAAATCTAATCAATTTACTTGAGTGAGGATCATATCATGGTCTTGACAGTAAAGCGTGTTCAATAAATTTTATGATTCTTAAACTCTTAAGCATTATACTTGGTTCATAAAGATTTTTTCATCCCACGTATAGTTTCTAATCTTGGCCCAAAGGATTATATATATATATATATATATCTGTGTGTGTGTGTGTGTGTATATTATATATTCTTAATCAATATTCACCTATATGATCTTTTTAACATTAAAATTGTATTTCTCTTATTTTTTGTTTATAAAATTAGTTTAAAACCTTAATGGACTTATTATAAATATTTTTAGAAGTGTCCATATTCATGAGTATGGAAACCAAGATTTTACATCTTTTAGATTAGAAAATATATATAGAAATGACTTATCTTCAATTAGAATACCATAAAAAATGGGTTTATTGAAATGATAAACATTACAATCCATAACAGTTCCTAGAAAAAGACCAATGAATATGATTTTCCAGTTTATTTTTGGGTTTATTATATAATCATAGGTTTTTATATAATAAATAATTTTCTCATTAAAACTAATTTAAAGAAAAATATTTATATTTTTTGTAATTCTAGAAAATCCAAGGGTAATTAGTATAATGTATTTGGATGAAAATTAAATATTATCAAAACCAAAGAGAAAATATATAAACTATATCCAAGTATTATGGAGGAATTTTACATGGATATTCATCAACTGCTAAAGTTTAAAGTGTTTTTAATAAAAGATATGAAGTGAAAAATTTATTCAATTAACTTTTTATTAGACAAGACCACACGGGACTAAAATCCTTATCGAAGACCTCTATGATGTTTTTCATGTTTTAATATTAAATATTACTCTAAGGAAAATAAACAAACTACCAATTTCCATGAAAAATAACAAGTTTCTGTACACCAAGACTTCTTAGACCATGAATATGACTTCAAATAACCATGACATAATTTAACAATAACATCCATGATCCCCAAACCCATTAATTTGGATGTTTTAATTGGAGATCATATTAAATGAACTCAAATATGGGATTATTTTAGAAATTAGATGAATCAAAAAGATTAATTTTTATAAATTAATCCTAAAAACATTATCTATCCTATAAATGATGAAAATTGGGTAATAACAATTGAAAAATATATTAATTTAGTTTGAAAGATTTTTTTTGGGAATAATAAAAAACATAACACAAAAATATTTCACTATTGTTACTAGGTGGGTATCTAGAAACAATTTTGATGATCAAAGGATTTTGATTATAAATAAATAATTCATCGTTTCTCAAGGTTATAGTCAAGAGGAAGGTATTTATTATAAAGAAAAATTTTCACCAATAATATGAATTGATATAATTTCAATTAAATAATCTTATATAACCCATAATGATTTAAATCAATATCAGTTGGTTGGTAATGTGAATTATTTAATTGATTTCTTTTTAAGGGTGTTTTTATAGAGAAACCATTGGTTTTTGAATTCGTTTTTAATTTATTTTAAATCATTTTGATGACCACTATGGTTTGAATAAATCTCTCAGATTATGGAATGAGTATCCCAATTATTTCATAGTGAAAAATTAATTTTATAAGGAAAATTTAAATCCAATCACATCAAAAAAGTGACTTTGAATGATATTTTAATATCTTAGATCTATATGGATGATACTATTTTTGATAATAAAAACCCACAGTGTGTTTTATGTCATATAAGCTAATGAAAAATTAATTAAAGGTGAGTATAGTTTGTAATTACAATTCTTAATTGTATTTTATGTTTACCAAAATCAAGATGCATTTGAAATTAATCAACGAAAATACATAAGAATGATTTTAAAAAATTATTAATAACATTAAGAATTGTAATAATTCTATGAATAATATATATATATATATATATATAATTTATTTTGATTAAATTAAAAACATAGGCATTATTTATTATATAAATATATGATTAACATTTAAATATATATTATTTTTTGATTGATATATATCATGTTTTAATAAAATTGATTACACTATTGATGAAATAAATTGATTGGAACTGTTGAATTAATAAACCATTTGTGTATTATACCACATTTAATAAAAAAAATTAAATTAAATATAGGATGTGCTATAGTTTAATGTTTTATAAAAATGTTATTTTGAGTTTATGGTTATTTTATAAGTGTTAATAGGTTAGGAAATATGGAAAGCATCATTATGTTGGGATTGAGCATGAAAAGGCACTCCTTTCTATCCCTAATGAGGGAATAAAAACCCATGTATTTTGATGTCATGATTTAAATTTATATTATAAGGTGTCACACCTAGGTCATTGAGACATGCAATTTTAGGCTGATCAATAAGGAAAAATAAATAGTTTTTAAACATACAAGTACAGATTATTATGTAGTTTAAATTCATTTGACAAGGGACAATGTTGTTTGATTTTAGATTATAAAAAAATTATAAATGTTTTGTTTTTAAGATTGTGTTACAAGTAATAATTTTTTACCCTTTAAAGAAGTGATTTAAGGACTAATGTGTTGTCCACATTAGGATGATACAACTAATTCATCAAGGTGAAAGGAACCAAAGGCCTACATGATTTTAGAAATTATCCATAAAGAAACCACTGATATGGAAAATCCTCGTCTGACATATTCCAGGTTAAAAGCCTGCAAATATTAATTGTTACATTAATAACCATGTGATAATTCATGCATACGAGGCATTCCATGGGATATATAATAAAAAATTATCATTTTTATCAGGGAAGTAAAAACTTGACCATGCCTTTAGGATCTATGGTAGGATGAGGAATTCCATTGGGTAGATCTTACATAGGATACAAGGATCCCATTATCAAAGGGGAATATGGTTGTATAATATATCAAAATATAGAAAATGGACCAATCATTTTAGATTATCTATGAAATAAATGGTTTAGGGGAATATTCCTTTTTGATATTAGGTCATTGGAAAATTTGATACATTATGTTTTGGGACACTTGGATGAAATGATGCAACTTTTCCAATTTAGGTGACCTAGAAAAATGTTATGACCTTGCTGAACATTGTTCTTTAAAAAAATATAATTTAATTAAAATGGTAAGGAACAAAAACCATTCACTCATCCTTCATTAAAATACTCCTCAATGGTTGGACTTTACCCAATCCTAAATTTAAGACATGTGTGATGTTGTTTTTCATTAATTTTTCATGTATGAAACATGTATAAAATCCATATCCATACATATTCCATCTTCTTTAATATGTTTTTATTGAAAAATAACCTATGTAAGTTCATGGAGTGCAACCAAATACATCTAAGGATTCTCTTTTATTTGGGTTATCCATTCTCCCCCGATGTATATTCTCTCTATCATTATAAATATATTGAAATGGGGGTGTCTAAAGGTCTATTTATGTAAAATTATGATTTGGTCATCAATCCTTGACATTAGCATGGATATAAATTCAACATCATTTTATGCATAGCTCTCTTCAGACACACTAATCCCTGAGTACGAAAAACATAAATAAATTTCCATATAATAAGATAATAAACCATCAAGACATGAATTGAGATTTAATATATAATATTATGTACATTAATCTTGGTGTAACACCATCTAAAAACCTAAAATTCATAAATTTTTTATAATTGATATGCTGAAAGTAAATAAAAAACAGCAAATGGGAAAGAATTTTGATTAGATAGTTTTATTTAGCGTTATGAAAGATAAAATTAAATACAACACAATTAATAATCACCCTATATTAATTGAATACCAATTAATAGTTTTTTTATAATACTACATGTTTTCTAATAGACCTTTTAAAATATATATGTTTTCAAAGAATAGAATCTATGGCCTACATCTGGTAGAATGTTTCACTATTACAATACCATGTTAGGTAACATTTTTGAAGAATATAAATTCCTTAGTGTGTAAGAAATCATGTTTTACTACCCTGAGAATGATTAAAACTAGGGGGAGGCGTGAATTAGTGGTCGTATTTTATGATTTCATTCCATTTTCAATTCAACCTCTTGAACCTCTTAAAATTCTTGATCCTGTCAATTTTTTCTCACTGCCTCAACTCATGTTAAGTAACAATAATAAAGTGACTACCATGTAATATTTATAATTTTTGACATAAAATCATACTTCATTCCATGTTGGTTAAAATCACTTACATGAATTATCCACTACATAAACATGTGTTTTGGCATGAGTTGGTAAGAAATCCCACGTAAAATCAACCATCAACTGGTAAGAAAAACCATTCAAAAATCACACATTTTATAATTATTTTGAGAACCCAATTGTATGCACCAAATCACTTATTATTTAATCACTTTAATAGAAGTATCCTTCTCTTTAATTTATTGATAAAGATACCTAATTCTTATTCATTGTTGCTTCTTTGACTCCTTAATGTGTTCTTATACCATTTGTGTATAGGATCTTGTTCACTCATATACATCATCAAGAACATTACTAGCTAGTAATCTGAATTAGATATAATGGTTTTATTACTCCCTTCAAAACATTTGTGATACAGATATTCCTAATCCTTCAGAAATACACAATTCTTTGTGACCTCCTACTTCTTAGATCACCCTATCTTTGACTCCATTTATCTCTTCTATTATATATAGTATTACTCTATCTAGTTATTCTCAAGTCTCAAACACCATATTCATATAAAATGATTCATTTTATATTCATAATATTAATATCATTAATATTATTATCATAATATCATTGTTATTAATCAATAATTTAAATATGGAAACACCACAATTACTAGGGGCAGGTGTTCTCTTCATTTAAAATCAGTAAACAGATTTCTGATTTTTTTCATAATTTAAACTCTTTTGAATCCAAGTCAATTATTCCACTTAAATAACCTTAAGAAATAATTTTTATTCCTTATATAATATTTTCATATTAAGATCTCATAATATCCAAAAATCATAAAACATTACAATTCTTCAATAAAATCACTTCTATGTTTTCATGCATATCAAGATGCATGGGTCTGTGACATGGAACTTATCTAATATGGTGTGGAACTCTCATTTTCATATGAAATTATAAACATATAATTTTAAATATTTTAATGCATATGTTCATGATGTCTTATGATCCAAATAAATAAAATGCAGAGTCATATGATCAACAGAAGTCATATGATCACCATTGAAATATTATTTTATACTCAAATCCATATGATCTAGTCATATGATCTAATGAATTCATATTCCCCAAGAAATATTAATAGAAGACTTAAAAATGGTAAATATTAATAAACTATGATATGGCCTATTTGATTGTTTTCATTTAAAATCTTCTTCAATATTTTGAGACACCATGACCACCACTACGACATAGTTAACTCATCATTTCTCAAAGGTGTATCACTAATCTAATATTCCCCCACAAGGAAAACATAAAATATAGTAATCTGTTTTCAACTTAAATCTATATATCCATACCTCATAGTATCCATTTACATGGTGTGTAGATCCTTATAATTCATCTTATTTTGTAATCACATGTACTTAAGCATTATATGAAACATACATAACTTCAAATGAAACATACATATGATAGTTGTTACATTAAAAAATTATTAAAATAATATTTATGTAGAAATAAAATATCAAGGTGACCTTTATGTAGATTATTATTCACTTATAAAAAACTCAGTTGGTCCTCAATCCCTCATACAAGGTTGTGAAATGCAACATATATTTAGTTTCCATGAAGATAAATAAACAATCCAAAAACATAAACTCTTGTGGATGTAATCCATAATGATCACCCAAAAATAAAAATCACTATCCTTCACAAAAAAACATTCTAAAATATTAAATAAAAATGCAATTCATACTTGTTTACATGAATACCCAATTGAATTTCTCTTCAATACCAATACAAAAAAATGTCAATATGGGTATCTCTTTGAATTATATATTCTCAACCTTATTGATAGGAATAATTACAAGGTAAATGCATGGGGTCTTCTCACCTCATATTATTCCTTTCAAAATTTTCAAACTGACTTACTCTTCTCCCTTTTCAAATATAAATAATTGAATTTATTTTCATGATAAAATGATGATACTAGATAGTTTCCTTGGAAAATATCCTTTACTTAATATACTCTATGCCTTCTTGGGAAAATATAGTGTTGAAAACAAGAGAGATATAACCACATAAATCCTTACTATAAATAAATTTAAAACATTTAATACCATTTTCAGAAATTAATTCAAGGGGCTTATCATACATATTTAATAATAACTGCATTTTTTCATGCACACATATCAGAAAACACAAATTAATGTTCATTTTCAATGCATACAATTCCCCTTTGTCTCATTGTATCATAAATCAAAAATACCCTATTATTAAAAAAATTTATCAAAAATATGGGTTGTAGGTGTGATTAAATACATCATTATTTAGATTAAATGGGAATATCTAAAAAACATTGATTGAAGGAAAAATTTTATTTTTAACAACCTTCTCATATTTCATCCACATTAAAGTATAGACTCAACTCCTATAATTTGTGGAATTTGTAACACCATTAAAAACCTTCTTTGTTTCCAAAAGTGACAGCATTACACCTCTCTTTCAATAAGTTGAATTTTAGTACAAATAATTAATGTATTTATCAAATCATAAGGGACCTGTTTATTCCTTGAAACTAATAATGACATAAAGAGTTTCCTCTCAAAATAGGCCCATATTTCCTTCCAATTTTAGGCCTAATCTTATTTATTAAAAATCATAACATGTTGCTTTCTCATATTCTCCTCTTGAACTACTTGTTTATGTTCATTAGTTTTCATAACCTCAGAGGTCAGTGCTATTTCATTTCCTTGTTCATGAATCATTATTTTCATTCTCTCTTCTTAGACTTATAATATTTTTATACAACTCATTATCCCATTTTCAATTTGTCAACACCATTCACGCATTCTAACATCAATCATAATTTCCCTTCTTGATAAAGTTTATTCATGAATATTTATGTCACTATATATAGAATCCTTTTCATGAATTAAAAATTATTTATGAGTACCCACTTGTTTTCATTTATCTTTAACACCCATCCATTATTTTTCCTTTATCTTGTCCATATCCAAGTGGTCTATCCAGATCTCTAATCATTCTTTCTTAACCTTATCAGCTTATTTGGGATTCTAAAATGTCATCATAAAAGAATTATTATGTAATGAAACCTCTTATTTATCATTCAAAATATTTTTACCATTCATAACACAGAGATTCCGACTTTTAATCCTAATTATGTACACCTTAATCTATGGACTTTATTGTATATATCTTCCACAAACATCATATAAACATAAAAATATATATTGGCAACATATATTTGGTGTAGATGTGGTCCTAGATTTCTTCCATTGAGTATTTGTCCATGATTACTCAAAAAACTCTCCATTGGTTATTTCCTCATCCATGGAAAAAACTATTATATTAGTATAAGAATAATTTATTTCCATACCATCCACAACCCAAGTAAAACCCTTCATACATTGATCTTCCAATTTGATTGTCGATTTATATAGAATAATGTTGTTTCTGCCCTCTTTTTTAATACTTATTTTATATATTGTTAATGATCATCTTATCTTATTTATTCATTCATTGGATTAGCAATATTTCTAGTCAATATTTTTTTTGATCCACATAGCATAAGAATCATTTTTTCACCTATAATATTATAATTTCTAGGATAATATAATGAAAGTTTATGTGAAATTTTTACTTCATTGTTGGAATAATTATTTTTAATAACTTAAGAAGATTATCATTTAACCTCAATTGTTTTTAAGTATTCTCTTGGTTTTTTCAGATCATTTTGAATAATAAGAAAAATTTGTTGCCTCCCATACAGTTATTCTTCCCTTGTACCTATTTTCTCCTATATATCCCTTATAGTATCCTCTTTTTAGCTTCCCTAAATTTGTTCTGCATTATTGAATTTACATATACCACCTCCTTTTCTAATCATATCTTCTTTTTCTTCACATACCATGTTATCCATTTTGAACAACATCCATTATTATTTCCTGATTTGTGTGTAATTCTCAAGATATCCTTCCAAATTATCTTTCTGTATCTATTCCAGTTTAGTTATTTTCTCACCATTATCTTCACTAATTGTTAAACCCGTGATTTTTAAAATTTATCATGTAAATTAACCTCATAATATAAATATATAATTAAATTTTAATTAGTTTTATCATTATTTCTCATTAAATTACATTTTGTAGATCTATAATGATTCTTCATCTTCTTGTTTTTTTAATGTCTCATATTCCTCTTTAGATTATGATTCATTGGATTTCTTCTCTAGAAAATCATAGTCATTTTGACCATTGAAATAATAATTATTTTATATTGTTGTTCATTTCCGATTTCCCTTCTATTTTATTTTTCTGAATTTCTTTGAATCATGAGAAACAATGTTATTGAATTCTATCTCATCATTTTCATCTTTAGAGTCACTTGATTCGACAACATCCGCTTATTTACTTTTTTATTTTCTCATGGATTCAATATACATTTCATCATTTTCCTTATCATTAAATTATAGAGTATTCCTTATCTCATAAACTATGAGTATATTTGGAAATTAATTTATTTTCAAATGATATCATTCATTAAAGGTTGATATTTTTTTAGTTGAACTGACCTAGAAAATTTATCATGATCTTTTTCCAAATGTTGTGTCTTATATCCTTTCTCCAAACCCATAGATATTATTGACTATTTAATTTACCAGGGTGAAATAACCATCAATGAATTCATAATTCTATATTTTAGTGTCTTAATATTTGATCCTACAAATATCATGTTTTTTGTTCCTTGATATTAAAATTATATTCACAGAGGCTTATCAATTTTTCCTATATCAATTTTTTTATTTGAAGTCCCATTACCTTTGTGTAGAAATTTTATAATTGGGAAAACATGATCTAATTATGAGGCATTCCATCAAACTCTTTTTTTTTCATATCAGTTTGAGTCATAATATAACCTTTAGCAAAAGGATCAAAACCAACTGTTACTATATCTCTCACTTCCAACTAAGTGATAGAGGGTAGGGTAGAATCCAATTCCTCCAACTATGATAATCCATCCCATAGGATGTGTTAAAACCTAAAATATTCCCATAAATGATATTATCCCTATCTTAAAAACCATTTTGGATATTTATAGGGAACCTCTGCATTGATACCACTTGTAGTTTCTCAGGCTGAGTTGACCATAGAGATAGGAGGGGTAAATCAATGTTCTGATTTCAAGAATTATTTCTCTTTTAAATTCAAACACATGACCTGGTTTATTTTTTTATATCCTCTCAATATTATCTCATAGAAATACCTCTTGTTCAGTAGTAATAATAGATAAATTGGAATATATTATTTACAAGGTTCATTATAAATCCTATTACTTTTAATGTTGGTTAGACACCCTAAAACACATTATACACTATAAATACAAGTGGTTACAACAAGAGTTGGTCACATATCCTAACTACAATGCTATAACAAATGGTTAAACACTAATAAAAATATTCTATTATATAATTTTATACAAACCCCATTTTTAATCCCATAATTAGTGAATAGTTAAACACACTGATCAAAATATGATTTATCGTTGGCCCAGTGATATAAAGTCCTACTTATACAATGCTTCATTTCCACACCTATAATCAGATCTACTTCCACATGAGCATAAAATCTGGTTTTTTATTGTACACCATCGAGAACATTACCAAGTGATCATATCGTTCAATTTTTTTTGTGAGGATCTATCATGATATTCTGTAATCAAGATCAACCCCAAAATTCATGAATAATTTATTTCTTATGATATCCTTCTTCAAAGATCACCATAGCTTCAAATCTTTCTCTCACATTGATAATATGTAGTACCAATATATTAGATTATTTTCATGGCTCAAACACATTATTCATCTCCTATATTTTCCTTTTATATTCATAATAATATTATTATAAATAATATTATCATAATATTTTAGTTAGAATCGCATAATTAGAATATTAAAACACCATAACTATTGTCAGTTGGTGTTCTCTTATTTTTAAATTCATCAAAGGATTTTTGATTTTATACCCATTCAAACTCATATTAATATGATTCAAGTCATCCTCTTAAACATCCATATGAAATTGTTTTAATACTTATATAATATTTGAAAATTTCAATCTCAAAATAGCTAAAAATCTCATGGAATTTTAATCCTTCCATAATATCACCATCCACTTATGCATGAATATCCAAATACATCACTCTATTATATAACACTTTTCTATTATGACATGGAACTATCATTTTCATATGAATTTGAGAACTCAAAATCCACATTGTTTTAATGTCAAATGCTCATTAAGTCTTATGACCCATATACATATGAAAAAAAGTCAGAAGAAGACATAAAATATACATTGAAGTCTTATAGTCAACTAAAGGACTTTTAATCAAGTAATATGATCTAGTGAAGTCATATTTTAGAGACAAACAATTTGAATAAATCAAAAAATTCCTAAGAAAAATAGACTACAACATGGTATATTATTTCATTTAAATTCTTTGAACTAATTCTATCATTTGAGACATGACTAATGCCACCATTTTTTAAATCCCTGAACATTTTTTATAGGTGGAACTATAATATAAAATTCCCACCATAATGGGAACAAAACGTTCACTTTGATGTGGTTGATATCATTATATATTACTCTGCGGCATAGCACCATTTCTATTGTGGTATAGATCGTCATGATTCATTAATGTTTGGTATGAAACTATCACATGAGTCATATAAAATATGCACAACCTCAAATAAAATTGTCGCATGAAAAATGTTACCATTACACATTGTGTAAAAATAGTTCTACAGTGGTTGAATATCTATGTGTCCTTTATACAATTTTTTCGGAACCATACACAACTCAAGAGATCTATAAACACTCAAACATAGGTGTTCAAGGAAAATTTAGTTTATTTGAAGATTATCATTATAGTCATCACAAATAAAATCTTGAGGAATTGATATATATAACAACACTAAGTGTCACTATCACCATACTTCATCAAACAAATAATCACTAAATGAAAAAATGCATTTCCTATATCGGATCATCTCTTTCATACCATGGATATCAAAATTTTATCATATTGTTGGATTGAAATAAACCTTAAATTCAATAATCAATATTGTTATCCAAGCGAGGATCATTTCAATAACTCCATTGAATAGTGTATACCATATATTTTTAGGTGCCTATATAATAGACCATGTAATATTCATTAACCTTCCCATTAAAATAAAACAGATCTAAACCTAAACATTAATCCTTATATTTTTCATGATGATTTGAAATTAAAAATAGTTATCTATATATACTTGTTAAGGAATATCCTATAATAATTTCAGAGATTGTGTATGAGCATCTTCAATCATGTTGAACCTCCATCTGTAAAAATATATAATGAAAAGTAAAATTATTATTTATGTGAAACGGTTGAAGAAAAATAATTTATTGGCCTTCAAGATAGAAAGGGAAAATGAATGGGTGATGTTATTTGGGAGGAATATAATTTTTACATGAAATATAATATTAATTTTTTAAAATTCCTATTTTATTTCCAAGGAGAATAAGAATTTTATGGAATTATTAGTAGATATATTAATTGTGTCTATAATATAAAAGGAATGAGTTAGTTCCATTATTTTTCCACAAAAGGGTAATTTGACCATTTCTATAATCCATTCCCAATATCAAGTGAATATTTAGATATAGGGTAAGATTTTTTATTGGTAATAGAGATGGAAGGAGTCCCTAAATCTATATAATTAAATAGAGAGAGTGGAATTTTATATTTTTATTATTCAGTTTGTGTAAGGAATAGAAAAATATATTCCTCTTCTGTGAGGAAACAAGATTAATATTTAGTTTTTAGTCATATTTTATTATTGAATTTGAATAATATATTTAGGTTTATTTAAGATGTATGAATATAGTATGTGAGTGTACTTCTAAAGTTTTAACTATTCCATATGCTAATTTTTTTGAAGGGATCCAAAAACTAAAGGCATAGTTAGAAGAGGACATAATTAATATATTTAATCCACTAGTTTTTCATAATAAAATGTATTTATATTAAAATAATGTTTTCTAGAATACCTAAATATAGAAATGTGTTAGTGATTAGGAACATCATTATTGATCATACACACCTATGTCACACCCATTTCCACCTAAATCCATTATGTTTCTTGGATTTGATCTTGTTAAATTAGTCATCAATGAACATGTTCCAAATATAATAATTAATGTTTCATAATATATTAAATATAAAAGTGAAGAATATGTTGAAGTTATTAAATAATTTGATAACATATTTGATGAAACCATAATATACCATAGTCATGAAGGTGAAAATCATTCCATATGGGAAAAATAAGAATCTAATAATTAGACTAAAATATTGCCTAATTAATTTATAAAGGAATACCAATGTAATGGTAATATTTATTTGAGTGTATTGAATAATTTTAGAAGTTCACCAGATAATATAGAATTTCATAAATTAGAAAAACTAATTAAATTTTATATAGAATTTGACTAATCTGATAATGATCATATTCATACTAAAATTTGGAATAAAAAACTAAGATGTAAATTATAGTTGATACTCATATTGAGGTCTCACTAGTTGAGAAAATTGATGAGGAAAAATTATTGATACTTTACAAAAATCTATGTCTATTTTTAATAAAAAACATATTATTAATATGCATAAGTCTCTGGAATATAGACACCATAACATTCCTATTGAGAGAGCCATGTCTAGTGATGAGGATAATGTTATAATTTTATAAACTTTTTAATTTTCACGCTTAACCATTTTTCATGGACATGATAGAAATATACAAAAACTTATTGAATTAATTTGACCTGTATAACCTGATAATATTATAGAGGATTCATATAAAAAATAAGTGGCTTTTGATCCAATATTTGACCCACCTAAGAAAATAAATATACACTTGAAATTTAATCCCATGGTTGGTAAATTTTAGATGGATCATAAATTTTATTTCCCACTTACTAAAAGGATAATAAAATAGAGTATTGTTCAATAAAACTAAGTTTCATATAGTTGAGAAGTTATTGATAAATATTTCACTCCTATATCGAGTTCAATTGTATAAAAAATCACATAGAATATTACTAAATTTAAAAATATTAATTTACAAGAATATGAAAGTAAATATATTGTAGAAAGATATGAGGGACTAAAATTGGTTCCATACCATAATAATAGAGAGAAAACTTATTTTTTCTCAAAAGGAAATATGTTTAGTTAATGGATAACTAAGATTTAATGATTATTGAATCACTTGATCATTAGGTTTCATGATAGAATACATTATATATCTGAAATAGTGAGTCCACTTGAATCCACTAGAGAATTAATTTTTCATGATACAGATGAGATTATTTTACTGTTTCAATAGGTTATTCATGTTTAGTTTTCATAATATCTGATTCCCCTAAAATATTTAACATTGTTAAAATAATGGGGTAATCCATGTAAAGTGAGGTAAACAATCATTAAGAGGGGAGGGGGAAATAAAGTCTTAATGTGACTATAGTTTTTTATATAATTTGATGAATTATTTTTACTGGAACATGTAATGTTTTTAAAAATAATATTATAAAGGTATTCAATGTAAACATACACTATACACAAATGAAATAAAACTATAAAAGTTAAAAAAATATTATATGGAGAATATAGTAACAACATAGATAACCTAACATTATATTATAACCAATAGATTTTGAATTCGTAGAAGATTTATAATTTATCAAAAGTGGTAGTATAGTATATAAAATTAAACCTATTTATCACATTTAAGCACAATTGATTTCCATGACTATAGTCTCATTAGAAGTTACTGAGTTCCTAACATTAAACATCATTTAATGTAATCTTATTAGTAAAAACATGTATTCTAAGAACTAATTTATTATCTGAATAGATGATTTAATGCATGTCCACACTAGAATTTCATTGATAAAAATGTTTAAATAAAACACATCACATATGTAAACTCCTCGGCCATGATAGATCAGACAGTGAAACTTCCAAACTAAAAATACTATTGATCATGAGGATCAGAAAAAAATGACTATAATAGAAAAAAATAAGAGATTTAAAATACAAACCATACCATACTATAACTCTTTGAGAACATATTGAAAAAATATAATATTTTTGTACAGAAAATTATTTTCATAGATGCTTGTTTTATAAAATTCTAATGTAAAAATTTTATGCTCTTTAGGTTTTGTTGAAATAATATTTAATGTATCTTTCCACAATCATAGGAATTTATCTTCATGTTTTATCATCTTATGTGCACACCACTTCAATTCATTGAGTTCATAGTTAATTCGCTACAATTTACCTTCATAACATACTAGAATAAGATAGATCCAATAAGTTTACCAGATGATAAAATAATGTACATTAAAAGTGGAATTTAGAAACAAGAATAAAAATTTCAATTTATATAAAACATGTATCAATATCGTTTTGATATTCAGAAGAATGGATATGAAAGTGGTATTTTACCCATCAAACCCACCCTTCTTCATTGTAATAAGAATAACTAGAGAAAATTTCATTGGATAAAAAAATTTAAATAAAAAATCCTCTAACATCTAATAAAAAATATCCTTCTATGATTTATCATATGATAAATGATTTTAGAATTAATCCAATTCTGATCTTATTAAATGTCTCCCCCTTCTAAATAATTTCAAAAATCACTTTAGAAAATCTAAATAGAAACTTACTATTCTAATATTCTCTCCCTATATGATTTTAAAAAAGAACCATAATAATAGAAAATAATTATTAATAATGTTTTTGTAAACATCAATTAAAAAAATTAAAGCAATATGTAATTTATCCCATATTTTTATACTTTCATCTGTAATATTTAAATCATTTTTTTAATAAGATAATGGTTATGATTTTTAAATGAAAAAATACACATAAGAAAATTTTAAAAAATTTAATTGTAGTTCAATATTTTCTAATATTATTAGTTAAACACACAATAAATGCATTAAAAATAATTTTTTTAAAATTATCACTGGGAAGGAAAAAAATTATGAATCTATTATTTTTCATGATTTTGACCATCATATTATATATATTTATTATTCTATTCTAGAGTAAATCCATTTAAATTGTTGAATCCCACCAATAATTACTTAAATTAGGAAGCTCATTCTCTTGTCCAATCAAAATTTTGTCATACTATTGTATTTTCCATTGATGATATTCTATCGTATAATCTTATTATTATGAATTTAGACCATGGAAAATAAACTATGGATCCTAATGAACAACTTAAATGAGTTTTTGATTAATATAATTTGTTATAGTAAATTTTTTTATTAGTAGGTAATTGATTTCATTATCATGAAAATTTTCATATATTTTGATCTTGTTAATATTATGGAAATGAAATTCAGTAACATCATTAAAAAAAAATTATTCTAATTTTTCCTCATCCTTTTGATCAGGGAATTGATTTAATTTTTTTGATACTTAAGAATCAACAAACATATTTTGATGATTAATTCATGTTGAGTCTATTGTATGTATAATAAATATGATGATAGAAATATTGATTAGTAAATTATACAATATTCCTTGTCTCTTACCCATTCATACCCTCCTTGAAAAATCATTTGAAGTACTAACTTCTGATGATGTTTTAAATTGATCACTCATTCACTTTTCCTCTAGAATATGGTCAAGTTTATTCTTATCTAAAGGTGAAATATTTATAATATCAATATTTAAATTAAATTTTTCCCCTTTAAAATTTTCAACAATTATTAAATATCATCTTATATCTTTTGAAGAAACCACTTTCGTAGCTACCAGATTTTCCATAGACTCTTTTTGGAAAAAATCATCTCCCATGTAAGATACCGTAAATTTTTATGTGTCATTAGAAGATGATTTATAATATGATTTATCTCTATTTGAAAAATCAATCTCAGTAAAATTAGATGATATTGTATAGATTTAAAAAACTAAATAGTAATATTCTTTATTAGAAAATGAATGGTAAGAGTTCCTCGAGTCATAGCATCCTCTTATTCAGATGTATTAGTAGGATCTTCAATATTCATCAATGTATTCCTCCCTTTATCAAATATATATTCCATTAGTTCATATATTCTCATTTTCATCCTATATGATTATATAATTTACTGTATAATGGTTATCATAGGTTACACAGACCCTAAATTTTCAACATTTAAACAAAACTCCTTCTAATTCTAAGCCTATATCTAGGGCGATTCACTCCCTTTCAATGATTTAACATTTAATTTTGTAAATTAAGAAAGATGGATTTATGGATTACTTCCCTTTAATTTTATGTCTAATTTCATATAACTTTTCACCTCATCCTCTATTTTAGTTTATAAATTTCCATTTAAAATATTTACCTTATTACAAATTTTAAGAATCCTTCACATGATTCATTTGTTTTTATGTTAATAGGGGATCATTTTATAATACATTATTCTTATTTTTATATGTATATGTTTCAAGTGGAATAATTTTCCATTTTTTCCTTTTTTATTCATTCATAATTTTCCCCCTCAATAGCTTTCTAAGGATTCTCCAACTATGGATGGGTATCTCTTGATAAAGTGACCTCCATTTTTCAGTAAATTTATTATCATCCAGATGATAAAACTACCTTATCTAAAAGAGTTTTTTGTAATTCAAAGGTGATAATTTAATCATTTTATAAAATAAAAAAATCTTTTAATCCACCATTCATAATTTATTTTACTAGCATGGTGTTTAATATTGAGGATTACCAAAACATTTTCAATTTACCAATCTTGTTGAAAACTATTTCAGTATATCCATATATTAATTTAATGATGTTAAAGTTTCTCATGTTGAAAAAAATATAAAAACTAAATATCATGACTTTTAATAGAGTTTTGGTCTCTATTTTTTAGAATGATACATCTATGAACCCTTTGTAAAATTACTCCATTTTTCAGATTCAAATTATTCCACTTATTAATTTTCTCATTTACTCAAAAAAGACACTTTATGTACTAGATTCCATTGAAGGATCCATAAATCTCCTCAATCTTATGTGAAATGATCAAACTATATCCAAAAAGAGTGTTCTATACAACATCTAATGATTATTTAAGTTCCATAACAAATAGTTTATCTTAGACTTTGAATTTCATCCTATTTATAGTGTATGTATTATCAGAAATAATTATTCCTCAAAAATAACATTTGTTTTATGGGTAAAATAGATTCTATTCATTATAAGGAAATTTGAGAGACCCCCACGCTTAAAATATGATATCATTATTCAATAGTAATTCATTAATTGACTACCTTTATAAGAAAATAGGTATTTCAATGATAGTGTATCATGAATAAATATCTCGGGATGAAGAAATTCTGAAATGAAAAATAGTATTAGAAGTATAAAAGATAGGTTATCAAACTGGAAACACTTCATAGTAAATATATTCAACCAATTCTCATCTAAACCACTTTATATATGTGTTCATAGATTCCATTTATATTTATTTGTATAATGATCCCAATAACTATGCACTAAAAAAAGATAATTCCAAAAAAATTTATGAAGAAAAATTTTATAACATCTATAATTAAATAGATTACCTTCCACTAAAATAAATTCAT
This sequence comes from Viscum album, assembly GCA_963277665.1. NCBI lineage: Eukaryota > Viridiplantae > Streptophyta > Magnoliopsida > Santalales > Viscaceae > Viscum > Viscum album. Next base: position 2,006,426,900 of record OY728151.1, on the reverse strand, counting down.
ACAAAACATTTATTTACCAGAATTTGTGAATTTAAGAAAAATATGATAAATGAACAACATGAAAATAATCTATGATAAATATAAGAAAATTTGAATTTCATGAATGTTATATTTTATTACTTTAGTATGATATTATTCTTTAAAAGAAGGTTCCAAATGATATTCGATGTTTACATGCATATGTTCGATTGATTATGATGGTATATGGAAAAACAATTTCCATGAAAGTTAGTTATATAAAACAAAATCCCACTTGAAGATGGTATTGATATATATAGAAAAATAGTCATAGTGTAACATCATATGTAAAAAACCATATATAATAGCTAAAGTAAAAATGTTTAAGAGTAAAAATTGAATGAATGGAAATTTAATTTATGATATAATTTTAAAAACATTACCATGTACTGAATATTAACATTCACCTGAGGGTACACATCGACATCATTTTATAGGAAATTATATCCATAAAATCCAGCTTTTCATACGTTTAAAAGTATTTATAAAGAGTACATTTTGGGAAAAAAATATTAAAAAATATTTTATTTTCTATAGATGTATGTTAAATTATATTATATTCTTGATGTTTTTATAAGGATAAGAATTTATCTAGAGAACATTAACTCTTCCAATGGATTCATCATGGGAATTTTTAACAGGAATGAGAACTAGTTGGAATAAAATTTATAGTGTATACATGTATGTTTCTTATGGATTTATGTCTTATCATTAATTTCATCCTTTTAGGTTTCATATTATTATATAATTTGATAAATTGTTTTATTCGAGTGGGGAATTTTTTTTCCAATTTCATCGGGCTTTTAACATTGGATTTACATTTCACCAATTCACTATAATAATTTATAAAATATGTTGAATTTTATTTATTCTTGGAATTTGGCTTTAAAACATTAATTTTCATTTGATACAACTCAATAATGAGTTAAAATTTCTCATTTATTACCTTTGGTTACTCATATCTTGAGATAGAAATGTCAGTTTTCTTATTCATAGCTTCATTTTGATGTTCAATATTTCTTAGAGATTTTATTATTATATCTATCAACCATAGTAAGATCCTTATGATCTTTATTAAAATATTTATTTAATACTTCACTTGTATTTTCCATGATTATCATATATTTTATCATTTAATCATGTGAAAGAGATCCATCCACATTTTTTAATGAGGTTACATTCTCATTATATGATGTCAGTGAAAATTTAGGATCAAAAGATAAATATAAAAGCATATGGGAAATCATCTTTCACATAAAAAAATTATTATATAGTGAACTAGTATAAAGACTAATATTCTTTAAGATACTATCATAATCTCAATTAAAAATAACATTGAAAGAGTTTGGGTATTATCTTTAATAATATGTAACATTATTTATTATGGAATGTTTTCCCTATTATCTCACTAAAGATATGTCATCCTTATTTTTCATCTTAAACATAATATTACTAGATCAGATATGTATTGGTGTCTTACATTCATAAATGATCGTTTCTACTAAATCCTCATTTTTTATCTCTATTTTTTTCTTTCTAGTTATCCATCTGGAAATTACTTTTTCCCCATATACCTATTAATCTTTCTTGAAAACTGATTAATTTTAATCTCTATAATTTCTACAAAACTATTACCTTTATATTCACTATGTATATATGTTTGAGCTTTTAAATTCAGCCATCTGGATGTTTACGTGAATGAAATATTATTTTTTTCATCCCTATTTCTCAATATTTCATTTTTAACTGACCTTCATAATTCGTTAATGGACAAATTAGATCAAAAATGTAGTGAATAATCTTGGATCAACCTAACACATCCCCCAATATGGCCCACCATAAGTCCTCAAATTAATCTTCCAATATTGTAGTGTCTTATGGATAAAAGTGATGGTCTAATGGATACCATGGGGAGACTATACCCTTTGGGTAGAGTTATATAAAATTATAAAAAACAAATACATCCACAAGGGTAAATATTGATGTAAGCATAATAAATAAAATAAAAAACAACATTATATCATAAATGAACTGTGGCATACAGTTATTAAAATTCATGTCATAAAAACCTATAATCATCATTCACTCTCTGGTTCAACCACATATTATAAATAAATAAACTAAAAAAACAATAGGTACTAATACTATCTATGAGCCGAACCACATAGGAGATCTTTAGGAATCTTTAACTGTATTATCCAAATACATAGATTATAGATGAGTGGATATTCTCAATCATGAATATATGGGACTCAAACAGATCTGTAACAGAACATATGCTCCCACATGAGAGAAGATATGTAGTCTTCATCAACATCGAGGTGCAGATACAGTGGGTGAGAAATAAATCTCCTTAGGATACCCCCAAAGGTCAACCTTACATATATCAGAAAATAATGTTCATACTCACGTGATATATCTTTCCGAGCCAAAAACTAATAATATATGGAATAAAATGAACAATTAATTAAAATAAAGGTGTCTAGGACAATGAAACAACTAACTATGCTTTTTAGCCCATGCTATAGTATTTATAGAATGTAGATCACACCACTACAGGACATCAGGGTTCCTCACCTGATATAAATAAGTGATATAATATGTTTAAATTCAAAATAAAATATGTAAACCCCTAGGGAATATCCATAGAAATCCATATAAAAACACACATTAACTGGGCTCTGGAACTCTAATGGAATGATACAAACATGTGACATATCTATACTCCACACTCTATAAAAAGTTTCATACACCAAAATTCATGTAAAACAATTCATTCTCAAAATGAGTCCCTAAATATATACACCTTCCCGGGTGATACCCCACACTATTTTCCAAACAAAAACATTATCAAATGTGATCAAGGCTAAAAATGGGCTCGACAGATACACTATCCCATGTGTCACATATAAGTCTCTGAGAATGATCAACATCCATGGAAGGTATCCTCAATAAATTATTTTTCTCTAAAATAGTTTATTCACCCATATAGATCATCAATTACCTCCATATTACCATCCTAAAAGATAAACATATCAAAAATCAGGGCTAAATATCAGTCCAAGATACCATAAGGGTGTCCTCCTCAAACCAAGACCTGAGGAAAAACTACCTCAATCAACTCAACCAAAGTGAATGAAAATATGGGTCAATATAAACATAGATACTAACATAAAAATATGAACATTTAATGCTGGTCAAATTTTGGCTGAAAAAGAACTAGTCCTCCCTCAGTCTTTTAGTTCGCATCATCCAAAAAATATCGACCACTGGCCCTCAACAAACCACCTTAGGTTAAAAAAATTAGGTCTCTCGTTGTTCCAAAGGCCACAACATAATGTGACATTCTACTTGGAGCACTTTTATTGCACCCTAGATCTCAGGACATTCGCCTAAAACGATCCTTAAATGGACAATGGGACACAAAAGAGTGCAATAAATTCTAGGATAGGTTCCACTATCTCATCCAAAAAATCATTCCATTCAAATTATGAGAAACATCCTCAAGATAACCTCAACAACTATAAACTGGTCCTCAATCAACAACATGCTCGCATTGTCGTCCATATTATGAGAATTCCGAAATGGGAATTATAAATAAACCTTATTAACATATGATCAAAAGGAAACCCTTCCAGGGGATCCTCAATCGAAGAAACAACATAAGGAACATCGCATCATAAGAAAACCTTAGACAACCTCCAAAGAAAACCACCCAACATTGGATACTACATCAATAAAAATAGAATCTCTTGCACACTATTCCACACTAGTATTATCAACAACTAACTAAGAAATCAACGAATAACTGGATTAGAAACCATCCTATAAGGGAACCAATAATGGGACCCTCAAACCCATCTAAACATCCCAATGAAACCCAAACATTGTAGTTATCCCACGTCACCAGACTAGTCCAAAGGATCCAATATATCTAATCATTAAACATAAGATCTAAAACTCAACTATTCTAACCTAAAGCAACCAATCCAGATATCTAGGGATAATACATGATATCATCATTTATTCTAATCGATTCCACCTTAAAGGATCCTTCCAAACTGACATTAAGAAATATAGAACTAGCATCTATAAGCCAAGACAATTAATGGGTTCACAACCCCCAATTGGGTTTCCCATCATACAAACCAACCCTTTGGAGGATTATAAACCCAAAAATTTATTAAATACTCTAAAAAATTCTCCCCAAAACCAAAACACCATCCCAAAATTCTCTAAAATCTAAAAGGATAAAACTAACACAATATACATGAAAACACTAAAAAAATGACCCCATGTATGTACATCTAATTCTCTGTGATGAAAAAAGAAAAAAAACTATGTAATGAAATTTAAAAGGTGTGTACTTTAGGTATAAGATGTGTACCCCAAAATATCCACCCCGTTAATGTGTCATAGACCTCCCAAAATGTACTTTTCAAAAATTCACAATGTGTCTTCCTATTCCCTAGCATTTACCCCACATAGAATTCCTAACCAAGTATCTATATATTTACCAACACGTGGGGTTAGACCAAGTATAGTACATGGCCACTGAACATGTGTGTCACATAGGCCTTGGCTATATACCCTATATGACCATGTTCCCCAACATGGGGAGTTTGGTCATGCCCCCAGGCACACCCCAGGACACTGTACATGCAATATAATTGATGTACACAATGTGTATTATGAAAAACCTCATATTAATAGAATAATAATAACATATTATGTGTCTTAATATAACTAAATGTCGTTTTATCAGGTGTTATGAGTAGGAAACCCCTGTAGAGACCTCAAACCATAGATTTTGCATAAAATACTCAATTAGGGCTATCATAGAACCTCAAACAATAAATAAAAGAATTTAAAACATAAATAAATTAAATATATGATTATTTATGGTGAAAAAATAAAAAAATTAAACTTCTTATTGTAAAATGATGAATTATTACACCATATTCGTGCCATTCACCCGCTGATAGCCGATCTACCCCTCGACGAGGTCCCCAAGTGGTTCTTATTCATCCATTTACCTATTCTCCCCTATACTTATCCCATAACTGTGAATAGGATCCCTAATCATTGTATGAAAGTGGAAAAAGAGAAAAATTAATATAGGAATAGGAAAAAATAAAGAGCAAGAAGAAATAAAAGGGGCTCAGGCTCAGCCACTTCACCCATGATGAGTTTTCACCTCACTTAGGAAAACTCCCTATCATAGACACACACATAGAGATAGAATACCAATATTAAAATTATTTTAAAATATACTAATGAATGAACAAACATGAATAAATTAATATTTATTTAATTAAAAATTATATTTTCTATGTAAAACGAAACAACTCAGATTTCCGACAAATTTTTTTCCAATTGTAAACACCCTAGTTTGGGAACAAAGGAGTGGTCATAAAAATTATCTGAGACCAAATCACAATATAAATCATCATTTTTCTATTCAAACACTACCATGAACAAAAATTTAAATTTCTTATGATTTTATATAACTCATGATCATGTGTTTAATCACAAAATCCCCACTATAAATGCTTATCATCCCCCATGAATCCTCAAATGTCAACTAGAATCCATGAACCAACTCTAATCACTGATAAAAATGATTCTATCTTGACCATGTAATGAATCATCTTATAGTATCCACAACTCTCTCCAACATGAGAGACATTACTTTATAATTAATATAATGATCTCCACCACAAGAGTTTCTTAATAATCTCTCTATTTCCCAAAATACAAACAATACAGCCCATGCCATTTCCTTTACATAACTCAATAAATAGACATAGCTAAACCGGTCACAGATGAAAACCATTATTTAAACAATAACAACCATCTTTCATTCTTATATCACTACGAAAAATAACCTAAACACTCAAATACAACATAAAATGTGGTTAAAAGCCTCAAATAGATTATGGTGCAATACCCATTGTAATAATTTCCTTAAATAACTCTTGAACATGAAACACGAATCATGCTTACATAATCCAAGCCCTAATGAAGCTAGGTTTGGGTGTGTAAAACCAATAACCATGCACCTCATGCAGTTTATTTCTAAAAAATTGGTGCACCCTAAGAACTCCACTTCGAAATCAAGGGATCACCCTCATGCTAAGATAAACTACATGACCACTATCCTCTTCAACACTGATCCAAAGACATAAACATCATACCACACTCTCACCATTCCACCAAATTTACAACTAAAACTAATAGTGCATACATCAAACCAAATAATCCCTCTCAATGCTTCCACAATACCAGAAGCACACCTGAAAATACATTTCATAAGCACCAGACATCCTCATTCTTAGAAACACCTTAAAAATAACTAGCCATAATGGATCCCCTAAGTGATAACTACCAAAACCACTCATGTAATCAGTGATATCAAGAACAAATTCCCCTCCATAGAACAAGGTAGACAATATGCGAAAAGAACAACTCCCTACCAAGAAACTAAAATTTGGACATTAGGGGAAACACTGCCTCAAGGTTACTTGATCCCTATCTAAACATCTCTTAGGAATCCTTTTATGTCTGAAGACACCAACCTAAATGTCAGACCCCACACCATCATACAAGGGTCTTCATGTATCCCTCAATGAATGGATCACATCTCCATCATCTGTTAAAATCCTTCTACATGATTCACATGAACTATTTTAGTTAGAAAATGTACACATGAATTTTAGTTGATTATAATGCCACCATAGAGCTATATGTGATACAAAATATAGTTTATTGCAGATACATTTTATAACAAAACCTCCATCATAATAAAAAACCACATAGATATTAATATTTCAAACAAATCCTTTCTTCATATGAGGATGCAGGTACATTGGTTTCTTTCCCATATGCCAAGATAATAAACCATAATAAACAATAAATCCAAAAATATAAGTAAGTAAATCTTCATGAAATCACACAATAGTAAAAATTGTAAAAAAAAATAGAAATTACATTCCCTAGAAACTTGGACTTCTTATTGACAAAGGTTTTCATAATATTCTAGTCCAATATCCATAACATGTTTCAACGCATTACTAAACCACCTTGCTACCAACTCACAAAATCATAAAATCAACCTCCCATAATACAATTTTCTAGAGAGTTGGCCTTGGTCTACCTAACACATCACTCAGTCCATCCTATCAAAAAGAATCAAGCACATATCATCTAATTCCATTAGCTCATGAATAGGAGAGAGGGGATAATAGATATTGTGGTGATATTATACCCTTTTCATAGAGTAAAATAAAAATTGATATAACAAAAACATACACAAGGGAAAGCATAAATTTATACAAAATAAATAAACTACAGAAATGTATTATATAATAAATGAAATGTTCACATAGCGATACAGACAGAAAACATGAAAAACAAGCAATTGTAGGTCACCCACTAGTCTGACCATATATAAGAAATAAATATAATTTAAATTAATACAATAATATCACTACCATCTCTGAGTCAAACCTCATACCTGGTCTCCATGAATCTGGAGATACACTATCCTGGTCTAGAGACTCCGCTCAAGCATCTCTACTTGATCAAGAAACACTAGACCTCAAAATTATTCACTATGCAACATGTTCTTCATCCTGAATGTAAATATATAGTCTACATGATCACAGAGGTGCATTAATAAGGGTTGGAAAATAAATATTAGTAGGAAACCACCAATGGTGAACCTAAAATATGTATTTATAGATAATTCATTATCACATGATATACCAATACTATATGGAAACTAATAACACTTGGAATAAAAATAAAAACTACATAAAATAAATGGGGTTGAACAAAAACAAAAAATGGCTACCACAGGTTCAAGACTGACTGTCAAGGTACATTTACCCTTGCTCAAGATCACTCTAGAAGATTTATTGAATGTGGATCACCCCACCACATGATATTAGGAATTTCCTTTATATCTATATAGTATCCAAAACGCAACATAAAAACGGCACAAATAACATAACTTCAGTTGTAATCATAGGTTTCCACATGAAAACATGCATCTACTATAATCTAAGACCCCAATGGTGTGGTATTATCTGGTGAATGGTATCTTCTCCATACTCAATAGAAACTCCCATGTCTCTAATTTATTGTAGAATATATTGAGCTCTAAATGAGGGCACGATGGTGTGCACCATCCCATGAGAAATCCTTCAATATGGGATATATAAGTTCATTATTAGATGGTATCCTAACAACCCATAGGACTCACATATAAAATTTCCCATCGATCTCATACATGTAACATGAAAGGCTCAACATCCATGATAGGTAACCTCTACCCAATGTGTTAATCTCCACTAGAGTGGTGAACTCATACAAAACACCCATTATCTTCCTAATCCTATCTAACAACAACCAGACAATGATAGAGATAACTAGATAATAACATAGGGTTAACACTCAGTATATGATATCGTAAGGGTCTCCTCCTCAGACCCTATACTTAGAAGAAACTTCCTCAAATTTCTTGTCCAAATTCCGCTGGAATGTGGGTCAATCCAACTCTCAAACCTGTCCTCTAAACATCTGAAGTAGAAGATTTGTTCAACTCTCAACAAACAATACCTCCCATGACAACCAGGATCATATCATCTAAAAAATAACTACCAAATCCTCTCAAAACCCCATTTTAGGGTTCAATAGAACATTGGTTTCTCATATTCCCTAAGGCTATAATATAAAGTGATGTACAACTAGTGAATCCTCTACTACACCAAATCTGTCAAAGTATGTCCGTCAAAAAATCCTCAATTGGAAAAAATTCCAAAAAAAGTGCAAGATATCCTATCAGGGGTTCCTATATATCTTACAAAAACATAGTCTATACCTAGTATAAGAAACATCCTCATTCATCCCTCAGTGGGTTATAACTGATCTTTTATCTACAACAAGTTTTCAAGGGAATCCAAAAAATGTCTATAAGGTATTTCTAAATGGTTCCCATTACCACCTCAAAATATGAAACCATACAAGTTGATCCTCATAGAAATAAATACATTAGAGAGGTAACGTCAAAATAAAACCTTTTCCAGCCTCCCCGGTAAACCACCCTTCCTCAGTTACTACCTATCCAATAAGGGATATCAAAGGACAACATGCCACAAATGAATTCTCCACAATCAACTATGGAAACCACAAATCACATGATTGGAAACCATCATATTAGGTCATCTATACTGGGTCCCTCAGACCTATCTCAACATCTCTATGTCAGCTAACCATATCAGTAATCCCACAACATCAACCCAACCTAAAGGCTCCAACATATCTTATACTCAAACATAGGATCTAAACATAAATTTCTCTAACATCAACGAACTAGTCAAGATATCCATGTAGAATCCAATATTTACTCATAGTTATTACTAAATAATTAATTAAAGGATTTATTTTAATGAATCCAAAATCCAATCCAACTAATAGGCTCACAATCCGCAATTGAATATCACAACACTCAACTGAACCCAACAGAGGATTATGAATCCAAACCTCCATGAAATCTACTAATAAATTCTCAAAAAAACAAAACACCTTACAGAGGGTCTCTAAACACGAAAATGATACCATAATTGTAATTACAGGACCCCAGTTACCCAATGTCGGTGAATTATTACATAACATTGGCATCATATAAGGAATCATGTCCCGAAAGACCGATCAGTTTAGTAGCCTTGGAAGTACTATATACATTCATAAGTTTTAATTTACATCATGAAATGAAAAAAAACAACACCGTGTCCCCTTTGAACACTCATAAGTCCCTTATCCTATTCATGCAGATTAATCATAATATACTTATTTTCATCGTATGAAAAATAATACATAAGAAAGGGGTGCTCTTAGATTCTCAGTAAGGATAACAATAGAGTGGAAACTCTCATAAATAAGAACAAACATTTAGGGAAATGTATAATACTAACACACAAGACTTTTAATATTAATCATCAGAATAATATGTCAAAGATAAATAAATTGATTCCATTTACTTATTCATGTGGATTTTCTACAAGTTTAATAATCACATGTAATATCAATATGCAATTTCACAGTGACGGAATGAATACTGTCGGACATCATAACCACAATGTCAAGGATTCATTCCAAGAATACAAATAATAATTTTTCAAGGCCTTGTTCAAATATAGTAGTTTTTTATGAGACCTACCAATGCATTGAGGAGCTATAGAAGGCTCCACCCGTCGCTTACTAATTCCAATGCATTCCTTATATTAAAAGGTGGAAACATAATATAAACATTTGTATTAAAATGAGAATATGAAATGTCAACATTTTAACCACAAATAATGAATGGAATAAAAATAGAACATCCACAGTCAAACATATATCATTCAATACAATATGGATGATTGTATTATAATAATCCAGCCTCTATTAGTAATAATGATGGATATTTACATAGATGAAAATAATCTATAAAACTATTTGATAGAAATATCCACTTTTTCTTGATTTTTTTTAAAATTCTCACTATTTATCAATAAACTATTATAAAATGATTCTCGAATCAATGTCTTCCATACCATTTTGAAACATTAAAAAGGAATTTTATTTTTAAAATAATTTTGTCCATATAAATAAATCCATAAACCTATTTTTAAAACATGTACATTAATGAGAATGAATTGGAAGAATAAATATTTGAAATGATATTTTTGTCAAAGAGTTCCTAACCAAATGAGAGACACTTGATTAGAAATAATTGAGGAATATAATTAATAAACACATTATAATGTCATGAGAATAAAGTGATTCATGATATAATATGTCAAAGGAAAATATACACACTATATAAAAATGAATTGGCACATAACAACAAATAAGTCTCAATGTAATATAAATTGAGACGAAATCCCTTATAAAGACCGTATCCTTAAATTAAGGATAAATAAATGACATAATTATTCTTGAAAAATAAATATACCATAAATATTTTTAGATATTAATTATAAATCAATCAGAGTACATTCACACATATTCTTGTAAAAACAAAACCAGTGACTTGGATGTTTAACTCAATGAATGGAAATTGAGTTAAGATTACCCTTATCAATTTGATATCAATGACTTAAGAATTTATCAATGTATTGATTATGTGTATAAAAAGAATATCTACACAAATTGGAGTGAAAATTACTAAATAAATAAATAAATAGTGATTTCACACATAATCTTTGGAGTAAAAGAATCAATTAAGTGTTCATAAAACCCAATAAGTGGAAATTGAAACTAGAAGTTTCCTTACTAATTTGGTAACTTAAAAAACATACACTCCGTGAAAGAATGACCATAAAATGAAGATTTTAAAAACTATAAATTAGGGTATATTACACAATAAATAAAACCATGGGCAGCACATAAACCACACAAATGGAAATAGTGGAAAATATAACATGAATCTCACAGGAGTAAATGTGCGATGAAAACCCCTTACCATGTTGTAATCAATCGAGTTGTGTGACCAAAAGTTAATAACCACCAAATTAATAACAGAATACCCTGAATATAAATAGGATCATAATAATATATATCAAATGTAATTACATAGTACACCACATGCAATAAATAAGTGGTGAACAATGGAAATCTCACGGAATTAAAAGTGAGATATGAAACCCCTTACCTTGTAGTTTTCCATAGTCGAGAGTAATTTAAACATTAGTATAATAGTTAATTAATTATTATTAAATTATAAAATAACCACATACATAAATATGATATCATATATGATCTTCTAATATTTATTTGTTAATAATATTTCAGTACTATCAATGTTTCAGGTGTAAGTTGATTAGTTTTCCTTAATATGTTTTGTTATGTAAGTCAGGATTGTAATGGATATGATGTATTTGCTTCATATCCAAAATTATATTAAGTTCTTAAAAATTAATTTTAATCATAAAATGAAAATTATTCTTGAAACGTTATGATGGGGAGTCAATCTCATCACAACCGTGGAGATGATAATCTGTACGTATGCACGAGAGACAATATCATTCAATTGAAGATGAAATCATAAAAAATTGTATTTTTTATCATATATACGGTATAATTAACATGTTATATTTATTATTTACATCAATTATACATCATTATTATACCCATCCAAATAATGATGTGCTGAATAACTACTACACCACAACGCGGAGACGGTAAGCCGTATATACGCACGTATGGTGACATTGTTATTCATAGGATGGATAGAATAATGAATATGGTCATATAATATTTATAATAACATGAATTTATGTAGAAGGTATTGTATTGATTATTTTAGTATGAAAAAAAATGACGAAATATGAAGTGGAAGTAGAAGATAACTTTGAAAGAGGTGATGAAATTATTACCTATTCACCAGGTGCTTCCATTTGATTTGATTAAAATGGCTCCATAGGTTGGCTTTCTGATGAAAGGAAGGAATCTAGGATAAAGTGAAAATATTATGGAGGATGTTTGGGTAGGGGTTGGCAGAGCCAAATTATTTTGGAGTTGTGAAATTAATAGAAGGGTAAGTACCCTTTTATAAGTGAGGTGAGGGTCATTTTAGGAAAATCTGGAAATATTAATTTATTATAAATTCATTTTCGGTTTCTGATGGATTAAAATAGATTTATTTCAATGATAAGGTGTGTATTGTTCAAAAACCTCTCAACCAATAGGTTTTAGATAGGTTTAGGTCCCCATATTAACCTTATCCTTTATATTTAACTCTTGGTTAAATAGTTTAACATTTAACACATCTCATTGTATTTTTATATTATATGGTTAACAGACATACTATAAAATGACAAGGAACCCCAAGTGGTTAATTATTGAAATATATATTATTATAGAAGTCCAATATCGAAAAATTATATTTTTAGGACTATTAAATCATTTAATAATACAATTTTTGTATTAAAAACACATTAATATATATTTTGAAATTATTTAGTATTGGTTTTTGTGAAAGTCATAACAATCTGATTACTTCAAAAAAAAATAAATTTAATCCACTATAACATGTAATATTAACCTTGAATGTTTTCGGAATACATCAAGAGTCTCAATTAAAATTTATTTTAATATTTATAATATCAATTTTTTTAATCATCCATTAATAAGGTAATTACTGCATCATCATTGTGTAATGAATAAATTTAATTATATAATGTCTAAATATTATAAATAAAATTTCATGATTTTGGAAATATTATAACTTTCAAATGAATATTTATGGTCGAAATTATATTATGTACAACCCAATATTAAAATTTTTTTAGTTATTAAATTTTGAATTTAACAGTTTTAACTCTTATTTAAATAAAATAATAATAAATGTTCTAATCTAAACCAATTGGACCCAAAACGATCATATTTTATGTGAAAACTGGGTCCTATTCACAGCACAGACACCCCACCCTTAACATGGTCGTCAGGTTCTGCCCTACCAGGTACCACCAGTTGCCCCGCACCCACGTGGGGCCCACCCTAGGGTCCACCCACGTGCCCGAATAGGTCATCTGACTAATGATTTTCCCCACAGGCCAACACATGTCCTTTCCAGTGTACTTTGTCCTCACTCGCACACACCCTGGGAAACTTCCTAGAAGGTCACCCATCCTGATCACTAATCCAGGCCAAGCACGCTTAACTGTGGAAATCTAATCAGACAGGCTCCTGAAAAGGAAGGTGCACCTTGTTGGCCTATGGGGAAAATCAATAGTCAGATGACCTATTCGGGCATGTGGGTAGACCATAGGGTGGGCCCCACGTGGATGTGGGGCAACTGGTGGTACCTGGTAGGGAAGAACCCGATGAACATGTTAATGGCAGGGTGTCTATGCTATGACTAGGACCAAGTTGTCACATTTGGTATCAAAGGAGGTTCCACCTTTGGGATCTCCAAGCGTAGCTGGTTTAGCTGTGAGTTTGGTTTCGGATGCATAGCAGCAGTGTTAGGATGTTTCGAGTTCGGCTTCAAGGCCAGGGACTCCAGTGTTGGTGCAATGGATGAAGAACGCCCCTCCTCCCATCGTTTGTTTCTTCGCCAATAAATCCAGAATTGTTCGTTTTCTACGCCATTCGTCTGCGGATCCAGCTTCAGGGCGTCGCGGGCACCGTTCTGCACCCGAAGCGTCGGTGATCCGCTAATAAGTATGAGTTTTACGTTTTGAAAATCCCGGATCCCAATTTATATGTTTTTCTCTGTTTTGAACCTGCGGATGGGTAGATCGGGTCCCGGGGGCGCACAGATGCTTCCAAGTCTACGTTTGGACCCCCGAGGTTCCTCCGGCGGACCTCGGTAGGTCCGCCGGCGCGGCCCCGGAACGCGGCTGTGAGCGGCGGCGCGCCGGACCAGCCACTAGAGTGTAGCGGCGCTGGGTGCCGCGCGGAAGAGAGACGTTGGCCAGGGTGGGATGGCGGCGGCGTGCCGGTCCAGACCGGCCGGTTCAGTCCGGTCCGACCACTTTTTCTTACACTGGGGTTTTTAAACCCTCGTTTCTTTCAATCCGGGAGTCGGATTCGCATGCCGTTTGCGGAGACGTGACCCTAGAGATGAGGCAAACCCTTGGGTGTGGGTTCGAGGGTTTAAATATTTGGGATCATGGCTTGAGATTTAGAAATGTCATATAAAATAATTATATTATACTACTTTACGACTTCGGGCCATTGTAACTTCTACCTGGAGCGTCCGAAAGACATGTCGTGAGTGGTGTTGAGACCCTGAGGGTATGGCGGAATTTTGGAGATGGTTTCTGGGTGTTGGGACTGAGAACGAGGTGTGGGCCCCACGAGGCTGGGTTTTTGGCATTTTCAGAGAAACACATCTTTTGCACCAGATGTACGATTTTGACGGATGAGTCGTCGATCAGGTGCGCCTTTCCGAGAGGATAGCAATGGTGTGATCTGTTCGTTGAGTTTTGGAATTGAGGCGTGGGACCCACCTGAGATAGCTTTGGTGAATAGAACCTTTTTCACCGGGTGTCCGTTTCGGACGAACGAGTAGTCGATTCTACTTGTTTTTCTGAGGGGATCGTCGTGGTATGATCTGCTCGATGGGTTTCGAGATTGTTGTGTGGTCCCCGCATGAGCTAACTATGGTGAATAGTTCCTTTTTCACCGGTGCTCCATTTTGGGTGAGTAAACAGCCAATCCTACATGTTTTTCCACGTAGATTGCGATGGTGGCCTCAGTATCAGCCTAGGAGGTGCGCAGTGTGGCATTGTTGCTGGTCGCTCGGGTTAGCGATGTTTTGGTCCAGCAGTGGTTGAGGGTACTCCTTTGGTCCATTCCCACGAGGGTTTTCATGGAATCACATCCTTCGTATAGGTTTTTGATCCTCTCAATGGGATTTTTAAACTGTTAGAGTTGTAGCATCCCTCTGGTGGGCCCAGAGCAGGATCCTCTAGAATCTTTTCCCTAGATCGGGTTCTTGGTATCGTTGTGGTCGCTTATTCACAAGCGGCGATCCCCTATCTAGCAGGTTAACCCTGTAGGGTTTGTGGCATAATCGGTATATGATCTCCAATGGAGTGGGCCTCTCTCAGTAGGGTTATGGCATCATTGGGTATACGATCCCCATCTCATCATCATGTTTATAGTAGAGTTTCAGTATCGTTGGTTATGCGATCCCCTACTCAGGGCATGGTTTATGTAGGTTTGCGGCATCGTCAGTTCGATCCCCTACATCACAAGTTATACCAGATAAGGTTCCAGTATCTTCGTGACCACCTTTATATGGTCGATGATCCTCTATCTGAGTGACGTGCTTCTGTCGAGCGCTAGATCGGGTTGTTGTATCCCCCATAGGATCCTAGAAGTGATCCCCTATCTATGCGATCTACGAATGCCAGATTGGGTTGTGGTATCCACCAGTGGGCCCTTGAAGTGATCCCCTATCTGTGAGATCTTCGTCTATCGGATTTGGTTCTGGTATCCCCTAGCGGACCGTAAGAGCGATCCCCTATTCGAGGAGTTTGGTGGTTATGTTGTTTCAGCAAGGTTTCCTCAGTTATGCTATCCGACGAGCGTGATCTCTCAGGTGAGCATCTGAGAGGTTTGTGAGAAACCCAATGGAGTTTATCTCTCGGATGAGTGTCATCTGGGATGATAGTGATTGTGTGGTGTACTCTCCTGGTTGTGGACAATTGCTGGTGATGAGGTCGGTACCTCTTGTGCCTTGGTGCGTGAGGTCGGTATATCTGGATTGTTCAAGGTGTATGTATGGGCATACACTTGAGCTGAGCTGACTAGTTTTGTTAAGCCAAGGATGGTAACGAGATGGAGTTTCTCTCTCGTCTGGGTTCCCTCTGGCTGGGATGAGCGGACCGTTGCCTTTTAGTTGCTCTATTTGGTTTTGGGTTTTTGGGGTGCCTACTGAGTATGTTTATACTCACCCCTACATGGGATTTTCCTGCACATGTTTGTGTCTTGTGCAGACCACATGATTTTCGACGGAGTCCCAGGAGGACCCGGAGCAGGCGGAGCTCAGTGAGCGAGACAGACCAGGGTGTTTACCGGTGCGGTGCTGAGGGAGCTTTTCGACTGGTGTTTGGGGCAGCTTTCCCGTTCTTCAGAGCAGGTTGGACACGCTTTTATAGTTTTATTTTGGTGGGCTTTGTTTTTCCCTTTTGTACTTCTGTTGTACTCTGGTTTTGGGACAGTTGTATGCATGCATTTACTTTACAGTTTTTTATATCTCTACATTGTTGCATGGAGGTGTATGTGGGTGCGTGTGTTCAGGTACCATGGGATAATTCCTCCCATATGTGTTATAGCCTACTCGGTGCTAGATGCCATCCCCAGGCCTATTGGAGGCGGGCTTGGGGAGTCACGACTCAAGCCCTGTTGGGTCGGGTCATGAAAGACTGGTATCATTGGAGGTTCCACCTTTAGGATCTCAGAGCGTAGCTGGTTTAGCTGTGAGTTTGGTTTGGGATGCATAGCTGTAGTGTTAGAACGTTTCGTGTTCGGCTTCCTGACCAGGGACTCCAGTGTTGGCGTAGCGGCCGACGAACGCTCCTCCTCCCATCGTCTGTTTCTTCGCCAATTGAGCCAGATTCGTCCTTTTTCTACGCCGTTTGTCTACGGATCCAGCTTCAGGGCGTCGCAGGCGCCGTTCTGCACCCAAAGCCTATGTGATCCGCCACATGTAGGGGGTTTACGTTTTGAAAATCTCAGATGCCAATTTCAGCGTTTTTCTCTGTTTTGAACCTATGGATGGGTAGATCGTGTCCCGGGGGGCATGTAGATGCTTCCATATTTGCGTTTGGACCCCCGAGGTGCCTCCGGCAGACCTCGGAAGGTGCACCTGCGGGGGCCGGTGGCGGCGTTGAAAAGGGAGGCCTGCGGTAGTCTGCGTCGGTGTGCCGGCCCAGCCACCAGAGCGCGGCGGTGCTAAGCGCAGTGCGATGGAGAGCCGCCTGCCAGGGTGCGCCGGCGGTGGTAGGCGGGACCGGCCGGTTGAGGTCGATCCGGCCACTTTTTCTTACACGGGGTTTTTAAACCCCCGTTTCTTGCAATCCGGGAGTCGGATTCATGTGCTTTTTATGGTGACGCGAACCTGCCGATGAGGCAAACCCTCCAGTGTGGGTTTGAGGGTTTAAATGTTCGGGATCCTGGTCCGGGAGTTAGAAACGTCGTATAAAATAGTACTATTTTATTATTTTATGACTTCAAGCCATTGTAACATCTACCTAGAGCGTCTGAACGACGTCTCGGCAGTGGCGTTGAAACCCTGATGGTACGGAGGAATTTTCAAGATGGTTTTCGGGTGTTGGGATCGAGAACGGGGTGCGGCCCCACGAGGCTGGGTTTTTGGCGTTTTCGGAGAAATGCAACTTTCGCACCATGAGTCTGATTTTGACGGATGAATAGTCGATCCTGTGTGCCTTTCTAAGAGGATCGCAATGCTGTGATCCGTTCATTGGGTTTTGGAATCGAGACATGGGCCCCACCCA